>OZ057415.1:27713419-28913419 GCA_964056705.1 Troilus luridus
TGTTTATGCAAAGTTATGATTCTAGCCTTTAAAAAAGACAAATTCTCTTTTCATATTTTTGGAGTTTAGAGGAAAAAAAAACGACAAAACTAAAATATTTAACTGTTTTTTGTCTATTAGGGCGGTCATTTTTTCTCCACTCACGGATGTATAATTTTGAAAGGGATAATGGTCAAAATTGTTCAATACAGGGGTTGTCATACTATGGCACATTATTATATACATAATTTTTTAAAGAACTGATCGTACCACTACCTGATCTAATCTATAAAAAAGTTCGTATTATATAACACCCATTGACAAAAGTAGGAGTAACCGCCATATGTTCAAGTGCTGTAGACTAAAAATATAACTTAAATCAATATTTAATGTGTGTGGGTGTTAGTGACTGTCTATCTTTATAAATGTATGTATATAAGTTACATTTATGTTTATTGAATCTATCTTACACCTTTTCGTAGAGATTTGAAGTATTGCATCCTTTTATGTAACTCCAGGGTATAAATTTATACACCCTTTTCATATGCATGTGCATAGTTGTATGAACCTATTAGGTATGATGTTTGACCATTTAGGTATAGTTAAAATCTAAAATAAATAAAAACCTGTCATAGAATTATTAGCTCTTTGCAAAGATACCAAGGATTTCACCGAAACCATGGGCGGATTCAAGGGGGGGGGCACGTGTCTACTTGCCTCCCAGACAGTTTTCTGTGTACTGTGGAGAATCCATTATAGTACATAATTATAGGCAAATGACATTATCATAGTTGTTAAAATAACAGAAAGAACATGAGTGAAACTATTGTTTTGATATTTTAATAAACCTTTAAAATCTTTCTTTAGATACTACAAGTTTATTTCTAAGTTATTGTTGATTTTTTTGCCGTATGCTCGTTGTGCCCCCCCCCCTCCCCCCCGAAAAAAATCCGGGATCCGCCCTTGACCGAAACAAAACTTTTCTAATATAACACTGCGTTTCAGAAAATAATAAATAATAGTACTTATCAGTGGGGACCACGTTGTTAATTTAAAACGAGAACATCAATGTAGGGTTAACTCGAATGTTAATGTGATACGCTAACCAACGTTTGGGAACTCCTATACGAGTAATAAAAATGATTCGACATCGTGTCAAAATGTGGGAATCAGCTTCTTAAATTAAACTGGAAGTGACAGAAATCAGAATAACTTTTATGATAAAATCGATTGTTTTTAACTAAATGAACTACTGTAACTATCTGAGGAACGATTGTAAAGTACTAAGAATGGAAAACGATTGTACACAATGTGTTGTTCATCGGCTCGGTAAAACGGAATTGAGATTCAGTTGATGGATGTATGGATTGATTGATGCTGAAATAGATGGAATGGGTGGATTCATTACCCACTTTCCTGGGAACCTTTTATGAACCACTCTCAGCGGAACCCACATCCTACTTTTGGATGGCTCATTCGAGTCATGCGTTGTTGAAGGTTAAGTTAGTTGAGCCCTGGGGGACAATGTGGTTTTGATTTTTAGTGCTACTTTCCAATGCTTAAAAAAAAATCTATAATTATGTTGTATTTTATGTTGTTTTTTTGAAAATTAAAGTTAATTATTTTCCTTGTTATATTGCTGCTTATATTAGAGTACTACAAGAACCCAGTATTTGGGTTTTTTCCGTCAAGAATGCCAAATTATCCGTCAATATTCTAAAATTCAACCAATCGTCAGTTTGATTGCAAGTGTCAGTTTATTGATAAGGAAACAGTATTTTTTAAAAATATTTTGATTTTTTTTTAAACAATTGTGTTTGGTGTAAAATATATATTTAATTAACAGGTTTTATGCTAAAATAAACAGAGTAAATATGCTCAGACTGTTGGAAAATGGTGGAAGCTGATTGATTGATGAGTAATGTAGATTATCATTATTATTATTCATATCATAAATGTGCAATTTATAAAGACTTACCACATTAGATATTACGAGACTAAAGGTAAAATGATATTTTACAGTGTACCAATATTTATCATATATCAGTTTAAAACCCACAAAAACCCCATATTATAATTTTCCCTGTATCCTACCGACAAGTAAATGTAAAATATATTTTAAAAAATTAAAATTTCTATGTATCGACTTCACTTGTGTTAAGAGAAGATGATAGTAATTACGAATAATTTCATAAATCTAACACAAACATAAACGAAACAAAATTAAAATTATATGTTATTATTTTATATTGAATATATTACCTTAAATAAATAAAAAAAACATAATATATAAGACTTTATTAAAAACTATATATATTTGCTAAATATTTTTTATAAATTACTACAGTAGAAAGCAATGATAAAATGGATATTTAATAATGAAACTTTATGAATACAATGTAAGAGAACTATAAAATTAAAATGTTAGATATCTAGATATATATATAAGTTGGATATATGTGATATTGGATAATATTGAGTTGGATATATTGAGCAAGTTTTTAGAAAACGGGAAAGAACCTAAACAGACCCTCTTAAATGAATATTCTCCTTCCTGCCATTCTGCCAATCTAATTACCTATAATTCTGTTTACACTCTGCAATATGGCCGTTCTCTTCTCTTTTCCTTTCTAATATCAGTTAGTTGTGTATTGTTCACGGTTCGGTTCAGATCTTTTTCTTGAGGAAGTTTTAAATATTTTCTTACAGTGTTAGTTTAGTTTATAATCATTAACTGAGTAAGAGATTTAGTTTGTTAAAATTAACCGTGATAGTGTGATAGAAATCCATTTTTTTCTTAAATTCTCATGATTAACCTACATTTTAAAGTCCTTTTATGCAGAATTTCAGAGTAATTTTTCTATAAATATTAAAACCAATTCATCAAAAACAATAATTTAAAAGGAGATGCCAAAGTTGATTAAATATTTAAAAGCTTTAAAAAAATCATAAATAATATATAGATAGGTATCATTATTTAATATACTGTAATAAATTTAAAAAATAACAAGATTAATATAATTAAATTTATAAATTTTAATATACATGTGTTTAAATTATTAACAAAATCATGTCATTAATTATGTTAGTATGGACATATACAAAATAGTTATTCAGATTTTTCTTAAATATGATTGTTATAGAATTAGAAAATGCGAATTTTATCAATAGTTTCATTGCTTTACACATTAAATATAGTTAAAAATAGTTTCATTTAATTAAAAATAGTTTCATTGCTTTACACATGCAAAAAATAAATTATTTAAAATAATAGCTAAAATTACTACCTCTGAACAGAAAGAAATTGTCTGCCGCCATAGAGTAACTTAGTCTGAATATTGAATTATTTCTAAGGCTATTTTGATCTTGGCGGTGATTAGCCAATCAGGAGCGAGCGTTCTATTTGATCAAGGAGGCCCATGACTCATCTCAAAGGTGGACATCTACTACATCGCAATATAATTTGCATCTTATTTTATTTTGAATAAGTGAAAAGTGTTATAAGTGTAATAATTTATTTAGGATACTTCAGTGATGTGTTTTTTATATAATTTAAGCAATGTTGTTTTGAAATCAACTTGTTCCAAAAAATAAGGTGGCCGAAAGTACAAATTAAAAAAGAAGGCCATATTGGAACCTTGGAACCGAGAGGAATTAATGTTAAGTATTTCTTTTTTATTATTTCTTTATCATCTAATTGTTTATTTAATATTCCTTACGGTAGCATATGCAATTGTTTCTATGAATTAGTAAAATGGTCAATATTTTTTTCATATATTTGTTTAAAATAAAAGTAATTATATAAAAATTATAACTTCCTCCAAAGTTCTTATTCTTAATATTAAATGATCATCGAAATAATCAATCAATTGCTGGTCGATATTCTGATTTAAAAAATAAACAAATATTCTCCAAAATAAATCCATTATAAGTTATTGTGCAGAACTTTATACTGCTTAATTATTTAAAATTAACCAATTTAACTATTTTTTTAATGAATTTAAAATATTTCTAAAGCCTCATTACTCAAGGCTCATACAGCATAGGCATATTATATGATATATTATATGATACAATATTATATGATACAAACCCTTTAGGTATTTATGATAAGCATTTCTTTATTTATACAAACTATTTAGGAACTATCAAATAAGTATTAACAAAGTTATTAAATTGTTACTTTTACCCTATGGTTCCAAAAATTATATGTTAATGATTTATTTCATTTTTTCATAATAGAAATAATTTAAGATTTTTAGCCATTAGTATTTTTATAGAATATAGTGGAGGAAAAATAAATCATATAAATATAAAAATTTGTACAATCTTTTAATATTTCCTTGACTGGACTAGATTTGAGAAAAGCCTCATTTTTCGGCTGGGTGAATAATTATACTTAGTGTATTGATAACGCAGGTTCCAATTATATATATGTATTCTTCAAATTATTGTTTTATATGAAATGGATAATATTCACAGCTAATATTAGGAGAAGCCTTGTAAGATCCGAAAATTGTTTTTACATGAAAGTTTTGAAACTCATTCATGTATATCCACTCTAACAATATATATACATATTGAAGCACAACTTTTCTGATAATCCTAATTTTCTAAGAAGTGGGGGTCCCATCCAACTTGTTTGGACTCCATTGTAGTTTCCCATAAATATTTAATACTTTAAATATTAAATATATTTAATAAGTTAATATTCCTTAAATACAATTATTTAGTAACAGGTTTTAGTTTTATTCTGTAATGACCGAATATGTACGACAATATCTGTTATCGACTATATCTATTAATGGATGTTGGCCATTAGTAGTGGCTTTTACGTTGATATATATATATATATATATATATATATATATATATATAGCTCTTCCATACTCATACCGAAATCACTTTTTGATAACTGTCAGAGCCGCCATCCTTAAGTTTTCATTATTAGTATATATTATTTCAGAATAAAACAGAGAACGCGATGATCCAATAGAGTATTCTGAAAGGGGTAGTTGTCCTCATAATGGAAATGTTTTCAATAATGATTTTTGAGCGATACGTTCCGTTTAGGGGAGATATGTTATACGCCATTCCACTGTATGCTAATCAATGCTGACGTAGGGTCCATATGAATAAGTACTCTTTCTGTCTGCCTGTCGGGATTTATATTATACTGTGTATGTTTTCCAGATCCATCAAAACGAATAAAGGATGTTTCATTTCTATTAAAATCAGAGTAAAATTCAAAATTACATGTAATATAGTAATTAGGTTATTTTAAATAAGACCTCTAAACTTTATTCTCTCAAGAGTTAGTCAGTTCAGTGAACTGACCTATCGATTCATCGAATTCCAGGATGAAGTTTTAAACACTATTCTATGGATTAGTATCACTCATAACCACCAATAATTAAATTTCACATAAGTCACTACTCATCTCAGATTTTAACCCCAAAATATTTTTAATGGTTGATCGGTGATTGCTAAATTGAATAATGTAGAATCACGCAAAACTTTAAAAGCCAATTTCATGTAGCCATTTAGCAATATTAACTAAGGTATGTTCTTACTTTTATGGAAGTTAAGTTCTACAAGAGCACAAGACGGCAGTTTTGAATTTTCTTTCACAGAGGTATCGTTTGCTTTTCGGCTATGTAGCATTGCTTGATAGACTTTGTTTTGGAATCCAGTGATGTAATTGTATCTTAGCAAAATATTTTTCAATTTGTTTAATCAAACTTCCTTGCATTAAGGCACCACGGGTTTTGACAACGTTAATATATTACACAAAATGCACACATGATATAATTTTTTATAACCATCTTTGAGCCTTCTCACTCTTGGCCATTTTCTTAGTTTTCTTCTGAGTCTTCTGCTTTAGGTGGTATTCCAGGAACGTATTTCTTCCGAGATTGAAAAGGGTTCTTCCCATTGGGTAGTTATCATGTGTCACTAGCTGAAGGAAACTATATTCTCGGAGAGGGTGTTGGCGTCCTGTTCCCTTCAGCAACTAAAATCTTAGTGCCTCAAAGGAGTTGCAGCTTATGACGATGTGCTCAGAGTGCTCCGATTAAAAAGTGAAGATAATAGAGGGTCAATATCCTTCACATAGTCATTAAGTTTGATCCGAATACTTTGTGATAAATTGATAAAAATTTCAAAAAATGAATGTATTCCCTCATGGAAATGTTTAGTCAATAATTAGCTTCTAACTTAAGTTTCTTTACTTCGTTAATGTGCCAAAATAGGTTGCTATGATAATCCATGAAACATATTTTTAAAAAGGGTATGACTGGAATCTAATAATAGTTTGTATTGTATATTTTTATACTGATTATGATTTTATCCCTGTTTAAAAATTATTTTAAGGCGCATTTATTAGCTTTGCTTGTATGCACGGAGTATTTGAACTCGATTTTCGGCCATTTCAAAACATCTAATTAAGAAATTTGCACACTTCTCTAGAACCGATGAGTATACAATAATTATGACCTGAAGTATGGAAAACAAAATCTAATTATGGGTAATGTTTATACTCCGGTAATCATTTCATCAAGAAATAAAAGTTTCAACTTACATTTCGAAGTATGGATGATGTACGCTTGTTGAAGCGTTCATTTCTAAATGAAATGATTCTGTTGAAAGTTTTTTTGTATATTTTTTATTTCATTGTATGGTATGATTCTGCACAGATACATTTAAATTTGTCCAATTTCAATTGTTTTTAACTTGCAAATTAGATAAGAAATAAATATTAAAAAAAAAATGAAATGATTATCGAAATATGCACATTTCCCATAATTACATTCTCTTTTCTATATTAAAGTTCACGATAACTTGTATTTTTGGAAAATATAGAAAGGGAAACGAATGAAAGGTTAAAACTTGTGACTCAACTCGAAGCGACATCCTGCGGAATGATTACTTAATTAAAAGTTATTTCCTACTTTTTATTTATGTTTGCTATTAAAGTGTTTTTAAAAAAAAATCATTTTGGATTATAATTTATTTCTTTTAACCTTGCATATTAGCCCTTCGGTGCACCCCCAAGAACACGTGAGGACAGACAAAGGGCAAACCCGGGGCTGAGGTAAACAAGAAGAGACTGGTCTCGGTTTTATTGGGGGGGGGCACCCCCTTGGGCCCATGGAACATATGACGGGAGCCGGCACTAAACTACACCCTGGCATTTACTGCCCCCAGCTCCCCGAGCCCAAGATTGAATTATTTATATTTAATATTTTATAGTTGTGCCCTCTTCCTCTCTCTCCCTCTCTCTCTTTCCTATATTGGCTTCCTCCGCGGCTCCCGCTGTTTGTCTCCTTCCTCTCTTTGTTTTCCTTATACTTGCATCTGAATATTGCTGCATATTACCAGCCTTCTACGTCACCTCTCAACCCTTTACTGCCTGTGGTTAAATTTATTTTTTAGGATAAGAAAAAAAATCATCGGATTATTCAAGCAAATCGATCAGTAAAGCTCATTTGTGATTATAAAATGTAAAAACATACATAATAGTACAAAGCACCCTACTTAAGGTAGGGGGAAAACTTATGAATTCGCGCCATCGACATGAGTGACAAGCTCGGGACGTTCGCGTGAGATTGGCGACGCCTAGCGTCCTGTATATAAGTTATACAGTTTATATTTATCAACTTTAGTTCAAAGGTTAGAACTTCATTGATATAAGAGTAATTATATTTAACTAAAAAAAACGCTTAATAGTTGTGCAATTCATACTATTAGGTCGTAACGGATGAAATGTCAGTTTCGTTTATTTACAGTTTTCTTTTCATTAGGGATTAGATTATTTGCACACAAACAATTATGTTATGCATACCGTTTGAAAGATCATTTAATCCTTTTTCATAATCAGTCTTACTTTTCCTTTTGAAAGTGAAGCAACGTTTTAAAAATAAATAAGAATAAAATTATGTCTTCCGCGGAAATTCGTATAATTTTTCTCTACGAATTTAAACTCGGCCATAGCGTAACGGAGACATTCCTAAACATTAATATTGTTTACAATGAAGATTTTGTGAGGGAAAGAAGAATCTTCCATTGGTTTGAAAAATTTCGATTTGGGGATTATGGCGTGTTAGCCCGAAGACTAAGTTGGACAACGAAAAGTTTAAAGAGCTTGTCGAACGGGCCCTTCCCAAACCACTCGTGAATTAGGTTCACAACTTGGAGCAGGTGCCATGACTGTTTCCAGGCACCTTAAGGAGTTTGGTAAGGCAAAAATGCTGGAAACATGGGCACCACATGAATTAACCGAGGCCCAGCAGCAGCTCACCCGATTTTTTTTTCAGGAGCTGAATATAGAGGTCCTTCCTCACCCACCATATTCTCCGGACCTTTATCCAACTGATTTTTACTTTTTTCAATTGTTTGGATAATTTTTTAAGAAATAAAAAATTTGGCAACAAAAATGCCCTAAAATCGGCCTTCCAAGACTTCGCTTCTTCCTTGACACCTAATTTCTAGAGAGCGGGGATGGAAATGCTTGTTTCACGTTGGGAGAAGTGTATTGAAAATGAAGGATCCTATTTTGATTAATAAAAGAATTGTTTAATATTTCTTTTCCTAAACATTTAAATTTACACCTTCACTGACATTCCATATGTTACAACCCAATAATTATAACATAAACCTTAAATAACTAGTAAAGCTTTTCGTTTCCATCGTATTTTTCACAATTAAATGTATTTTTTGGCATCTGTTCGCTAGGTGGTCGCTTCGAGTTGAGCTACATAATTCAACTGTGTCTTCGTTTCATTGTTAATGTTTTCAAAAATTTTAATTCTAAAGTTATCGTGAGCTTTAAAATGGAAATGAGAATGTAATTATTAGTAATGAAGAGATTTCAGTAATCATTCCATCAAGAAAAAAAAGTTTCAACATTTCGAATTGTAGGTGATCCGCATATGTCTGTTGAAACGTTCATTTCTAGATGAACCCTCCCTTCTTATTTTTATGATTAGCGAACTTTCTCAAATTTCTCAAAATTACGTTCTCTTTTCCATACCAAAGATCATGATAACTTGTATTTTTGAAAATATTAAAAGGGAAACGAATGAAAAATTAAAACTTTTGTCTCAACTCGAAGCGACAACCTGCGGAATAATTACCTTACATTTTTAATGAAATGGTTGAAATTGCAAATAATCTATGTATTGTTGAACTTGAATCGTTGAATTGTTGAAGCTGATAATAATGCTAAGAATGAAAATAAAGTTCGTTAACATCTATGAAGATACAATTGTATAAATAATATAACTTTATACTATTAATAAAATTATAAAATTATTGATCTAGTTCAGCCCATCATATTTTTTTTGAGTTTCGAGTGTCAGTATATGGTAAAATCAGATCACTTAATAATTCAAACTTACAAATTTGAAACATAAATAATTGATTTACAAATTCAAAAAAGAACACAGTTATTTCAAAGTTTTTAGTTTTCACTTCTGTCGGCCAGTCATGACTGCCTATATAAATTACACTATTCAAGGTGAATAGAGTTATAAAATTAAGTATTTACGAATTCGAAGTACAGCTTCAGGAAAGTAAGTCTTTGAACAAGAACTGGTAACAATAGGTTTGGTGTATCAAATATCATTTTAATTTATTCCCCTAGGCACCTTACTTATCACTCATAAACCCCTTTTTAATTACCTAAGATCAATTAACTTTGGTTTGGTTACAATATAGTTCTATAAATGAAGAACTCTATTAAAAACTGTAATCAGTACTGGCAAACATTGTACTTACCCACAATATATCAAGAGGCCAATAAACTTCAGAGTTATAATATTAAGAAATTCACTACCGATTTTGTTTGGTTTTTAAACGAAGTTCATCTGAGATCGCAAGAGGTTTGAAGGTAGTAAACCAAAGGAATCTCTTAATATAAATTATAACGAATTTTATTAGTAATTTTTTCATTTTATTATTTGCTGCAAATTAAACCTTCGGAGCCTATCCATCAAAATATTTTGTGATTTAGATTTCTTCTTGACTGTTTTCTAGTTTTTAATTGATAATCATATTTTCTCCTGCAAAACATTGAGGACTATTATTTTTCATTTCAATAATGCTAAATAATAATTATATATTTAAAATGTTAATTAACTAAGCAAGTTTTGCTAAGAGCGCATAAGCTTGCAAGTTGAGCATTAAAAGGCGTTAACTAATTTCGCAAGACGGTTGTGGCCTGAATTCCTGCAAAACAAGTATGCGGGATTCTGTCAAAGTCGCTACCCCCGTTCCCCCCCTCTTACGCTCTACAATACTAAAGTCTTAATTTCATTCACTAGCGATCATCTACCCAGGACAAATAATAAATAATAAACTATAATTTTTATTATGGAATGGACAAATAATGTCTTGAAAAAATTATTGAAATCTTACAAAGGTTTTTTCGCTACCTGAAAGAATAGTAAAACTTCCAAACACAAAGCAGTATAGGAAGTATCCGAAACGATACTGAAGCAAATAAAAAGGTGAGAGATTTAAGGGTTAAGACTGGGATTATTCAGAAGGAGGTGCAATATTAAGAGGAGCTGAGATATTTGGTTGTGAACAGGCTAATAAAGTGTTCTGAAAAGAGGGATCTGGATTGGGGGGGGGAAGATGATAAGAGGGGGGGGGGTAAAAATAACATGGTCTTCGGTCGGATGTCAAGTGCACGCTCTCCTCCAGAACGTGAGTCTATCTTCCCATCTCTCCTCCTCCTCTGATAAAGAAATATCCCTTGCCACATAGTCCTCTCTTATCTTGTCCAATTTGTACCAGTCAATTTTTACCTCAATGCACGTCTTCATAGAATGGTCCTGGCTGGTCTGGAACCATCATTTTTGTGCTAATACACTGGCGAATTGAAGTGACTAACATTATTTTCATTTAGTCAGCCATTACAAGGATAACCGGACTAGCTGTTCTTAAGGTCCAGAGATCTAATCCATCTATGGCAGATAAATCAATACATCAAGTAAATATAATGAAACAAATAATGGCACGAGATAGAAGAAAGTAGAGAAACTACCCACTGGTAGTACTCGAATAAGGAATTCAACTTTGAATGTCACGAGGTATCTTCTTTTCTGATGCCTCGGAGGATAATCAGGAATTTAAGACGTTGCTTGGTTTGAAACTAGTTTGTCATGAAAAGATTGATGTCTTATTAATAACAAATGGGACACTAAGGTCATTACAGATTACTTATTTCTTAGAAAAGTAAGGAGCATTGAGGATTTCACGAAAGGTTTTGGATTGTATGGATTGAATATGATAATAATTCGACGGGTTAGTGGAGCACCCAAGTTCTAATCCGTAAGCCCAAATAGGTTTTATAATAGTCATGTATATGAGTATTTTGTAATTAATTGGGAGCTTAGAGCGTTTGTCTGGTAAATGTTGAAGTAGCCTGCAACGACGAGCTGTTTCTTGTCGTTTCAGTCTAGTATGAGAATTCCAAGTTAAACGTTGCCAATTAAATTCAATGCCCCCCCTATTGGGGAAAAAAGAAATACAAAGTTTTAACTGGGACCTACAGTCCCTATGAGAGAAAATCTGCCGGTTGATCTCGACCAAACCACTTCCTGCAGAACCATAAGCTGAGAAATAGTACATTCTCTAACATCTACTGGACCCAAGACCCTTCATAGGGTGCAAAGGTAGAGGTCTTGTTTTGTTAAGCGATTACTATAATATTTCAAATAATGTATTGAGTAGTAGGAAGCAATGTATTGAATGTCTCGAATAGTATTAATAATTATATTATAAACAACGAAACAGCAAATGGATCCATGATCGAAGTGACACTAACGCTGACCAGGAATAACATACATTACATTAAGAATTTAAATGTTGTTGTTTTCTTTTTCGTTTTATTTTTTTCTCGTGTTTTACACGAGTTTATAATACGGCATGTATGGAAATTTTAAATATAGGTTGTTTAATAACAAAAAATATTGTATATATTTTTAATAACAGTTTATTTTACCTTAAAACCTTTGGGGACTTTTTTTTATCCTCTATATCGGGATTTAAGATGCCTTTTATTTATCATGTTTCTGTTTTCCTTTAACCTTCGATTTCCGTTATGATATCAAATTTGCGCTAAGAACGTCCTTGTGTTTAATGACAACTTGTCGACATATTTTATTGTGTTTTTTTCCTCACTCAGACATTTTTCTTTAGATTACAAACAACGCATCTTTTCATATATAATCTTTTTAAATATATATGGAGTAAGATCCCTGTAAACGACATATTATTAAAATATTGAGTTGTGAACTAACTGTCTGGTTATTCTGTATTTTGCTCCTGAAGTGAGATCTAGGGCCTCTGAGTTGGATAGAAATGATCGAATCTAGGAGCTTATCTACATTTATTCTTTGATACGATACTCTCCCCCTAAGGTATTTTTCAATAATATTCCTTTACAATATTCTGACATGAGAATATCCGGCAAACAATTACTAAGAGGAAGCCATATAACGGCCGAGGCGTAGTTGGAAGGATGATCTTGCGGGTCCGGGTTTGGTTAGTTACCCGTAGGTGAAAGTTTCCAAGTAGCGATTAGTGGTATCGGAGTTTCGGGTTAGCTAACCCCCCCATCACTTGTTTTTTTTTTTATTATTCTGTCATCTACTTTTTCATTTATAAACATTTTTCAAATAAACATCGATTTCGTTAGCCATAAATAATTAGTTAGTAGATAAGTTTATTCGAAAACGGCATATCTCATGGTGTGTAGAGAATTAATTTTTGTTTTCTATAGATCCCCAATTTACATCCAGCTGTGGCAGAGCCTATCAGATGTATCAGAGATAGATGGACTCCTGATATCTTGCAAAATCACCTCCTGTCATAATAGTTCCCTTAGAAACTGTTTATTTATTGAACCTAAGACACGAAAGTTTTATTAGTACAGTCGTTTTTTTTTGTTTTGTTTTTTTAATGTTTATTTCGTAAAATAATTTCGTAATAAGGTGTTGTGGTGCAAGTGTGTAACCGCAAATCTTAATCGTATTGTTGCAAGAACTTTCATATGAGAGGATGAAATCTAAAAGTCGACCAATCCTCTAAGGTGAAGTATAACGAATTTTTTCAATTCGAATCTATTGGGGATGTTAGATTTTTAATCTTCCGTTAATAGTCTTCTCTTTTTTTTAATTTGTTGTAAGTGGAACGTTCTTAATAAAAACGTAGGTTAAAAAAAATCTTGAACACGAAATCCTAGATGCTTTGAAAAATCCTAAATCTTTTTTAATTTGAACCCATTCGTCAAATATTCTTTCTGATTTCATCCATGTCGTCAAATTATTTGTTAACTTTTCGATGTTAGCTTAATCTGAGACTCAGAAATTTAATAGAGTATTATTTGTACTTTTTTTTATTTCTATAGAGCAATGAAAATTGGTTTATATTAATTAGCTGAATATACTTTACGTTTCGAATTATCATAATATGTAACTGAGGGAGTGGACTCAAGAGCTCTAGTGTTTAGAGTTCTCAGTTGGTTTTCCGAAGATTCCAATTTTAAATCCAGCTATGGGAGATAAATTATTTAATTTGCTAAAAGCCATAGATGGGCCCCGTGTGACATGCCCACCATCCAGGGGCTCACCTAGCCTAAATAAAATGGGTACCTTTAATTCCGGGATATGGTTGTTGGGTGTACTCTGGGGCAAATCACTGCCCTGCAGAACCGTTGACTTATATACCCTCTACTACGGGTTGCTGTGGTACTTTTTTTTATATATATAAAAGAAGGGAGGCCTGCGGTAGGAGAAGGATATGAGAAGGGTGTGGAGTCGATGACTGGGATTTGGAAGGTGTCACCTTTAGCTATCCTTGTAAATACGACCAATCCAGGCCTCTTATTTCCTTGTTTTATTTCCTGTGGTGGCCATCCTCAGGGGCCTAGCTGTCTTCCTCCTTCCCCTCCAATCAGAATTCTATCTGCGCTCTGTCTTCTCTTCCTCAAGCCCCTCTGGCTTCTGCGAAAAAACACAACACGTCTCGCTTTTCCTTTGCCTTTCTTTTTCTTCATACGTTATTATTTTATACGTTACTCTGGACTTCAGATTTTCTTCTCTGGAGTTGAAAAATGGCATCTGATCAAAAACTGTATGGAAGCAGATGCTTTTAATGAATCATCTGTGCAATGTAAAACTTAGCTGGCCTAAATAAAATTATCCAACAAATAAGAGACTACATGAAATGGATGCCTGACAGATGCTGATACAAGATTCACTAACTACAGAAATTAATCAATAAAATTAACGAAAACTCAACAAGATAATTTTGAACGACTTTGAAAAAATCCAAAAGTATTGTCTTAAGTCTCTAAAAGACACTCTAACCATTTTATCTAGCCTGTTAAATAAATAATTCTATATTATCATCTATACTATATCAAATTCTGATCCGTTTCTATATTGCTTCGATTTAGAATTTATTTCTATATTTTATTACATTCCATATATTATATATATATATATATATATATATATATATATATATATATATATATATATATATATATATATATATTTTTTAAAATTAAGGGTGTATAATGCTGTAATAAAGCCGATTCTGAAATACGGCTGTGAAACTTGGGCTCTCACCACCACCCTGGAAAGCAGAATCGAGAGATGGGAAAGAAAAATACTTCGCACGATAACAGGAGCGGTATGGGACGAGACTCTTAACTCATGGAGGAGAAGAACCAATAAAGGATTGCACACGGAAACTGGCCAGGCAATATCTCTACACAACTATGAATGCCACAATAGTTGGCTAGAGACCACGTGGGAGGCCAAAGACCAGATGGATTGACAGGGTCAACAAAGATGCTCCGGAGCTACATGTAGCAGACTGGAAATCAGCGGCCCAGGATAGACAGAGGTGGAGAAGGCTGGTAAAGGCGGCGAAAGATCTACAAGGTCTGTGTACAAGGTGAGCCAACCGGAAAAAAAAAATAATAATATATATGTATATATATATACACATATATACATATATTATTATATTCGATATTTTATTTATTTCTATATTTTATGTTGTTAGAGATTTAACAAACATTCACACGGCCACTAACACAATGTACTAAAAATGTTTAAATAAAAAGGAGCTAAAACTCAAATAGAGGCTGGAAAACTAAAAAAATCCTGGCAAACAAAAGTTATACACCAAAACAATTCGATGAAGATAAAATTTCTCACGGTTTTAGTTTTTTTAAACTGAAGTTTCGGGAGTCTAAATCATTGCTCAACTAAACTTGGAAGAAAATGTGAAAAAGTCGATTTTCGAAATTTCGAGAGGAGTCAGGATCTAATTTTGATCCTGAGCGTCTCACGTGATTTCCTACATTACAAAAGGACTTGACCTAGAATAAATAAAGAATTCACTACTTTTTTGTTGTATTATTATTTTAAGTCAGCTCATATCGGGGCTTTCCGAAAACCCAGTCCTATGGGATCTTTCCCCCCTTCCTATATCTTCTAATACCGGACATGACTGGAAAAAGTAAAATCTGTTGATGGGAAAAGGAGTAGGGGTATTATCTGTGATAAATCTGTTTTTAAAAAATAATAGTTTTAAATAGGGAATCGACAAATCAATTTTAAAGTTATTTTTCTGGGTCAAATGGCATAATAATTTAAATAAAAGACTCATTAATTCTTGTGTATGTATTAAAATATTTGTTTTGGAAGAAGGATCTTAGGTGATGCTTATAATCCCGATTGTACACAACTACTGCTCAAAACTGGGAGCCCAAGTTAGCTTTAAGTGGTCATTAGCTATGCATGCAGCCAAGATTACCTTGTTCCGTGGCAGCCAGCAACTTCACCTCATAATGGCTACCAGAGCATTCAATATTTCAATAAATGTCTCACGATTGATCCAATATACATACCTAATCATTGTAGGTTATCGGAGATATGTTACAAATAATTTTGAATAGTTTGCAATACTTCAAACCATCCAAAATTATTTGGTTAGTTACATCTAATAAGTTATGCATTCGATCTATAATATTTGTCAACACGGAAGGATAGAATTAAAATCCATATAAACATTTAAAGTGGACAATAATGTAGTGATGATCTGGAATACTCATGACAATAGATTATATTCATGGGTCAAACTTTTTTTTTTTTTACAATCCATTCTTGTTATTATACCTCTTCTTCTTTCGGAAACACCCTTTTGTGCCTCTGAGCGTAGGGGAGTGTTTAGCCATAATTGCCATTCTTCCCTGGCTCTAGCCAGGTTTCGAACTTCTTTTATGTACTTTTATCTGCATAGGAGTTCAATATTATTCAGAACCATACAAGAGTTTTGAGTAAATATTCTGTTTTGAATATGGAGCTTAACTTTTCTACTGGCCTCTCGTTTTCCAATCACACTATTACAGGTCTGGTAGTAGACCACGTTTGCTTTACTTATTCCGAATCCGAGGCTATACGCTGAGTTTCTCTGAATGACATATACATTTTTTTACGAGCGATTAGCTCAGCAAGAAAGGCCTCGCATTCTCGGAACAACTGGTTCTTATTATTATTGTTTATATGTAAAATGAAATATTGGACTGTGATCACTTTTTTAAATATATAATCGATAGAATATATGTTAATTAAAATTTATAAATAATATGACCTTAAGCTACGACTATTTTGAGAAGAGTTGCTGAAGAAGAAGGTTCAGCGGTCATTTGAGACTCGATTCGAGTTTTTTTGGAGCACCCCTGGTCACTGAACAGGATCTAGGTAAAATCAGAGAGAAGTTTACAGATAAGAATTGAACACAAAACAATCCAAGGGAGAAATAATTCTGGGAATATGTAGAGTGGTGTCTCTGTTACGGTCGGTTCCGCTTAACACTGTAAACTAAAATGTTACATGGAGATCGTTGACCACGTTTTTATGTAATACATCTATAACTAACATACACGTCTAATTGTTAACACTGTATGCATTAAACTGAAGATACAAAAACCCTGAATAAATCCTTAAGGCATTACTACTAAACTACTTAATCCGTTTTAGGTATACTAAAGGGGACAAAGTTGGCCTTTTACGATGCATAAGTTATACTATATGAGAATTTGTGAAGTTGGATACTTACTCAGCCTATAGCGCTACTTTATTAGCTTATTTAAATGCTGATTTATTGCAGTTTTATGCTTCGTACTAAAATGCAGTTAGGTAAAACTGTTTAATAATAGCACTTTATTATTCATACAGGAAATAATGATCAGGGTTCCTACAGCCCTTGGCCCTTAGGATGTAAAATAATCATGGCAATCACTGCAACAATAACTGAATAATTTATTTTGTTATTTGTTATTCAGATTTATGACTGTATTAACAATGCCAGGTGTGTTCCCACACACTGACTTTAGTCCAATGTATCAAGACTTTTATACCCTATCTATATAATGATGATGCTCTAATTTCGATGATTTTTATTTCATATTCTCAGTAGACTCGCCCATTCCATTTCACACTTTCAGCTGTATGATGTGCTCCCGGTAGTTCCATTTCCCATAACCTTTTAGATTCCTTATTCGTGTCATTTGGACCGTGCTTCATTGCTGGAGGAGACTACAATGCTAAACACCAACGATGGGGTTGTCGAACATCCAACTCCCTTGGAAATATTCTATCTTCCCTCACATCCTTAAAGAGCTACTCTATCCTTGTCCCAAAAAATCCTACCTATTGGCCTACATCCCTCAATAAATTACAAGCTCAATTACAATAAGCTCCCAATTAATTACAAAAGACCCATCTACATGACCATCATACGACCTATTCGGACTTACGGAGTAGAGCTTTTGGGCTCCACTAAGCCATCGAATTCTTCTCGTATCCAATCCCTACAATCCAAAATCCTTCGTAAAATCCTCAACGCTCCTTATTTTGTTAAGAATGAAGTCATCCATAACGACCTTAATTTCCCATTTGTTGCTGATTTGGCCCGAACCCGGTATCTATCCTTTCATAACAAACTTCATTTCCACTCAAACCCTCTAGTCAGGTATCTAACTTCAATTCCCGATAATCCTCCGAGGCGTCTGAGAGGAAGATGGCCACGTGACCTTCTTAGTTGAACATGCGATTTGAGTTACTACCAGTGGGTAGTTTCTCTACTTGTCATTATATCATGTCATTCTGTATCACTCAGCCAATTTACTTGTTATATTACTGTAATATAGTTGTAAATATCAATAAATAAATAATAAAAAAAAAATATATATTCTCAGTGAATTCCCTTTGAAACGGCCATGAAATTTTTTTTCCAATATATATATATAATTTTCGGATTTTCAGAAGTAAAATTTAATTTATTTCTTAAATATTTATAATGAATTTTGTCCTGTTTTGTAATATATTTAAAAAAAAATCTATATTCTCCTATTTTCTCTATTTTATTTCATTATATTTTAATATTTATGAAAGTTTAGTCAACAAATTTTTTAAATTTGGGAGTATTAGAATTTTATTTTATTTTTTAAGACCAGAGAAATATAATTAAGTTTTCAGAAAAATTTTCAGGTTTAAAAATACTTTTTCAATAAAACATATGGAAAATAATAGATTATAAATTTCTTGTAAGAGGTAATTCGTGGCTATTTTCAAAGTAACGCCTTCAATATTTTAAGAAACACGCCCGCACGACTTGCACGTTAGGTTGGTTTGTCTATCCTAGGAGCAAGAATCTTATCTCTAGGGTAGGCGAAATTAATACTATTATTATATTGTATTATGAACCATGAATAATGAAAAAACTTTAATTTATTAATTGTTCATTGTAGTAAGTTAAAGTTAAAAGCAATGAGAGACAATAATAATATTAATGTGAAAATAATAATATTAATGTGAGAATAATGATATTAATGAGAAAATAATGATATTAAAATTGATTTTGTACTTGCATTTTAAAGAAGACCAATGGATATGAAGTAATTGGGTCATTATTTGTGGATAACACTCACAATTTACTGGCTAGAAGTAGTAAATTTTATAACAGATTAATAGCTTCTTATGCTTCATCATTATTATGATTCTTCATTAAAATGCTTATTCATTATTTTATTTGACAGGAATAACGAATAATGAATACTTTATAAAAAATAAGGTAATTTTCTCATTAAATCATTTATGTCAAAATTTATTAAATGAATTATTCCCTAAAAACTCATTAAATAATGTCTAACACTGCGAAATCTTAATGGAGACACTAATTGATATATAGATGCAATAATTTTCATTATGCAGTAATGATAATTGCAAATGCTAGCATATATATAAAACTAAAATACCACTAAAACCCATAAAGGGACTTGGGTTCTCTACTCATTAAACACCACTGTTTCTAGGCCGTTCGTAAGGGGGTGATTCGGTTGCCAGATCACGCCCAAATACCAAATTTTTTTCTTCTATGCTGCGTGTGCCCCGAATAAGTGTCCTGACCCTATTTGGTTTATCCTGAGTAGATAACTGGATAAATAATTATATCTCCTTATATGCTTTGACGTCGTGACTGAGAGAATCGGAAGTACAATGTCTTATCTCTTAGCTACCCTTCCCCCTTAATTCCTATATTAGATATGCATTATAAGGAAAAGTGACTGATGATGAAAATTAATTAATAAATTTGCAATTTATTTTAAGAGCCCTGCCATTTTTTTCTCACAAACTATTGCTTAGAAGTAATTTTGAAGTAATCATTTCACATACACGACATATGTGTTTCTATGAAAGTTTTAAGATAACATTTAATAAGATAAACATTAGTCCCATCGGTAATAGTAATGGAACATTTACCTCTAGTTAGTAAGACAATATCGCCCGATAAAGTACGTCGTCATTATTATTTATTTTCAATTCGTTATCCATTTTTTAGCAATTCAATGCATTCAGAATGTCGGAACGATCAAGAAGATAGAAGTTTTTAAAAATTAAAAATGTTGAGAATCAGATCTGCTTAGATATGATTAATGTTACATCGGTTTGTGAAATAATTGAAATATACGATACAATACTGCTAACTGAATAAATGATAAATGGTGTGACAGTTGTGAGTTGCCTTGACACAATAGTCTTATCGAAGTCAATTTTGAAACACGCCGAAAACAAATAATCTGTTGTGGTGTCAACTTTTTTTTTTATGGCACCTAATACTATATTTCATGGCTTATTTATTGTTAATAGTTACATTATACTATAATTATGTATTATTTTATAATTATAATGAGTTTCATAACTCGATATACATCCTAAGGTATAAGCCTAAGGTAGCGTGGGATTTTCTATGCTCCTGCCCAAAACATACCTACATAGCCTTAGGCCCTCTTTCTTCTTTGCTAAATCCCATTGATCCACGAGTGGGATGCTCAAAAAGAAGGATTTGTATTTGATGCCCGTAGCATCCTCTAAGGATGGGAGATTACCCTGCAAGTTCTTAAAAAAGAATTTCTGGTGGAGACTTATGGTGAAATCGAGGACATGATGCGTACGAATCAAAATGCGGTTACTCAATGCATGTACCTAATATCTGGAGAAAATGATGTCGCGTTATAATTACGCACTCTGGATGTTTGTTAGGTTTCTGCATTTAATGCAACACGGCTCATCTATTATTTAGCATTGCCCAACAAATAAAAATTGTTGAAACTACTAACTCTTTTGAATCTTGTGTATATGGGTGCCTGTAATTTTATGGCACCCTAGTTACTTTACATTAAAGATGAAATTATTATTTAAAAAGTAATGCATCAATGCTTAAAAAAAATATTAAATGGCCCTCGAGCTTATCTAATTTTCATTTTCTTAAACGATTAAGAACAACGAAGTCCCCTTTACAATGGAAATACTCACATCTTACAATAGTTCACAAATTTCAGAAAGATTTAAGAAGCTGCGTTTCTCTCTTTCGAAGAACGATATCATGGTAACTTTCCATCATCTTTGAATTTCGATCGTATCTCTGTCATTTACACATTTCACAGGGTGGCCGCCATCATTCAAAAGAACGACTTTTTGGCATTTTTCTTTTTTGGGTTAAGCCTTCAGAAGCAATGGTATCGGTTGGAGATTTTCAATTCAGAGACGACATACCTGATATTGCATTACCAACATAATATTTTAATCAAGTCATATTTTATGTTGTATCATGTTTAAACTTGAACTTTTATGGGAATAATGATATAAGTTAAAATAGAAAAAGTTTAAAGCTTTTATAATTTTTCTAATGGTTAATAAAATAATTTCAACACCATTATTACAATAGGAATACACTACTTTACCAATACCCTATTTTTTTTTTAGTTCACATTTGAAAAATTAGGTTTTTGAGTTATTACGTTGTTCTTTTGAAGGAACGGTATGATAAAGTAGTCCTCTATTTTTTTATGAAATATCAGACCACCTTTATTGGTATATATGCCTGGGAGCGGAGTGTCTCAGAGGAGATTCACTGAGTTGTAATGCCGAAGGTTCAAATCCCGCTGCTGCCAAGACTTTATTTAATCTGTTACCAGTCGAAGATGGACCCTATGGGATCCAGGACCATCTTTCTGGGCTTTCCCAGGTTTTATAAAGTGGGAATTTGGCAGTTGAGCGTGATCTAGGACAAATCACCTCACTGCACATTCCTTGTCCAAGAAACAATATAGTACTGAACTGAACCCCAGACTCTTTCAAAGGTTCTATATACTCTTGCATGTTTTAGTCCTATGTTAACCATAACAAATAAAATGTAGCATGTAATGTAAATGACTAAACGCGTCATAATGCAATCGTAGTTTCTACAAATTGCGACCAATAATTATGAAAAATTGTTTCGTGAACAGTTTTTTTTTTTTTTTTTTTAAGAAGACTTATGAATGTAGAATGGTTAAATCTATTGTAGTTATCTTAAACGGGATTGAAAATAAGATTACGGAGACAGTTGGAGTAGCAATTAAACGATTGCACCTGAAACGGATAAGGAAGGGGGTGGAGTAATTGTCCCCCTTGCGGCTCAATTAGCTGAAACTTGATTGGCTAACATCTGCCCCGCCCACTTGCTAGGAATTATTATAACTATTCCTATTGGCTATATCGCAATTACGAGATAAAAATCGTAATTACGTTTGTAGGTCAGACCTGAAAGAGGCAAAGAGGGTTGGTAGCGACATGGGAACAGGATAAGGGCGGTTTGATGTATCGAGCAGCTTGGGCCATTTCCGAGATCAAACCAAGCGGAAAGGGTTCCCGCTGCACCCCCCCCCCCTTCACTCAAAATATATTTTCCTCCGATATAAATCCCTTAAAGAAACAGTTTCTGTAACCACCAGCGGTAGCCACCAGATTTTGTTTTTTTCTCCCACATTTCCTTACTTTTCCCGAAATCGAACATTTTATTATTTTAGTTATTATTGGTTAAAAAAATATTGATATTCGGTTTACTAAGCTCTCATAACTTACTAACTATACCCCTACGACCAATGAAGAGTTTGGGTTCATGGGTTCTGTAAATGGTAGAGGCTGTACTGTTTCTTAGACAATTATTGTGCAGGGAAGAGATTTGTCCTAGATCATGCGCAACCGCCGGATTCCCCCCCCTTATTTTGGGTACCCACTTTATTGAGACTGAGTGAGCCCTAGGAGGGTCCTAGATCCCATATGATCCATCTCCGGCCGCTAACATACTAAAACATGCCCGCAGCGGGATTTGAACCAGGCATGGCAACTCAGTGCTCCACCACTGATACCAATAGAAAAAAAACTTTCTCGGAGGAAAACAGGTAAGTTGACAAAGATTACTCGATAAAAGGTTAAAATGCAATGACTTCAGATGTAGTTTCGCCAAAACGTTTTTGAAGTACTTGTTAAGACTATACCTTGTTATTATGAAAAAGAACTGTTTTAACTGTGTACAACTCTAAAATATGCGTTTTATTACCAATTACAGATTATAAACAAAACTTTTCACAACAAATGAAGGTTCTGGGTTTCATTATATCTTAGAGACTATACTGTTTCTAGGATAACGGTTGTGCCAGGAGATGATTTGTCCGAGATCACGCTCAACCGCCAGTGCCCCCCTATTTTGGATATCCACTTTATGGAGGCTGGGTGAGCCCCAGAAGTTTCCTCAGATCCCACAGAGTCCAAGATTAAATAATTCATCTTCCGGATCTGAAGCGCTCTAGCCACTGAGCTACCCCGTTCCTCCATGATCTCAAAGCCTAATCCTCATTAAACTTTTTTCTTAATTATCTAAAATTCGGTAAACTACATCATAGTGTAGATAATGGTGTTCTTGAGATATCTTCTTCGGGATCTAATCATTCATACTTCTTTTCATGTACCTACCTTTTGGGGTCTCAGGAGGAGTAAGACCCTGTTTTTTTTCCTGGTTAAGCCCATTACCGCTACTTCACCGTTAATTCACTTCGTTACAAAGTTCAAAGGTTTACTTCACTTTTAACGTAAGAACTAGAATTTTCTATGCTAATGTGAATTAAAACTTATTAAATTAAGATAAACTAAAGTTCAACCCATCCATTTCACCTCAGGAAGTTTCGCTTATTACATTTTTATTTATCTAGGAAAATTTAATGATATATTTTGTAGAGTATTGTTACTGGTATTTCATTAAGAAGTACTATACTTGCGCAAAATACTTACACGGACAATACATACAAAATTAAAAAGACGGTTCGCTACAAACAACTACTATATCTTCTGGACTACAGATCTTCACATGACTTTATATTTAGTGTTTTATGTTAGAATAATTTTATTATAGTATTGCACCATTATCTGCTGAGCTGGCACATGGTAAGAAGGCAGACGAGGTACGAACCCGTAGAGTGGTGGCGATGTTGATTTCGTAGAGAGATTGGGCCGAGTGCCGATTGTCAGAGGTAGCAGTTATTGCTCTCATCCTGCTGAGATTAGCCATTCTTTTGTCCCATTTTTCTCTCTTTCCCTCTTTCCCTGGAGCATTTAAATCCTTTCATATTGCCTCCACTTTCCAAGGGATTAGCAACTTTGATTGTCGGATGACTCCACTTTCGCGAATCAAGCGATCAATGATTTGTTGAGGTGACGCTACTGTTTTGTCTTTCAGCAATGTACGAGGAGTGACCGGAGCAAGTTTTTCTAATTTTTTTGATTTTTAAGACGAAAAAAAAGGAGTCAATACATACAAAAAAAGTTATTCAAATGTTTTAGTTTAAAAAAAAATCCTGTACCACTACATTAAACGCTTGATTTTATTTGTTATGCTCTAAAATCTGCACTACTACAACCTTTAAAAGAGTCTTGGATTCAGTACGTGGTAGAGACTGTACTGTTTCTTGTACAAAGGTTGGGTACTAGATCACGCTCTACCCCAGTTTTTCCCATATGTTGGGTACCCACTTTATAGAGCCTTAATGAGCCCTAGAAGGGCTCCAGATCCTAAAAGAACCATCTCCGGCTGTTAAAAGATTTTCATCATTACCCCTTGTTTATTTATTTTTGAAATTATTTGGTATTTTGTAGAAAACCAAAACTGGGTTTTAGGCTGAAAACTAAAGAATAAAATCCTCGAACAAAAATCTACAATATTTTTCTATGAAACTAAAATAGAATATTTTATACAATGACTAGTAAAATTAGAGGGCTTAAAAAAGCTATTGTTTATTTTCTTTATACATAATCTTCTTTAATCTATTCTTAATATACGGAAGCTGCTGAAAGTAAAAAAAGCAAAATGGTTTCTTATAATGTATTCCAATTTACAAATTATATTTGTAATAAAAACGTTATGAATTTTTATATATTTCTGTTGAATAGCAAATAACATATGTAAGATACATGAATTATTATGAAGAACATATAAGAATTATTATCTCATTTCTTTTTCGAAGAGAAATCTCCGTGATTTCTTTGTTAACTATAATGCTTACTACGGAAACGCAGAGGAGTGATTGCAGATACAAATTGAACACAAAACAATCCATGGGACAGCTTTACGAAGGTAAAATAAAATATTGCAACATCACTAAAAACATTTTTATACAATATAATGACGATTTTTCGATGTTGGGATTTTCCTTTCTGTCTGTATAATAAACAAATGATGCGGATAAATATTATGTGTGTATACAAATAATATTGAATAAACAAAATTTTCTTTGAAGTATTTAAATTTAATTTTATTCTATGTGAAATAAGAAATAACAGATATAAAAGTAGTCGAGTCACCGATTTTTTAATGATATAAGTTACCTAATTGAATTTATCAGAGGATTAAAATTTGTTGTTTATGGAAATATAAACCTTTAAGCAATTATTTAAATAGGTTTTAGATAAAGCGAAAAAATGATAGCAATAATAAAACGGGATGGATTTAAAGAATAAATAATGTATCCATTACTCGACTGATATCTTAAGAGGAAGGTATCTGGCCCTAGGGAGCATATTGTACGCGGGCATTTGTTTCAATTCTCTAACCACACATCATCCATTTCAATATTTTCCTATATTCCATTTTTCTCACGAATTCATATAGCCTCTCTCTTTTTTATCTTGATTTATTGGAAATAGACTTTGGAAGTTTCTTAAAGCCATCTACATATTTATTTCAGTGAGTCCGTAGTTAAATTTTGTTTCTCTAATACAAATGGTTTCTTGAAAAGCTTTCTTCAATTATTTTCTAGAAATAATTTAGAGGTATTAAATTCTCTAAATTGTAATTAATTGGCTACCATATTGGCATCATAATTTTTGCTGAATATGCCTTTACAGATCATTCCGACAGGGTTTTCAGACAAATTATTTAATTGAATTAATATGCATAATTTCCGTTATTGAAGAACAAACCGTTTAATTTATTAATTAGTTTAATTTATGCTTTATAATTCGTTTTCTTTGCATTTTTCGCTAGTTTAGTCAAACAATTTTATGCTCCCGAAACTTTATGTTCAGAACCGGACTTGAACCGTGGAAATAAGTGTAAATTTCTCGAATGAACTAACGAAATATGTGGAAAAGTCGAGTTTTAAAATTATGGAGTTATCCGCTTTTGATCCTGACTTCTCATTTTTAGTATTAAATAGTTAGTATATTTGAGATAATTATTTGTATTCGCAATAACATTTTGAGCACTCTAATATTCTAATGGGTTAACTCAAGCTTATTAGATGAAGTTTTTTTAAGGCAAGATGGTCAAGAATAGAGACCCAACCTGAACCTGGCTCTCTTGGAAATTCATGGCCGGCCCAACCCTAGCTCGTGTCATTCCCTTTGCATTATTTAATTCACTTTTTATTGCCTAAACCTTCCGTCTTTGAATTAGTACAATAAAACTTTCCATCTTTGAATTAGTACAATAAAACTGTCATGGGATACACCGAGGCAGCGAAATGCTAACTAAATTATTCCGAGGCGTCGAAAATTAAGTATTATACGAAAAAATATATTTCGATGTAACAGAATTGTGTAACGATGGTGTACAAGCGGAAATTCAATAAAACTAAAGGAATTATTCTTGAAAAATTTCCTAAACTACTACAAACGTGAAGGCATTGAGCTGAGTACAAGGTAGAGACCATAGTTTTCAAACTAGTGTTTGTTCAAGGAGGTGTTCGGTCGAGACCGCGCATTTCCTTTTAGTACACAATGTAGAAAATCTTGGTAAGCACAAGGTGACATGTAACCACTTCAGATCCCACAGAGTCTTTTCAAATACTAAAAGTAAATATTATTAATTTGCAAAATTGTTCCCAAAATCAATGACTTTGCAATTGTTAACAACTATTCTTAGGTAAAATCGTTATAAATTAGATTTATCACCAATTACAAACTTGTGACTGTTCTGCTCCTAAGCTAACGGTTGTTAAATAATGTGTTTTGCCCGAGATCTCCCTCAACCATCAGATTTTCCTCCCGAATTTACAGAGTACCTACTCACTGGGTATCTGTCGCGCACTAAACCCATTATGATTTAGTAATTAATTAATATTCATATTATTATGTTATGAATCTATACCCTTAAAAACAGATCTTAAGATTTTATGAGCATATTCTTCTTTTCCGATTGCCCTGAGTTTAAAATATAAATCGCAATTTTATCCAAATTACTATGGATTAGAATAGAATGCGCCGGCGTAATTAGCCTGATCTGATAAATGTATTCTAATTAATTATCAAGCTTTATTTTATATCTTTAAATTAATAACTTAAATAGAAAAGGATTTAATGAACTTCATTTAATTTAATTATTAGCTAGAGGGAAACTGTATACAAAATTCATAGAGGTTTCCAAATACACATTGGAATAAAACTAGTTTAATAAGTTTGAACTTGAATAAAGTAGAGATAATATCAGTTGGAAGTTATGGAGCTGAACTCTAGTGAGTTAAAATTAATTCACCATCCGATATTTGAAGAGGCAGAAAACGTATAGGAAGAAATACGAGTATACTAGACGTGTTAAAATTGGAATTTTGTAGCAATAGGAAATAGAAAAGAAAACTTTCCCGAAGAGAAACACGTATTTCAACGAAAATTAACATTAAAGTGTAATGTCAGAAGTAGTTTCGGCCAAAACATTTATGAATAGCTATTAACTATTCTGAAAAAGTATGAAAAAAAAGTGTTTTTATTGTGTATAATTGAAAAAATATGCGTTTAATGTCTAATTACATACTGTAAACAAAACTATACCACTCCAACCCAAAGCATCTTGGGTTAAATACTTGGTAGGGGCTCTACAGTTGTGCGGAGAGATGAGTTGTCCCAGATCACAAACAACCGCCAGCTTTTCCCTCCAATTAAGGGTCCAACTTTATAGAGGCTGGTTGAGCACCAGTAAGGTCTCCGGTTTCCACAGGGTTCATCCGTTGCTTTTATCATATGGAATAATTTATCTGCAACAGCTGGATTTGAACCCGAAGAACTTCTGCACAGCAACTTAGCGTTCTACACATTGAGCTCTCTCTCACTCTCTCACTCTCTCTCTCTCTCTCTCTCTCTCTCTCTCTCTCTATCTATCTATCTCTCCCTCCCTCTCTCCCCAATTACTTATTACGGTAACTTGAAATTTTTTTAAACATTCATTAAAACTTTGTATTGTAAAATTTATAGCATTTGTCCAGTAAGTATTGATGTAATCTGAATCAATCAGGAGTTTCTTCTTGTTTCATTCTAGATTCGAGGGCTTCTGTACTTTTATTTTTGTATATTTATTAATAATATGATATTACAAAATATTTAAAATATTGAAACCTTTATTATTTTTGCAATCCGATAAAATAGCCATCAATCAAAATTAAGCAAGGCATTAATTTTAATTTAACATTAATTATATTTGGGCATTATAATAAATCGGGAAGAACATAGGATAAATAAATAATGGTTTTCCGAACGAAGGGATAGCAGATTGATCATAATTAGGGACGCCAAAGGGCTATAGGTCTGTGTCTGTGCCTGTGCATTCATGTTGGGCTAAATTAATTTGGCTATCAATTACAGCCAGGTATTTGGTTTCCTCCCACTCTCTTCTTGGCACATATAATTTTTTTGTTTCATCTTCATAGAAAGTTTGTTTACTACATAATTCTGGACTTTATTATTTTGTTTTTTTATATGTACAGATATTGGTTTAAAAAAATGAATGAGAAAGAAGGGGTAGTTCAGTCTGTAGAGTCCTGAATTTCAGAACTTAAGGTCCGAATCATATTTCATCAACACCATAGTTGGACGCTATGGGATCTGCACACTCTCTTTGGGCTCCCCCATCCTCTATTGAGTGTGTTGAGTTGGATATCGGTCAAATCATACTTGCAATAGTTCAAAACATGTACTGAGTCCAATATCCTTCATGGATTGTAGGATTGATATTGAATAAGAAGTTAAGCACCACTAGGTGTCTCCTTGCCACTGTTTTCTGAATAGATTTCGTTTTGTCAATTGTAATTATTAACGCAAATTCGTAATGTTTTTTTCAAAATATACGAATAATTAATCATTAAATAATCATTTAATAACAATGCTGAGTTGACTTTATTCACATCTCATATCCTCTTATAGGCGCAATAGCGTGTTTCTCGAAATTACAGTAAGCTTGTGGAAAGAAATCCATCCTGTTAAATTAAATTAAAAAGTTAAAAGTTACAGCATCCCGACCAGGGTCCGCTACAGACTGGATCACACTCGGCTCACTCATTCGATTATGATTAAAATACTACCACTTCTTTCATGCCAATATTGTGATGCTATTCCTACAGTTTAACATATTTTGAAGAATGTATTTGTGTAACTCTCAACAATAAACTGAAAATTGATTAGAGCCACTTGGAAACAAAGAAGCTTCCAGGACGTCCGTATTTCGGTTTTTGAAACCACGTGGCCTACTTTCTGAATTATAGCATATTTCAGATTGTCTCTCCTAAGTATCATACCGGGGGTTATTATAAAAATAGATGACCGTTTATAAGGAATAGGGGACTGAGGTAGTATGGTCAAGGGGTTCAAGATACCAAAGAGGGGGTTCCAAGACTCCACCTTTGAAAAGACACTCTGACTCTGAAGAAATGCAAGTCGAAGAGGATATCTGGCGGTTATTTGATGTGCACTAGATGAGCTCTTGAGTTTTCAATAGATCATTTCTTATCAGTAACATAGGATTCATGGAATAAAGATCTGTAATGTGTATACTACACAACTTATCTCAATAGCGAGAAAGAAATAACATATCTGGGGGTCACTGGGGGGGTTATTGGTTAGCATTACAATTTGGGGGTAAAAATTCGGTATGCCATCTTTCGAAAGGGACGTAAAATAATGTCAGGTACTCGTTAAAGATTAAAGATCCGTGTTCTAATCACACCTGGATAGGAAAATTTAGGGCTAGCATCACCCGATTAGTACTAGTAGTATGAAGTAAGATTAAATAAATAAAAAATGTAACTTTTATGATTATATTTCAATTTTTTTCTTTAATGAATTTGACCGATTTGATTATAATATAGTTACAAGGATTACATATTCATCGTAATTTCCTATTAGAAAATGGGCCTTTAAGAGGTAACTAGATAGGAAGGGACGGGCTAGTGCAACGGCGCTAATTATTCAAGATACTCTCAGGTAGAAGGAAGCTATGTAATAGTGGCTAAATAATAAATGGCCGTGTCCCCAGGCCCGGTTATCTTCTAATATTTACTCCTTATTACCAACTTGTCCTCGTTAGTATTGACATCTTCTCCCGCTCGTAGCTAAACTTGGGTAACAGTTTCACGTGTCCTCAGGATAACGGAATTGCCATAGGAACTCGAAGTGGAAGTCACTAGGACTTCCGGCGGGAGTGAATGCTCGGAGCTTTGGAGTATCTGTATAATCTTTTGAATTTCTTAATCAGTAATGACCTAACTTACTTGAACTCTATAATTTGTAAAAGGAAAGTATTAACATCTATTGGCCCTCCCCGCAATAAATATGTGCATTTTCAAGCAATTTATTAATTAATCAAAACATATGATGGGCTGCACAATGAAATGAACCATCATTTTTATCCAGCTATGGCTAATCGGACGATGCTACAGTGGGAGCTCTAAATTTTGCTTATCCAGATTTAATTAGGACAGGGATTATAAACACGTACCTGACATCGTACAGGCTCGGGACAACCATTTAACATATCTTCCGAAGGACTGCATAACCAAGGATTTTTTACACCCTTTAAAAACCGCCGCACTGTGATCGCAGCAGACTCCAACGGGAGTTATCAGGACGATGCGCGCTATACTTAAAGTTGAACCCCTCAATCAGTTAATTGAGCAAGGGGAGCTTCGATGGTTCGGTCATGAGAGTGTATGACTGCCGCTCAGCGAAGAAAGCCTGTATACAGAGGCTAAATCAATAGGAAAATCCAGGGGAAGGCCAAGAGGGACTTGGAAGAATAACGTCCAAAATATCCTGATAGAAAAAGGGATTGGATGGGCGGAAACTAGGAGAGCAGCCCTTAACAGGGAATGTTGGCGCTCCTTGTGCAAAAATCTGTTCACTCCAAGGTAGAAGAGATAACAGAATAAGAGGAAGAAGATAATTAACAAAGATGTTAATGAACTTCATTTTCATTTTTAGCATTATTATTATTAAGATCATTTGTACTTTCATTCCATTCCAAAAAAGATACGATAGGCTTTTGGTAACTGAAACCAAACTAATTGACAGGAATTTATTAAAAATCGTATAAAAATTCATCGATCGTCATTTTATATATATTATTTTGTAGTTCTAAATTTTCTATCTATAAGCAAAGACAAACCTAATGCTTCGTTTAGGAATTCGATATTTGGTAGATTTTTATAATAAGTAAAGTTGATATTGAAGTTCCCTCTTAATATCATCGGTACATCCTCAAAGTCTTCAAGACAAATATGACAAATAAAATCTTTTAGGGAAAACGAAAAGTTTAACTAGTTATTGATGTTTTACATTATTATTAGAGTGGAACTATTAAACGACTTTTTAGTTAACTATTATTATTCGTATATCAATCAAACTATAAAATTTAACTCAAGTTGATCAAAACAACTTGTATGACTCATACACAGGCTGCTACACGTCGCCAGTTTCGCGCAATGGGCCTCAAGCATGTCGCTTATGTCTGACGTGAAGTCACAGAAACACTGAAAAATAACTATCGTAATCATAGTTTCACAAAATTCTGACATTACAGAGACATAAACTAACAAAAACAAAACGCATCGATGAAGACCACGAAGGCAGTCCATGCTAGTGGAAAGCGAATGTAATATTTAAACGTACTGAAGAGAAACATTTTGGTATCCTGCTCGATCGAGGCTATTACGATTTGAAAAATGTACGAAAATCGGTTTTCACATTTTCACCCCAAGGCGACTCGGGTCTTTCTGAAACACTCTATCATGTCCTTATCTTTCCATTCTCTCTACAACGGCAACAATTTATTGTCTTTTTTTTATGCGACTTGATGAAGACAGCTAATGTTGGACTTTAAATTAAATCATCCTCACTATACATTTTTTTAAACCTCTCAAAGACAAATAGTAGAGAGAGGTTGTTGATCGATAAAAGTACTTTTATGCTGTTCTGTTCTCTTTAGAGTTTTATTTCCGTTTATCAGTATCCTACTTGTAAATCGAATGATTTAAAATTTTGGCTTAAATCTAATTAAAATTATAGAAATAAAAAAGTAGTTAGTTCTCAAGAAGTGTTTATTAATTCTAAAATTTGAAATGATTATAAATGGAGTGGTTGCAGAAGATAGCTGAGTAGACAAAATTCGAAGATCACTTAATTGCACTCAATAATGGCGTCGGTGTAATTTTTTATCCATTTTCATTTTATCTAACCCCCTACTATTGGAACAGTTAAGCGAAATTAAAATTTTTGAAAACATTAATTAAAATTGAGCTAGGAATGACTTAACCTGAGTATCATAAAAAAAGATATCCTAACTTTGCTGCTGTTCCTGAGGTAAGTTATACTTCCGGGATCAAAAGAACCTCAACATTTCATCATTCTGACACCAGAACTGTCCTTTAAATTTAAAATTTAACGTTATCTGGATTGAAATAAATAAAATGACGTGCATAACGCTATTCCTTATTATTAAATTTCTTTCAGAATTTTTATTAGGATCGGTCAGTATGAGGAAAGAAATAGATTCTCATCTTATTTGCGATTCTAAGGAGAAGGGATTTTTATTCTCATCATTATATGTACTTCGAATATTTTACTGAATATTCAAATTAATGAATATCAAATGCAGCACATCCCACATCAACAGTGTAAACAGACTCATCAACCGGGGAGCAACTTCACTTCAGAGGAGGTTCAACAAAAATCTTTCTTGGTTGGATTAACAATTGGATTTTAATACTTATTATATGTTTCTTTTTGAGTCGTTGATCATTTTTATTGATTTAATTCAATATTCGTTTAACAATTTTTAGAAGAGTATAAAAAAAAGAGAAAACTGCATGTGGAAGAGATCTGTTCCCACAGTCATTAAAATGAATGTTATTGATTATTAAGAAGGTACGTAGATGGTTCTTACTGGGTTATTCAAATACCACGGCATAACAAAAGCTACACTGAAAGCTCCTATCTCCGTAGTGATATTTCAGTTCTGAGTAAGTTTCGCCGGCCCGAAACGGAAAAGTATTGAGATCTATTGCTCCTTGAGGCTCCTTAGATCATACAATTCCTCGCCCCACCTCGGCCATCCCCAGCCCGGCGGGGAACCTCTGGGTGAGTAAATCTTTTAAAGGAGGATCTAATGGATCTGTGTCTAGTCCAAGTGCAAGTTCTATTCTCAACATTCTCGTGGGGTTATGTAAATTCTCTATACTATAATATTTATCACAGTTATTTCATTTTTACAAGTATACAGTTATATATCTGAAGGAACAGGGTACAAAGATGATAGGTTACTCAGCTAAAGGCCTTGAGTTGGAGACTGAATTTAGCGGGGATAAATTATTTATTCCGTTAACAACTATAAATCAGGCATCAAGAGTTCTGGAGACCCTTATAGGGCTCACCTGGCCTCTATTGGGGGAAGAACAAGAACTTGAGCATGATCTCGGTCAAATCACATCCGTTGGCTTGGAAACCGTATGGCTATATATTTCATTCCTGATATGTTTAAGGATAAATTACATATATGCCATTAAACAAATCGAAATATTTACGGAATACTGAAATACTCAATTAGTTAAAAGTATACCCTTATCGATTCGATTCAAAGTTCAAAGGTAATTTAAACCAAGAAAATGCCCTATATTTTTGTTCCATTAATCCATGTATATTTTACTTTGTTTTATTTATATGTTTTCCCTTTTCTGATTTAAAAAAATAAAATTGTATCTAAACATCATCATCTTTCCCTCTTCTACTGCTGTGCGGTGTGAGGTTGCTGTTTAAGATCCTGGACCAAGTATCTTTTCCCTGAGCCAACTCTCTCCTTCTGTTCCAGAGTATCCCCGCTTCCGCAAATCTTCAATCACGCTGTCCTCCCAGCAGATGCGAGGTCTTCCTCTTTTATACGTGACCATTGTCCTCAGCTATTCTCTCTCCGTCCATCCAAAGGAGGTATCCAACCATCTCAGTTTGTGATCCTCAAGAACGGTCTCACTGGTTTCACATCGAGATTTGCCCTTATGGTGTCTATATATAGTTTGGTAGACTCCCGTAGTTTGGGGTGAGTATCCACACTCCCGAAGAGAAAGATAGGAAATGGAGGAATTTTGATTTATAGGTGTTCTGCTTTGTCCTCTCTCTTCTTCCCAGAAAACCACGACGGGCTACATTGAACATTTTCTCTGCTGCTTCAATTCCTTGGAACAAAGTGCCTTTATTTGTAACAGCTTTCATTAAGATGAGGACATAGATATTTAAACCTCTGGAACCTGCTCTAGTCTCTGCCCTCCAACTCTCAGTATACTCATTATCCTTCGAGGTTTCTTTCCTATTCGCATACATTTGCTCTTCCCCGGATCAATTCGTATTTTTCTATCCAAATTTATTCTAAATCGGTAGGTATTGGAGTGAAAAACGTCTGCCTAACGTATTAGATATGGCAGTCACTTCCACCTGTAGTGGTTAACATAACAACCTACTATACCGAAGATCGCGGGTTCGCTGACCAACAGGTAGCATTAGTATTTTATAAGGGAGTCCTAAAAATCCTAGGTTATGCTGTCGTTCGGAAGAGACATAGAGTGGTGGCCCCAGGCCTTTGCCATGTCAGGTACTCGTTTAAGATCCCTATCCTAAGTAAACCCGAATAGGCAAAATTTTGGCCTCCGAGTGTAGGGTCGTCCGATTCGCCTTAGCAGCAGAAAGTGATGCTAAACGAAACCAATTAATCTTGCAGCTGGCACAGTTTCTTAACTCTTAAAGTAAGCGGTATTCTGGTGTGCCTTCGCAGCTATTTAGGGTCACGGGCGATTGCCAAAATTATATCAATAATATCATAAAGGTTATTGAGTATATTAGGGTATTTTAGCTAATTTGAACTCTTTAATATTTTGGCTTACTTCTGAATTTTGTTTACTTCAAATATGATTGTTTCATAGTCTGTCTTTCTTTACTGCTGTAGCTAAAGTTATACGTATGTATGTGTGTATAAAGTTATAGGCAGTATTTTAATCATGATTTCATATAATTATAACTATTTTATTATTAGATAAAAACCGAAAAAAAAATAAAAACGCATATAACAGTCCGTAGTCCTTGTTGGTGACTTTCAACAGACGCTTATATGCGCTTATAGTCTCCACCGATTGCTTTCGCCGGACACATATGCGTCCATAGCATTCTAACGTTTAGTGGATGTTTGATCATTTTAATCTATCATCGTTACTGTTTTAAAAGCATTGGAAGTAGTCACTCCAATATAATTCCATTGCTGCAATGGTATAATTAAGATCATGAGAATTATGGAGCATATAAATAAGAAGAAGAGGTGTGAATGCTCCTGCGTGGGAAGTGATTTAGCAGTAGGGAGAGCTATTTCGCGTGTAAACGACGCTGTTAGGGAGTAACTATGATCCCGGCTTGGGAAGACTCTTGTAATAAAAGTTGCTCCAACCTTATGTTACTAGATGGCAGTGGATCTCCGCACTCTCTCCCGAGGCTGGAATGAATCAAGCTTTAGATAAAAGAGGCCATTGTTGCTCCATGTATTAGCTCCTGCTCTTCCCATCCTGTTCCTATTAGCACCCTTCAATCATAGCGCCCTATCTCTTTTGTTTTTATTAACTTCCTATCCTTGTTTCCTATCCTGGTTTAATTCTTTTTTGTTTACTCTGTCAGTGTTTATTAACTATTCAAACTGAAAATCAATATAGTTCCATTACATTTTAAACTTGTTTCTTTATTCTACTATATCGTTTTTAATTTAAGCCTTAGCAATTATCCTTTGAGTTTAAACAATGTATGGGTTATAAAATTGAAGTATAATAATCAGTGGAACACTAAAATAGAATTAAAGGTCTCTTAATTGTTGCGGTCCGCTTTCTGTGTCCGCGCAATGTGTCCAGAACTTCACAATCCCCATTTCCTCTTGATACTATCAATAATAATAAAAATTATTCCTTCCATAAAATTTGTTTTTATTTCTTTTTTAACTCCCTCCCTTTGACTTACGGTAACATGGTTTTGACAACCTTAAAAACAAGGTAAATGCTTGTTGATATTGTCTATAACCTTGTCGTTCTGAGCCATTTTCATACTTTTCTTCATACTCTCCTACATTCCGTCATTGTCATGTAACGCAGGTGAAACAAATGTCTGCAGGATTGCACAAGTCTTTTTCTAGCAAAACTGGTACGAAATAATAAACGCACGATTCACTGAGCCGCTGGAGCAGCAGGTCCTAGGATCGAAATCGGTTGTGGCAGATAAAATATATATCCTTTTAAACTGCCGTGGATTATAGGGTTTATATATTCTCATTTAGGCTCACCTAGCCTACAAAGGTTCTCTTGAAGGGAAGGGGGATACGATCTACTGAACCGTACTTGGGTTATTGTTATCTGATATCCTAAATAACCTATACGTGATAATTAAATCTTGAGATAACTCAACAAAACAAAATTTTAAATATAAGTATTTCCATCTAGGTATTTAAGATAAGGTAATGCTTATCGCACTTGAAGGAAAGAAACTTTAAACATATTTGGATAATGCGCACTGTCGCGGAGACAGAGAAGTAGCCTTGGAGTGGCCATCGAGACAGCGGTTGATGAAGAAGCGATGGGGGGCAATTGTCTGCTCTTCTGCGCCCCCCCCCCTCTCAAGAAAACAATTTCACTACCACTTTTGGGCTGGAAGAATAAAATATCAGGCAATCACGGAGGAAGGACTGCTCCGAGCCACTCGGCAGACAATGGAGTACCTCCCCATTACTAGTTCACTTCTTTAATATCTAATGAAACTTCACAAAGAGTTGGAGGAGAAAAAACTGAAATATGTCTTGTTCTAGTAGTACACTGATAGCTACATAGTACAAGTTGAACTTACGTGTAATTATTATAATTTATAAGATGTTGGCAATAATGTGCCAACTACTATTAATTTAAAATACAATATTACTCCTTTTCTGTTACATAATAATTAATATTATATAATTTTCTATAATTGCTGAAAATTAGATAAGTTCGATTATTTCAAATGAAACAGTATTAAAGGTGCTAGATTAGAATTGGTTTATATGGTTTCGCCATACAGTTTCAATAGGAATAATCCCTATCCGATAGCATTAATTGTACATTAGAATTCCATCATTAAGTTAATTCAAAATCAACGGAATCATTTTTGAAAAAGAAGTTAGTATTCTAGCAAAAGGTATAAAGTTGCAATTTAGATAAGTCTTAGTATTTTGATGGTTGGTCGTCGACTATCATCAATGTATGGAATTAATTGTGATTGATGATTTACATTTTTACGTTCAGATTATAAATTTATTTTGAGGTAAAGAATTAGGATCATGATTTAAACCCGTTATGTTTTATTCATGAAATATACGTGTGTATGTTTAGCCCAAAAAGGATGAACTAGCAATTTTGGTAATTTTGTCGCTAGAATCAAATTACCTGAAATACTACTTTGTATCGTTGCTTTTACTCATTTTTACAATTTTCTATAAAAATAATATATTATATGTATATACAATTTTTATCAAATTCATTATATCAATTAAATGAGTACCAATATCAGTTAATCATTATTCTCATTAAAATGGTCTGATTATTAATTCATAAATTTATAGTTTTTGTTCTTCGTCCGGTATTACACCGTAGACCTCGCCCGACCATCTCCACTAGGACTCATTCCATCCATGAGCTTCTGGGTCGTCCTCATCAACGCTTTCCTTGCAACTGCCAGTCTAGGACCATCTTCTGGCAATGACAGTCCCCTCCAGTGACCATATCACATTAACCGCCGCTTCCCGATTCTTTTAGTGACGGTCTCCTCTACCCCCATTCGCTGCCTATCAACTTCATTTCGGACTCCGCCCTGCCTTGTTATCAGGATAATTATACTATCTGGCGCACCGGACCTAGTCTGGGCCGCCTCCAGCATTCTCCGCCAGTCAGCACCATCCCTCCAGTTTCTAGCATTAAGAAGGCTACGTGCATCCTCCGCTACAGCCTCCATCAACCTCACATTTGGCCTCCCTACTCTCCGTGCGTCATGGATTCCCTCTGTGGGAATCTTCTTGGGAATCTGCGAGTTCTCCATCCGTGCCACGGGACCTGCCCATCGCAGTTGGCCAAGTTTAATTGTTCTGACAACCTGTGAGGTCTTATAAAGGTCGTATACCTCTCTATTGTATTGCCTTCTCCATATTCCTCCAACTTTTACTGGTCCGAAAATCTTCCTCAGGACTGTCCTCTCGAAAATTAGTATCCTTTTCTCATCTGCCTTTGTTAGAGCCCAGGCCCCTGAGCCAAATGTGAGTACCGGTCGAATCAGCGTTTTGTAGATCAGTAGCTTCGTCTGCCCAGAGAGGAACCTGCTAGTTAGTTGCTTCCTTAGGCAATAATAGCACCTATTAGCAGAATTAATTCTTCTTCTTATCTCCTGAGACATGTCATTTTGGGAATTAATTTCTGTTTCTAAGTAGACGAAGCTATCAACGCAATCGAATCGGTACTGTCCAACTTCGAAGTAATCCTCTCTTTCCTGGGTTCCTCCTATTCGGATATACTTGGTCTTATGTATGTTGACACTAAGCCCAAGTTTCTTGGCTGCCTCTTCCAGTGCTAAAAAAGCTTCCCTCAGCGCCCTTTTAGATCTTGCCATGATGTCAAAGTCATCGGCATACCATAGGATTTTGACTAGTCTGTTTCATCTACCTGAATTCTGGAATTTCTTATGGCCATTACTGCTCCAAGGTTGAAGAGTAGGCAGGCGAGGGCATCACCCTGTCTCACACCCGTATCTGTGTCGAATTCTTTTGAAGGTTCATATTCGACTTTCACAAGACATTTTGTCCCTTGCATTGTCATTTTCACAAGACGAATGATTTTCCGGGGTATATTCAGGTCTTTTAGGGCTCGGTATAATTCATTGCGGTCCATGCTATCGTAGGCTGCTTTAAAATCTACAAATAGATGGTGTGTGACCACCTTGTACTCTTTGCATTTCTCCAGAATTATCCTTAGTGAGAATATGTGGTCCACCGTAGACTGCCCTCTTCTAAAACCTGCTTGATAATTTCCCAGCTCTTTCTCTGCATGTGGTGAGTGCCTTGCAAATAAAATGTTCGAAAGAACCTTATATGCGCAAGATAGCAAGGCTGTTCCCCAGAATCTGTCTTGGCTCCCTTTTTTTGGATCGGACAAATTACTGCCTCACTCCATTCAATAGGCATCCGCTCCCCATTCCATATGTCGAGGATGAGGTTCTGTAGTGCTTTCTTTAATTCTCCTCCGCCATACTTCAAGAGCTCTGATGGAATACTATCCATTCCAGGAGCTTTATTATTTTTTAGTTTTGCAATGGCGTCATCGATAGCTCATCGGTAGCTCATCGTCATCTGGGGGTTCCGCATCCTCCACAGGCTCCTCCTCGTTCTGTTCGAATATGGGTTGTTTTCTACTTAGGGATTTTTTGAAGAATCTCACCCATCTCTCAAGGACCTCATCTCTTTAGGTGAGAAGGGTTCCATCTTCACTCTTGCAGCAGGTTAACTTGGGTTTGAATATGTGTTTCCCTCCATATACTTTCCAGAAGAATTGCCGGCTTTCATGTGATCTTCTGACATCCTCTATATCTCCCATCAGCTTATTCTCCCATGCCCTTTTCTTCCTATGGTGGACCTTCTTTTCTGCTCTTCTACTTTCCTTTCAGACAGCAGTTGTGTACCTACTGTGCCTTTTTATTATTTTTCGGTATGCCTCATTTTTGCGGTTTGTCATAAGCAGGCATTCCTCATCAAACCATTTTGATATGCTTATTTTAGGTTTATATCCAATGGGTTCTTCTGCCGTAGATATTACCGCGTTTTTTATACATCCCCATTCTTTGTCAATGTCGTCATCTGTGTTCCTAAATACATCAGCCAGTTTCCCTTCTATTCTTTCTTGATAGGCTGGGTTACCTGAGTTTAGTGACATCGATCGGTCTTACAGTCTGATTCCTGTTATCTGGATACACCTCCAAAAATCTATTTCCACAGTCTGAACTTTGGCATACAAGCGAACCGTGCCATATTTCCGCAGGTTAACATGGATTCGACTTTAGCTGAGAAAATCTGCTGCTTTTCCTGATTTGAAATGGTGTTGTTCCAGAGAATAAAGTACTTCATCCTAGCTGCTTTCCTCGCAACCTCCACCTCATTTTGGTTCTCTACTTCGGCCACCCCCACATCTTCTAGATAGGGCTCGGGGTACTTTAAGGCTTTCACTGTAATGCTTACTATGCGCAAACCGTCTTCCTCATCTCCATATACAGCCATGTACTCCGTATTTTAGAAGTTAAACCTGAGATCTCATAATATTCCTTCAACCTGAAGACCACTATATCCAGGAAAACATTGTTCTGGACCATCACCACCTGATTAAGCACGAAGGACAGGGTAGGACCCTCGCCGTCATCGAAATAAATTCCGTAGTCCCAATATTGCATCATCCATTGCTTCACTACTGGTATTTAATTAATAATTAAAACTTTAGTATAGAAATACATATTTGAAAGTCGTATTATTCACAAATAAACTCTTGGAGAATATTAAAAACAAAATCCACTTCACATCATCCGTCCCTTAAAGTTTATCGGAATAGTTCTCAACTAATTGGGCATAGACAAATTATTTTGTTATTAAGAAATTTACCTTGAAATATTGATTATAGTATAAACGGTTATCGATAAATTTAACAATTAATTGGCCTAAATGTATATATGATGGACAGAGGAGGTGGTGGAAGGCGGGCAATGTGCAAAGGCAGGCCAAGGAGCCTTGTACAAATTTGCTTTATGTTGACCAGCTAAGGAGATGGTGCCCCCCCACTATCTGCCAAACAGTCAACACCCCTAACTTCTCCACCCCCCCCCCCCCACCTCAACCCTATCTCTATCAACCGCTTAGTCCACCCTCGTCGTATAAATTTTATCTTACTACTTTGCCCTTTTAACACCGGTTCTTGGTTAATTGCTAAGCGATAATTATCTGCCTATGAGTACTTGGGGCATTAAAAAAAAATATGTCACTTTCACTATGCCTCACCTAGTCACCTAAATTCTCCCTTATAGGGTTTATTTCCCAATAACTAAACTTGCTGGATATACGTATCTGAGACATTAATAACATGTACTCATATCACTCTCAGATGATTAATGAGAAAAGCTACTTCTGACTGAGGCCATAATTGTGTCCCGTTAGTTAACGGTTTTATAAAAAAGTGGTTTTGTACCGAATAACTTTCTTTTAAATTTTACTGGTTGTCATTTATCTTTTGGAATATTAAGATCTTCGTAATGTTTGAAATAAGAAATCCTAATTGAAGGGTAAGGATATAATTTATAAGAGAAAAAAAAACGTGCACAGATTGATCTAATCATTTACTTCATATTAGTTATTAATAACGTGCCTACGCTGATTCATTGATATGGCTGGAAAAATTTCCTCACCAAGTTAGTGTAACGTTCCACCACCATTATTATATTGGTATGGTATATTTTTTATTCACTTTAACCATAAATATATTTATTATACTTGAGAGTTATCAAGTTGTTGTTTCCAGCTTCTTTGTACTAGTGTAGCTACCTTACTTCTAGCCTTAACCGAAGTAAGGATAGAATTATATTTAGTTATAATTAAAAAAGAAGTTGCTAAAAAGAAAATGAGTCACATTAGTTACCTTAACAGGTGGAAAATGGATGTTTTTTAAATGACCCAATCACTTGTTTTTAGTGACTTAGTTTAAATTCTTTATTTGTTCAAAAAATGACAAATAAGTATAATCGATCAATTCTTTCGGTTCATTCAGAAAAACATCTGAGGTTTGCTCTTTAGGTTAAGGATTAGAAATCGGCTGTGTGGAAGATAAGTTATTAACTTTTATTATTATGTTATAAGTAATATTATTTATTTTATTTTTTCCTTACAAGTTATTTTATTTTATTATATTATTATGGTATACCATTGCGGGTTCTAGAGCGGTCCTGGCAGATAAAATGTTTGACATGTGATCAGAACCATGGATGGACTCTATGGCATTTGCAGACAAGAGCTAACCCACTCTTAATAAATTGGGAATAAAGTGAATTGCAGTGGAACGCCAAATCACTTTCTTTTATTGCCGTTGGTTTGGATACAACACAGTTTCTACCGTACGTACCGGTTTATTTTTTTTTAAATTTGCTATAATGTTAAAAAGCTTCTATCCAGTGCAGGATCCTTGCATTTGCTCTCGCTTATTCGTGCTTAAGTGAGTCAAACATAGTAAACTTAATAGTAACGAAAAGCACAAAAAACATTAGTTAATGTTTTGAAATAGAAAATTAGCTCGCATTTTCTCTCAGCGAATAGATGAGATTATTGTAAAAGTTTGGCTCAGTGATGAAAATTAAGAAATTTGACAAACAAGGTATGATATTGATTAATTCAATTCATTTTATTCAAGATTTTATACTCAGGACTTACAGGATGTTTTACAGGATTTATTCAAGCAATTTTATACTCCCGAAATTCCAGGTTCAGAACAGGAATAACACACTCAGAAATAAGGCGGTAGAGTGTCGTGTTAGACAGAATTACAACAAAGGCAAACAAAGGTTTTCTTTTTTTTTTCTACGTTCTAAGGCTACTTTTCGTCTACCTTCTTGTACGCGTTACACATTTTAAGAAACCCTGCAGTAGGTGAACTCGAATCCTGGATAGGCAATTCTAAATTAAAAACCGCATTTAAAATAACTGAAAACTTTTTGGATTAGGTACTGTAGTACATCTATATATTAGCAAAACCCATAAACATATTTATTGCTGCAGTTATAAATTCCTTTGCAAAATCCACATCTTCCTAACGATACGAATACGCTATATGATATGGAGCGGAACTGGACCGTAATTGATGAATTTTTATTTTTACTTCGCAATGGCAAAACTAATCAGTTTATTTACATGGCCATCTAAAACTAATAATTATTTTTAAAAGTTATAATTATAGATGTATATATGATGCAATCAGGATCAAAAGCGGAAAACTCCGGATTTAAAAAAAATAATTTTTTCACATTTTTCGCTTATTTAAGTGATTTCATCTAACACGGCACCTTTCCGCGCCTATTACTCATGGTTTCAGTTCGATTCGGAACCTGGAGTTTCAGGTATAACATTGCGTAGCATTGATAGCATTGCTTCACTAAACTAGACTTATCCGCTTTTGTTCCTGAACGCCTCACATATTTGCTATCTGACAAATAAAACAAGCCAGTAATTTGTCTAGATATTGGTAGCAAAGAAATGGGCGTTCTATTTAAAGTGGTTTGAAGTCCTCTCATTTTTATACACCGGTGAATTAAGTCTCAGGAATCGAAAGGAAAGTGTGGATTTGAATATATACCGGTCGTTATTTATAACCGAACTATAGTAGGATATATAGGATATATATGCCATTTCGGCCCTTGTAGTGCATTCTGGTTTTGTTTAATTCGTTACACAATTGGAAGCATTAAGGTTTATGTATGGATTGTATGGTTTGGATATATCATAAAGAGATTTTATAAAAATAGTCTACTACCTCTAAAGCATTTAGTTGTAATTGAAGCGCACAGGCAATTCGATGCCAGATTATTTTCTATTTGAATAATTTAAGAGGAATAATGTTCATGAAATATAAAATTTTGATTTTATATTTTTGTTATACTGCTGTGAATGTTGTTGATGGTTAGGGAAGGGTTCATACGGGATATGCAGCCATCCTGCCTTGCTAAATTCCAAGAGGAACCGTTGACCAAGACATAGTTACAGATGCTGGACGAAGCCGAAGGCGGTCGATTGTGGTGGAAGCGAGAGTGGATTTAGTCTCAGCCCTGCTCTCTATCGGTGCGCGATGGAAGCAGGGGGTGGTCGCCATGACAACTTCCACCCCCACCGCCCCCACCCGGCCGCCCCTATATAACCACCTCCGCCTCTGGACCGCCTCTCATTTGAAGATCCCCGTCCTGTCGCTCGCCCGTGGTATCGCTTGCTCTTGCCATCCATACACGTGAGTAGCAACTCAACACCTATCTACCCAGTTATCTATTATTTAATCATTTGTTCCAAATGCTGATATTGCAATTCACACTTGTGAATTTCAATTAATATCGAAGTGTTTACAAATAGTAGAATATTCATGTACAACCGTTTAGTAATTTCCAGTTCATTTACTTCTATTCCATCAGAATACAAAAATAAACAATGGGCATGTCTCTATTTGGCATCTCTTGTGGGGACAGGTCCTTCCAGTTAGTGGTTACCTACCCATGGTCGTTCGCGTAATTACGTGCTTTTTCAACCAAATGTAATTCCTTAAACTTTATGTTTGGTTATTAAAAACCCTAGCAACCTTTTTAATTTGTTTTTAGAAGCATAAGTTTTAAAGCATTTAAACGCTCGAGGCTTAAATTGGCTTAGTTTTATTGGATCCTCGTGGTATATTTCTACCCAATCTTTATTTTTAATTATTATTTTTTCATGAAATTCAGCTCTACTCAGTAATTTATATTTATACAATTGATTATACATATATATTTAATGAAACTTCTGTAGTCATTCAAATAATTTAAAGTAAATTTAGAAATAAAGTAGTAACTAGCCTGTTCTAATTTTTATGCTAAAAAAAACTAAATTCTTGAAGCGTATACAAACGAAATCTTTTTTTAAGAGGTCTATGTGAAACGTTTAGTTCTGTATTCAATAAGATTTTAAAATCTTAAAATGGTTCCCTTATTTTATAAGTTACTTCTTTCTTTTTTTATACTCAGCATGAATTTGTGGGTTTTTATTCGATAGCTACTACATATTTTATTTGTTTATGCTGTTACGTTAAGAAAAACATTTTTATTTAACACAATTTCACATAAATTTACTGGCAATTTATAGTACTGTGTGAATGAGATCAGACCGTTTATTTGTGTGTGTGTAATGTATAAAACAATTAAAATTTCATATCATCCATAGGAGTACGTAATTTTTTGTCTTAATTTTTGTGTTTTTTGTTCAAATTTACAGGTTTAGTTACGACAATTTAATTTTACCCAATACACTTTTAAAAACATATTTCGTATATTTTCTTATATGTGTGTGTTTGTATGTATATTTCTTTCAAAAATATAATTCATTTTCCTTGAATAATACAAATTTTGTTATAATAATAAATTAATCGCTTACTATGGAAAAATCAGCATTCTATTGAACTTCTCAGGTATATATATTGTTAGAAAAAAATTACACATGTGACGAATTAATTTTACATGAATTATTTGCTAATTTCATTTTCACTTCGGTGAATGCCAGAATGTTTTTTATTCGTAACATTTCACTTGTGTTACACATTTTTCACTTTCTTTTTAATCTTAATCTTCTTAATATTTCATTAAATTTTACAATATTTTATAAAATTTTAATTCTTGGTATTTCAGCTGCTATATAACGTTTTCACTTTAAAAAACGGGACTTGACATTTATATACTGTAGGTTGATGTATTTTCCAAAATCACCGCCAGGTCCCGCCACTTCCACCGCGCAATAAGAACTTTTAAATAGTCGTGGAGGTGGCTATAAGACGTATCAACAAGTAGCACAGCCGATTCTACTAACCATCCTGCCAAACTTGATCTTCACTTGTTGCGCCAATGTTTTTTGTCAGGGGTGTATATTTTTTCTAACCAAACTTTTGGGTATGTCATCCTCTAGCTAAGTGGTGACGAACTGCCTTTCCCGATATTCATTAGCGAACAGGAAATGGCACATTTAGTTATACGTTCCATCTCATAGGGTCAATGTCACGATTCCCAAATTGGCCGAGTAAGCTTCGAACATGGAGTCCCTGGAGTGAGTAATGCCGGAAGTAGAATGGAGGATAACATATTATTAATTAGTTTTTTTGGGTGTTTGTGCGGGGGGGCGCTGGGGGCCACACCCTTCCATATCGACCCAGGCTGAGAGGCCGATCGGTCTAGCTACCCTCCGCGGCCAACAACCTCTTCAACATCCACTCCTCTACTTCCTCTTAAATAAGACTCAAATATTCTCACGATCCTTGAGTCGTCCTTAATGAAATACTCATTAGGCTCAATGCCTACAAGAGTAATAATAAACATTTACTATAAATAATTAACACGTCATGGCCTATCTTATAATTTTATTCTGCAAAGAGAGCTAATGATAACTCCAACATACACAATGGTAGTATACCTATTTACCGAACAAATTCCACTATAACGGTAGCTTATGGCTTACGAGGGTTGTTAATTTATTGTATTCGAAAATAAGTAATTGAGGGTAAAACTCAAAAAAGATTTTTTCTTTACTCAATTGCTTACAATCAATCAAAAAAGCTGAAAAAAAAGAATTATACTTTCCAATAATTTTAATCTTTATCATACTAAGCATAACATACGTACATGACTATATTTTCTTTCGGGTCCTTATTGAAAAACTTATATCATTTCAGGTAATGTATATTAAAAGTTACTTATCACATTTTCAACACCACGGATGAACAAGCCTAAATCGAAATATATAATTAACTAGTATTATAGTTTTTACTCACAATGCAGTAGACAAAAACTCATTTTGCTTTGCATTGGGTAACTCAAATGAAAGAAATGATGACGTGATGAAATGAAGAATATATATATATGAAGGGTCTAGGGCTCAGCAGAGGGTAGGCCCAGGAGGGTCTGTAGATCTTACAGGGTCGATGTATGGTTGTTAGGAGATATTTAGCTGCTCAGTATCTCGGCTTTCTATATATTGAGCCTACTCTAACAAAGAATTACAAAATAATTATACAGAAAAAACGAGGAGAATAATGGTTTGTTTCGTATTCTTCGTGTAACTAATAATTGTTGTAGTGTAAGTTAATACTGTCGTGTATTACAATTAGTTTGGGGATCGATCGATAGGAATTCTCCTTGCCACTTAATCCTACATTTAACAATGTGAGTAGCATTGAAATGGGACCTCGAGTGCTCAAATCGTCCACCCTTTCTAAAGTGTTCATGAGTGCCAACCAGCCCCGCCTTCCGCTCCGCCATATTCCTTCTCGTCTCTGGAGGATCGACAAAACATCGGTTGTTCACTTGGCAGAAATTATATATCATAAAACATTCACCAACTGGTCGCTGCCCCAATTATACAAATGGATTGTGAATATAATAAGAAGCGAGGGGATGATTGACTGGAAGATAGACGTAAGGAAGAAAATAGTTGGGGGGTGCAGTCAAATAAAAACACTAAATAAGTAACCACTTATTTAGCGTTTTTATTTGACTGCACCCCCAACCATTTTCTTCCTTATGTGAATATAATAGCTTTGAGCAAATGGACTGTATGCGCAAGGTTTGTACGGTCGCTGATGAAGATCGATTGATTCACTTAGACTAAAATAGAACCGTATCGGAAGAAATATACAATACGATAAAATAGTTTTAAGAGACGGACTGCAGAAATCTCACAAAAAATTCGATCGATTTTCGCTTCAAATACAAGTGGAGATGGAAAACATGATGTAGGAAGAACCACCTTCTAAGAACCACATAACTCATTCACTCACTGTTGGGCGCAATTCCATTAGTTCGGCATTGCTTCTGATTTTCCACCTGTACTCTTCTTTGACGGGTCCACTCTCCCAAACCAGAAGAGCTCTTCTGTTTTCCTTGATCAGAGTCCTCGTCTCACTGCTATAGATTAATACTGGCCTACTTCTCGTTTAATACAACAAAAACTTTGCTTTCCTGGTTAATAAGTTTGTTTCGAGTACTTTTAATTTTACTCCATCACTATTCCTACAAGGTACTTCGATGTACTGCACCTATGAAACGTGTTTTCACCTAAATCAACAATGATGTTATAAATGAAGAAAAAATAAGCCTCTGAACTTTATCCGTTCCTAACTCTTTTCCGGGGTTTTTTTTTGGACCCAAAAAATTGTGGCCATCTTAATCAAACAAGTTTGTGAATCCCTTAGTTTTACAAAATAATAATAATGTTGCTGTATATAGTAGTATTGTTAATAAAGAAAGGAACTCACAAGGTTTTTCTTCGTCTAATCTTCCTGTTTTATAGGATCGGGCTCAAGGGTGTGCAAGTTAACGAAGTTGAAAACTAGTTATGCCTAATATCGCATTCGTATCTTTAGACCTGCCAACATTGTTTTGCTAGAACAAGTTGAGTGCAATCCTCCAGACATTTTTTTCATCTGCTTGCCATAGATTCATCGACACAGAGAAATCAGTTGTTGGTTCAAGGACAACATGGGGCATATCTGGTTTCCTCACACTCTTCCAAAAGTTTCCCCACCTTCATCCAATTCTTTGGTTCCAGTTCCTTCTGCAAAAATCCCTGGAATACCTAAAAATTACATTTTCGGTGTCTCTTCTTTTAGAACATTCACGAAGTAGTTAACTTTCGTAACCCATGTCCAATTATTCAATAATTTTATAGAAGGTAATGGATACATTGGATTTTAGTATAAATGATCATGTTTTCATAAACGACATACATGAGTAATGAAAGGCTAAAATTTGGTGAGTGAAAAAATCTATCTAAATGTGTTATTACTAAATTGAACAGGGTCAGGAAGATGAACACGAATTAAATATTTTGTCAACATTCAATTCATCCCGGCATTCGTACACGCTTTGATTCTCTCTCTTTGTTCGTCAAACTGAATAAAGTAGCTGAAGAGGGTAAATTGCTTTAACACTGCTTTGGCATATAATTAGTAGTTTTTTTAAAATTTTCTTTGTCACCGCTTAGTGACAAAGAAATATAACGACCGATTATCCAACAGTGCGAATATTTAGGGATCAATATACTTTCCATAGTTCTGAGGGAGCTCAGTACAGTCACTTAAGTCATAGTCAGTACAGTGAGTAGAGGCTAAGTTGCCGTGCCTAAGGTCCCGAGTACAAATCCGGCTGTGGCAGATCTTATTTGAATCAGTCATTTGAGAAACACATCATGTCCATTTTTGGCCAAAATTGAGTTTTATTAATAATTTGAATTGTTTTACGTTTTATTTCATACCTGATAACATATCGTTTAGTCATTCATTTGAGAAACAACACAGCTCCAACAACGTTTATAATTTTTTAAAATATCAAAATGAAAATAATAAAATTTTAGTTTGTTAGAATTAGCTTACCAAACCCCCGTAGAAACATATAAAAAAATAAAAAAATATATGATGTTAAATTATAGACCAGCTGAGTTTTTTTTTATTTCACGAAAGTTTTATTGAGGTGTTTCTCAAATGACCGATTCATTTAATCTATTAACAGCTGAGATCCTTTGGGATCTGGGACATTCCTGGGGTGGGTAACCAAAATAGTGAAAAATCCGAGAGAGTGAGATCCTAGGACAAATGCCTTCCTGCCCAATCAGTGGTCCACTGAACCCAAAACTATTCATCGGCTGTAGTAGTACAGCTTTTTTTTCCATAGAACTTGATAATTTTCCCCCCTGATTATTGTCTATTCTACGTATTGATAGTTTCGATCCGGTGTGAACTCAAATACCTCCTGCCTGCTGCTTCGCATCATAAATATTTGATCTCCATTATCTTGCGAAGCGGAGAGATGGCTGTAAGGCCCCGAAGAGCCACGCGTCCGATTTCTTTTCGAGCCGCTTATCGCCTGGAGGCCAGCCTTCCTGTCAACCCTCATCGCATCTCCCTTTATCTCACTCACCAACGTTTCTTCTTCCTTGGTATTGTTAAACTGTCTGCCACCGATCCTTGGGACCGAGACCCCAAATCCTTTTCTGGCATTAATATGATTTCTACATGAGGTTTTGCAATATAAAATAACATTGTCTCCTTACGTCACATTACATTGTCCTTAAAATAACGTATGGAGGCAGTTGAATGTGATGCAATCTGAAGAGAGTAACGTAGCTCAATGATTAGGCACTGCAGCCTTGGCTCTGGAGCTTGGATTCAATTCCGGAAGTAGCAGGTTTATTTTGTATGATTATTATTATATGTAAGTGCCGTATATGTATACGGCTACGTACTTATTTCTGGCCCTCCGTCAATATTATTATGGTTGCATATAAAACATTCAACCTCTTTATTTGAAAAAATTGCAACTGTAAGCATAAATAAATGTAATTGGTTGATTTAAATACTTACGATTATATGCTTTATACTTAAATACTGAATCATCACTACTATAATAATATGTGGTTGGAATATATAATACAAATATGTTGATATTAACATATTAACTTTTATTTGTAGTGTAATATTCTAGTCAATTTTAGCTGTGACGGTAAAGTCCATTCTGTTAGCCTGACCATTGGACCGCGCTCTCTAAAATTATCTTATCTGACCTCCGTTCGCCTCCTAATCGATTCAAGCTACCAAACCGTTTACTACTATTACTAAGTTTTATTACATATGTACACACATATACACAATATATATATTCTCAGTAAAGTTGTGGCAATAAAAGCAGTAAAAATTCAGATTTTTTTCCTATGTTTGGCTAGCGAATACTTATAATATAGTTTCAAAGATGAAATATATTTTGGCTTAATATAGTTTTTATTCCAAATTTGTTTTAGTTTTGGTCCACATTAAACCTTGAGTTTAAATAAAATATTTAATAAGAAAACTTTATTACAAATAATGAAATCCATATCTTTGGTCGTGCCTGGCCTTACAAAAGACTATAATACTTTTGACATGACAGATTGATAAGAGTATAACAGTTGGTGTGACCCTCTATATAAACAGCATAATATTAAATCTCATATTTTAATTCACGATAAACTATTCATTTACAATATAACTTTTAAATATACATATAGATATGGATACAGCTAAATTTCTGAAGATCAAATGTATCCAATCCTTTCAGTTTAAAATCCTTCAGGTAAGATCCATCATCCAAAGCCGTGACCTCAAACCTTCCTGTATATTTTTAATTCATTAGCTTATTTTCGTGTTGATTTTTTCAGCGAGTAATTCAGACAGAACATTTTCATATTATAATTTTCTTTCCTTTTGTTATGAACACGTCAAAATACAGTTAATTAAACAATAGTAATTTACCTATTTTTTTTTAATTATTTAGCTAAACAGGCTTTGGTTGATATATTATTTGATGTGCTAACAGTCATAGATATGCCTTTAGCCTGTGGGATCTACAGACTCTGCCGGCGCAACCCACTTTCTTTAAAATCAGTACCCTCAATATGGAGAAAAACCTGGCGGTTGAAGGTGATTTCCTTCCTCCCTCCACTATCGTTTTCTTAGAAACACTACAGTCCTTACCCAAGACCCTTCGTGTGTTTTAGTGGAACTATCTAGATATCTCTAACGACCTTGGTCTCTTCAACAATCCTTCTACACAGACCTATCTTCAGTTGCCCATCTCCATCTCACGACACCCAACGTCCAAAAGTCTTCAACATCTTGCAGCCAACGAAGTCTAGCTCAATCTGTCTTTCTTCTTCCTCCCGGATGTTCCTCCATCATCTTTTTAGGGATTCTACCAAACTCCATTCATTGAGCATGTCTCGACCATCTTATTCAGGCCTTTTTTTTATGGCGGAAACAATTTCCGGCGTCTCATACAGGTTTCTTATTTACTTCTTTTTCTTAAGCCAATGTTATTTATAAAATAATATTTATAAATAATAAAAAAATAATAAATTTAGCAGAACAGGTATATTAAAATCAAGAAGAGCTATGTTGATATGACAGTGAACTTTTACTTTATGGGTAGTTATAAAAAATATAACCTCTTCGATTACTTGGCCGTTGTATTACTAACCGAAGCCCTCAAGTAACAAACTTTTTAAAGAGTTTTATAAATTTTATTAAAATCGATTGTAGATTCGATCGGGGAGAGATGATTGATAATAAGTTTGCTGCCCGTCAAAAGTTAATGCCGAATGTTTCATCCTGAAGAAACTCGATGTAGAGGGAGCCGTTATCAGTTATCTACATTCGGAGGAAGTGGCCCGGGGAAAAGGAGGGGTAAAGAGGGAATTTACCCATCGCCGCCTTCTTGATAGTTTTTAAATTACTTCCAACTTTTCAACGTTTCAAATCAGTATTGCTTCTTCAGGCTCCGACTTCTCGCCCGTACCCTTTATCTGATATGATCGCTGAGTTAGTAGAAGGAGATAGTACAAGAAAATTATTAGAGTATTTTTTCGATTATACTACAAATCGATTTTAAAGTAGAGCAAAGGCGGAATGAGAACAACATTACTTATAGCAAGCCTCTGGCAGTGATGTGAAGTTTGAATATTATAACTAAAGAGTTGACAAATTTTGTAACCGTAATGGCGATATTGTTACAACTATTTAAAAAAAAAAAATGAAGGGTCTTGAGTTCAAGTGCATGGTAAGGGCTATACTGTTTCCGCATGTGCAGGGAGGTGATTTGTCTGAGATCACGCTCAAGAGCTGAGTCCCTCCCCAGTTATGGGTACCCACTTTATAGTGGCTGGGTGAGCAACAGGTAGGTCCTCAGATACTTCTGGGTCCAACCACGACCATAATCTGATTAAATAATTCAACTGCCATTAGCGGATTTGAATCTCGAACCTTCGGCATAGCGACTCATCCTACCTTCTTATCAAACCGCTCGATACAATTATTAGAACAAAATAAATCCTCGACTACTACGAAAAGAAATGCAATAAAAAAAAAAAAAAAAGGATCATCTAAGAAAAAAAGAAAAATGAGCTTCATTAATTTTAACGTAGAACTATTCATATGAATTATTTATTTCTGTAAATGCATAATTCAAAGTAAAGGAAATTGAATAATGTGCATATTTATTTACGAGTATGTTGCCTACATTACATATTTATATACATCCAACGAGAATGAATGGTATGCTGTACAACGGAATTCAGTAACCCCAGTTATTATTTAATAATTAATATAAATAAAGCGTTTCTCTCTCTTGAAACCTTGTAAAACAATATCAATGAATTCCTTTGTTAATTTTATGCCACTCCATGCTAAAGTTATGCAAGTTATTATACAAGTTATTATTTTGCATAATAATCTTCATCGTTCCAAAATACTGGTTATTAGATACCAGACTCCCTTAATATATACTTACTAAATGACGATTGCAATTATATTACCGATTTATTTAATACAAAATAGTATTATTATATATTAAAACATACCGTCTGACATTGAATTAATGATAGACCATTAACTTGTAAATCATCATTCCAAGTATGTAACGTATGTTTCGTTCTATTTAGGGTGCGGTGTGGCTCAGTGGCAGAGCGCTGTGTTGCCAAGCCGAAGGATCTGGGTTCGAATCCTGATGATTGGCAGATTTTATCGGTTAGCAGCCGGAGATGGGTCCTATGGGATCCGACACCGTCCTTGGGCTCACTCAGCCTCTATAAAATGGGTTCCCGAAATAGAGGGAAAATCTGGCGGTTGAGCGAGATCTAGGAGAAATCACCTCTCTGCTCAACCGTAGTCCCACTATAAGAACAAACTCTCCCACGGACTGACCTTCATAATCCTTCCTGGGTTGTAGAGGAGGTTTAGGAGGAGGTGGAGCTGTAGTGCAGGTTTTTAGATTTCGTTCCCCTTACTCATGTATCATGTACTTCTGTCCATTTGCCTTCATCAGTCCTCTTTTTTTCATGTCCTTCTTTATTTCTGTATTTGTACGAATACTAATCTGCATAGTAGTTTATGTAAAGATTATCACGAAAGTAAACGCCCACTCCTCTCTCATTATAGTTTCTGAGTATCCAAAAAATCTTTATTTTGCCCAAAACTTGATAATCGAGTATGATCGGCGAGTTACGGCCGATCGGCTAGAAGGAAATACAGACCGCTAAGAGTGGGATTGTGAAGCAATTAGCGGGAAGGCCCCCATGGCATATGGCCCAGCTAATCGGCTCCCGGTAATTACATTAGAGCTAGCGTGTCTTATATCCTCCGCCAACTGACCTCTGACTCACAGCTTCATCTCCCCCTTCTTCTGTCGATAGCGGCCCCTATTGGTAATTGTTTCCAGTCGATTCTTGTCTCGTTCCGCCTTTCTATACCTAAGATAGAACAAGAGGTTGTTACTGATGCAGTTGTCTTTAAGTATTGGAATATTCTAATTTATGTAAAAAATGAAAAAAAATTAATTAAACAACCTGTACCGAGGCAATTCGTGAAGGTTTTGTATCAATAATTAGAGTGAAATATAATACTTTTAAAACATCCGTTATGCAGGGTAGTGATTTGATCAAGATTGTCTCCCGCCAGTTTTTCTCCCCAATTAAATGCTCCCGTCATTTAAAAGGCAGGCTCAGAATCTCCAGATTCCATAGGATCGATACAGGGTTTTTTTAAAAGGGAGCAAAAAATCCTTGGTTGTGACGTCCTTCGGAAGGGGCGTAAAACAGGACTCTACTCGAGCCTGTACCGATGTCAAGTACTCGTTAAATATACCTATCCCAATTAAACCTGGAAAGGAAAAAAATAGGGCTCCCCCAGCAGCATCGTCCGATTCTTCCTTCAGGGCACCAGGCCATGGTCATTTTTGGTATTCTTCTATCTTCCATCGTCAGTAGACGCCCGAACCAATCTAAACCACTTGGGGATTTTTTCGAGAATGGTATTAGTGCCCATTATTTCTCGAACTACTGTAAGGGTGCCCTGTCATGCCTAGATATTTCGACTGCCAATCTCCAGAATCCATCTTTTTTATTGTAATTTATTCGAAATATATTTTTAAGTCTAAAAAAAAATACTTTAGGGTTTTAGTATTTCTTTAATTGGATGTTAAGTTAGGTTAAGTAATACATACTTGGAGGTATTTTTTCTCGTAAGAAATCAAAAGGGTTCTTTCTTACAAGAAGTAAGGCAGATTTGTTTGGACAAAGAGACATTTTAATTTTATAGAGGCTGGTTAAGCATTGTAAGCCCCCCCCCCCGTTCATATTGCATATTGAAATTAAAATAAAAGAAAAAATAGTAAAAAATATTAGGCATATAATAATTAACAGAACACAAAATTATAGTACTAACTCAAATAGAGAACATTTTTGAAAAGACGCGATTTTTGTACATAGTCAAACTCAAATGTTTCTGAACAAACTTTTTTCTTAAGGAACTTAGATTGGTAGGATAACAAACCACCTACGATTCTCAAACTAACATCAGGTTGGCATTTAAGGTCCAACGAATTTCCTTCTGATGTTCTGAAATATCTAAAACTTGAGTATAAGAGAGGATTTCTATTGTATACATAGAAAAATAGTAGACACAAATAGAAAACATTGAATGCAGTTTTATGCTCAACTACCAAAAAAGGATCTAAAGCAGAATGATCAAAAGGGTATTCTCGAACCTTAAAATAAAACAGAAAATAGCTAACAGATGAAATAATGAGACTATAAAAGACATTGAAGAACTTGAGGTCTCATCGGATAGTATTGAGTGACGTTCATTACTCAGGAAGAAACTTCAGATTCGTGGCTTTCAAAAAAGTCCAAAATTAAAAACAGGTGTATTTTGGACAGAGGGAAGAAAGCAAAAACAACAATTATAAAGTTATTTGAAAGAAAATTAAAGAACATTTGGAACGTATTACTTAGTTGTTCAGACGTTAAAAAAAAAATATATATATATAAAGGTGTAATCAACTTGCTTCTTTCGGTAAATCACTTGTTATAAACAGTACACCGTTCCAAACACAAATCATTTTCTGCAAGAAATCACATTTAAACAAATATTGTTTACTTCAATCAATTGTATTCTATGTTACGCTAGGACTTTGGGAACATTTAGTATTAAATATGACTGCCTTAAATTTGTCGGCTGTCGACATTAATTACGATGAGTGATGAAGACAGGAAGTTGGTTATGGACTCGCTACGGACCTTCTCATGATTACACGCCTTCCACTAACTTCATACTCAAGGCTTCGTCGTCTCTCCTGCCAACTTGCAAGGAACAAGATAAACAGAAATAGCATCAACAAGGCCTTATGTTTTATTGCTACTAAGAGTCTTTAAATATTCAATGGCAATCGAAATATTGATATATTTAATAAAAAATAAAAATACATTAAATAAGTCTCATTCAAGAGAATCTTGATTAAATAATATTTACCAAATATTTTGTTTTTTAGAATAAGGAGGTTCCTTGATAGCGTGTAATGTTATTGTTTTTTATAGTATTCAACCATCATAGCATATATATGTACAATAGCTTGAATATATATGTACTGCTAGACTTATTATCTTAATGATAACGAATTTTATCAAACAAATAACGTTCCTAGCTATAAACTTACAAAGCAAAACAAGGAAACAAGTTAACGAATAATATAAAAACAAGGGGCAAAAAAGGAAAATAATTTGATTGAAACATTACAATGCATAGTTACTAATAAAATAAACGAGATAAAAGAATTAACATAGATATAAAAATGAATATATTTATTTTCCCCATTATTTTGGGTACCCACTTTATAGAGCCTAGGTGGGCCCCAGGGGGGTCATAGATCCCATAGGATTCATCTTAATTTATATTTATAAAATATTAAACATTTTATAACTAGGTCTGAGATTTTCTTATTTTGGAATCTTCAAGAGAAATAAGAACCTAAATAGAAAATTCGACTTCTTAATATATATATATATATATATATATATATATATATATATATATATATATATATATATATACATAGTGTGCTTGTTCATAAAATACTTTTAGAAAACATGGCGTCTATTCAATGGAATAAGTGGATTGGATAATCCTGTTGTCTATTAACGCTTGCGTGATACGTTGGAGTCATGTTGCTAAGAAACAGCTTAAAGACAACAAATGGTGTAAAATGCGATTCCTATCCGTTCTTTAGTTAATGCTATTACTATAATTAATTTTTTTTTAACCACATTCGTTTATATGTAAATATTATAGTAATACTACGTAAATATAAATATAAAAAGAACATTAAAAAATATATGTTATTAGTTTCCAGAGAACTTAAATAGTCGTATTTCAGCAGCTCCCGCGAATGAGTGAAATTTCAAATTTTGTCTAGAGTGAGATAATTGTATTGAGAAAATCGTGTCATCCTCTTTCTTCTTGGTATGAAAAGGAGTTGTAATATCAGAAACAACTCCCTTCCAAGTCAATGTTTGACTTAGGGACTTACGTGATCGCTCCTCTAAGTCGAAACTCATTTTGGAGAAAATTTGAACTAACCACTTATTCACCAGAGATGGAGATATATAAGTGTTAGAAGATCTAATGTTTTGAGGAACAGTTAAGTTTCTTGTTGCTAACATGTATGTTTGTCGGATTCTGTCGTTAGATTTTCCTTATATTATTGTCTTTCTCTTTTTAATTATTATCTTTATCTTATTATCTTACTGCTTCACTTATTGTTATAATATTTCCTCATATTATTATTTTGCTAAGGCGAAGGGATCCCGTCTCAATTACGCTAATAATCACAGAGATCAACTTATTTACTTATTTATTCTATTCCCTTGTCCTAAACAAATATTGGAACAAGTATTTTATATACAGAGTAACAGACGTTTGATTTGCATTTGATACAAGGTAGAAACAGACGCAGGGTAGACAATACGCAATAAAGAGCCGTTGCCTCAAAGAAGGGTAAGGGTACGGTCAGGCACAGGCCATTTTATTATGTAGATTGAAATGTTTGAAGGTTCCTACTAAAGCATTACAGTTTCCTCAATCACTGTTTACAAAGCTTATCTATATCCCTTGAGTTTTGGATCGAGAATACAATAAAAAAAAGATCATTCACCAGTAAAAACAAGTTTTCGATTTAACTTGGATTAATTGATATAATTATTCTTTAAATGGTTTGAACATCAGATAATTTTAACATATCTTAGAAATTTTGTAATTGTAATTAAAATGATTTGATTGGTTCTTACAGTTTACCTACCCTTTTTATTGTACCTCACTTGTGTTTTAGACCTTAAACACAATCTAAAAGTAAAGCACCTTTTCGACTTAATTATTTCTCTTCTTTTTATAGGACCATTTTAGTCTTTGGGCTGTGAGTACGGTCTTCTCTGACATCAATTCCCACTTGTAAACATTGCGTCCAAAGTCAATTTTGGCCTATGTCAAAGTGTGATTTTCTTGAACCGCTGTGAGTATCTAACCATTCTGTTGGTGACTGCTCCGTTAGAGTCTGTTGATATACCCGTGAAATTTTTATAGCCTCTTTCTGATTGTCTGGACAACTTCTCTGCGGTGTCTCTGGATTGAAGCCTGATCTTGGTCTATTTTCCGTTCCTCAGTGAGGACCTTTTCTAGGCCGCCCTTCAATAGCGGTAACTAACGTCAATGTTTCACTGGCATATAGCACCTCAGGTTTAGCTATGTATATATGTATATAAATATATATATATATTGGTTTCTACTTATCTTGACTGTTTTATATTAACAACTTACACGTGTCAATTTATATTTATTTTATAATATATTATATTTTTTTAATCATTGGTTTAATTTTTAAATATTTTCATTTTGAAGAGAAAAGATTTGCCCCCAGCCGGGATTCGAACCCGGATCTCCGTAAATATTTTTATTTTAGTGTGTCATTTAATGTTTTTACTAAAAGCTCATTTTTTCACTGTTAGGGCATGAGTAGAAGAATAACCTAGTCTCAAAACGTCACCAAAAGGAATTTAAGGACTGGAACTCAAGAACCAGAACACACATTATATATAAATATATAAAAGCTACTTCATAAGTTGAAAAATAGATAAATAACGTAATAATCATAAACAAACAACGAGCTAACCCTAAAGGATGAAAATCGGTTTCGATAATTTTAGGACTTGCTGAAAGTAAAAATAAAAAGGGAGAAAACAAGGGAGCCCGGCTGAATCCCACCTCCAGGATCTGATTAAAATTTGTAAGCTCCTATCAGATAAATTGCGTTTAATAATATAACAGGAGCTGGGAGGGGGGGAGGGGGAGGAGTGGGGCCTTCTTGATATTAGGGCAGCTCCTGTATTTCTTCTGAATAAATAATTAGCGAGGAAGGAGGTTCCCTATTCAGCCTCGAGTAGGCTTCACGAGTGTTTGCTCTCTCTTAGCTTAGGAGCAATTAAATTCCGTTATCACTTAGGGGCTATCACTAGTGCGAAGATATAGTATAATTTTCAATTGGCGAATAAAAAAAAGTTGTACACACAAATATATAGTATAAATGTATCTACATCCCCGGCGAATGAGTGGTTAAGTCGGTTTTTGTCCAGAGAGATTTAACTGCTTTCAGATAACCGGAATCGTATCAACCTCGTAGTTTTCGTCTTGAAATGGTGTTGTAATATAAACAATAACTCCTTTTCAAGCCAATGGCTTACTTAGCCTCTTAGTCGCTACGAAAATAACTCGATTCCGCTTACTTAAGAACAAGAAACTAATTTTCCAGAAAATTAGACCTAACCACTTATTCACCGAGGGTGTAGATATATATTCTGTCATTTTGTACCCTCCTAGCGAGCCTATTAAAATATGCGTATATGTATTGTTTTAAAATATTGATTATTTCGGATTAAATAAAATACTTTTTATTTTATGTTTGTTTTAAAGATAGGAAAAATATAGTCTATAAGAAAAATGTAATGATTATATTTCACTGCATTCTTTATATTGAAGTTACAGTCTAATATTGGAAGGGACGGAAGAGTAAACAGCCAAGTGGGAATAATTGAAATTGGCACGTGGTCCAAGAAGAAGTTACAGTCCTAAAATTGAAATATTGGAATAAGATGTAGCTTGGTTTATATTATTAGATGGAGCGGAGTGGCTCAGTGGTAGAGCACCAAGTTGTCATGCCGAAAATCCTGGTTCAAATCCCGCTGCAGGCAAAACTTTTACTTAGTCTGTTAGCAGCCGTTAGGTCCTGGGGCTCACCCAGCCTCTAAAAGAGGGTACTCAAAATAGGGGGTGAATATGGCGGTTGAGCGTGATCTAGGACAAATCACCTCCCTGCACAACCTTTTTCCATGAAACAGTACTGCTTTTACCATGTACTGAACCCCAGACCCTTCACGGGTTGTGGTGGTATAGGGTTTTTTTTTTTTTTATCATTTTGGTTTTCATTTTTTTTACTAAAATTAAAAAACAGATTTTATCTGTTTTGTAAAACGGCTCAATTAAGTCAGGAACAGTGACTTTGCGATTTGATAATTTCTAATAATAATTTAACTGATCGAGCAGTACAATAGACTTAAAAAGAAGTTTCTCGATCCTTTGCAATTATGCCGATAAAATTTTACATCTCTAAGAACTTTTTTATATTTTCATAATTAAATATTCCTTAATACATTATTGAGTGCGCGTTCAGTTTGAATAATCAGTGTTCATATCATCAATATATCAACTCATAATTTTTTTTATATCAAAGTTATTTATTTTTTCTTTTATTTTATGTCTATTTTAATTTCAAAAAATTTTCATTTTGATCTTATTCTGTACCTGTATTGTGGTTATTCTTGTAATTTTTCAATAAAGCCAACCATAATTATTTTTCCCAGGCTAAAATAATAGATAAACGAATATAAAAAATAAACACTCAGTTCTACAGATAGTCTGCTCAATTGGAAGGTTTAAAATTACCATTTTAAACAAAATTTTAGAGAGACTGACATGATAATTTGACCAGCGCGAACTACATGAGTTAACGATATAGTTCATCAAAGCGATTTTCTAAGACAGCCCTAGGCTTACTTATGGGCTAGTTTCACCATTTCTTGTTTAATGTCAATATAAAATTATCATTAAATTTATTGTTAATTATTTAAAATTTGAATGGCAGTAGCGTTATTTAAATTAAGAGTTTAAAACTCGAGAATAATATTAGTATATCGGATTCTCTTATTTTATATTTTATTAAATGTATGGATGGTCAATCAAAATATCAGTTAGCTGTTAAGGTATTCGGTAAGCCATATCCGGAAATTATTTAATTATATACAGACCTAAAAAGTACCATATATTAAACAGATCTAATTTGCAATAAATTTTTACTGCACGAACTGCTAACGTAGAATAATATTAATGAATTAAAATTTAAATAACTAGATACACGATAGCATTATTATCAAACATGCTGTTTATATTAATACATAGTTTAATATTATACAAATTAATGCTGTATTAATAGCACATTTTTGATATTTAGTATAGGATTTATGACGTTTTGAAGGGACGTTTTTCCTATGATTGGTCGTCCAGCTGTTCGAATCCGGGTCTTGGCAGACTAAATTGTTTCGTGACAGAAAATTGATGGACTCTGTCTTGGTGAGGGCGGTGGTTTGATAAATATATTCTGTGTTGCTCGGGCCCTTAAATGCGCAACTGACGTTCCAGCTCAGAAATTTAGAAGTTAGTGCGCAACCGTGAAAATAGCATCATTTGTTAAGCATAGGCAATTGTTTAAATATAAATTGTAGTTAATTTTCAGAGAGCAGAAGAAAATTGCTAAACTATTTATCTATGAGCACAACTTCCCATACTTTTTTTTCAAGATAACTATTGAAAGAATACTAAATGGCAAAATTATTATTTTATTTTTTTACAGTTTTCTATTATTTTTTTTTGCTGATCATCAAAGTAAATTCATTCTCGTGGCCTCAAAGATTTTTTTTCAGATCATTATTATTCTGGATAGAATAGTTTATTTGATAGATTAATAGTAATGAACTGGATATTTATAGTAATAACTATTAAAAAAATATGTCAATAGTAATATTTTATTGGTTCATAGTATATCAGTATAGAACATACTACTATTTAATGGAGAGTTCATAGAATGATTTTTTTATCTTTTTCAGGAGGACAGATAACATTATTGAAAATGCTTGAAGAAGAGAGAGGAAAATGAAGGAGAATGGTTTGTTTGACTTTTTTTTTTATTATAGTTTACTTTTAGCTTTTCTGATTGTAAGTTCAATGATCAAGCGGCTACTTTTTATTCGAGACATAAATATTATTGGAAATGTAAATGATAGACTAAAAAAATATAAAAAACTAAATTAATAATTACGGCTTTGGTTTGGAAAAGGTAGTAAGTCAAAAAATATAATTGTTTTAAAGATTTTTCATTGAAAATGTAGTAACTATTCATGCTCATAACATAGAAAGAAGAGTGAGTCAAAGCTGGGAGTGGTTTAGTTTTTATGAACGGTCCTAGTTACTATTTTCTAATCGAAACGTACATTTAATTTGTAAAACAGTTTTTTACCGTAAAATGGCCTTTTATTTTTCAAGTTACTTGATATCCATGTACGTTACAAAACAAAAAATTCATTTATAAATTTTATCTTCCATTTAATAAATTAAGATATGAAAACAGCCTCCTATTTAAGTTATCTTTTTTTTATAAACGGAAACAATTAAGAACTACAAAAAATAGATAAATTTCCTAATTTAAAGTATACTATCATACGACAATAACACGATCATAAAGTCAGAAAATGGGTAAAATTGATATATTTCTCTGTGCTTTGATTGTTTCATTGTTATTTTAAATAAAAATAGAGTGAACCGAAGTACCTCTCAGACTTTTATAAGACACCCAGACTCTTCTGATTGTAAGAAACTAGACAAACAACTCATGGCACGAAGGTACTATAATTAATAGGAAATCAGGTCAGGGAAACAGTGGAAACGGTTAAGAGTAGAATAGCGAATAAAGAAAATCCGAGAAGTTTATGTAATTAGTCAAACGGAGGAATTCTAGAGTTTTTTACTCTGTTGTGGCCTTTAAACGTTTATCTTCCAGAATGTTTCTTCTTCCCAGTGTATATGAAATTTATTTATTTCTTACAAAACGGTATATGATTTCAATTCCACTCCCAAAACGGTGATTTATACGGTAGATAAAGCCGGAAGAGGTAGAAGGTTTTGATTAAATGACGGTGGAAGAAAAGCAATACTGTTCGGAAATGTCAAACCGGGTAAATGTCAGCCTAGCTTGGGCCCTCCCTTCAAACATTTATGACTCTACTCCCTTCTTCCAATCTAAAAAGAAACATGTCCTCTGAAGCTATAACTTCATTTAATATTTTTAATTATGTTTTTTAGCAGTTAAAATATGCATTTTCATAATAAAAAAATGTGTACGTCAAATCTATTTTATTTATTCGATAACAGTAGTCCACATCGTCATTACAAATGTGCCGAAAGAGGAAAACTTTTCAGGAGATTGAAAAAAACTGTTTCAAGGATCATTTAAATTCAGTGTGTATCGTCAAACAAATTTTACCTATCATCAAACATTTTTGTACCTTGTAGATCACACTACATGGATTTTAATTCAATTATCAAGCCTAAAGCAAATGCTACAGATAAAAAACGAAACATGTTTTTTTTCACAACCAATAAAATGTCCAAGCCTGTTTTTGCATCCTTGTTTATAGGGGAAATACACGTTTCTCCAATATAAATAACGATGTCAAAAATGGTATAAACCATGTATTAGCACCAAGTTGTACTAAACTGATATCCTAATGTTCTTAAGTAATATTTTTTTCTAAGGGGTTTCTTCAGATTGAGATTTCCTTCAAACAAAAACTTCCTTTAATTCACGTTTCCACTTTTTTCTGCCTTATACATCTTCCTCCCCCAGACCGTTGCCGTGCATACTTTCCTCAATGCCTTCAAGCCATCTTTTTCTTGGTCTTCCTCGCCGTTTCCTCCATTGAAAATCAAGTTGGGCAGTCTCTCTTCCTTCATTCTTCTGAGATGACCATTTCAATATTTTTTCTCTATATTTTGGAGTACGTTTTGTTGAATTTGCTTTGGTTCTCTAAAATTATTAACCCGTGTTATGTGATTTCTTTCAACAACGAGGTCCTCCTGATCATATATGGTCATATATTCAGTTTTGCTGAAGTTTATTTTAAGGCCCCAACTATTATGTCTCTCACAGTTTTCGTAGCATGTATTCTGTATCCTCCTGGTCTTGAGCGACAATTACCTGATCATCCGCGAACAATAGATTATGTAGATGGCTGTTACCTATCCTTACCCCTACGTCACCTTCATCCCGACTCCCTAATTCTCCTTCTGAAATCCTTCTCTATCTTCACTTAGTATTCCCTTATAATAGGATGCCCATTCCTCCAGATTTATCATACTCATTTTGTTTTATGACTGCTCTCCTTTCTCATTCCCTTGAGTATGGACCAGGATTCTGCTATCCGAGCAAATTAATTTTCACACAATTTCTCTGCCATTGCATTTTTATATTCCTGATATCCTTATTCAGTTATGTTCCTCACTTTTCGAAATCAACCATTTCATATAGGCCTCTTTTTTCTCCTGAATCTTTCCTTAATTTCCTTATTAAGCCAGGTGCGTTTAGGCTTTCTTTCGTCCTTACATCCTAAGACTTCAAAGGCTACTTTTTTTATTTTTCCTTTTATATAACTATAAATCTCTTCAGCACTGCCTTTAAAGTTTTCATCTAGTTCTGAGTTCATTCTGCGTTGGAAGTCCATTTTAATGCTTTGATCTATCTGAAATATAATTTCAATTATCGATAAATGTTTCTTTTTTTTAATTCAAATAAAAATATATCCCTTGAAAACGCCTCGCCATCCTAATTATGATTTGAGATTTATTTTTATATTACTAATTATGATTTCCAGAATCAGTGTGAAAACTATATGTTATTCTTTATAAGACAGGTTTAGCTCATAAATTTAAACCATAATCTTCAGTATGCAGAGACAGTTTGATCTGCAAATCGAAATGGATTATTTAGGCTATCTTTACACAATCCCCAGTTTTATTTGGAGATCTCAAGCATCAAACCTTTTTTAATCCTTTTCTCACATTCTTACCCATACCTGGTATTAATCCGTTAAGTCTTTTTTGTATTTACACTAAACGGATTTCAATATTATTCTTGATATATTTTATGTTCAGATTGTCGGGGTTTATTATCCTACCATATTATCCATGACTGATCACCCGAACTTGTTTTTATCCCAAAATAAAATATCATATTATTAAATTATAGAATAACGACATCCTTATGAAAGCATTCATGTTTTTGATGATTTTTGATCATGATTGTGTTCCTGAATCGGTCGAACTTATGCTTCACTTGGTCGACGCTGGGGTTTATATACCTTCTACATCTTTCTTCCTCTCCTTGCCTCTGCACAGTTTGTTGGTGGTTTCTCTCTGTTTTGCGCATTTTTCTGCAATTGGCTTGGTTCTTCTCTGTATCATACTCATGTAGTCCTTCTTCGTTTCATTAACTGAAGCCTGATATTCCTGATCGGAGCAGTCGCCCTTCTTCCTATTTCTCCCATCTGCTACTTTTTCCATATAATCATTTACAACAGCCCTCTTTATTCGCTCCCATTTATTTTCTATGTCTCCTACTTCTTCCAGTTCTCGATTTCTTAAATACTCCCCTACTTTTCATTCATGGATTTTGTTATCATTTCCAATCTCTCCCTCTCTCTACTTTACTCTTATTACAACTATTACTATCGTATTCAAGGCCCTTCAAGCTCAACTCTGTGCACTACAAACTAAGCAACCTAGCTTATTCGGCAACCAGCCGACTGCATAAATTAGGCATAAATGACAGTTCTACTAGCTTGTATTTCCTAATCCTTAGAGTTAGTACCATGTACCTTTTTCATAGCTGTGAAATTGTATATAATGTATTTCAAATTGTCAAATCTCTAATACAATTGTTTAAGGTAGTTTGTTGATGGTCTTTATAGATCATCTCTAATTCTTGAGACTTTTAAAATATTCAAAACTCTTGATATCTAAAAGTAATTATTAGCATTTCGAACCACAATTGTATTTTTCTAGGTGAAACTTTTTGCCCTAACGTACTCTGTCAGTAATAAAAAACTGTTGAAGTACGGTTCAACACCTCAACATAGGAGCGGAGTGCTGTAAATAATGAAAAACTCGTCAACAGCAACAAAGATATTTGCTTGCTCGTTTGCGTCCCTCCAGCGCTGATTAACCGATGCTTTTGAGCAATTAGCAATTTTTTTTTATGCTAAATAAAAAAAGCGTTAAAGTAAGACCGACGAACGGCTGTGTAGGTTAGCCCCCATGTTTGAAGTGATGACGATGAGGAGGGTTGGATCATTCCATTACTGAAATAGGGGCGAGCCTATAAACCACGTTAATAACCCCGGGCCCAATATAGCCAGCTCCCCGGCTTTTTCTCCTCTAACTCACTTAAGTGGTTTAATCAGCCACCGAGGTTCGAGCTGCTTTCCCAGTTAGCAACATGTTCAACCTAAGGAAGGAATACCTCCTTGGATCAACCCGGCAGGATTCACTTATATCAGACTTTTGCTGGAACGCGTTTATAACCGAAAGTAATCAACTTGTTATTCGTATTAGCCTAAGCCTACGTTATTGATTTGGTGCGCCTAATCACAGAATCCCTCAGCACGCAATTTATGAATTTCCATCCCGCGAAATATGGAAGCAACAGACACCGCATTTCGAAAAATAGCGTCCATTTCAATATTAGGACTTCAAATTCCAAATCCTTTTTAAAAACCTACTTTAGCCAAGATTGTGGGTTCTCATTCTTCCTTCTTCGGAAGGGACGTAAAACTTGGATATCGACCCTGTGCGCTATCTAGCACTAGGTGAAGATCTCTATCTTAACTATACCTGGCCAGGCTAAATTTAGGACTCCCACTTTATCGTCTTCCGATTAACCATAGCAGCAAAAATTGACGATAGATGAAAAAACAAACAAATCCTATTTTTTTTTAGATAACTTTTGGATGTTCTTCTTCCTTGCTTAAACTGTACATCAAAATTTACTATTAGATACTCCTAGCAATTGGATCCCTCAAACTGATAACTGTCTATCTGGATAGAGATTGGTAAAAGCTTTGCTTCTTCTTACACGATTAGCTGACTTAATAGGGTTTCGTTACGAAGTAAAATCTGAAAATGCTTTTTTGACTTGATAAACATTTTCAAAAATTTCACTCTTAAGGGAGTTTTCCAAAGTTCTGAACAAAAGAAAATCTGTTGGAGATAAGCGGATAAGATGGGTGCGGGAGGACTTCGTAACCCAGCTCACTTAGTTTCTTCTGTCTGTCGTGAAACACGAGCTCTGTCTTGTAAGAGTATTAACCAAAACAGATTGTTTTTTTAATAAGTTTGTGTTACATTAATGTTAATATCCCTGAAGTAGAATGGGATGGTTTTAACTCTGGCTAGAAAGGAGAAATTAATTATATATGGGTTTATTATTTATTTATGAATTAATCTATATCACTAGCAGAAAATTTCTCAAACCAACGGAATTATCCGTTCGTTACAACGCCCTTGGGGTTACGTTCCTTGCAGCTTGGGTCAAAGTTTAAACATATTAAAAAATGAATCTAGAATCACGTGTTTCCATGATTACATTTGATGGCATACTAAACAATGTTCCTTCAATATTAGTTATATACACTAGTGATAGTAGTGAAAAAAATTATGTAAAAAGAGAGGATTAATAACAATAACGAATTTTAGAAATAATAAAAACTGACATTTCATAAGATATGACCTATTACCTCCTATCTATTAAGATAAGGGCGACGACTTGGGACAAAAGGTCTAGTTCGAAAAACAAAGAACTAGTAGTCTAGAAATATTCAGCTATCTTTCAATTTTCAACTTTACTTTCTATTTAAGAGTTACTTTTAATTCTGATCGCAAAGTAGCAGTTATTGAATTAATACTTACTTGTATCTATGATTGGTAAGTAGCAGTTATTGAAATTAATACTTACTTGTATCTATGATTGGTAAGTAGCAGTTATTGAAATTAATACTTACTTGTATCTATGATTGATAAGTAGCAGTTATTGAAATTAATACTTACTTTTTTCTATGATTGGTAAGTAGCAGTTATTGAAATTGACAATTTTTCCCTCCATCGTTTTTTATTAAAGTTACTATGATCAGAGAGAGCAGAAATCAGAACATTTATAAATAATTTTTAACCTCTAACTTTACTAGATATTTACAATTTCCACAGTATATTTAGGATATTGTAATTTTACTTAAGCCTTTTGGAATTGAAAACAATAGAGCACAGTAATAAACATTAATTCTTGTTTATCAAACATATTATCGACACAAACGGAATATATTGAATTGAAAAAACTCACCTTTCATATTTGGGTTCATACTGATTGCTATAGGACTGATAATTCATATAAAATTAATAAAAAGTCATCCATAAAGCATAAAACCATGTGTAATGACGCATGTCAAAAAAATTTAACGATACACACTGATTTTGAGTGAAACTTGAAACAGTTTTTTTAACTCTCATAAAAATGATCTTTTTCGATACTTTGTATTTATATTGAAGTGCACCTGTTGTCCTATTACGTTGTAATTTAACCTATATGTTTATGACGAGGATTGAGCCAACAAAAAATAACATTTTTGTGGGGTTTTTTAACCTAAAATATTAAAATCTGTCTTGATGATTAGAAAGTATGGTTTGGCACTAAATATTTATTACTCGATCAGTTTTAAATACAAGTGGCTTGAAGCGATCCAATCTATTAAATTGTAATCTTTTTAAATTTGTATATTTTATAATATATCACTTTTTTTAAATATATTTTTATGTTGAGCCATTATCTTTCGTCCTTCTTCATTAAACGGGAATGACGTTTACTTTATCCTGTCTTATCTTAATTGAATCTAACAACTATACAGGCAATCGATTTCACACCGCCATTTACAGCTTCACTAAATGATTTTTTTTTTATCGTACAAACAGAATATTTAATAATTACTACATCCACTGTGTAGATTAAATCGTCCCTCCAAAAGCAGTAAAAAGTTAAACAAGGTTTTGCCTGGGAGGCATAAATATGGTAATACGATTCAATTTTCTTTATTCTTTAAGAGCCTCTGTAAACGTAACATGGTGTCGCGATATCAGACGCTATTTTATAGAGCTAATACTTTGTAACGCTGTAGTAAAAATAATGTCTTAAGACTTTTGAAATAAAGTTTAATTTTAATTTTCTCTATCGGAAAATAAAATAATTAGTCTTGATGTCACCGAAACCATGTGGAGATAATATACAAAATAAATATAAATTAACATTTGGATGTATATTTTTAATACACTAAATTCTATAAATAAGTGTATTATTTAATTAAATAAATGATACACCAAATTGGTATGTCATCTATAAAGGACATTAAACTGCTATAGAGGAAATAATGTCACAGTATTGAAATGTGATTACATTTTTAGTAAACTACTATAGCCTTGTTTTTAAAAATTAATTTAAAGACACCTAATCTTAATCGTTTGTTCATCATTGTTGCTTCCATATTTTGAGAATAATAAATAAAGAATGGTGGATAAGTAGGTATTTTTTTTTACGATTTTTTTTTAAACACTGAAATAGTATAACTTCATGGGAACGGGATTCTTAGTATAATATATATTTTATGACTTCTGTTAATGCTATAAATATCAATTTAACTTTTAATAATTGAAAAATAATGATCATTTAGATTTTTTTCCTAAATTAATTTAACCCGAACCATGCACAATTTAGGTAAAGATTCCTTATTCAGTTTTAAAAAATCGATGAACGTCAATATACCTACGATACAGGAAGTTTAATAGTTTTTATATTTAAAAAAAAATTATTAGTATAATATCATCTGCCACCATATTGAACATGATCCTGCTGTATATTTCAATTATAATAATTAATTATTTAGTACTTATTTATATTTTGTTAGGAGAGGCCTAGCCGTGTGTATAGAGCTCTGAGTTGCTCTGCTAAAGAGAGCTGATTCTATTATTGAATATGTTAATAATCCATGTATGGACAGTGATGGTTTCGCAGACTCTCTTGGGGCTCACCCATACTCGTTTATGAAGAAAGTACTCGAATGTATTTTCACAGTTTATTAAAAACTAATTTGCCAACGTCCATACATCATGACCTTACGGGACCATTCTGGGGTTCACTCATAAAATGGATACTACTAAAGGGGGAAAACCTCATGGTTGGGCGTGATCCCTGACTAGTCATCTTCCTGCAAAACCGTTTTCGATTTTGTACAGTCTCAATTATGTACTTAATCTAAAGCTCTTCTGGTGTTAGTTGTACTTTTTATATATTTTGTTAATCGCAAGATGGGTCATTTCCTCACTATTTCTATTTATTTATCTGAAGGTATGAAACTAAGTTTAGGCATTTGGGTTTTAAATAAAACGATTTAGGAAGGAATACTGCCGTTGAATAAAGAATAATCGGAAGGCTTGAGAATTCCTCGGGTAGTTTATGAATATATGCTGCTCGTATGAATAGGATCCCCATCGCTTTGGGGAGTGTTGCTAGCACAAATCACTTGGCGCTATTATCCCCTCCTTTTTCTACATTTCTATCCATTTGTCTTCGTCTGCCTCCGACCTTTTTAGCCATTTCTCCCTCACACTCCATTTTTCTCGTTTAAAGCTCTAGGACAATCAATGAAGAAGCCATATTGCTTTTAAGGAATAACCATTGAGTGGATAGAATCTCGGTATATCATGCAGAACCATGATTCTCCAGGAAGAAAGTCTTCTCAAAGATTTGATCTTTTTATTTATATATGAAAGACATACAATTTTAATTTTTGTAATGATATTATACAAAATATCTTATATAAATATACCTTCCAAATACGCCTATTAAGCTGTTAATAGGTCGCTTTAAAATCGACTCCAAATGGAAATATCTTATTAGCTACTACTTGATCATTTAAAAACAAGATGAAATCAAGAAATCCTAAATAAAATCCTCAATTTCAATTATCTATAGGTGTACGTTTTTGAGGTATCCGACATTTGAAAGAACATGTCAAAGTAGATAATATTTCTATGAAAACCTGAAACCTGAAAATTTCTGTTATTTCTACGCATCTTTTAATGATAAAAGAAAGAATGCAATATAACATTGTAAGATGGTTCTGTTATATAACATATCCGTCAACCTTAGTGCTTTAGATCATCAATGATCATTGTGGATCATTAGTATTCTTAAAAAATCAAGCAATATTTAACGAAATTCGATTAAAATAAACTGTGCAACTACAACCTATGAAGGATATTGGGCTCAGTACATGGTTGAGACTGCACTGTTTCTAGGACAAAGGTTATACAGAACGGTGATTTGTCAGAGATCACGCTCCTCCAGGTTTTTCCCCTAATAAAGGATATCAAATTTATAGAAACTGGGTGAGCCCCAAGAGATGAAATAATTTATTTATCCGCCACAGGTGGATCTGGATCACGAATCTTCACCATTGCAACTGGGCACTCTAACCATCGAGCTACCCAGCGTCCTATTAATTGATTTATAAAAAATAAAAATAATATTACTCTGGTTTGAATTAAAGTACAAAAAAATAGTAATAATTATTTAATTTTCATAAGTATTGTAGTTTATATGATAGTCGTAATTGGTTCTATATTAGTATTTAAGTATTAGGCCATGTAACTTTTCAATTTTTAAGAAAACTTCCAACAGCCTTTTAAATTTTTATAATTTTAAATCTTGGCTGTGGCGCATGAGATATAACATGTCGCATTAAAAAAAAACACGGGACTCACATTACACCCAACAGGCAAAAACCCTTTCACTGGCTAAAGGCTTTCTCTACAAAATTCCTGGATTCCGACCAACCTCCCCATACTTTTACAACTTTTACTCCATTGATGTTAAACTCCACATATTTTTGTTATCAAACTTTTTAGTTCATAATCGTTAGGAATTAATTTACTCGTTGTTTGAACTTTTATTTTCAAATATTGTCCAGTAGTTGCTCTAGCGTTTAGTTTGATTAATGAAATTATTTATAATTAACTATAATTAATTAATCAGGTATCATGCTATGATTTTGGTCTCGACGATGTCTATCGCTTTGACAATTATACCAATCTGTTTAACATAAAACATATGTTTGGAACTTCCTTACAGAACATTGTTTATTTACACTATTTTATTATGAATAGGCTACATCCAAATATACATAGATTGTATATTTTAGACTGTATATTTGCATATTGTTTATTTATAAATAAAATCTTTTAGGATTGGGAAAAAAACAAAACAATTTGATATTCACGATTATAAGATGTTGTCATTTTGTTTAAATTATTCATTTATTTACCAGTTAAATAGGATAATGTTAAATAAAATGCCCTATTCTATCGTAAATTATGATTTACTTTCAACCCTAATAAAAACAGTAATTATTATGAGCAGGTGTACGAGCTGTAAATTTCAAACAGGTCTTAACTCAATTTTATTGCTCAACGAGACGCTTCCTGAATTAGGGCATAATTATTATTGAAATATCTTTAATCGTCTAATGAAACTAGATTAATAACGTGAATTTCATTGTAACAGTTGATTTTCAATTTAGTTATCTCCCTATTAATAATATAAAAAAAATATTATTTATTCTCTTATCAATGTAACGGTTTTGAAAGGACCGTTTATTTGTGTTTTACTAGTAATTAAAATGTAAACGAATTATTATAAATTACATTATATTGTTAATTTACGAAAATTTCATGAGGGTAAGTTGCTTATATAATGTTAAATTAGTTCATTATCAAAATTAAATATTATATTTTATTATTAATATCTAAATATCTAATCTCTAAACCTCCTCAATATATAGGCAACTTTTCAAAACCTATTAAAAACTAATCTATCAATACTAATGCTATTTCGTGAAATCGGATCAAAATTTGTTACACTGGTCGTGTAGACAAAATTTGTCTGACCTTCCCTTATTTTTTCATTTCAACATTAATGAAATAATTAATTTTGATCTTTGCCTTTCATACAATCTAGTAATCAAAAATGAAGTGTCAAAATGTCTGTTTTTCTCCGTCTAGAGAAAATCATTGTCATTAATTTTATCGAATCAGTAAATGATTTGGTATTTCTTGTAATATTTCTGAATTTTTTTTAGTATAAATTAATATCCTAATCCTGTACCACTACAACCCGTATAACTGGTCTAGGATTTAGTACATGGTAGAGATTCTACTGTTTCATGGACAACGGTTCTGCAAGGAGATGACGTTTAGGTAACGCTCAACCGCCAGATTTCCCCCTTATTTTGGATACCCTATTTTTATAATATTTTAGAGAGAATGGGTGTGCCCCAGGAGATTCCTAGATCCTATATGATCCATCTCCAGCTGCAAACCGACTAAATAAAAGTCTAGCCCGTAGCGGGATTTGAACCAGGATTTCCGGCATGACAATTCAGTGCTCTACCAATGAGCCACTCCGCTTAAATAAATTAATATAAATGTTATATATAAATATTAAGTCACAGAACTTTTATTACTCTAATTTGTTTTTTACATTTCTAATTAAAGTTATGCAGACTATAACATTAATACTGTCACAAATGGTACACCCATAGGCCTAAATATTTTTTTGTAACAGATTCGCCCTGAGATAAATATACAGAGTATATTGTTTTATACTCTTCCACGTTAACTTATTAGTGCGTATACTTTCAACACAAACCTTTCTCGATACTTCTCGAAGTTGTCTTGTAAAGATGGGCGCGTACTTTTTAACAGAATTCATACTTCAGTTGTAATGCATAGCTCCTTCTTACTAACAAGTCTGGTTATTTTTTGTTTTATATTACATTTACGTTACTTTGTTATTTACTTATTGAGTAAGTTAATCAATAAATATTGTATTAACTGGATTACCGTTGCCTTTTATCCATGTATAATAATAGTTATTAATTTTAAGATAATTACATTTAAAATCTATTTTATGACCAGTATATTACTACGTAATCCTTACTTCCATTACAATCAATATATTCTCTTCAGAAATTACGCACATGGAAGTTATTCCTAATAGTACTGCTTCACGAATTGCTCTACTCATGGGATTAATTTTACGAAACCCAAAACGTGTATGGCAATAATAGGGTTTTATGGAAAATTCTCTGGTAATCACTTTAAATTGTTTCATAGCACGCCACCATTCTTAGGGATATTGCAATAGTATATTTTAATTTTAGATTAATGTTAATACACATATTTTTTTATTGTACATCTAATTTATTTTATAAGAACTTTACTGCAGGATCATTTATATTTCTAAATATAGGTTAGGAGAAAAAAAACTATGAATAATTTGTTCATTTGCCATACACAAACCTTGGATTGTAATGTTAACCATAAAGTTCAACGAATCTGAACCCAAACCCAGTTCACTCTTAACGCAATCCTCCCACCTACGCCTCGGACATTACTCACCCCAGCAAGTTTTCAAGCCTGACTTAATTTTCACGATCACTTCAGTTATACTGGAAGGGTGTGTGATCCGCAAATCGGTGTTGTACAATATTTTACGGAGCACCTTATTTTCGAATACCATATTTTCGAACATATTGTTCGAATGAACAAACCCTCTTTTTTGTTACTAACCTTATAATTATTCTTTTACTTGTTTATTACTAACCTTATAATTATTCTTTTACTTGTTTATTACGTATATTTATTAGGATTATAGTATTTGAAAAATCTATCCAATGTCTATTAAGTCTATCTAAATAAAATTAATCTAACTAAAACAGTTTTATTATTTAGTTAAAACAGTTTCCTTATCTGAATATACTATTGACTAATATATCCTCGAAACAATGGCTTAAAATCGGTACTACCTCGGTACACGGCTTAAAATCACCCTTTTATGTGGCTATTTGCGTCAAATTACTAATAATTATTTATTTTCATTGATATAACTGTCTTATTAAATAATATCCCTCTTTCCAAAACTAATTATTTTTTTTAGTTATAATTTTTATTTTCTGTCAGCTTTTCTGTTAATAAAACAAAGTAACATAACTTTTACACCGTCAATGCTTATCGTAATTTCCTTAAAACACGGGAATTCCCAATTTTATCAACGGAGTCGAGTGATGAGTTAACAGCCCCATTCATTCCCTAAAATTTATAAAAGTTCCCTGATTAATGAAAAACTTTTTCGATATCTAAGAGTCCTATGACCTTCATTCTCAAATTCACTTAATTTGATTTTTTTTTTTTTAGTATTAACACACTGTATCTCGAGGATTTTTGTTAATTTTATTTAATTATTATTTAATGTGTTAATAAAATATCTCTAACTCTTAACAACTGCCACGAAATATATTTTCTAGAAAATTACTACTTAATTGAAAGGGCCGCAGATAAGAAAAGACTTAAATTATGAACAATTATGATTGGACCAAGGGTAGTTTTTTTGAAATGAGGAGGAAGTTTAATCATCATAAATGCTACGGAGATTCTTTATAGTTGTCCGAAATAAATGTAAATTAAATGTGTTAAGTTTCTTTAACTCGCAATAATTTAACAAATGCTGCAATAATATTTTTGATGTATCATTCCCAGTAGGTAAGACGAATTTAGGCATCATTTTTGTCGAAGATCACTTTAATGAATTTGATGATGTGTAGAGTATTTTTACATAAAAAAGAAACACATAATGTTTAATAAAATCGTGAGAGAAAATAAATGTACAATAAAATGTATTCTAGAGTACATTTTATTATTATTTTAAATACTAAACTATCAATATATAGAGACAATAACTACTGTTAATTGGGTTTCATTTTCAAATATTTTCTAGTATTTGCTATAACTAAGGTAACTGGTTATAGTTAACTATAATTAATTAATCAGGTGTCAAGTTTTTTTTTTCCGCATTTACGTTGAAAATCGCTCCGACAATTTTTCGGTCAAATTGTCTCTAAACTCCAGATATTTTTGTTATCAAAGTTTTTTATTCAAATATTTTTCTCTATTGGGTCTAACTTTTAGTTAGATTAATGTAATTAATTATAATTATAGTTGGTAAGTGATTAAATTTATCAAGTATCAAGCACTTTGGTCTTGACGTTGTCAATCGCTCTGCCAATTAGAACGAAACATCGACGCAAAATAAAAAAAAATTCTCGCTCATTACCTTTAATGGTCTCACCAAATCCGTTTAACTACTCAAACAAATCAACTGAACGTCCTTACTAAACATATTGTTTATTTATATTGTTTTTAATGAATAAACAGTAATCGAATATACACAAATTGTTTGTATATCTATGTATATATATATATATACAAACATATATAAAATCTTGGAGAATGAAAAAAAAAACTCACAAAACAATAATAAATTGGTATTCATTTTTATTATATGTTATATCGTTTTATTTAAATTATTTATTTATTTATCAAACTTATTTACCAGTTATAGGATAATGATAAATAAAATTTGTACTAGAGTACAGTATAATTAACTATCTACACAAAGAGTACAGTGAATGGTTATCAAAGTTCAGTTTATAGGTTTCAAGATAATATATGTAACTACCGATTAGAATTTTTATCAGTAATATTTAAAATATATTTTGGGTTACAATTTTGTTTCTACTGTTACTTATGGATTCCTTTATAGTACTCTATACACAATAATCACACCATTAATAAAGTATGGTTAATGAATAGAACAAATCAATCAATGAAGAAAAAAATGAGTTCCTTTGGCTATTGATATTATTCATTTGTTTATGTTGTTTATATATCACTCCTTCAAAAAAATCAACGCTATAACGCCTTCAGTAGCAGTTTTATTGGTTGAAGCTTTTTTAGTTCAGGAACTACCTAGCTGATATTCCATTTTCTAAATATTTTTTTAAAAATAAAGTCATATTTTGAATTGTAACATGATTGAATAAGTTAAAATCAAAAAAGTTTCAAGCTTTTAAAATTTTTTTAAGGTTAATGAAAGAGTTTCAAAATCATCATTACAATAGGAATGACTTCCTTTACCAATTACTCGCATGGAACTTTCGAATATCCCTATTGAAAGATTAGGTTTTTTTGAGTAATGACATTGCTCTTTTGAAGGAGCGATATAATTTACTTTTGTTTAATAATTTACTCCACCTCTTATCATTTTTGTACAATACAACGTGACAAAAGGAAGATATGTGACTGTTTCAGGAAGTAGGAAGCCGAAAAGACGTCCCCATCTGGAGCTGTGGACCCGATCCCATTCCAGACAGGAGATGAAAATCAATATGTTGCCTGGAATGCCCTACTCTCAACCTCCCGTACGGACTCCACTTCCAGAGAATGGCAGACTGTTCTAAGCCGTCAGAGTTGAACGCCGCCTGACGTCACGATCAGAGGGTCGCTCTGTAGCCGTTGTCAATACGGAGTCCATGTTGGTAGCGGCGCCTGCGCACTTCTTCACCCCCACTCCTCCGCTCCCGAGCCATCTCATTCTCAGCACAGCCTCCCTACTCTCACTGTACATTTTCTACGATCGTGCCTTATCCCTCTTCAAACGAGGTAAATATTAATGTAGTTGTTTTTATTTTCTCATTCTTATATGTATTGTTTTCATCCCCTCCTAAACTGAAATGTCTATTTCTATCCCGATACACTTATATTCAGAGAAACTCGGTAACGTTCTAAATATTTAATAAGCCAAGATACGAGGAAACGTTCAATATACCCCAAATAGAAAACCTTATACCACTTTAAAATTAAAATTATTATTAACACCATAAATTCATAAACACGTTTTATTAATTACTATTATATATTTTCGAAGTGTTATTCTACTATCAATCTAAAGTGTTTCAGAGAAATATGATATTTAAAACCTAATCTTATCTTCAGACCTAAACATTTGATAACACGGCGTGTTTGTTTATTGTACTGTATACAATACAAGATATTATAGTAATTAGAACTGACGCATTTTGAATGATCGTGATATCAAACAACTCGTGGACTTACTCATCCCCTATTTACATATTAATATCAAAAATCAATTGTTATTTTTTTTAATTTTTATTTTGTCCTTACATCGATGTGTTGGAAGAGTGGGTGTGACCACGTTCTTCTCTTTATTTCAATATTTCTTAAATTTCTTCAAATGAATTTCTCAAGCTCAAGTAAGATTCGACACCCATTTTCTGAGGACGTGGTAAAAATGTTTTAATACATTTATTTTTCCATCATGGTGAAATACATTTAGCCACCATTTAGTTATTTAAATATTTACGCTCTGTTACGGTATTTTTTAATTTAGCGGGGAATATTTTCTATTTATTCTTAGGTAATGTATGTTTGGTAGAATAAATTTTTGAGACTGGATTTGGGCAGCTGTTGTAGATTGGATTGAAGGCAAGCAAGCTCTGTGAGCCATGTGTGCCAACCCTCCCTCTCTGTCCCCCTTCCCATAAGAACATTGTATTCGAATATTATAAACATCGTCGTTTTATTAGCATGCTATACGTTTATTTATTTATTATTTATGGTTGTAACCATTTATTTAATTACAAATATATATATTTTGCCTCTGTATAACATTCATACATAGATAATAAACAAAATATTATTTTTAAGGTATCTGCTCCGCAGGTTGTCGCTTCGAGTTAAGTCACAACAAGTTTAACTTTTCATTCGTTTCCCTTTTAATGTTTTCCAAAAATACAAGTTATCATGAGCTTTAGTATGGAAAAGAGAATTATATTATGAGATGTGTATACTTCGGTAATAATTTCATCAAGAAATAAAAGTTTCAACAAACAGATATCATCTATACTTCGAAATGTTATTTTAGTTAGTTAGAATTTCCAAAAAAGACATCAAAGAGATTATAATTAATTTAGAAAATGAAGATTATCTTCTTTTTCATATTTATTGTTAAATATGTTGCATTAGTCGTTATCTAGAGAATCCTAGACTAGAAGTTAAGTAAGCAAAACCTGTAAAAAAATAATAATAAAACCTATACCAGTGTACACCCCAAAAGAGTCTTGGGTTCAGTACGTGGAAAATCTTCACAGCTTTTAAGCCAACGGTTGTGCAGGGAAGTGGTTGTATTTTTTTAATGTTAAAGCAACCATATTCAAAATATGGTACCTGTCCCGCATGTCGTCGCTTCGAATGGAGTCACAACTTTTAACCTTTATTCGTTTCATTTTTAATATTTTCTAAAAATACAAACTATCGTGAGCTTTAGTACAGAAAGAGAATGTAATTATGGGTAGATTTCGGAACTTTTTTAAACTTTAACTGAAAATTTTATTTCTTGATGAAGTAATTACCGAAATCCACACTATAGCTCAAAATAACTTGTATTTTTTAATATTAAAAATGAAACGAACAAATAGTTAAAACTTGTAGCTCATTATGGGACAGATACCATGTTTGAAAATTGTTGTTTTTTATAATAGTGTTTATTTATTACTGATTTTAAAATTAATAACACTATAACCCTGTTGTAGTTATTGTACTTTAGTAGAATAGATTTTTTTACTTTAGTTATTTAGTGATAGTTATGGTATAATTCTAAATATTTGAGACTGTCAGTTAGATGGAAGCGCGGCGGAGAATCAGAAAACAAATAGAGATAGGTTATCCGAACGGGAGGAGATAAGGGAATTGTGGTGGGGTTTTCGCTCGTCGTCAGCTCCACAGCTTCGTAATCTCTTCCCCTCGTTTTCAATCAGTCCCCTTTGGATGAATGCTGCCCATCAACATCCAATCCACTGTCTTTCTCTCTTCCATTCCCATCTGAGTGGCTATTTTGAATAATAGTTCTGGCTAAACGCTAAGCTTTTAGTGCTATAGACACGCTTTAGTACAGTGCGCATAAGTGCGACTCTTATTTTGAAAAAAAAAATCAATATTCTACTTTAGACTGGATTTAAATCCTGAAATGAAACATAAAATATCCTTTGATTTAATTTTTCCTTTGGTGTATGTCCTTATGTGCCTGAAATGAAGGAACGTTGAATGTTCAGTTGTTTCCTCCCCATTATTTTGGAAACTTAAAGCTACTTTGTTGGAGCTTTTCCAGAGGCATTCTAAATAAAATATCCCAGATTATACATACTTGACTAATTTGAATAGATTTTGAATAACAAAACTAGAGTGAAAAAACCCCGACTATTATTAATTAAATTTACCTTTTTTACTGTTTTAAGTGGCCTGTTTACTGTTTTAAGTAATAATTTATATAAAACATCTCCGTGTATTATCCTTGGGTAAGTATAGCTTTACATTACTAAAAGAAAAAAAGTAGGAAAACTGAAGGTGAATTGAAGAAGGCATGGTAATGGATTCGAAGAGCTTTAAAAAAATATTAATATATTTCTAATATAAATAAATATGTATTTTATATAAATTTATAAAAATATATAGCATTATGAGTTTGTAGACAGAATGAAAAATTAGTAAAGACAAAATAAAATCTGTACCAGTGTAAACCCATTAAGGGCCTTAGGTTCAGTACATAGAAATTTTGCTTGGAACATTGAAAATTTATAAGCCAACGGTTGTGCAAGGAAGTGATTGGATTATTTTCATCATACGCGTAATAATGAACATATCCAACTCTTTTAGTTTCAGAAGTTTAATGCTTAACTTTGCGTTGGTCGACTGACATATCGAATGAGACCTAAACGCATTACTTGCCGCCATAACTGTTAAATGATAATATTTATATTTACGAATTATAAAATGCCATTGGGATCTCAAAGTACTCAAGATCTTTACATTGTTGTGTCTAAAACTTCATATTTAATGTTGATACGAGGAAAAAATGAATTTTCTGTAAAAATTCAGCTTTCATTTATGTTTTCGTTCAGAGATATCGTGATATTTTGCATAGTTGGCGTATTTCATAAAAAATATACTTATGAGTGTAAATAATAATGGTAATTTAATAAAATAATTTTAAAATTAATTAAATATAATAATAATTGTGCTTCACTATTTATAGAAATTCGTTTCGCTCTTCGGAATTACTCGCTGAGCATCTGATCTTCCATCTGGCCCATAAAAAACATGGCGGTTGGAGTGTGTGACCTAATTATATATTTCTCAATGCTTATTCCGTACTACGATATACATCTTTAAAGTGCTTGTCTAATTATTATTATTTGATTATTCATATAATTATCAGTTGAGATAATCAAAATGGTTTTATTTAGTCTATTACGTAAGCCCTATTTTATTTTAATCAAAATTTAAACACTAGCCTATATGAAGTCGATTTAATATTATGAAAATGATTTGAAGGATATATGCACTCTATTATGGGCCATCTTCACATTGAAGAAATTCATACTACAGATGTTTTTAATATAGTTCGTAATATTCTCGAGTATTGGGATGGGCATTCTTTACATGTTAAATATTGATAATGAGTAATGATTCTGTGATATTTTCAGTCAATGAAAGGATTATTAAAAATATATATAGCAAAACTATTCCACGAATATTTAGAAGAATGTAAAAAAACACAACAATGATAATGATTATAGGATCTATAAAAACCAATAATACGAAACCGACAAATATCAAAATTATTTAAAACTATAAAGTTGTATACAAAACTTCAGTAATATAAACAAAAATTTATAGACATAAAAGGATGATAAATGTATTCCTGATATAACTATAAGAATTAGTGTAATATGATATATAATATAATATATAAATAACTTTGATTTTTATTATAATATAGAGTTAATATTTAAAAACTTATTAAAAAAATATTTTAAGGTTCTCGTTTTATTATTTGATTTTATTTGTTGTAGAAAGATGTTTTAGATGTAATCAGTTCTTGCAATCTTTAATTATTTTTTTAAGGTGGTAATTTTAATTTCGAAAAACCAGTATTTTTCCTGCTTAATTTTTTTCTTTCGGCATAAAAAACAATTAAATTGGTCATTATTTTTTGCTATAAACCACTAATCTTTACCTCCCTTTACGGATCCGATAGACAATGCAGTATTGAACTAAAACCTTTCAGCAAAGTTGTTGAATCAATTATGTCTTTACAATTTTTTATTGTTTTTATGGCTGTAGGTTGTTTGATAGTTTAGACAAGTTGTTTTATCCTCAGTAACAGAATAGCTGTTACTGAATACCCTTTTTTGTTTCCAAAAATCCCCCCAAAACGCTCTTGATATGAAAACCGTAGGTTGGGATGATTACTGGGTCCAGTCAACCCTTGAATCAGTGAATCAGTATCTGGCATTAGTCATGGTTTAAATTGCCACGCTGTATTCCAAGTATATCACACGTTCGCCAATCATCCACCTCCACCAGTTTATTTCTCCTTGACCTAAATTTATATACTATTTTGGTTTTAAATATTTAGTTATCCTCAGTTTCAGGGATGCCTTAACTGTCAAGACAGATAACTTGTTCTAGGAGTAATGTTTTATACTTTTTTATTAGTTTTTTTAATCTGCAATTTGGCCATGCGTTCTATCTCGTCAGAGGTAGCTTATTGAAATAGCTTCCCAACGATATGAATCTACTCAAGAATTGATTCTAGGTCCATTTGCTGAGTGAATCATCGTTAGTTCGTTACAAAAAAGAAGTCGAGTCGTTTGACTGTATCTATGTTTCAAGCTTTTTTGCAATCTTTTTAGTTCAAAAGTAGACCATGACACCACAGATTAAATCTCTACTCGAAGATGACTAATTCATCCCGTTTTACTGAATCAGTGGGCATGGTACTCTTTTAAGTTGACAAATTGCCTGAAATAAGCCACTCGAATATAGTCAGTGGATAGGTAACAATTATTCAGGTAATCATCATTGAGCCCGAATATTATGAGTTACTAAAACTATTGATTGCGGGGGATGTTTGTTTATTCATTTAGTGTCACTTTATACCACGATGGCTTATCGGACGATGTTACAGTGGGAATTTTTCATATCCAGGTATGATTAGAATATTAATCTTTAACACCACATATTATGTCATTTCCGAAGGACGGCATATATGCCGGGCTACGAACCCTCAATCTTGGGTATATTAGGTTGTTATCCTAACCACTATACCACAGGTTGCACTACTTGTTGCTGAATTTACTGTTTTATTAGAAACTCAGATATCATTATTACCTCACCCCTGTATAGATATTGATTGAAGGCAATAGAGAGATTTTATTGGACCATAAATTTATCCTGAGCACTGTTTAATAAGTGCTATTAATATCGGCTAATTGATGATACTAAGCTTGATCGAAATAATTATTGGTGCATTGCTCTCTCACCAATCGAACGCATGGTTGAGAACATTAGACCTCCCAGATCCTTTATTATGGCGTTGTCCATTGGCGTAGTTCTGATAAGCGATAGCGACAGGTTGATGTGCCCCCGCCACCATTTCTTCATGAAGGGTCCGTTACCCTCTTCCCCTTTACAAAGGCTGGTTCAGACCCTGTATGATTCGCCGGCCTTAAAATGAATGCATGACTCAGTGAACAGAAAATAAATATTACTGTTCTTGGCCTCGTTTCTGTTTCCAGCCTAATCTAAAGCCTTCTCCACTGATACAAAGATAGATTTCCTTTTTTTTTTTTGCTTTTTTAATGAATTGAGAAAAAACTTATTCTCTCTCCCCCCCCCAAAAAAAAATAGAAATCAAAATTCGTTATTGGAATACAATTTTTCAGATTATTTGTTTATAATCATTTCGGTTTTCCTCTAATAAAATATTGAATTAACCAAAATAAATAAACTGAAATGATCACAACCATTGAACTAAATATAAATTTTTTGTTCACTAGCCAACTGAACCACGAATATTTCTACTTCTAGCTCATGGAGTTATTATATTGATGTGTTCATGGTACGTTTCCTCAAAACCCTGCCTTGTGAAAATACTTTAATTTGAAGTGAAAGAAATTCACTATAAATCCCTTCAGTGTAAAAAAAAAAATATTAAAATGCATACAAAAGAGTCAAAATAATATATTCCCTGGTTTCAATAACATTTGCGGGGGTCACTTTGATGTAGTTCCCCTACTATGCCTAAGGGAGTAAAATATCCTAGGTTCTACCGTACCGGAAGGGACGTAAAACGTAATACAGGTCCCGAGGCTGTATAGTATCAGTTACTCCAGAATGGTATTTGAGTTTTCCTGTCCACACGGACCATCTCACCTTTCCTTGTTTTATACAATTGTCAACTATTTCTTTTAATGGTTGATCAACCTTTCCAGATCCATTGGCTTTTAAGTGGTGCTTGATGCAGGATGGATGCGTCAGTCACTGTCCTTTCGCTTTCCTAATGAAAGACTATATCTTGTTAATTTTCAGGTGCATTTTCAACATATTTCCTGATGAAATAATAGCTCGACATCCTCCACAATGTCGATCTCTGTTCATATCAACAGGAGCGCCGGGTTTCGAGGCGTCTTATGGTCTCAAAAAATTTCATTTCAGTTGGTCCTATGGCAAAATTTGTTTAGTTTCATCAGGACATTCACCTCCTAAGGGGATTATCCGTTTTTTGTAACACCTTGTACAGTTGTAAGTGTTCAATTTTAAACGCGTGCATACTAAAGGGCGCCTACTTCACGATTGCACTCGAGCGCTACATGGGCTATGGCCGGTTCTGGTAGTTATATATGAGATATACATTCAGGCTATGACCCTGATGCATTTTCAGCTGAAACAGGTCGCGTGTCCAATTTCTAAACCTGAAAGGTCGGTGTATATACAAGAGGTAGAGGGTTTGGAAATGGTTTGGAAGTGTGGCTGAATAATTGAGGGAGCTTTGGACTTGGGGCTTTAGCCAATGGGAGGCTTCTCTGTCAACAGCGATGGCTGTTTATGGTCCGGATTGTCCTCTCGGCTATCCGATTGTTAGTCATCCTCGGAATTGGCAGAGATATGTACCTTGTCCGCTCGGAGTACTTTCTCTTTACACAGGTTTGTTTTACAAACAATTTAATCCGAACCCTTTGAGTTCATTTTTATTTTCCCTAATAGGTTCGAAATTTAACCGACTCTCTTTGTTGGAGGGTAAATAAAAAAAAAAATTAAATTTTTCGGGTTTTTCAATCTTTAGCGTATTGATTGAATAGGGTATATCAAAGGAGTTAGGAAATCTAGTAAATATTTGTATTACCAACACTGGCAATAAGTTAGAATTGGTAATTATTTTTCGCAACAGTTCAATCGGGATCAAATGAGAAAGAAATCTATTGACAAAATGAAATAGATCTGTCCTATTCTTCTTCTAAATGTACAATGAGTTAGGGAGAGGGGTACCTCCGTGTACAGGGAGCTTAGTTACTGTCCTGAATGTCCTGGCTGCAAAACTGGTTAAGGCAGATAAATTATTTAATATGTACTCAGCTAGAGATAGACCTTGTTGAACATGCAGACCTGATTTAAAAAGCAAACTACGATTTCCCTGCATCAAAGATGAAGGGTTAAGAAGGGAAACAGCTGAGTGGATAGAGCGCTGAGTTGCTAGCCTGAAGGTCCCGGCTTCGTATCCGGCTGTGGAAGGTGATCTGTTAACAGCCGGGGTTGGACACTGTGCGATCTGACGACCCTCCTGTGTCTTACCCAGCCTCTTTACAGTGGGTTCCTATCATTGGTGGGAAAACCTGACGATTGAGCGTGATCATCTCCCAGTTCAACCTCGTGTCTTGGAAACAGTACTGTCTCAACCAAGTATTGAGCCCAAGAACCTTCATGGGTTGGAGTGGTACTAGTTTTTTTTAACATTCAGGCCTTTTTTCCACGACAATTTCTACTTCTGATATTCATTGAATTAAGAGAGCCATGTTTTATTTTTAACATGAAGTACTTCCTACTAGCCTTGAATATTGAATGTTTAATAAAACATTTAGTTTTAAGAGGCAATAGGAACTAAAAAACCCTTTTCATCGGCGTGGAGTGGGACCTGCATCAGGGATTCATGAAGCCCAGGTCTAATAAAGGGGATTATGCCTTCACTAATTTAGGGATGTTGGTTGCCATGGAAGGGGGTCTCCTGGGACCTTGTGCGCTGTCGCCAATTCCATCCGTGGCCTGGGCGAAAAACTGAGGCGATATTTTTGTCCCACCTGCCCTTAAATTATACTCTTACTATTTATATTAAATTTATTAGTTCTATTGTAAAAGACTATTTCCCAAGCCTTTGATGTAAACTTAGTTGAATATATAGAGTCCTGAGTGGATGTGCTCAAGGTTACGGATCCAAATCTGACTGTGGCAGATAAATTATTTAATCTGTGAACAGCTATGGATGGACCCTATGAGATCAACAGACCCTCCTGGGGCTGATCCAGCCTCTGTAAAGGGTACCCAGCCTTAATTGGAAAAAATCTAGCGACTGAGCGTGAGGACAAATCACCCCCTGACAAAAGTTGTCCTGAGAACAGTACAGTCTCAATCACGTTCTGACTCTTCATGGGTTTTGGGGTACAGTTTTTTTTTTGTAAGTGGGGAACCACTGGCTACAGACTACTTCATGTTTGCTTTCTGCTTCCTCTTGTTGAGATTCTCTTTGGCTCACCAAGAGAATCTCAACTTCGATGTGATCTCGGCCAAACCATCGCCCTGCTCAACCGTTGGTTTAGAAATGTTACAGTCCCATTGATGAAACCAATATCCTTCATGAGTCTACTGACTCACTTTTTTTCTTATTATGAATTATTTCAAAACTGCTTCAGGTATCTACCGTGAAATAGGCCTTAACAATTTTATATTTGTTCGTTTTTTAAATTCAGAATTAATGCTGTTTATTTAATTTATATTTATTTTCCTTCGTTCCCAACATGAATGTCTATTTCGGTCATTTGCCCAACAGTTGGAGTTTGACCTTATGACCGCGGACCTTTCCTGTCGGTTTAATTTTAACTCATTCCAACGATTTTCTCAACATTGCTAGGCAAACCGTAATTCTTAAAATTTGTTTTTTCTCAGAATTTTATTAATTAAAAAAAAAGTAGCTGCCGTATATTATGTTAACATATACCGTATAGTTCTATCTAAGTGTGTTTGGTTTCAATGAAATTCATTTGCATAATTTTTGTTAAGTCAGAGTAAATGCCGGGGAAAAAAAAGTTTTTTCTGCAATCATACCAAGAAAAAATCATATTAAATATAAATGATTTTTGTATTAAAAATTAATACTTATTTTCCCCTATACTGTTCCACCATTCAGTCCATTATTTTTTATTATCCCTTCTCATTGGCCGACAATTCAATAGAGAGAGATATCATTGATGTTCTCATCAGAACACGATGGGATTCCACTCAGAAATAGTTTTTAATGGTTTCTGATAATTATTGCTATAAAAATTTATTATGAGGTTATAATGGAAATCGTAGTTTCTTTTAATTTTTAGTAATTTATTTAATGAAACGTTTTTAAATTGACTTGAACATTAGAAGCAAGAAAGGAACTTTCCATTTCATTTTTTTTTAACAGATTAATTTATACAATACATTTATGTATAAGGTAATCAGAAATTTAAAATTTTACGGGTGAACTGAATTAACGATTTATACGTCATAGTAAAATTAAGATTAAATTTGTAATCCTGGTTTGTAAAAAAAAATATAATAATAATTTAAAAAATTACAGATATAAATGTAAATAAAAAATACGAATTAAAATTAACATATTAAGCACATCAAGATAAGTACTATACAATAATTTCAATAATTAAAATATTAATTAATTTTATAAACAAAGAAAATTAAATGTACCGACAGTAAATAACAAAATATTATATATAAATAAAAATTACAATTAGTGGCATGGACATTTTTGTAACAAGCCAATAATCCTTCTATGTTTGCTCAGTTGATCAAAATCAATGTCTTCTATAAATGCTAGTGAGTCTGTTACGAATTTCGAGAAAAGTTTATCTTCTGTCTCTTAGATTTGTCTGTCGTATCGTGAATATTTTAGTATATTCCTGATTGTGTAAGAGTTTGACACATGATCTTTACACTAATAGTATATATTAAAGACATAGTTGTTAACTTGAACTATCGTGAGTATGTCAAAAACTTCATATATTTTGATATTACAAATTTTAAAATTTTGAATAATTAATACTTATACTTTGTATTTTCGCCAGGGCCATGTGAATTTTTAAGTCCCTTAACATGTTTTGGGGGCGTTAAACCGAAGCGTTTGTGTGAGGGCTGATGTGAAAACAAAGTTAGCCCAAGCGACAGGCTAAAAGTTTCCGCCCGAGTTGCTCAAGAAATTCAAGATGTTACTTTGAAACTGATAGCGTTTAAAAGCATCTCCTCCCTTAGAATTTAATATCCTCAAGAAACAAGTAATAATTTTCCCCACACTATATATGCTTATCAATGAACTGCTTATATATTGTACGTTCCGTCACGACTTATTGCTTTGCTATTTCTTTAGACATTTTGTTAAAAAATCAATATATCAATAATGCTATGTTTTTATCGTTATATACTTAATTAGCTTGATAGTAAATAACTTTTATTATTTTATATGGAAAAATTGTCTTAGATGGAGTTCATATAACCTACTTTTTTCAGATTGGTTTTAAGTACTTATTTAGCAATTATACAATAGTATAGTATAGTAATTATTTATAGTTATAGTTTTTTTTTGTTTTTTTTTTAAAACAATCCTTGAAGGGTTCTGCGGAAAGCGTCCTAGATTACGCTCAACCGTCAGTTTTTTCCCTAATGTTCACTTTTTAGAGGCTGGGTGAGGCCAGGATGGTTTCCAGATTCCATATGCTCCATTCCCGACTGTTTCTAGATTAAATTAATTATCTACCACAGCCGGATTTGAACCAAGGACTTTCGGCACGGTAACTCAGAGCTGTAACACTGAACTTACCCCGCTCCCATTTTTTGGAAAATGAGCAGGTTAATAATATATATATATTATTTTATGATTTATATCTTATCTTCATAAATTCCCAGGATGTTACTGTAATAATATAATCTGCCACCATTTAAAAAAAAAACCTTATGTGATGAGAAGTTCAGAGGAAAAGTCTTAAAAAAATAACAATAATTTTTAGTGAAAGCGGATATTTTTTATTTTTACTCTTTATCGATTAATATTACCGGAAATATTAACTAATATCACAAATATCATGTTTTGCCAAATGCCACTAATATCACCATTTACATGACAAATCTCGTTTTGCCTACCGACTCATATCCATTTAGTTGAAAAATACAGATGAATCACTTACAATGGACATTTTTTATCACCCTAATAGAATATTTTCTGCTTTCTAAAATCTGAATAAAAAAAGTTATGTTTGAAATTAATTTATTTTCCAACCTGGATTTGTCATCATCTTATAAATACACTATTATAACTACCTAATATATGGACGCATCGAACGAAATCATAGTTGTCAGTGTTTATCAAATATCATAGGAATGGTTAGCTTGACCTAACAATATTAATATGAGAGCCCTTGTTTATCAATATAACGTTGTTCTCGATATGAAACGTGTGCAGTGTTAATAATCATTCAAATTTTCGAGACATTGAAATCTTAAATTTGCCGGTCCTCACAAACTACATATATACAGAGCGTATCAGTGTTCACACAGGTTGAACAAATAGTACCTGCCGGCGAAATAACAGTAAAATTACAAATATTAAGCCTCAGCTTATCAGATGATGCGGAGTAGTATTTACCAAGAGGTGGTGTTAGTTGATTCTAGATTAGGGATATTTAAGTGTTCACTGGCTCTATCTTGTGGATATTAACTGTTGTAAGTTATTCATGGCTATTAATTCCTAAGTATCATCTTTAGACCTATCTATGTATATTAAATGTATAATCATATAAAGAAATAGTAGAATAAATACTTTTACTGAGTTTTAGTTAGGTAGTGAAGATTTCAAATTGACCATGAAAGAACATTATAACAGCGGTGTCGGTTTAATATTTGTTTCGATCGATTCAACTTGAAACTATAAAAAAGCTTACAGCATTTTAAAGTAATAATTACTTACAGTTACTTAAATCTGGAATAAAAAGTACGAATGAACTAAATTCCCCATACTCTGAGCTAAGTTCTTGCGCTGAGTCATAATCATGAAAAAAAACTAAGGTCATTGTAATACCTGATCTGAATGAGTGGAATTGATCACTCATCTATTACAATTTATGCATTTTTAAATACTTATATAATTTAAAAAAAATTATTATGCATCATAATTTTTAATTTGTTTAGCAATTGACACTTTTAGTAGTTGTCATCCACAATATGACCAGTTGTTTGTTTTGTCATTTATATGTTATTTATTTGTCACTGAATGCTGTAATGGATAATCATGGATTTATGGACGATGCAACAGTGGAAGTCCTAAATTTTGTCTATCCAGGTATAATAGGAATGGGGATCTTTAACGAGAATCTGAAACGATACAGACTCGGACTCCCAGTTTACGTCCCTTCTGAAGGACGGTATAACTAACGTTTTTTTACTACCTTTCAATAATCCTAAGCCCACTTGGGGGGGGGGGGGTAAGCGATCCCGCGATCTTGGACTTAGTACATAAGCTTACCAAACAACAATATTGCTATTGGAATAAATTTACCATGGATATTTGTTATTAATCATATTCTTGTTTCCTGGTTTGGCGATTAGGTTATTATTATCCTTGTTGATAATTATCAAATGCGTTTTAATAATTTATTTTGTTGCTTTTAGAGACCTTATATTGTAATTTTATAATGATATTTTCCATATATATCGTAGAATGACCTCCCCTGATCCTCCCTCCTGATTACGCCACTGTGCCCAACCCTTCCTGGTCATGGCGACAGTCCACCAGACAAAAAGGACGGGGTTGCTACCCTACCCCGGAGGAACTCTGCGGTTTCGTTATCCCTTTGTCGGTCTGCTTTGAAGCTAGGATCCGCACAAAAACATGTTTTCGGTTTGAAATATCCTCATTAGTGGCGTATATAATACGGAGTTTAGCTAGGAGGGAGGGTTGTTCTGTCCTTTGTTGGAAAACCGTTAGGTTGGTTAATATTCTATTGTTTAGATACGTTTAAGGTGGCTTTTCGATTGTCTATGAGGACACACGAAGAATGTTGAGTTTTAAAAATTAATGATGAATCAGATGTATAACTGGATTGACCCTGTAATATATAGGGAGTGAAACCTGACCTAACGATAATTAATTCTTTTTTGTGTAATTTCGTAAATATTTGTGAGGATAAGATTAAAAACTACATCCTAAAATAGTAATTAATGAAATGATTTTAGTTGTTATAAGCATTTCAAATAATGAAAATGTAATATAAATTACAATTGAACCAAATACCAGACACATTTGAATCGCTGATTGCAGAAAGGCATTATTTATGTATTTTTATTTTTTCGAAACTTTTAGCTTTTTAGCAGAGGCAGAAAGCATCGTTTATCGTAGGAAGGACACTTTCCTCTAGATAGCATATTCTTGGCGAAGTCGTGAACATTTTGTTTACTACAGATTGGAAAATAGTTCAGCACAAGATCCAATTTAGTATCTCTTATAAAGTTAAGAGAAGTGGAATAGTTGCCTTTCGGTATTTAATGGTTCTTATGGAACAATTTTTGTTTCATTAATTTTTATTAAGGCTTTGTTGTGGTCTGATATTCTCTTGTAAGCTAGCGCCCATGAGTATTTTAACCGCAATGAAAAATCGATCTTCCCAAATATTTTCACAAATATAAATTTGTACATAGTGGTTAAAAAATACATTTTATTCTGTCTTCTTGACCAAGCAGTTGCCTTATTTAGAATGATTCTATCTTAGATTTCTTCATTAAAATCTTCCAATATTGGTTTGTATCGCCTTAATCTTTTTTTAAAATAGATGCTAAAATGCTAGTTTAATTTTTCTTAAGCCATGAAAACATTCAAGCAATCCCTACTGCAAAAGTAATTTTTTTATTATATATAATTAACCCATAATTTAATATAAGTTTAATATCTATAATTATTACGCAAAATTTTAAAATAATTCTTCCCTGAATATTGGCGTTTATCTAGCCTGATACTCGAGATATGGGTTTCCGAAGTTTGATAACGAAAATCTTAAAAGCGTGTCTCTTAAGTATTATATTGAGCTCGCTTAATTTTTTTCAACGTTTTGAATTTGTATCCTTATTACTCAATTACTGTCTTCAATTTTTCTTTATTGTAAATGCTTAATACATGAATAGATTATTGTAGTGTTAGATTGTTATATTTAATAATAACCAGTTTACAATAACGATAAAATTAAACAGTAGTTTTACTTCTTTTGAACTGAAGTTCGCTGAAAACTGAATAATCGTTTTCCCTTATCCACGACTTTGAACTAGTTCTTTCATATGTAACAGTTCCTAAATATTCCATTTTTAACAGTTAAATATTTCAGGAGAATGAGTATACATTATTATAGGGGCTACTGTCACAGTTATTAGTTTCTATTCTCCCCACTAGATAGCTTCACTGTTCGGTTCCGAATTGATATATAACATTTAATGATTATAAAAAAATCATTCATTTAGTTTTTATTAATGTAATTTACTATTAGAGTGTTATGGTGATTTTTTTATTTTGTTTTAGTTAAAAAAAAATTTTTTTTGTTTACCTTAAATAACTAATCCACATTTTTACTAATTGCTAGACCTTGCTACTTAGACATATTTTATTTATTTAAAAAAATAAAATAGTTAATCTGCTAAATTTAAAGGATGAATGGATACTCTTCCTTTTTAGTTTTTAAAAATTTTAATTTTTTTGTACTAACTTCTATTGTTTGTCTTTTATTAGGCTTGAAGTAACTGTTTAGTAAATTGCTGATTCAGATAAATACAGGAAAATAATTATTTTCTGAACATGGCTCATTCCAGCAGTATTTTAAAATTAAGTATAGGAAATACTGGAAAATGAAAACTTTTGTTTTCTTCACAATTATTTATAAGGGATTAAACAATAACTTATGCGTTAGATTATTTATAAATTTTATTTTCCGCATCCTCTGAGCATTTTAACAATATGATATGAAACATAAAAATATAACTTTTTAAAAAGTTCATTGAAAGATGACAATGAACGACTTGAGGAAGAAGGGACGAAATAACCCAAGTAGCTTAGCCCTTAATAAAACCATCCCTTCTCCTCCCGACCTCCCTACAGCATCCTCCCTCACGCAGGAAGGGACCTGGGAACTCAGAACCTGTCAGGACTCTCCCTTAATTACACTAATACCAACAACGATAATGTGATTAAAATTGTTTTCAACTTATGTTAAACGGGCAGCCACCCTCTCTCTCCCTTAGATATTAGAATGGTGACAAGGGATGAGCTCAGGACAATCTAAATGGCAATCGGGGATGGGTTTGTTCGAGTTTGAGTAATGAAATGATTATTATTAAATTAGGATGATCATTATTCGGGGTTTTTCAAAAGTTATGATCAGTAAAAAATATAATCAATAAAGTAAAAATATAATTAATAGTACTTCAAATATACATTACGAAAAATTGTGTTCTCGTATACGTTAGTAGTTAAAGAACCTCAATCGAAAAATATGGTTTCTGTACATCCAAAAACAGCCCTAAAAGTCTTAATTTTTATTGATTTCTTCCTTAATTTTTTCTTATTTACAACAAATATTTTATGTTTTATACCAATAATGGAAAGGTAATGCCAACACAAACGCAAAACATAGGTCAAATTAATATGTGTAGAAAATATATTTAAAAAATTACACAGAAAAAAAGTAAACAATTGAGATAAAATAAATATTTTTAAACCCATTAAGGCTTGGTGCGTTTAGGATCAAAAACGGATAATTCCAAAATTTCAAAAATTTACTTATTCACATTTTGCACTAGTTTAGGCAAGCAGTTTTGTCTAACACGGCACACTGCAAAATTTTCTCTTCCATTTGTGATGAGTAACACTGGATTCCAGATGATCCCAGTATTTCCTTTTTGGTCACGTTGTATTGTTAGAAGCATAAAGCTGAGCATAAATATATCAAAGCTTACCAAATGATAGGATATGTCCGTAGTTAGCCATATGTTATGTTACATCATCAAAGTCGGCTTTTTCGAATGTTAAGGAAATTTTTTCTAAATACTCAATTTTTAGTTCATAATTAGTAACTTCTAGCGGTCATTAATTCATTTATTCTATTGCCTTGGTTACCATGTACCTTTAGATTTGAACGTAGAAGTTACAATTACGAAGTTAATTTTATATCGGTTATCGATTATATAATTGACTATCATGTTATGTAATATCATTTTGATAATGTTATTAAGAAATAACCGTTCCTTTCACATTGATATATGGGTTTGAAGCAGTACATAATACACAGCCATTTATCGGCACATTAACTTAAATTAAATTCCAACATTTAATTTAACTGATCGTTTATCTAAAGCACGGCTAAAGTTTTGTAATCATTAATTAAAAGGCTGAAGTAGTTTCTTATCATTCTTCTGAATATAATTTTTTTAACCTTAGTGCAGTAGTATGAATAATATACTTTATCACATGTTTAAAGGCATTATTTTCGAATTATTATTTTGTAATGTAGTGATAGTGATACAGTTATTTATTTTATTGTTATTCATTTATAGTAAGTAAATACTAGTATAGAAACCCGAACGCACTATATGTACTTACATACTGGAGTTAGACAAATAATCATGTTTGTTTTTGGTCCTAAGAATTTTCTTTATCTGTAGATTGTAATTATTATATTTTAGTTGTAAATCAATTACAATTTTCAGGCTAATAAAGTGGAAAAAGTAATAAAAAAAATGTTAGCTTTTGTTGGTCGGTTAATTATCCGGCTTACCGAGGGCAGACCGAATCTTATTAACCGTAGGCAACTATTTACCGACCAGGTTTCTCTTCGCTTTGGTTTATACTCCTTCTGTTTTTCTTGCAAATTTTCTGTTTCAAATCAACTTTTTTTTTATTACGGATAAGTTCTTACCTCGTTCATTATTGGCATCATTATTTGTTTTTAATGTTTTTTTTAATTAATTTTCCCTTAGGAAGTAATGGTAAATAATTGTGAGGGAGCGGAGTGGCTCAGAGGCAGAGCGCTGAGTTGACATGCCGATGATATTGGGTTCTAATCCGACTGCTGATGCATTTTATTTAATTTGTTTGCAGCCAGGGATGGATCCTTAGGGTAGGGACCCTCCTTGTTATCACCCTGCCTCTATAAAGTTGGTACCCAAAACAGGGGGAAAATCTGGCGGTTGAGCGTGATTTAAGACAAATTACCTCGTTGCATAACCATTGTCCAAGAAACAGTACAGTCTCTAGTACGTACTAAATTCCAGACCCTTCATGGTCTATGGTGCAGTTTTTTTTTTTTAATTTAGAATAACGCTAACTATTTGAAAGTAATTTTAAAGAAGTCTGATAAGATTATAAAAATGTGTATAATTACCTATTATATACTTTTAGAGTAACACTTACATAGATGTTGAAAAAATTATAACAATTTCCAGACCCCGTTAAAACTATGTATTTCCAATCATCTGAGCTATATGCGGTCATAATAATCTACACTAACTAGGGTTGTGGGAAATAAAACTTCAAGATGGTATATAAGACAAGCTGCCTTCTGATAGGTTGAGATAGGTCGCTTTTTCTTCATTGAGCGTTAACTTAAGATATATCAGCTTATAAGTTTGAAGCCTTCTTAATTTGTCTGCCTAAATCTGAGACGATCAGTTCGAAATAATACCCAGATAACCTCCTAGGGCACACCCAGCTTTTGTTTTATAGGTTCCTGACTTCGTTAGAGAAGAGGGAAAGAAACCAGAGCGGTTGAGCGTGCATCCTGACCACGTAATCCTGACCTTCGAATGTTATCTTACTATTATTTAACAGTAGACTTGATTTGTAAGAAAGAATTATATTTATTTTCAAATGGGATATAACTTGAATATACAAAGATACTTTCTGATATGAATTATGGACTATCACCACAACTTATCAACTATCGTAGCTACTACTATCTTATGTATACTCTTCTCTTAGCTATCCATCTCTCCTTTATCCTCTATTCTCTAACTCGTTCCTCTTCTGTCAGACAATATTTTAGAGTTTCTATATATAAATATAAAAGAAGGGGATAGCTCATTGAAGTTACATTGCTTACAAGAAGGAAGCAATTTCATAACTTCTTGGGTTAAAAATCAGGGCGATAAACAAATTCCTTTAGGTCATCGTTCGTCCATTAATTTTACTATTCTTCAGAAATATTGAAATTCTGAAAATCTTTCATGCATTTTAGCGTTAGAGGGTATTTTCAATACGGATATCTTCCGGTCGTTTTATTGTATATAGAGCAGGATATTTTCCTCTTCATTTGATCCACCCTTAAAGTATATTAGAAATGTGAATAAATGTGTTCTCGAAGGGGTTTTAATATGAAGCTTTGGTAATATTTGGTAGCGGTTGGGACTTGGGGAACGGGAACTGTTCTCGGCCAGTAACCGTTAAACAATAAGGGTGAAGGGTCGGCAAGGGGCAACGGCTCGGATAATGCTCCGCTCTCTCTCTCTTTCTCTCTCTCTCTCTCTCTCTCTCTCTCTCTCTGTCTCTCTCTCTCTCTCTCTCTCTCTCTCACTCACGCCCTCTCTCTCCTAGGGCGCGACCCCAGTTCTTTAGGCCCTTTCTCATTTTTTGATTTATCCTCTCATTTATCGGGTAAGTAGATCTTATTTGTTCACTCCGGAGGAACAAATGACACTATGGATTAAGGAATTCTTTGGGAGTTCACTCCCTGGAAGAAAATTTGGAGAGAGAATACCTCGTTAATTGCCTTGAAGGGTAACTACATTGAACATTATACAGCAGTCCACAAGCAATTTCAACAGCCAGAGATGAATCCTATGGGATCTAGGACCCTCCTGGGGCTCAGCCAGTCTCAAAGTGGGTACCCACAATAGGGGTAAAAATCTGTCGGTTGAGAATGATCTGTGACAAATCACCTTCCTGCATAACCGTTGATCAGAAAACCGAACAGTCTTTGCCACATACTAAACCCGAGACGCTTTATGGGTTGTAGTGTTACAGGTTTTTTGACTTTTGAAAAAAATTACCTTTAAGAAAGTTGTCCGAATTTCTGAACTGGTGGAAATCTGTTGGAGATATGCTTGGGGAATAAGGTGGGTGTGGGAGGACTTCGTAACCCAGATCGTTTAGTTCCTTCACCGCCTGTAGTGAAACATGAGGTCTGGTGTTGTCTTATAAAAGTAGTAGTTGTAGTATATGTTCCTTCCGATTAACCCATTCGTTACCATAACCTTCCCTGAATGCAGAGGTTATCTTTATTGCAGCTTGGGCTGCCGAGTTTCCAAGTCTACTCAAAAAAAAAAAAAAAAAAAAAAGGAAATCGCGTCTTTCCATGGTCATATTTGATGGAAAATCAAACACTGTTTGTTCAATTGTAGTGGTGTTTAAATTTTTTCATAAAAGAAATGATTAATAACAGCTCAGTACAATATGTTTATATGAACTTTGTCGAGAACAGAAGTCCAGTAATTCCACTTTCAATTTTAGAAATAGTTAAAACGGTCGGCTCATATGAAACTACCCAATACTAGTGGGAATGAGTTCTTGTTTTAAGAGATGTTACTCGAATAACGAATCGACTCATATTTGAATAAAGGAAGAATAATAATATATTCCAGAGATATTGGAAAACAATGTTTTGAGTAGAATATAGAGTACTAACTATGGACGCACTGGACAATCCGAAAGCGGAATCGCTGGGCATTGAAGCAGTTAGTACAATTGAAGTAATTACATCGCGGTGATTGAAATGGGAGGAGGGTGCAGAGTTATTAACCTTGAACATGAACGACTCTCTGGAACGTTAATTAGTATAGAACAGGAAGTTTGTGTTTGGGCACAAGTTATAGATATGGAGGATGGGAGACAAAAATGAAATACATAAAATAAAACTTTTGTTTTAACGGGGTTTAATCTGAAAGGAAGACTTAAATTTTAGATTTTGTTTTCTAATACTACTAATCAATATGAGTTCTAGAGATATCTCATTTCATTTTACGATGTGCTAGAGTTCGTGCCAGGACATTGTTGCTGACTTGGGTTCCCGTTGTTGAAAATTGACTATTTCCCTTAATTTCAGTTAACTTTTTGATTCTAATCTTTTCTTTTCGTTCTTGACATGTCTAGTCAACGTTTTTATTCTAGGAGCGATTGTAAATAATCACCAAGGCTGATATAATATGAGGCGGATACGAGTGGGCGTCGCTACAAAACTGAACGGCATTCATGATTTCTAATCGCTGGTAAGTGTCTCAGTGATATAATGTTGCTAGTTATATTACTGGGGCTATTGTAGTGGTTATATCTTAGTAACTATTATCTAAAATGGTTAACTAATATTAAGTTCATAAGTTTATTAGACTTAGGTGTACAAGTTGAATGACAGTTGTCTAATGGGAGTCAATTTCGGGAATTCAAGTTTGGACAAGGAAATGATGAATTCTCTATCAAAACTTTTTTCTCCTGATTAATTTCATTTTTCATCTGAAGTCTAAATGAATTTGATAAATCAAGTCTGGTAACTTATAAATTGGAGTTCGCTGATCCCTTTTGACATCAATGCTGCGAAATGGTTATCACATTGACTTTACTTCGCAAAATGTTTCATTGCTATTGTAATAAATCAAGCATAAGAATATTTACCCAAATATGCTTCTGATAAATTAATTTTTAAAAAGTGTGTAATGTGTGCCTTTACAGCCCATGAAGAATCTTAAATCGCATTCAGTGAGTGGGCTAGGGAATGTACCGTTTCCCAGCCAACGGTTGAACAGGAAGGTGATTTGTCCGCGATGAAGCTCGACTGTCAGGTTTACCCTCAGTTAAGTGTACCCGCTTTACGGAGGCTGAAGTACCTACCACAGAGGGTTCTGCAGATCTCACAGAGTCCGTCTGTTGCTGTTAGTAGAGTAAATAATTAATCAGTCATTACCGAATTCGAACACGAGACCTTTACTTTAGTAAATCAGTCTTATACGAACTGAGCTACAACGCCCCCTGTAAATTAATTTTAAAAAACGGAGGAAAAAACCCCTACCACTATTGTAGGGAGACTCATTAAGGGTCTTGGGTTCAGTACGTGATCGAGACGATACAGTTTCTTGGCAACCGTTGTGCAGGGATGTGATTTATCCTAGATCATGAACAACCTCCTGGTTTTCCCGTAGTAAAAATCCCCGCTATATAGAAGCTGAATGAACCAAGGGGATCTGCAGATCTCATAAGATACATCTGTGATTGTTAACAGATATTTGGCATAGTAACTGAGCCTCTCCACACTGTGCTACCATGCCTCTGTAAGTTAGTTAAGAAAAGGAATTCTAAAAATCAGTTTTTTATTATCCTTATTTTAATTAATCATGATGATGTCATTAGTAAAATTAAAAAACTGCCAGGTTTTACCCCAATTATGGGTACCCGCTTTCTAGAGGCTGAGTAAGGTTCTGCAGATCTCATAGGATCCATTTCTGGCTGTTAGCATATTTTATTGAATCAGTTTTAAATCAGCAGGACTTGAACCCAGGACCTTGGACACATCTCATAAAAAACCCAACATGGTAAAACACACAAATTCTGAAACCGATTCTTCACTTTCCTTACTTACTGCAAACATGTTGATGATGTTATGCGTTAATAATCCAAACCTTACAGTTGCTTGCCCATTGGAGTTTTTTGACTAATTGAGTGTCGTTGTCGTGTTTAGCTTTTCTTCTTTATCGAGGACGGGCGAAACAGCAAAGTCCTAACTCTCTAAAGAGGCGGCGTAATTGAGTCAAGGTAAAGATTATTTCGGAAAGCGGAAGAAGAAGATTGATGGAGGCTGGAGGAGTAATGATCACCTCGCGGAAGTGAGCCGGTACCCGGAGGGCTTGCGCAGTCGGGACTCCACTCCTAGGACAGCTTCCGGAGAGAGCCTGGCCGCCGAACAGCGGGGGTCGGTGTAGGTTTGGAGGAGGCTAGTTCCGTAATGAGGGAGGGCGTCCATGTAATTATTGGCGTGGGGTGCCCCCCTCGGCTAAAAGCTTTCCCTGGTCCTCGATCCCACGGGGCTGGCTCAGAGCCGGCTCAATACTCAGCCCGGCCCTTGTTCGCAGGCCTCGCTCTCCAGTCGATAAATTTTGTAGGTCCTTCTTTCATATCCCTCTTTTCTAGGACTCTTTAGTTCATTTTTAAAAATCCTTATTAAAAAACAATTATAGTTTTGTCTAGTTTGGGCTCTTGAGATTTGATTGCACCTTATTATCCATGATTAGTTAGCTAATGCCTTCTCTCTTGCCTTTAATTCGAGCGATTTGAGATATCTAGAGCCAGAATTTTCCTAAAGACTAAGAGAATAACGATTTTTTTCTCTTTATATATTTATCCATACCTACCAATAAAACAAAATGACAATCACCAGGTTTTCTGTCTGTAATGTTTCAATAAAATGGCATGAGAGACGTGAAGAAGAACAATACCCAGCGGTACCTCTCCAGTTGCTTAGTTTATAACGATTTTCAAACCTAAAAATAACTTTTAATTAATAATAATAATTAATAAAACAGCGTGCAAGGGGGAAAATTCTGTGTCCCCAACTATTATATAACTTGTACTGTTATTAAATACAACTAAACACACCACAGCAATGATTCCAGCCAGATTCTATTCATAGAAATGTAATTACGGTTCGATATTAATTATATCTATTTAATTAATTTTAAGTCAACTTAAATAATTTAACTATTTAATCTCTCGCAAAATGATTCCAATCTCGGCACTCGGTCTATGTTCAAAACGTAAAATTGTTCCAATATAATTCGATTTCCGCTAGGTAGAACGTTTACCATACAGGGATTTTTGTTAGCTTTAATATAACATTGTGCGTATCTGATAAAAAGCGCGTAAACTACTCAAAACCGAAATGAAATTATAACTTTATTCATTACTGAATACTGTTTCTGTACTTTAATTAAAATTATTTTGAAATATTTAAATAAACTACTGACTAGTAACTTCTGTTTTAAAAACTACTTGTAGATCAAAAGTACAATTTCTTTATGTTTATTTTCATGCACGTAGTGTATTTTTAATATCTTGAAAAGCGACTCAGAAGTATGTTGGATTTAGTACATGATAGAGTCTGACCTGTCAACGTTTGTGCTGGTTGCCGGTTTATCCAAGATCACACTCAACCGCCAGATTTTTTCCTTCCAAATAAGGTTACTCACTTTAGAGGCTAGATGAGCCCAAGGGGGTTCTGCAGATCTCATAGTGTTCATCTGTGGCTGTTAGTAAATTAACCAATTGTTTGATAGGTAGGAATACGTTATACAGGAATTTCAGCTAAGTTTAATATAGCATTGTGTATACTTGATAAAGGTGTGTAAACTACTCAAACCCTAAATAATATTATAATTTTATTCAAAATATGTTGGGAAGTTTTATGCATCATAAATTACCAAGGAACGAAAACCGAATTTGTATTCTCAGCCGGTCCCTCCTTATCTCCTTTTAACACCTCATCAGTTTTACAAACTCTCCTGGAGCTACATTAGAATGGAATAGATTATTATTAATGTGTCGGCTATTATCAGCTTCTCCTATAATATATATTTGGGTTTATGGTAAAATTTACTCTCAAAATTACATAAAATAATATTTAAAAAATCTTTTAAAGCACTGAAATATTATATAAAGAAGGGGTAATAAAAAATGTTAATCCGTCCAGACACCTTTTTGAACTCTTTAAAAGTTGCGGTATTGGAAAAGTGTTTTGTTAACTGTTGGACACAGCAATTTGTTACCTGTTTTTAATATTCAGCTCACCCCTAGGCGTGTTGGTGTTAAAGAACTTCGACAACCTGAAGAAATATTTAGCCTTTTGTGTTTTAATTAACTCGCTGTCAATTTACTAAGTGTTCTCTCGTTCCCATTTCTCTTTCGCCAATTGTCATAGTGCCACTACTATTTGTCAGGTCTCTAAAATTAAAAGTTTTTCAAATCCTATTCAATTATACACGTTTTCTAAATAAACTTTTTACTAAGTCATTAAGAATGCTTTGTCATTGTATTATTGTGGTTATCTCACATGATGAAGGGTTCAGTACATGGTAGAAACTGTTCTGTTCTTAAGACAACTGTTGTGCAGAGAGGTTATAAAGCGTACCCTATTTAAAGAGGCTGGGTGAGTTCCAGGAGGGTCTGTAGACACCGCAGGGTCCATATACGGCTGTTAAATTAAATAATCTATTTTCCATATTCGGGTTCGAACCCGGATTTCTCAGCATAGGAACTCAGTGTTCTGCTACTCATCTACTCCGCTAAAAAATCGAATTTCAATGAAACATGATATCAATTGAAGTAAGTACCATTCCGATGCTTATTGCTAAATGCCAAGCATACAAAATCTACCGTAAAACAATTTTTCAGACTTTTTTGCTACAAAAAAAAAACTTTAATGGCAAATATTTTCTTTAAATTTTGTAGCTAATTGAGGTATATATAAAATTAATTAATGTATAGATCTCTTCGTTAATGAGTAAATGAGATGATGAAATTGCTCGCTGATCTTGGATTCTTTAACTGAAATAACAATTTCAAATTAAAGCAGCAATAATTTTAATGAATACGAATTTTCCATTTTAATACAAAGCAATCAGTTACATCTCATTCCGCTAGATGGGGCCAGTGCGGCGCCGTGAATACACAACCCGCCAGTAATCTAGAGTAGTACTAATATTTTATGAATCAGATATGGAACAATTTAATACTTTTGCTGTCATATGCTGAGCATGATGTAGGACAATGCTTATTCACGTTCTTGACCTACAGGCCATCTATTTTATGGGATTAGTAACGATTCTCATAAACTCTGTCAAACCCATATACTAACTGTTTTTATGGGTTCCTCGTAAACCTGACTTTAGGTTGGTATCAATACCGTTATATTTGTACATGACAGTTATTTCCTCAATAAGGTGTCATCACTAAATGTCCTTGTTTTCGGAAATGCGTTTTCAACTTGGAAAAAAGTATATTTATACATTTATATATAACTGTATTTTTATTATTATATAATTATTAGTATTTATAAATATTAAAAATTACTTATTAAAAACCTGTTCCACTATAGCCCATGAAAGGTCTTGGGCTAAGTACATGTACTGTCTGTAGGACGAAGGTTGTGCAGGTTTTTCCCCTTAATTGAGTGTACCCACATTATAGAGGCCGGTTGAACCCCTCAAGGTCCTGCAGATCCAATAGGCCTAAAAATATATACTCATTCATTATTTCCATTCTCTTATATAGAGTCAACAATTTTTTTTGGGACACTAATTTGAATCAAATTTTACCTACTTACAAGTAATTATTAACTGTGTCGTTGTCAAGGAAAAAGGTAGAAAGTAAATATATATTAGTATGTCAAAACAGGGAATGGCGGCAGTTACTATTTTCCATTTAAACCTTTCATTTTTAGTTGTCACAACAGTTTTTTTTTCTTTTTACATACCATCATCTAAATTGTAATTTTGTGTGAGGAAGTCAATATAAATTCAAAATGGCCTCATGTCGAAGAGCATTCTTACATAGTAGACGATACATGGAGATTTTGTTAAATAAAAAAGAAAAATGTTTACAATTTTTTTTCGCAAGTTGATAAATTTGAATTGATGTTGTCATAGAGTTGTATCAGGGCTGTTAAATATTTTTTTAATTCAGTCAAATCCTTAAGGGTAATTTTTGAAACGTAAGAGATGTTACTTCTAAAGTTCTCTGTAGTTACACTCATTCCCAATGTGACCTAAAAGATTAGCATTGCTTATAAGCCACTGGATTTAGCAGATACTCGGACTGTATAAGTTAGCTGGTGGCCCCAAACTCCGAGCTACAATCTGTACCAGGAGCAGGGGCATCGTGTTAGAACAGACAATACACTTGTACGAGACCTTGTAGCCCCAGTCCCAGTCTCATGAATCAAACATGCACTATTTTGCATCTGGCATTCAACATCCCCATCCTCAATCTTATCTTCCACCAGCTCTCGCCGAGATTTAATCTTTTTGTGGAAAGAAAATTATGTAGACGCATCCCAGTCGAAAGACAGTTAAGTTAAGTAAGAAATGGCTCTTATTGGTTTTCTTTATATTCGAAATCAGTAGTTTTTTTTTATTTAACTATAGATTAAAAAAAAACAATACTGATGGATGCTGTAATTAAATCTAGAACTAAAACTTTCTCATTATATCTGGGTTTCACGATATCTAGCAGCAATATTTAAGAAGAAAATCAAAATCTCGGCAAATAATATTAATAATGCTTGTAATATTTCAATGAAAAAATTATTCCACAGCGCGGAATCGCGTGACCAACTGTTAAATATAGCCGAAATAATATGGCTTGAGTATGTGTAATTTACTAAACAGATCATCCTCCCTGAAATGCCCGTTCAAACAATTTTGAAGTGTTTATGTTTTTGGTCAGATCTTGTTGATATAGATCTCTCTCTCTCTCTCTCTCTCTTTCTCTCTCTCTCTCTCTCTCTCTCTCTCTCTCTCTCTCTCTCTCTCTCTCTCTCTCTCTCTCTCTCTACATCTATCTCTCTCTCGCTCACTCTCTCTCTCTCTCTCTCTCTCTCTCTCTCTCTCTCTCTCTCTCTCTCTCTCTCTCTCTCTCTCTCTCTCTCTCTCAATATATATATATATATATATATATATATATACAAAATTAAACTCTTTAAGGGTACTAAACTATAGATGATACAATGGTTTAACTGCCAGGTTTTCCCCAATTAAACGTTTCAGCTTTAAAGAGGCTGGATGAGCTATAGCAGTTTCTACAGATCTCACAGAGTCGAATCAAAGCTGGTTATAGATTGAACGATTTAAATGAAATATATATTTGGTTTATTTAACGCATTACAGTCCAACTAAGGACCTCTCGCATATCATTTATACGTTCCTTTACTTAGAAACCCTCGCCGCCAATATCTTTGTCATCCTATCTCCCATCTCCTTCTGTTCCTCCGTTCATTTCTTACTCTCCTGACTTTTTCTCTCCACCGCGAGTATCTTTATATTTCTCATCTTATTTTGGAACCTTCTCTATCTTGGCAGCACTCCGCTCTGATCTTTCCACTTCCTCCTTTAAATGTTCTAAATATCCCTTTACGTTGAGCTATATATATATATATATATATATATATATATATATACTTAAAGTATTGGATATAATAAAGTCTACAATGTGTTACCTACTTTATTTGAACGATAAGTCCATTCATTAACATGACAAAATTATTCTTTTTTTTTTCTCTTGTTAATAACGTGAGAAAAAAAGAAATACAAACATTCAATTTATTAAAAAATGGCTTGTAAATGTATTTTAATCTAATTTATGTATACAGGAAGGAGTGGACGAGGAGGGGAGTTTAAAAGGTCACTTCCTGCCGGGAGCCCAGGTGAGCCAACCTTAATATTTACTCTTTACTTTTTATTTATGTTTGTTCGCTCATATCCATTGTGTACAGCCTCTGTCAAAAGCCTGTCTTAATTCGACCCTCGTTTGTACAAGCGAGGAGTTTGCCCAAAGCCACCAAAGAATTATTTTCTTTTTGAGTCATAGCGCTCACTTCTAGGTGTTTGGTCCGGAATATGTTTTAATGGTGTGAATAGGGAAAATGCCTTATTGATTTCGGAACAGTCTAAGCTAGAGCTTGAAAAAACAATACAAGTTATAATAGTTACTGTTAATGACAGCAGAGAAAAGTTTATTTTCAATCTTGTCAAAGCTTTCTTGTTGAGTCGTGCTTTGAAAAAATTTTCTAAGCTTTATATTTATTTTATTTTTTAGATCATTACGCAATTTCACTTTGCGTTTTGACTTAACTTCAGTTTCTACTCAAATTTTCAAAGTTATACTGTTTTGGCAATCGATTAAAAAAACATTCTTATATTACGCGGTTTAAACTATATGAGAAGATATTTTTTAATAAACAGCTCTCTGCCCAATTGTTGCTCAAGAAATAGTCGAGTCCCTTCCACCTTTTGAACCCAAGGATCTTCTTACCACTCATAGGCTGTAGTGGTAAAGTTGGTAAATAAACAACAGTAAACATACTGACGTAAAGACGTAGAGGGTAAAATGTTTATTGTGACGGTAATTATAAACAATCGTAATTATAGAAACATGAACAGTTATTAGTTGTAACTGTTTTAATGTGTGTGTTTTTTTATGGGTATTCAATGGTATTTAATGTTTAATTTCTGTAGAGTCTTTGCTTAAAAATATAAAAATTTAGTTTGGAGTGATTTAAAGTCTTCAATTCATTTATAGTGAATATTATATATATCTAGTTATTTAAAAATAAAATATTTTGGATAAAAACGACATTCACTCAGATGGAAATAATCAGAAATATTTGTATAGCAACAAGAGGACTGATAGAGGCACAAGGTTCTTCGTACGTTATCGTAAATTCCAATGTAAATGATAGTGTATTAATTAGATTTCGATATCATTGTGATATCCTTGTGTTAGCAGCTTCTGATATTTACTCCAGCCTTCGTTATTCACTGATCAAAATGCATTCATTTATAAATGTATGTAAATTACGTTCATAATTCTTTTTATGTAGGTAGCTAACATATGATGTCTTGTCTATCAGGGTAGGTTATTACACTACAGGTTATACTTCATTGTTATCTTTGTAAAAACCGTGGACTTCTATTCAATTCTATTGTTAGATAAGTTGACTACTGTTTATACTTTTATGAATTTTACTCTACTTCTGTATCTATGCAATATTTTAATAATTATAAACTATTGTTTTAGCATTCGTTTAACACAGTCTACTTTCTTAAATAATTACAAATTGCAGTAAAGTACCTTTCAACTGTTTTTATAAATGTAATATAAATAACCTTCCCTGATAGACAAGACAGTTGACATATTTTAGCTGCCTACACCAAATTATGAATACATTTACATGTACTTATTATATTTATTCTTCATTATGGTCATGTACAACTGATGGCATAGTTAGGAAATATTATTATTAGCCGTAAAGTCCCTAAAGTGGAAGAAGCTAAGTAAAGATGGTTCACGTTTGGGGATCATTTTTCTTCTTATTTGCCCACCAGGTTTTCAGAGAATTCAGCTTTTCTTTATTCGCTCCACTTTGTTCCAGTTCTCGGCGCTTTTGTCTCCGGCGTATCCTGCAACTTTAAGTTTAAAATTGTTTCTTGTGTGCATTTCTTCATTGGTAATTTTGACTAATTCCAAGACCCTCTTAATATTTCGGATCCATTATCCTCCAATAACAAGGGATGCTACGTATTTTACTATTCTTTTTGTAAGTCTGTGATCGGGAAGTCTCATATGTGGTCATAGAATTTAAGGCGTCTTTTTCTCATGTCTATCTCTATGTTGGAATATTATTCATTTTTAGATGTTTTCTTTAATTTATACCCATCTTCGGTCCATCTTGGTCCCGGAATTTTCCTAATTATTTTCCTTTCCTCTTTCTTTAGATTTTCCTTATCTGCTTTACTGTAGTGTTAAAGTTTCACTGGCAAATATTGTTGAGTAATAAAATATTATTCTTTTATTTATTTAAGTTGTGAATAATTAAATAATCGATAAATAGTTAGTTGTCATATTTAAAAAAATATATAAAACTAAAATGTGATCCTTTGTGTAATATTATATATTTTTTATTTTATTTAGGAGAGGAATGCTCAAAATATGATAGCCTAATGTTTGAAATATGTATAATGTGAGAGACATTGAGGAGGCAGGAGAGATCTTCTAACTGTGGCCTACTTAGAGGAGAAAATGAAGAGATAATAGTGTCCTGTAGGTTCTTATCATTTCTAAACTACTGATAAGGCAGGATAATAAGCCTTTATTCTCGATTTAATTTCCTTTCGCGAATAGCAATTCCAACATTTTCTCACTCAGGGCTCGCTCGCCCCATTCTTGTCATTATCGTTCTTCACAGTCCATTTCCTCACAATGAAACCCAACTCCTCCTTCTGATAAAACGTTTTAACAGTTAAATATTAGTTAACCTGTTTTCAGCTCTTATTTTCGGTTAGTATTTGAAGGAGGGCGTGGTTAATGATGAGTTGGTACACATCCATTCATCATTTCCATTACCATTCGCAGGCATTCATCAGAAAAAACCTTGTTGCAGCGTAGACGCCAAGGTACTAAGTAACCAAAGTCGATGAGTTTTCGAACTACCCAAGGAGGAAGGGTAAGGGACTAAGAAGTAAAGCTACTCTTTAAAGAGTTCAGAAAAAAATTACTTGAATTGTACTATTGGGTCGTAACGGATGAAATGTCAGTTTCGTTTATTTACAGTTTTCTTTTCATTAGGGAGTAGATTATTTGTACACAAACAATTATGTTATGTAAACCGTTTGAAAGATCATTTAATCCTTTTTCATAATAAGTCTTACTTTTCCTTTTTAAAGTGAAGCAACGTTCTAAAAATAAATAAGAATAAAATTATGTCTTCCGCGGAAATTCGTATAATTTTTCTCTACGAATTTAAACTTGGCCATAGCGTCACGGAGGCGTTCCGAAACATTAATATTGCTTACGATGAAGATACAATGAGCGAAAAAACTTTGGTTTGAAAAATTTCGGTCTGAGGATTACACCAAAAAAAATAAAGTTGAAAGAGCTGGTCGAAGTGGCAACTTGGAGCAAGTGCCATGACTGTTTCCAGGCGCCTTAAGGAGCATGGTAAGACAAAAAAGCTGGAAATATGGGTACCACATGAATTAACCGAGGCCCAGCAGCTCGAAAAAGTGCTCCTCACTTCTTTTGCGAAACTGAATATAGAGGTCCTTCCACACCCACCATATTCTCCGGACATTTTTCCGACTGATTTTTACTTTTTCCGTTGTTTGAATAATTTTTTAAGAAATAAAAAATTTGACAACGAAAATACCCTGAAATCGGCCTTCCAAGACTTCGCTTCTTCCTTGACACCTAATTTCTACAGAGCGGGGATACAAATGCTTGTTTCACGTTGGGAGAAATGTATCGAAAGTGAAGGATACTATTTCGATTAATAAAAGTATTGTTTAATATTTTTTTTGCTAATAATTTAAATTTACACCTTCACTTCCATTTCATATGTTACAACCCAATAGTTAGTGGAATTGAACAAGTAATTAAACCTCTTCCCGCATTGCGTTATCTGTCTGAGTTCATACATTACAAAAAGAAACTTCTTGAGGGCTAAATATTCTTTGGGAGTTCAAAATCACCGGAGAGTGTTCTTAGAAAACTGACCTCTTAACTTTGGTTATTGACAACATATTTTATTGTTATAGGATGCTTTAAGTAAATCTAGTAGATAAAAAAAAATCATTTTTGTTTTCTTTTTCAATGAAAGGTAGTAATTGTTCATGCCTGTAAGATAGAAAGAGGAGTAACTCAAAACAGGGAGTGGTTTTGTTTTTATGAACGATGGTAGTTACTATTTTCCATTTCAAACATTAATTTTTAGTTGTCCAAACAGTTTTTTGCATCTCCTGTGACATGAGCTTCCGTGTGGGTTCAAGTCCTACAGATTATAATTTATCTGTTAACATCCGGGTATGAATCCTCTGGGATCGAGGACTCTCCTCGGTCTCATTCAGCGTATTTAAAGTGGCTAACCTGGAACTTGAGCGTGATCCTGGACAACCGTTGCCCGAGGAACTGTGCCTCTACCTTGCACAGAAACCAAGTCTTTTCATTAGTTTTAGTGGTACGACTTATTTTTGTTTTGATTTAATATTTATACACACTGACAGTTATTAAGAACTATTTTAACTACTATTATTACGAGTAGATTTCTTACGAAATTTCATATTTGTTTTTTCATTTGTCTCTTTTTTATTATTTTCGAGTGATAGTATATTTTTATAAATTCACTAGCCCCTCTTGTGCAAGGGAAAAAAATTGTTTTTTTGATGAAATTATTATAATATTGGTTGACCTTGTATGTATGTGGAAGAAAATGGTGAGGGTTGAGGTGAGAATGCGGTCAAAAGTGGGTTTAAACGTGGTTCAACTATTTAAGAATTTCTTTCAGACTTCCACCCGGACCACTTTCTTCCACATTATAGTTTATTACTAGGATTCTGTATATATGTACTGTTTTACACGGATCAGATTCATAGACTTGTTGAACTGGTTGGAGGAAGCATATAGCACGGCAGTTAGGACTGCGGTAGGGCATGAAGGGCAGATGTGGCGTGGAGCAAAGGTCGGGAGGGAACCCTACATCTGCTGGCAACACAATGCCACCAAGAAGCTTCCAGTCCTTGTCTTCATCATCCCCTATTCTCTAACTGCTCCCTCTTCCACTTGCGCTACACATGTTCGTCTCTTAGCCTTCTCTCTATTCCAAGGTCGGTTCGGACTTCTGAGAAGGAAGAAGTATACATGTGGATTGGGTCGTATCATGTGAAATGCCCTTTTTCAAAGGAAACTTTATATTTTTTTAACTTTTATTCAAAATATTTTCCTCATCTTTTATACGATTTCCTAATATTTTATCAAGTTTTCAATCCCAGAACTGAAAAATCCAGGGTTTTATTAGGAAATAAAGTCTAAAAAAGCCTTTTTGACTAGTGAATTATTTTCAAAAAGTCTACCCTTTTTGTTATACCTCAGGTATATCAGTCTGGTGGGTATGGGAGGGCTTTGTAACCCAGCTCGTTTAGTTTCTTCACAGTTTAGCGTTGTCGTGTAAGATAGGTCCTTTCGGATTAGCCAGATTCATGCAGTACGTATGGATGTGATGGTTTCACCTCTGGGCAAAAAGGAGGAATAATGATTCCTGCCATTGACCACAACATGGAAACCAATATTTTTTTTATGCAGCTTTGGTTTTGAGATTATGCAATTTGGATATAAATATATAATAAATACTATGTATAAATAATACTCCTCGAGCTTAGAGGCGGCCTTAAAATCTTCTCATATTGCGTTTATTCATTTCATCCATGAATTCCTCTTTCGAACTTATCAAAATTCGACAGGTATATTCTCTTGAAAGTGAAAAAGAACATCATGGCGAGGTACTCATGAAACCCATAAAGATATAATTATAGGAAGTTCAACCGACACTTAAAGTTATCTTAAATCAACTTATCGACAATTAAAGTTGATTATTTATTAGGCTTTTTTTTATTATGTATGGAACATATGAGTTTCGGGGCTGTGTTAGAAGCTAGGCTTATTTTCAGACAAGGTAAATTGAGATCTATCGGTATTAAATTCAATCTTAGCGCTAGAGAAAGATCCCCTGACACCTAGAAACTCTAGATGTAAAAAACCCCTACTGGAAAAATGTGGACCAGACGTAGACAGACAGATCGATAACCAGACAATCTCACTTGAAGTCCAAAACTCTATCCTAGCACTGTAAGGATGGTATAATTATTTTTTTTCAATCTCAGTAAAGGAGTTGTCCATTTCCTCAGGAGATGGGACTTGACTTGAATAACTCCCGTGATTTGATTAAAGAGTCCAAACTGCCGAGCAATTTCTCTAATCAAGGAAGCTGAACGCATGTTGGAAAGTGAAAGATTGAGCAGTGACTATTGTTTTTGTCTCATTTCCAGAATTATTGCGGAAGAGAGGCCAAGAAAAAGTGAAGCAAGCAGCACATTTTGGCTGAAAACAAATTATTTATGTTCACTACTAATTATTTATTTTAAAACCCTTAGAACTTAACTTCGTGTAACATTTCCTTGCAACTTTATGTAACCCTTGGTTCTGAGATTTAATATGCCTTCTGACTATCGAGCTGGAATTAAGAAAGTTGAAACAGTAATAAATTCTTATCATTGGTCCAATAAAATTCTCTTATGATTTCATACGTTTTAATGGCGTAGGTTTCTATGTATGCGCAACAACTAGAAAATGGAAGAGCATTTGACCCGAAGGGATGTCAAGCGATAGATCATCCGTGGAATGTTAAATTCCACAATACAATCTCAGGCATTCTAGATTTATGTTAGGAGTAAGAACTCTACACCATTCTGTATAATTACCTCTGTAATTAAATGTATTTATCATTTCTCCATCAAGATTAAACTGAAGATAACTGTTACTAAAGTCATTTTCAACCCTTGAACCCATTATACGCCCTGAAAGAGACATGGAATGAGGGTCGAAACGTTGGCTTTCGAATAAATAGTTCAACTATATTTAACAAATTATTTGTTAAGGCATCACAAAAGTATAAGAGTTTTATTTAAGCTACTTTTATTTTCGGTAATATTAAAGAAAACTTGATTTCTTTACTTGAGACTTTACTCGTTATAAAATATAGGTAAATAGTTGCAAGCACATTATCAAATCTAATAAATTTCTTCTAATTTCCTGATTTCTGTAATGGTCTAAAAAGAGTATATTTTAGATAATCATATTTTAAAATAAAATTCACCTATCCTTCCATGGCAAGCTCCATACACACTTGAATCCACTAGTCTCTCAACTTGCTTCCCATACTATTCCTGATAACCCTCCGAGGCGTCTGAAAAGAAGATGGCCTCGAGATCATCTACTATAGGACTTTATTGGAGTGCTACCGATGGGTAGTTTCTCATGTCATATTGTACATATTAGCACATTTACTTGTTATAATAGCATTACAGTTGTAAATATCATTAAATTAAATTTTTAAAAATAAAATAAAATTGGGTAGAGCAAGTGGATCGCTTCCTATAGTTTTGTGTATCACGCCTGTTCCTTAGGAAGTCGAATTAACTATTCACAAACTAATTAATTTATTAAGTATATTTTTTAACATTTTACTAACTAACTCGTGTTAATAATTTTGAAACGGTGAATATTCGCAATAAAGAACGGATATGACAAGGATGCTGCTATGCATTGAATTAATACGTCCTTGACCAGCCCTGCTCTAGGAATTTCGAGTGTTCCCTCTGCAGCTTAGTGGCTCGCTATTCTAAGGCCATGTACGCGAAACACCATACACGATTTAAGTTGTATTTGTATGATAAAATAAATAATTATTTATTAACTATGATAATAATAGTTAATAAAGTTTCGGTCGACTAATATGGCTGCTGCTGTATTAAATGGCTCTCACAAGCTAAACTGATACCGCTTAGGTTCTACCTCCTATTAAGAGTTATTTATGTTACAGAATTAGAAATTAAATATCAATTTAAGGCAATATTATTACTCGAAGTATCTAAGCTTTGAAGTTCGTCAGTGGTAAGTTTAGGAGTAACTCCATTGGAAGTGAGACCATTTTGAAAGGTAATAGAAAATCAATAAATTTTGTATAACAAACCCATGGGTTAGTGAAGTTTATTGGCTTTGAAAATAAGTGATATCATCTATCAACTATAAGAATGTTGTAATGTTTATAGGATGTCCGGTTAAACTAGCAAATATATATGTGATAATTTGACGAAGTATTTGAATTTTGAGTCTTATAAGTCGGTACATTCCTTTCCGTATTGATAGTAGTATATAAATATATATAAAAATACCAAAACTTTCAATTTATTTAACGGTGTTCCAAACTCCTGTATTAATTGGGATCATTGCAATTATTAATTTAAGTGCTGTTTAATGTTGGAAACCATTTACCATTCATACTGTAAACAGCATTGAATCGATTCTGCGAGATCTGGACCTTTCTGTAGCTCACCTTGCCTCTGTAATGAGGGCTAAACTGACCGAAAAACCATCACGATCTCGACCGTGAAACAATCACCTTATACAAACGTTGGCTTTTAAACGGCACGTATATCCATGTATTAGTATACAATAATTTACTAAATAGAGCCACTGCAAAACACTTCTTTGTCGTAGAATGTTATTCGCCACCACAGTTTCTGTCATATCAGAAATCAAATTCAGTGAATTGTCTGTAGCCCTATAATGTATAATTTATAATGATTCATAAGGAAAGGATGATTTGAAAATTAAAATAAAGATATTCCCTACCCCAAAGTCCGCTTACAATGGATTTAGTTGTGTTTTTTTTTAAAACCAACCCGTGAACGGGTCTGAGGTTTAGTACATGGTAGAGACTGCGCTGTTTCAAGGACAGCGGTTGTGCTGGGAGGTGATTTGTCCTAAATCACGCTCAACCGCCAGATATTCCCCCTTATTTTGTGTTCCCACTTTCTAGTTGCTGGGTGAGCCCCAGGAGGGTCCTAGATCCCATATGATTCTTCTCCAGCTGCTAACAGACTAAATAAAAGTATTGCCATTTGATTTGAAGCAGGATTTTCAGCATGACAGGGCAGTCAATTGGATTTAGTTAAGCCAAACTTAATTTGGATATAATAGATTTTATTATATTATATTTTAATTTCATATACAAATTTTGGTTTATTTATCCTCTATTAATATTTTTATAATTTTCATGATATTTACAATTTATTGCCTTGGGTCTTCTATAATTTTGTAAACTATGTTTGTTTTTAAAAATAAATAAATACCATTCTTTCTTTAGTTTGCCAATATAGTAATAATAAAACAATAATTATATCTAAATTAACATAAATGATTTGTTAGAAAGTAGTGAATTACTATATTAGTATTTTTATTGTTTTAGTACTTCCTAATATATCTTACCGAATTTATCTTTCTATTTTTAGAAGGCTTGACGTGCTAGTAATCTTATCTCATATTCAGAGATATGAGACAAGATTCCTTAGAAGAATCTTTTATGCCTTTACATATAACAGTACACTACTAATGTTTTGTTGTGTGATTCCTTTCCGTTAGTTTGTTCTATTTCTCAAAAATTAAAGTTTTTCTCATTTCCCCTTGTTTTATAATGCTTTATTAACAATCACCTAGTCATGTTATACTTAAAATAATTTCTTCAAGGAAATGCAAACTGGTACCTTGAAGATATTCCAATTTAAAAAAAAAACCTTTAAAAACTTGTATTATATGTACATTAACATCTTAAGATCAAATGTTCCTATTGGTGGTAACAAACGCTTAAAAAGTTTGTATACATATTTATCCCAAAGTAATGGCTCATTTATTATTTTTATTTGTTTATAAGAAACACGAACTGGTTTATATTTGGATATTATAGCTAAGAAACTTAAGAGTTAAATAAGATTTTGTCAAATAATAATAATCAATTTTTTATAATAATTTTATTTGTTTAGTAATATCAACCTTTTTCTTAACTAAATTTCATAAAATATCAATCAAGAAATTAAAAATAATATTTGAATTTATAACTATATATTTTTAATACTTATAGAGCTAGGCGCTAGCTTATGTGTGTTAATTTAATACAAAACATTAAAGCGGGACTGGGGGCATTAGGCTAAATAATCCATCTACTTCAGTTTCGGTCTGTCATTAATATTTATATCTTACCAGAATGGTATAAGGAATAAAATCCTTTTTATTTTTAACTTGGAATAATTAAATAATTCTGTTTTAACTTTAAATTATATTATATATTTAGTAAATATTACAGTTTTTGATTAATTAATTGAGATTTCTTTTGAAAATTAATCAGACTAAAGATACAAACGTTATGTCCATGTCATGAAGAAAATAACTCGTTTCACCCAAGCAATTCATTCATTTAGATGTTTTTAAACAGAAGTAGATGGGGTGAAGTTTTTTGTGGCACATGAACGTAAATAAATAGTTATTTATTTATTTTTTTGTTTTGTTATTTTGGAAAGATGGTGACTAAAATTACCGAGTTGGATTTTATGCAAATATCTTATCAATAATCTCTCTTAAGTAGGGAGAACTGTTTATTGGAAAGTCAACGTTTCGACCCACATTGCAGGTCTTCTTCAGGGTTAATAGATAAATTAAAATTATATATGGTTAATAGGCATCAAGGTAAGGTTTCTGAGTGATGAAACATAAAGATGTGGGGACCCATAAATAAATATACAAAGCAAAGGGAGTGGATATATATATTTTTTTATGGTCAATATTTTTAATATACATAGTGGTGAAGGTTTTAGGTGGTGAAGGAAGGGAAAACCTTCACCTTCCTAATATTCATCGTGGTGAATATTTTTGATATACATACATACAAATATACATATACATAGCATATATATATATATATATATATATATATATATATATATACACGGACATGTGGATGGGGGAGGTTGGTGTGTTGAACCCGCAGAGTGGCGTGGCATACGGGCCCTGTTTTAAACAAGCTGTATGATTTAACTATCTCGCGCCAGTCAATTGTTTATTAAACGAACTATTTCCTCTAATTGAAGCTGGCGGGAAACAGTTCTCTCCCTCTCCGTATCCGTGAGAAGTATCAGTAATTACCACTCTTCCGTATTTCAATTCCTCATCATTGATCACTTTAAGTATCGTTCCTTGTTTAATCTCTTAAAACCTTGTGACCTAAATGGATTATTTTCTGAACCGAAGTAAGTCATATTTTGGAATAAGTATCACGACTATATAACTTTCAGAAATATAAACGAGTGCACAAAGATGTTTTATTAGGCAAAATTAAAAGCATGTATACTCATATGTTAAACTCTTTAAAAAAATAAGAAATCTGGTTGGTATTGTTCCAATGATTTCACTTATAAAAATATATTATATTGAACATAATTTTTATTTTTTAACTATGTTTTTTAAATAATTTTTCACACGTTGGTAAACTAATAGTTATACATTTCACAATACTGCTCTCCTCTCTTTAAAGGGTTGTCTAAGTTTATTTTTATATTTTAATGGCAATAGAATCCGGAGCAATAATAATTGTGATTTTATCCTTTAAAAAAAAAAAGAAGATGGCCTCGTGACCTTGTTAGTTGAATTTGTTATTTGGGTTCCACCACTAGTTAGTTTCTCTGCCTGTCTTCATCCATGATATTATGTATCATTCCTGACATTTACTTGTTGTATTGTTATAATACAGTTATGAATTTCAATAAATAAATTAATTTAAAAAAATGCAAATAAATAAGTAAGAAAATCTGGTTAGTATTGTTCCACTGATTGCACCAAACCTAACTTATTTTTTAAAATATTTTATATTGCACATCTCATTTATTATTTTTATTTTTTTGACTAGGCAAACCCATTTCTTTTTCAAAATTTTCACACGTTAGAACATTAATAGTTCTACAACCCCGGTGAATAAGGTCCAAGTCGAATTTTCTCCTCGGTTTCTTTTACTTAGATGAGCGGAATCGTGTTATTTTCGTTGTGAATAAGGGGTATCAGGCCTATAATAGGCTTGGAAAGGAGTTATTGCTTATGCTACAACTCCATTTCAAGTCAAAAACTACAACAATGACACAATTCCGCTTCTCTCAATATGTTTTAATATATTTTGTAATGAGTCACGACTGGACTCTATCCATAACTTCAATGAAAATATATATTTTTTTAAAGTAACCACAAGAAGGAGGTATTAGTTCCAAAAATTAATAATGGAAAACACTTTTTTTATTTAAATTCATAATTAAAAAACGTGTTAAAATCATTTAACACCATTGTTCAAGAAATATATTGTGATATAGTTTTAATTCAATTTTTTTTACAACTTTAAACTCGGCATGAAATATTTAAATTTAAAATGGTATCTATATTTTTTATAGCTTACAACATATAATGTTTTATATTTTGTGATATTAGATTAAAGGTCTGACCTCTTGAGGACATGACCCGTTTATAGATTTAGGTCAAATCGTCGTTCAATAGTCCGGGGTGTGATCCGCTTCAGTTCAAAACGGAATTTCGGGGGTAAGGAACTGGTTAACATTTATTTTTAAAAACAGTAATATTAAAATGATTCCATTTCTTTGTAAATTTGAACAAAAATTAAAAATATACTTGAAAAAAAAAAGTAAAATATTTTATGATAGTCGTAAAAACGGGATCTATTGTTCTATTGTGCTGTGAAATTTTAAATTTCATAAAGGAACCATAAGAAGTCTCTGTTGTTGTTTTTTTCTAGTGGAATAGTCTAATTTCTTCGCATATTTTCATGTACGGATATTTAGCTAATTAACCTAATAGATTAACCAAATTCTTTGTGATGGGTTTTATTTATTATTTAATTCTAGTCCTACGTCAATTTATTTAATAACATTCATATTGGTTGTTTGGGAGCGGTTCAATGCGTAGAGCTGTTGGAAGGTTCCGGGTTAAAATCGGGCTGTGGCAGATAAATCTTTTAATCTTAAAAAGGCACGGATAAACCCTTTGGGATCTGCAGGGCCCTACGACACACCCAGTTGGAATAAAGTTTTAATTGGGAAAAAATCTGGTGGTTGAGCATGATCTCGAACCAATCACTTCCCTGCTTGTCCTAGAAACAGTACAGTCTCAGTCGCCTTGTACTGAGCCCAAAACCCTTCAAGGGTTATAGCGGTACATGTTTTTTGCATACAATGTGGTATGTACACATTGCATACATTCTAAAAAGGATCATTATAGTAATATGTATACATTTTCAATACATAAACCTGTCCCATTCTTACGTAGCAGTTTTTTCATTCTCACTAGTACAGAAAGTTGGGCTGGAATACACCCTAGTCTGCTACACTATAGGTCTTGTATATTTGTCTAAGGCGGTTGCCGACATCTGCTCAATGTTCCCCTCTGCCATAACCCACACAACACATTTTGTAAAGGCGTCTGGAATGTATTTCCCATTTTATTTTCTGCTCAGGATGATTTACAGTGTAACGTTACAAATTCTTTGAGAAATGTAGACAGTATATTGAAACAGTGAACCTCCTGGAGTTCACCCAAGTCCTATAAAGTGGGTACCTGAAATAGTGGGAAAATCTGGCGGTTAAATGTGTTCTAGAATAAATCACCTCCCTGCTCAACCGTTTTTCAAGAAACAATACAGTCTCTACGACTATTGAACTCAAGACTGCACATCGCTTGTAAATGGGTTTTTTTAGTAGGACAAGTATTTTTCCTGTAAAACTATTTTCGGTTCGTTATTCGCTAAAAAGCTTTTTCTTTTATAATGCCATCAATATGGTTAAACAAATGTTTTTAATAAATTAACAAATAAATTTCCAGTTGAAGAGGCGTTGATGCTACAGGTTCCATTGAGTTGGCGTTGGCCATTGAGAAGGAAATAGTTGCCTCTTCTGAATGAGCTCCGTCCTTTTTTTAGAATGTTTGAGTGGCAACAGATTGAGGCTATATTTTACTTTTCCTTTGCTTTTATAATTAAACATTTTCTTCTTCAACTGTTATAATATTTAATTAACGATTAACAACATTTTTAAAAAATTATTATTTATAAGTTGAGATGTATAAGTTCACAATGTATTTATTTCATTTTTATGTAATAATACTTCTTAGCAATGCTAATTTTAAGTGGCCTAGTTTCAGGATGTTAACATTTTTTTTTTTCATGTACAAGTTGATGGATGTTAATGGTCATCTTTTTAAGTCAACCCCTTCTAAGTTGAATCTAAATAAGAAGTAAGCCATACTAAGTCGGAACGTGGAGCATTCATATTGCGGCATTAATAATTTTATTTTAATTCCATCTCATTACTAGAATTAGATTATTTTTTTTAATTTTGAATAGTCCCAAAACTGTGTTGGTGCTAAACTCGCCACTTGAAAGACAGAAAATATTGACAAAATTGTTGGACGCATCATCTTTCGAAACTGCCATTTAAAATTGTTTTTTGTTATTTTGCATAAGGGGGAACTAAATTATATTTTTTATCACATTGTTGAAAGTTGCCCTATGATATAGCATCCCTTTTATTTACATTCAAAAACCAAATAAATAGTCATCTTAAGCTTCTTTTTTTTTAGATATTCATGAAGAATTCTTTTTCGATTATATTTGTTAGGAATTACAACTACCTCAATTGAAGAATTACGAATGTGACATATAATGCCACTCATGCACATTTTTTTAGTTGAAATTGCCAATTATAAAATAATGTTATTTCGATTCAAATGATTTGTTTTTCGCTTTTTTTTTTGTAAAATATCAGTAAAAAATATAAACCATATACCAGGAATATGGAAAACTAACCTTTTTCATGTAGGAAACTAACCTTTTTCTTGACTGCACCCCCAACTATTTACATCCTATTATAACCTTTTTCATATTCAACTATTGTACATATCAGATATAACTTCTAATAAATGCGCCTTTCAACTTTTTACGGATTCACTTTATATAATTTCCTTCTATTATCCTTTCATAACATGCTGATTATTTCAAATCAGCGGATCCCATTGGACTTCATGAATAGGAAACAGGAGACTAACTTTGAACCCTCAACGAGAGAGAGAATACGGGAAACTTTTCCTAGTTTTCAACTAATATTGTATTTGTTGCATCTCCATTACTCGTAATCAATTCTAAATGCTGATTTGCACTACTATAAAAAGGATTATATTGTCATTAAAAAATGTATGACCCTTTAAAAGTCTTGGGCTCAGTACGAGGTAGGGACTGTATTGGTTCTAGGACAAAGGTTGTGCAGGGGGTAATTTTTTTCTAGATCGCGCTCAACCGCCATTATTTCCCCCCAATTACGGGCATCCAATTTATAGAGGCTGGGTGAGCCCCAGGAGGGTCTACAGATTCCAAAGGTTCCATCCCCAGATTAAATAAAATCTGCTACAGCCGGTTTTGAACCCTAGACCATTCACGCTCTACCACTGAGCTAACCAGCTCTCTTGAACCTTTATTTACACGACTATAAAAAGGATTGTTTCCTAAAATGAATTATAAATTATCATAATATCCATCTCCAATATTTTTTCGTTGGTTAACCTTGCTTTTCGCTTGGTTTTGTACTCCGAGGCTTATACAACATATGATCGTCTTGGGAACCTAGAAGTATGTTGATAATTCCTTCATAAGTCATTGCCATATCATATTGAGCATATATCACTAGCCCGGGTCCTTATCCGCAAAAAAAACAACTTATTATTTAAAAGTTATTATTAGAACTAGGGTGGAAGAGTAAGTAACTGCTATTGAGAATATGGTAACTGCTACTGAATGTAGGTAGCCGTTACATACACATCTTCCTGTGTATGTTAAAAGATATTTGTCTTAGGGTTCTATCAGAATTAAAATATAAAGCTGAGCCTAGGCAGGCCTTCAATCAAGGGAGAATACAATTGTAAAATATTTAACTTTGCATTCCTGACGAATAAATGGTTAACTCGAATTTCGTACAGAGCTATAACTGTATTTATGGAAGCGGAATCTTACTATACTCATAGTGTTTGGCTTGAAATGGAGTTATAATATAAACAATGATTCCTTGTCAAGCCAATGTCTGACTTATCATTTTATTCGCTAGGAGAATAACACGATTCTGCTCCCTTTAATAATATAAACTAGTTTTGGAAAAAATTTGGCATAATCACTTATTCACTGGGATGTAGTATGTAAATATGTAGATATCATGTTTACTTCTTAAATGAGAACTAAGAGGTATTTTACTGCTGCCTTAGCATTCTCCCTAATACCTCTTAGACAAGCCTAATAGCAATAAGATTAGGAAGAGTGAAGTGACCGCCGTTTAGGAGTAAAGGGACAAGTTGTAGAGATTGTAGATGGAGCCCTAAGGGACAGAATGGTGTAGAGATGGTGAGAGAGGAGATAAGATAGAGAGAGGGCGAGATCAGCAGATGGCTCTGTAGCTAACTAGGGCTAGGGGTGGGGGACCCTCCTTATTTGCCCAGTCTGTATTAGTCAGTATTCCTCTCCTCTTCGTGTTAGCTTCACGTCTACGTCTCTCCGCTTCTTCTAACATCTCAACTCTGTTGTAAGTTTTCTGCAAGTTATGTAAATATTTATTATTATTATAACAGTTTTTATTGATACTCCTTCTTTTGTTCTATGAAGTGGATACCTTAATTGAGCGTGATCTTGGGCAAATAACCTCCATGCACAACCGTTGTGAAAACAGTACAGTACAGTCCCGTCCATGTTTTGAACCTAAGATCAATTTTATTTCACTACTTTTTTTTTAAATATTTGTAGATAGTTCAGCATAGTTATTCTAATTATTTCGAGCGTAATGTTCCAAATAAAAGTTTTAAGGTTAAACTACGCCTTATTTATTATTATAATTTGTTTACATAATCTGTACTATTTTAATTATTGTTCAAGTGGATTTAACTTTTCTTTTAATTTAAATTTTCTGTCTTTTCACTTTAAATTTCTAGTAATTAATAGATTAGCACTTAGTTTTATTTAAATTATTTAAATATGTTTATAATTTACTTTCGTGCCCATTGTTTTTTGTTATCATTTTATTTTTGTGTGACAATCTGCGTTCATTCCGTTTCTGAAGTACTTTTCTAATTATACGTAATGTATGTATAATAATATGGTATGTATATATTATAATAATTATATAATATAATTCAATAATTATATTGAACTACAAATAGTTTTGTACTTTTATCAGACCAAACGAAGTATTCGTGACTTCTGGTTCTTCCAGTACTCCTTCGTTCTATATGTTAATAATACTCATTTATTCTATATAGATCATTCTATAGATTCATGCTGTATAATCTTAACGCTTTTAGGGTAAATAAAATGGTTCTGTAGCAATAATAATAGAACTATTCCAAATAATAATATTCCAAAGACATGTGAACATTTTTTTAGTATGTCGTCGAGATGGGTTCTTACTTGGGCCATTCCTTTCGTTAGTCATCGGGTTCTTCGAAAATTCTTGTCCAGCATGCCTCCCAAGAATTAGTATCCTACAAATATGTTTTAAGTATAATTTTTTTAAAAATAATAACTTCTCATAGCATCTTTTTTGGTAATTTATTTTTATACCCTCTCTTTTTTTAATGTTCTGGTTTGTATTCAGTCTGATGTTAACAAGAATAATTGTGTTCATACGAATAAAATAATAAATGCTTTATAATACTCATTTAAACTGTTAATAAAATGGAATAAATCGTATTGTATCTGGAAACCCTCCTGGGGCTCATCGGCCTCTATAAAGGGGGGTACTCTTGATTGGGGGAAAACCTGTACAACCTTTGTCCTAGAAACAGTACAATCTGTAACACGTACTGGACCTTATATATATATATATATATATATATATTCATTCTTTTATAATGGTAACATCTTGTAGGTTCTTTGATATTTTTTTATATATTTCCTGCGTTCTGCTTTATATATATTTTTTAATATCCTGCGTTATTTTTTATTGATGGTGATGTCAGCATGGTTCTCCTATAACGAGTACATAATGGATAACCGTGACCTCAGCCCTATGCTGAAGATAAAGACCAGAAGCTTGGGACGTTATAATCCGTTGAGGATGCTGCTGGCTCACATCTCCCCCATCCTGGGACCCTCCCTTCTATACAATTCTTTTGTATTCTCCATCCCTGGCCCGAGTATTTACCGAATTTCGTCAGTGTTACCCCCCTAGGGTGACTTCTTTGAGATCATGAAAGAACTCGAAGCCTGAGGTACGTGGATTCATAACAGGAGGGTTAGTTTGTAACTGGCTCACTTAATTAGTAACGTTGAAGCCACTCGTTGATTAGGCCACTTAGGCCTTAATTATTATTCATTAGAAAAAATGTGTGCAGTTGTTTTCAACACTACTCACTCGTTCTTCAATTATTTTTAACTCTTTATTTTATAAATCAAAACAAAATAAAATAAAATTCGATAGAATAGGATCAATTATAGCTTACTTACTGAAAGCATTAATTAATTGTAAAATGTTATTAATAGTAACAATACGGTATCAGTTCCACAGGTTTTCGCTTCGATTTAAGACAGATTTAACCTATCATTCATTTCCACTTTTAATATTCTTGGAAATAAAAATAATCGTGAGTTTTAGTATGGAAGAAAGAGTGTAAATATGGCAAATGTTCATTTTTTGGTAATCATTTCATCAAGAAATGAACGTTTCAAAAAACATTTCAAAGTAGAGATAATGATATAACCTAAACGGTGTGTGAAAGTCGATTATTCTTCTTACCATATACAATCAATAATAGTTACCATATACAGTTCATAGTAAAATTATTTTTATTTTCGCGAATAAGGAAAGGAAACAAACAAGTTAAAACTTGTGACTTAACTCGAAGCGACAACCTATAGAACTGAAACTATAATAGATTGTGTAATCGTTTTCAATATTACTAGGTCGTCCTCTAATTTTTCAACTCTTATAAATTAAATATAAATATAATTTTATATAATGATAAGCAACTTAATGTTTCTAGTATCTTTTTGAAGTACTATAAGTAATTTGAAGACGTTTATAACGCATATTTCTTAGTTTAACAATTTTTTTTTGTAGTATAAATAGTTTGTAGAGGTATTTCTTAATATATTGTGTCGTGTAGTAATTATAACCTTTTTTTTTAGAGAGAAATTTGTATTTTTATATTGTATCATAGCAGGGATTTTCGTTTTGAAGTTTTGGTAAGACATGTTGGGACAGACTGGTGTCGCACACGTGCTTGCCATGTGAGCTTACTGGGGAAGGTAATGAATAGCTTAGGGCACCCTCCAAATTCAGCAGGGCGGTATCCGTTTTTGTTTAGATGTACTTAAATATTATAAAAGTAATGTTTTATTTAGTAAAAAAAAGAAAGTTAAAACTATAATAATTCATAATGCTTATAACATCAAAATTCATCCCCAAAAAACTAGAGCACCAGTTGATAATTAAAAAAAATCAATAATAATATCAAACTTATTAATACTAAAAATATTATCAAAACTAAAGTATTTCACATCAAATAACGCATGTTTATTTATTAATATTGTCCGTTATTAATTTTACAGCATATATTTCATTCCTACTTTTTTTTAAAAATAAATTTCTCGTATGTTTACTCCTGAATGTTTTTCGTTTCTAAGTAAAAACTGATGTAAATTACTTAGGCTGTAAAAATGTTTCTCCATAACTCCTTCATAGCTTAGATTTATATCGTGCCTTTTTCTTATTATTTCCTCTTTTTTTCTGTCATGTTTATTATTGGTAATTGTGTTTTCTGTGAGATTTTTTCATGTTTCTTTTTTTTTCTAAAATTTTCCTTCTAAAGAATCATATAAAATTATTTTAAAAACTTCCTGGAGGTATTATTAAAATATGAGCCAGGTTTCTTGATATTGATCTTTAAATTATTGGAGTAATATTTCTAATAAATAATAATTTGAATTAACAGGTGATAATGTATCCTTTACTAGTAGATTAATAGAAACCTGTGAATTATCGTAAACTAGTAAATTATAAAAATAAGAGTAATAGGGAAACAGATAATAGACAAAAAAAAGGAGTAGCTAACTACATAAAAATATTATCCTAAATTTAATCAAAAATTTGAATTTATTGTTGTTTTGATGTAATAATTAAACAAAATTATAAACTAAAAACAATTTGACAGGATGAAAAAGCGTTCGTTTCGACTTTTTCCCAACTCAAAGGTCAAGGCATGGATTTCCTCAAACCTTTGTTCCTTTATGTTTTAAAAGTCAAACTATACCATTCTTTAGTCTTCTCTTTTCCTTGGCACAGTTTTTAACCGTTTATCTAGATCGATATAATTGTTTAGTACTGTTTAAATTATTTAAAAAAATCAGCTATTTGTGGATATTCACAGAAGAACAGTTTGAAGTTTAGCCTAATTCAGTTTATCGATATTTCTCCAATCGTTTAAAAATCATCGAAAACTTACATTTTAAAGAAAGTAATTTTCATTGTATTATCATTTGCTATGTATCAATTAATGACAGTATATAATGAACCAATTTATACAGTTAATTGTTATTGAATACACGCTTGAAAAAAAATTATTTTATTTAATGTACTAAATTACAAACATTTAAACGTAAATAAAGATTTGCTATTGTTCAGGCAGAAGTAAAATATTGTTACTTGAATTGTTGAAACATTATAGGCAATTTTAAGGTGTCTGTAACATTCATTGCTAACTATACTTTTTTATTGTAATAAAAATCAATACCTAAAATTTGTCATTTACTGTCAAAGAATTATGCGTCATACTGGTGTCTATCCTAGTAAAAACTAAAATTATGGCATTCATATTGAAGTGAACCATTGTATGTTTTAACCTAGTCTTGAATTTCTTATTTAATTTTATAATATTCTTAGACAATATATATTTATTTATATAGTATAAGTAAATTTTTGCAGCGGTCCCCGAAAAAAACCATAAGTCTTTAGATGGAATAAGTTAACTTTAATTGTAAATTACCTAATGTAAAATAACTGACTGTAACCAATATAGTTTTTAAAAACATATTTTGAACAGTGTTCTGCTCTAATCTTTCCTCTTGTAATGCTTATTTATTTTTGTCAGATAAACGAAATTCCTTGCGATAAGGAGTGTTATTATATTAAGATTTACAGCAGAAACAAATTTAATTCATTCAATGAAATTTAAATGTTGAATTTTATATTTAAATATTTTATTTTAATGCGTCACTTACGATTGCGCCAAAGGAAACAATGTAGTGGACCGGTTGGAGTGTTTGGAATAATGAAGAGGAATTTATCACTCTATTCCATAATTCTATTTATTTTATTTTATTTCTATTGACTCGCTTTTGAGAACCATTCGGAACATATAGTAATTAAAGTTTTATTATATTAATCAGATATTATTAATATGATGAAAATTATATTAATAGCTAGAAGGATGATATTAAAAATTTTAGTTACACCTTTTTTTTTTAAGAAAATCGAAAAAATATAGTTTTTATAAATTGTATATATTATAAATCCAATATACAGATTAATGCTCTTTTTTTATTTGGCAGATTTAGTCTTTTTTTTTTTTTATAGGTTCTAATTTTTTATGGTTAATAAACTATATATTTATATCACGATAGTTTATATTTTTCGTTGACCATGAATCGTGAACAGTCACAGAATTTAATAGGGTCAGACGTGATAATATTTTAATAAACATAAATAAAACTGATAAGTGATTAATCATGTCTGATTTTAAATGTTAAACATAAACATCTTAATGCTTCCTACGATATATTGAATAAATATTTACTTAATAACTATAAGTATTGTTTATAGTTAATGTTTATAAAAAATAATAATAACTCTTAATATTAAATCGGCTCCTGATAGAGGACTACAGTAGTGGTTCAACTCTTGGTAAGGCAGTTTTTTGGTTTTTTATTATTACAATCGACATTCCTACTTATCCTAATAAATGTTAAATAATATTTATAATTTATTTTTATCAATTGTTATTTTTATGGTAAGTATTTTTAAATATTTTGTTTTGAAGAAAAAAGATTTGCCCTGGCCGGTATTCGAACCCGTGTCGTCTGCTTCTCCGTACCAGTGCTTTAAGCCACTGAGCTACCATGGGTCGTATCCAAGTCAGACGAATCCGTTCTCTTCACCGATCCTATATTGCGAGAACACGGGGATATAGGATCGGTGAAGAGTACAGATTTGTCTGACTTGGATACGACCCATGGTAGCTCAGTGGCCTATAGCACTGCTACGGAGAATCAGACGACCCGGGTTCGAATCCCGGCCAGGGCAAATCTTTTCTCTTCAAAACAAAAATATTTAAAGTTAAATAATAATACTTAACGGGTAATGAAGTTGAATTTTTAAATTCATTACAGTCAGATGTTTTTGTTCTTAATAGTTAATTAATATAATATTTATTATTTGATCGATTCTTTGTTTTCTGTCTATCAAGATTAAGATAATTTTTTTATTTATTTTGAATTTCACTCTGAAACTTAAAGATTATTTATTGTTTTAAAGATCTCATTAGCTAAATATTTTCAATAAAATGATGAGCTGCCAAAAAACTGAAAGCAGTTAAGTACATATTCTAACCTGCTCTAGTCAATATAAACGGAAAGGTTTTTCGTAACCACATGTAAGTTCATTTTTGAATAAAAATAGCTGTTATAAAAAATATTTATAAAACTGTATGTTACAATTGCCTGTTTTACGAACAATCCATTTTCTGGTCACACCGTTACAGGCCCTGAACAATGGGAGAGAGCAAATGAAAAAATTGCAAATTTCAAGGCGAAATTTGATTGTTATGCTCACTAAATTATATTATATTTTATTTTATTGCATTCATCTTAAAAGCGTTAAATTTTATTGAACAAAGTGGCGAATCGAGCCGTACCCCTGGGAAAAATACTTGTTTCTACCCTTCTAGTCCCCCCTCTATAGAAACAACCCCTACGTAAGCCTCTGCTTCTTATAAAATGATTTTAGAATATTCTTTTTAATTATCGGTTATCATTAATTATCCCTCGTTCATACTTAAAGAAGAGGAGTTTCAATTAAAATTTATTTTGGTACATTGGGAAGGAAAATCATTCAATGGGAAGCTGATGAAATTAGTGGAAAAGGCTTCTGAGTCCCTAAATCTGGAATTCGAGGAAACCTATATTTAACGAGTAAATGAAAAATGAAAAAAAAAAACGAGCAAATTATTAAAAATCACAGACTCGTCCATTCCATTAAGTTAGCTTCGTTGGCTAATTTTGGGTAAAAGAGCCTTCTTTAAAACTTTGCATTATCTTCTTTAATTAAAAGTAAATATTGAAAAAAATCTTTAAAAAACAAATATTGAATGAAATCACTTGCCTTTCTAAAAGAATGAAAAACCCATAACGACCCTCATGCTGTAGGAAGCTTAATCAAAATTGCTAAAGTTTTTGAAAATATTTATGTGCTTAAACCAGCCTCTTAAGTTCCTTTTCACCTAAATTTCAAAATTTACCTTCTATGGGATGACATTTTCTCACAAACTTTGAACTTTACTCTTAACTATTGTGAACGTTGACCCTGGAGATAAATAATTACTCTTTTCTTCTCACTTGCTGCACAGGATTGATACAATTTTTGTGTTGGTTGGTTTTATATTTCAGTTACTCTTAGAGTCTTTTGTTTTACTAAGATTTTCAGAGTTTGAAGTTGATTCTTTCCCCAGATACTAGATTTTTAAAATTATTGGAAGGGTTGATGCCCACTTTCCCATCCTCCCTATGACGACGTCTTTCCCACGGTGACTTTAGTACTGATTTGACTTGGGTTGTGGTGGCTACAGATTTTTTTTTACTTTATATGATTTTTTTCCACATATTTCATCTAAATCAATTTTAAAATATCTCCGTTCTATACCTATTGGTCTGTTATACAATATCTACGGTATATTTAAGTATCGCGTTGAAAAATGGATACAAAGCTGCTTCAAAGATTTGCAACAGACATATCTGAGTAGCAATTTTCCATGGTTAAAGTTTCCTTTAAATATTCTTCCATTTTACCAAATAAGCTTATTCAACTGACCTGACCTGACCTGTACCACTACAACCCATGAAGGGTCTGGGGTTCAGTACATGGTAGAGACTGCACTGTTTCATGGACAATAGTTCTCCAAGGAGGTGATTTGTCCTAGGTCCCGCTCAAGCGCCAGATTTTTCCCCCTTATTTTGGGTAATCTATTTTTATAATGTTTTATACAGACTGGGTGAACCCCAGGAGGATCCTAGATCCTATATGATCCATCTCCCGCTGCAAACAGACTAAATAAAAGTCATGGCCTGCAGCGGGATTTGAACCAGGATTTCCGGCATGACAACTCAGTGCTCTACCATCAGTGGCTCAGGCCACTCCGCTCCCCAGTTTATTCAACTAACAAGGGATTTTTGAATGTAAGCCTAATCTTGTTTGTAAATGGATGAGTTAGGTGTTGTATGATCCAGCTCAAGGGTTAGTGTATAACTTTTTTATATATTTTTTGGATGAACTTCTAACTCAACATTTTTTCTTCCGTTTCATTAGAAGTTAACCCTCCCAGGAGGGTATTACAAGACCCCCTTTTCCCTTAACACAGGACCGGGGCCCTATAGGGCTCAACATGGCCGTGAAAAGATCTTTTCCAGAGAGGCTCCTCAAACTTTGGGCAACACCCTTGTTTCGTATCCTCCTCAAAGGGTAAAGGCTGTAACAGCTCCACAAAAGCTCCCTCCTATCCCCTTCTAACCCATTCATTGTATCTAAACGAAATTCCTTTATACCATTATGTAGTATTTCTTTCTTCCTGTATATATATTATATAATATATACATTTGAATAGAAGGGTTGGCTCGAAATAAACCACATCTGATCTGGCTATCTCTATAGTCATAAAATAATCCATACAATGTTTTCATTAAACATATCAAGCCCTACTTCTGGCAAAAGTAAATTGGAAAGGATAATAATTTATGAAGGAAACTTATTAAATAAGGGGGGGGCGCTGAGTACCTAAATCTGGACTTTAAAGAAGCTCATATTTAAAGTGTGAATTTACAAAAAAATCATATATTAATTTAATTTGGAGTCATTGTTCGATTTTTCATGGTCCCAAAATAAATTATGACAGCGAATAAATAAAAAAATTGAAAGTGAATAAAAAAAAGAAATTAAAGCAAATATAAATCTTAATAAAAAAATAAGGAAGAAAAAATCTTTTAGTTTAGGTAAATCAACCACAATCTTTTTTTGGAACAATGTCTGAAATAATTAGGATTAGTTCTTCTTATGCGAGGGCGAATTAGATCAAGTGATGATTATTTTGTTTTTATGAAATAATTATTTTTTTATAAATATAAAACGCTAATAATAATTTCAGAATTTCTTAATGTATTTTTATGTCCAATACATAAAACTACATTATGTACCCATTTTATTTAGAGACCTGAATACTCGCTGCACTTCAAAAGTTTGGGTAGTTGTCACCCTATGCGCTCGTCAACTTCTTCATTGGCTTCGAATGCTTTTTTTAAGAGCCATACTTTCAAGACAAGTGTTGATTTTAATTAGGAAGCTATTTGAGGGTTAGGTATCTAGCTCATTTTTTCCAAGTTATTCCTATTTAAGTTAATTATTCGAGGCTTTGTGTTCGAGGCTTACGGTGGCATCTCTCCTGCAAACTTCGTCGTATTTCTTCTGACATTTTTTGTCAATTATAAAAACTTCGGTAACTGTTCAAAGCACTCACTGTTCATTGTTATTGAAGAAATTTGAAAGTTCTCCCCTTGGGTAAAAAAACAAAATTCTTAGCTAGAACGTTTCCGCTATGAGTCCAGTTTTTGCCTACTTACGACATTTTCTACTCTGAATTTAAAATCTCGGAGATGATCTGAATTCTAAGCCTTATGAAACGATCAAACGTTTTATGAACAAGGAAATAAAAACTTCAAATTCGGCGGTAAAAGTAGATCATGGAGCATACTACCCTCAAAAGTGACCAAAAAATGGTTAGCTTTAATGAATAAGTTATTGTATATCATAACCGTAAATGCCGTATGCATTTACAAAATATGTATTTTATCTGTCAGTATTATTATTTTTATTTTTTTAGTACTGCATCAATTTTAAAAGAGAAAATCAGGTTATTTCTTCAACAGATTTGTCCTGAATTAAATCCCAGCTTGGTCTTAAGTGATTGGATTACACAATAGTTTTATTACTGTCAGCAAATTATATTTTATAATATTTTACCACATTGAGTATTGAGTTACATTTATTTATATTTGTAGACTCTATTGGATAATGCATTCTCCCTCTTGAACTAGAACTATTCTTTATATTTCTTCAAGAATTTTATAATAAATGTTGATATAGTGTTTCTAGCTGGTTATTTCAACAGACATTTTTCAACAACCATTTCTCTTAAATTCATATTAATAGTCTTATTTAATAATTAACATTTTCTGATGGTTCTTGGAGCTTATTATTTTTATTTGTTTTGAATAACATATGTGTAATACAAATTATGAATTAAAATAGTGATTTATTAAGCTCATTATTTTGAAATTTTTCTTTTCTGTTTTGTAATGAGATTCCCGCTTTCCTGGAAATGGTGGTGTGTTTGACCCTTATGAAGTCTAGGTTTCATAAAAATAGAACTGAGTGTGTATTCTAGTTGGTCTACTGCCCAGTTTCCCAGTTGCTAATTCAGGTTTTATTTCTAAATAGTGCAAATTTTATAGCAGATCTTATTGTCTCAAATATTAATTGTTCTAGGTATTATTTGTATCCTCCTTTATAAGTACAACACTTCAAATGTGGCTTGGACTTTGTGGACTTTAACTTCTAAACTCTATCTCCCAAATGAAATTACTGAAGAATTTGTTATTTATTTTATGTTCATTAATTCTTTTTTCTATTTTCTTTTTCAGATATTGCTGTACTTTTTAACTTTTCCCAGTTTTGGTTACGGGGCCTTGTCATTCTCCTGTCCAGTCTTGTTATGCTACTGGACGGAGAACTGATAAGGGCTTGTGAACCTGAAATTACTTCGATTGAGGAGATCGACAGAGAATGAGCTGAGCAGATTTAACATATGTTATATTTTTAAGTGAAATATTTAATTAACCAAATTGTATTGTATTGTTATTATACACTATGTATATTGCTTATTTTGTTTCTCTTGTATTTTTTTATTTTTTTATTCCTAAGTATTGTATTTTTACTTTACATTAACAACTCATTGAGAACTTAAATCCTTAACACCATCTGTTTACTAAATTTATATATACCTACAATAGTCAGAATCACTAGCAGGTCACAATTAGCTAAATCTTACTACCTATATAAAATATTATAATTCCAAGATTGCATGTTTATATTTTTTATAATTACTCCTTTGTAGTTTATTTTTTACTTGTTTTATTGTATTTATTGTCATAGTGTATTTTTATTTATTTTTTGGAGATAAATTAGGACCATAATTGCATTATTTTACATACGGAAAATATATTCTGGATTTCAGTTTTTTTTTCTTATTTACCAGTTTTTTTTTAATATTTAAATTTACTTTCTACATCAATTTGATCACAACAATATCCTAAAATAAACCTCCAAAACAATCAATATTTTTAAGCTGAATTGATATTCATAAATTACGATTTTATATTTAAAAAACAATTGAACTTCCTAAAAATAAATATACCTAATTGATATGCCTATTTACTGATTGAAAAAGATCAAATGTTGCAGTTTCTACATTCTGCAGTTTACTATACCATTATTTGAAATTTTCTTCTAAATAGAATCAAATGAACTCTATGAAAAACACATAAATCAATAATTAAAAGCATTTGGTAAGTTGTAAAATTGTTTTTATTGCCTTTTTTTTTTATTTAATAATAACCCAACAATTGTTAATCTAGAATATCAAAGATTATTAATTAAAAAAATTAATCAAAATTCAGATACACAAAATCTAAGCATATAATAAAATATAAATACTACTTCCTTAATAACATCTATTATGATTTTACAATTTATCTATCATTAGGCATATTAATTTGTTTCTAAGGATATTGCTTCTAACCATTTAAACTCAAAAACTTCTTGTTGAATAGAAATGTGAAGATTATTTTATTTCAGTTTGCCCTGTTCCCTTACCCATAATTTTCCTCAATGCAATTGTATTATATACAATTAGATATTAAAATGAAGTAGAAAATTAAAAAGTATCTGATCTATATTAATTTATATACATATATATTTAATGAAGCAATAAAGTCTAGTTAACAAATCTTGAGTTATAAATGCCTATTACTCTATGTGGCCCTAGAAGTTGTGTGGTAGAAATCATTGTCTGTTACTGACCTGCCGGTAGTAAACCATTTGTTAATAATTTTATTCATCTCTCCAGCTTGACAAGATTAATCAAATTAATATCTAAATAAAAATAGACAATTTTGGATAAAAAAATAAAGATAGTTGAATTCCATTTCACAGAGAATAATTAATTTCTATTTGAGTAGCATGAAATGATATTAATAAAAACTACTTTATCGAAAAGTATTACATCATCAAATTCCAATATATAGATTGATAAGACTGAATAAAAATTATGTTAATTTTTTTTCTCTAATCATGCAAGCATAAGGATTTAATGTGAGTAATAGTTTTTTGTAATTAAATTGTTGCATATTGTGTTCTTTGTTTAAAAAAAAAATTATATCGTTAATCAAATATAAAACATTACTTGATATGCAGTAATTATATTTTATATATAGACTGAATTATAGAAAATACATTTATTTTCCTAGAAAGTCAGTATACAATTATGTGTATTCATTTTATTTCATTAATTTATCATAATTGAATCCTGTGATTTAGAAATATAATGAATCTAGTTAGAAGGGCATTTATAAAGTTTGTTGCAAGTTTTAAACGTAATAGTAAATAAATTAAGTCTCTTCCAGAAGGATTTGCTAACAATCTTTTATTTGCATTATTACTTTAATCTTCAGGTTTTCTTTGCTCAATATTATTCAATCAACAAACCAGTTTATTTAGCATATTTCAATTAAAAATATCTTTTACAGTGTTATTTTAAATTTAGTTCTTGCCAATTTGCAGGCTGCTTTTTTTTTTTTTACTGTTCCATAATAAAGTAGATAAAACAAAAACACTTTTTTTATACATATAACTTCAAGACACAGAAAAGACATACCATAGAAAAGAAATTAGTGGAAAATAAAGCTCCAAAATAACTTTTATTAATTTGGATTCGCAAACTTGATGGTTAATTGATTAATTGTAATGTGTTAACAGATAATATGCTTGTTTAACTAAATAGGTAAGATATTTTATTCAAAAACTCACGGCTTTGAACAATATATTTATTTCAATCTACCAATGAAGGTCCTTAATAACAGTCTTGAAATCGTTTTAAACCAGATCAAAAGACTTGTAAAGTAATATTAGGTATATTCTTTAACAAAAAGAACAAATATTCTGGTACGAAATGCAATATACATGTAACAAAGAAGGAAAGAAATCGTTTAAAGGAATTCTCAGTAAATAAAGAATCCAGGAAAAGTCAGAGAAATTCAATACTTATTCTATTACTGCTAGGATTATACAAGAGGGCAAATACAGAATTAAAACTAAATGAACCTGAATCCAAGCTAGGCTTAATTTATTGTCAAAGTAAGAATACTTCACATTTCCTTATTAGTTAATTGTGAAGAATTGTATGGATTCAGGAAATAAAGATTCAAAGATACTAAATAATTTGTTGATCCATGCAGTACTAAGTGATGCAGTTTCAAAAAATAATTCTGTTGGAAACGTAAATAAATGTGTATGGCAGTGAGTCAGATAAACAATTAAGTATTAGAGGTCTATCTAATTTGAAATTTTAAGATTTCTTAATAATTATCATTTTCAACTCATTTGTTCTCAATTTTTATAGAATTATTCTTCACAAAAACAAACTTTTTATTTCAATTATTTATACTGCATAACAAGGTGAAAAGAAGTTAAATTATTGTAGATAAAGAGATAATATCAGTAAAATACATTAATATAGGGTTTAAGTTTTTTTTAAATATCATTGTTGCAAGATTTCTCCATTATCTTTTTGAAAAATTCCTTTTTTCAATGAAATATTAATTAATTACGTAAAATATATTTATTTTTAAATTATGTTTTAATAGATTTTTTTCATAAAAAATAAATTAAATAAAACACTTTTAAATGCATCTCTTTCTAGTATCTTTTCTTATACACCCAAAAAACCCGTATCAGGGCTGACTTTTTCCATACACTGTCTAGGTCCACTGCTGTATGTTGATAAATTTTGGTAATTTGTGACATTTGGATATAAAAAAAAAATATATATATAAATATGACTTAATGCCAAATGGTATACAATTTTTTTAATTAATTTTTTGGGAAAAATACGTTAATTTCTGAATTTCCCCAATATTTTTTTTAATAATGTTTAACTAAAAAATAAAGACCGAATAAAGGAAAACACTTGTTTTATAAAATAAATTCTTATTTTTATTTTCACCGTATTTTATGGGTCATTAAGGTAAGTTAAACATAATGCTTTTCATTTAGCTGGAGTTAAGTTGTAACTCTAATTTGTAAGGATGAAAGTTAATGAAATTATTAAAACTTATTACAACGTGTCGAATAAATTATTCATTATTAAATGAATACCTACGAGGGTAGTTAATGAAAACATTGGCTTGTTTATACTATTCTATTTTCATGATTTGGTTTGAGGTAGACATAAATTCTCAAAAATTAAGAAACTGTTTATTGAAAACCAAATTTTTAAGTACTTACTTTATTTTGTATGAATATACTTAATAAGTACTTTTACCCGGAAAAGTTATCACCAAAGTTTTCCTGACTGCCCCGACCTTCTTAAGAAGTTCTTTAATATAGAACAAAAACTACTTTTAAATTCTAGTAACTACTTGTGTTTCTTCAAGCTTTGAAGAGTGTTGGTTGTTTTTGGTTAGTTATAACCATGGCAAAGTTCATGCACATTCTTTGTCATAAGATTTAATGTCAAAGAAGTTTTTATTGTTACTTTTAAAGAGGCACTGTATTTCAAAAGTGATTATAAAGCTATTTTTATTTGAGGTTGTATATAAATATAAATAAATAAACTTGCTGTGGAAAAGTATTGAAGCACAACTACCGAGCACTATCACCATCATCATCATCATTCGTGGCGCTGCAACTCCTGTAGAGTCAAGGCCTCCTGCAGCTTGGTTCGCCAGTCTTCTCTATTGGTTGTCACTGCTCTCCAATTGCGAATTCCCAAGATGGACCTGGCATCCGCCGCCACTCCATCGATCCATCAGAGCCGAGGTCTTCCCACTCTTCTTGTCCCATAAATCCTTTCGTCTAGGACCATTTTAGGAATCTCATCCTGGGTCATTCTAATTATATGACCTGCCCATCGAAGCCGGGATACTTTTATTACCCTTAAAATATCTGGGCTCTTGTAGAGTCTTGCTAGCTCAGCGTTCGTCCTTATCCTCCATATCCCATTGGTGCAAACTGGGCCATAAATTCTCTCGAACCTTAGGAGAACGGCTTCCTGAGAACTGGGTAATGTCCAGCATTCGGAGGCAAAAGCGAGAACTGGTCTTACTAGGGTCTTATACAAATGCACCTTCGTGTTTTGGGAAATAGCCCTGCTTCTAAAATGCTTCAGTAACCCGAAATAACATTTATTTGAGGACATAATTCTGCGATGGATTTCTGCTTTTATGTCATTATCCGCGTTCACCTGCGATCCAAGGTACACAAATTCCTTCACCCTTTAAAATTTAAACCCTCCAGCCATAAAATGCGATGGTTCATGCACCGAGCACTATCGAAAATGCAATAATTTGGAATAGGAGCTTGGTAAAAAATACGATATTTAGATATGATGATCTAGTCTGACTGTTAGGTGATCCAGAGTTTTAATGTAATCCATGCGCAAAAGAGTGAGATTGTTAATTAATATTTTAATCAATTGAAAAATTTTTCTTAAAATATAAAATGAATTAAGGACAATCATTACCGTGCAGAGCTTAGGTAGTCAAGAAAGTGAATCTCAATATGAGTGACCATAACCAATAAATATCTATCTACCATTAATATTTACTTGAAGTATCTGAGTTCTATTTAACTTCGGGCTAAATAAACTATTTCTAAAAACAGTATTCATTTATTTAACTAATTTTAAGAAAGATTTTAAATTGCCTATTTCATACTACCATTTAGGATTAGTTTTAAATATACTACCATCTGGTATTGCAGAAACTAGTTTTTATTCACTTCTCCTAATGGTGGTTTATACTTTCATAAAAATAAAAAAATAATTACACAAATGCTAGCACATGTTTAGTTTTGAAAGAAAAGAATAATAATAATTAACTTTTCAAATCTTTTGACTCAATGGTGTGAAAATTGTTGATTGTATGTGTTTTTGAATTGGTCAGGGACGAGGCCAATGAAAAAATTAAATAGAGAATATCGATATTAGCCATAATTATGACCTAGAAGTTAACCTGAAATGTTGACACATAATAAAGTATATGTTAAAATTGTTAGTGTAATAAATTTCTCTTTGGTCACATACCTGAAAGATTTCTGTAAATACTTTTAAATAATCACATAAGAAGTATTTATTTATTTTACGTGAAGATAAGACACTGCAATACGGTCGTCAAACCGGTACTACTTTACAGAATGGAGACCGCTTCCCTCCCCAGCCCAAGGAAAATGTTATTGATAGAAAGAAGAATTTATAGCCCAAAGAAGACACAGGAAGGCTATAGGTTGAGATCTAATAAGTGAATGACTTGGAAAGGGACATAAGAATAAGAAGATTGAGGTTCTGCGGACATATGGTGAGGATCCACCCAAAGCGATTAAATACAAGATAGAAGATACAAGAGTGCTGGGAGTTACATCAAACAGATGAAGGAAGAAACTAAAAGATTAAAAATAACAGACCAGGATTGTTTCGATAGGGATGATTATGGGAAGAGACTCAAAAAATTAAGGTTGGTGTGGAAAAGAGAGATGCGAGAAAAGGAATAGCGTGGGCCGAGGAAAGAAGGAAAGAACAATCGGAAAGATGGGAAGAAAGAAGGAAGGAGAAAATGAAGGGAAAATTGTGATATTCGCATGGTCTCTAAGCCCTTTCCGTGGAAAAAAAAAAATCACATAAGAATCATAGATATCAAGTTTTTTAGAATACCAGTTATATAATTATTACATAAATATCTAATAATTTTCCAGTTTATTTATCTTTGCAGTTGCAAATTTACTGCTTAATTTTTACAGCCATGTCTGTTTAATTATGGAGCGGAGTGACTCAGTGGTTGAGCACTGAGTTGCCAAGCCGGAAATCCTGGTTTAAATCCCGCTGCGGGCAGTTACTTTTATTTAGTCTGTTTGCAGCCGGAGATGGATCGTATAGGATCTAGGACCCTCCTGGGCCTCACCCAGCCTCTATAAAATATTATAAAAATAGGGTACCCATAATAAAGGGGAAAACCTGGCAGTTGAGCGTGACCTAGGACAAGTCACCTCCTAGCAGAACCGTTGTCCATGAAACAGTACAGTCTCAACCATGTACTGAACCCCCGGACTCGTCCACGGGTCGTAGTGGTACAGGTTTTTTTTTTTTTTCTGTTCAATTTACATGAAGAAATTCACACTCTTAAGTATGTCTATAAAATTGATTTACCAGTGATATCAGCTTCTATAAAATTGATTGAGAGTCTGAGAATATCTGTGAATTAAGGAAAAAAAATAGAGAATATAGACGTGTCTGTATCGTTCCAATTTTAGTATATGTACCACCAAAGCGAGTACAATAGATGTGTCTCTTTTCAATATTTTTAATTTGTAAATAAATAATAAGTTATTATAAAATACTAGCATGCAGTATGTGAGAATATTGTATCTGTAAAAATCTTAGAATTATGAAAATGTCTGATTCTGTATAAAGAAAATCATTATTTGTTTTAATTTATTTTTGGATTTACAGATTCTACAAGCTTTTGCCATCTTAACCAGATGCCATCTTAACCTGCTCCACTTCTGAGAATCATTGATAGCTTATATAAAATATTTTAAGATTAATTTATGCCAAGCTCAATAATAAAAACTAAACATACTTTTAGTTAAATTTAATTTTGTTGGCAACATTAATAATACAATTCTATTCCGAGTTAAAATAGTATAAGCATTAAATATATATCCTTTTGAAATTTTTAAAAAATTTAATTTTAGCTTAATTATAAAGTTCTCATACATTTCACTTTATAATATATTATTATATATTAACTGATAGTTTATTTATTATTTATTTAATCTACTCCCCTTCTACCGCCAACGGTGTGAGGATCTCTCCTGTAGAGCCTAACCCATAAATGTCTCTCCTGTACCAATCGTCTTCTCCTTCCCCATTCCAAACCTCTTCTGTCAAAGGCCTCCTGGATTGCGCCTTCCCAAGTCTTCCCTTCGGTCTCCTACCTTCCACCATTGTCTCATATATGGCCTTTGCCACACTGTTTTCCGCCATTCTGGAAACATGGCCGAACCATCTCAGCTGATGCTCCTCGATGATATCCCCAGCTGGCTGAAGTCCCACATTGGACCGTATTGTTATGTTTCGCACTCGGTCTCTTCTGTTCTTCCCTTCCATTCTTCTTATATATCGCATCTCCATGGCTTGGATTTGGCTCTTGTGCTTTTTAGTTAGAGTCCAAGATCCACTTCAATATGTGAGAATCGGTAAGAAGGTGTTTTTATAAACTACTTTTTTTGTGGTTTTTGACACTTCTTTTTTCCTAATGAATCCTTTTTTGAGGGTATTAAAACACCTGCTGGCAGATTTTATTTGTTCTTTTATTTCGCCATATATCCAGCCGTGTTCGTTAAGGTGTGCACCGAGATATTTAAAATCCCATACTTGCTCTAACCTCGTGTTGTTTAGTCTTACGGCTCGGTCCCCATGCTCGCTTTTTCTTCCTATTCTCATGATTTTGGTTTTCCCTATATTAATTGTCATGTAAATCACTTCCAACTCTTCTTGTAAGATGCGTAAATTGAATTGGAGGTTCCTGCAGTTGTTTGCAAAAACAATTATGTCATCGGCAAATGTGAGGATACTGAGGTGGTTTGGCCTAAGGCTTCTATACCCTAGTTGGTACGGTTTCATTTTTGACTTAGCTCTTTTCAGGGCCGTGTCCAGGGTCAAAATAAAAAGTAATGGGCTTAGGCTACATCCTTGCCTGATCCCCAGGGTTGTTACAAATTCCTGTGATGTCTCATTGCATGTCCTCACCACATTTCTCTGTATTTTGAAAAGACTTCGGATTCCTTTCTGGAGATCCAGATTGACCTTTTTCTCGTTGAGAGCCTTAATGATATCTTCCTTTCTGATCCTGTCAAAGGCCTTTGTGAGGTCGACAAAACCGGTGAAGACTTCCTTGTTCTTTTCTATGATCTTTTCAGATGCTTGTCTCAGTGTGAAGATAAGGTCTTGGGTGCTTCTGTTTCCTCTGAATCCATATTAGTCTTCCCCCAGCATTGGTTCTACTGCATTCCTAAGACATCTTTCTAGTATTCTGGAGTATATTTTACTAGGTACACTAAGAAGGGAGATTCCTCTATGGTTGTGGCAATCTCTTTTGTCTCCTTTCTTAAATACTATTATTATGACAGAGATTTCCCAGTCTTTATTCTTCCACACCAAGTTTAGAAGATGCTGAAACATCTTTTCTCCTGTGGTCCCCAGGTATTTCATCATCTCTGGCGTGATCCCATCCATTCCTGCAGCTTTTCCTAGTTTGAGTGACGCTAATTCCTCTGATATTTCGTCCTCATTAATGAAGTCGTCTTCTTCCCAACATGATTGTAGAAGATGGTTCAGTTCTGTTGCTTCCTGCTGGCTGCTATCCATCTCTAGTAGCTCTCTGAAGTATTCGGCCCATCTGTTCATTATGTCTTTTGGGTTGCAGAGAACGTTCCCTTCTTTATCCTATATATGCTTTATTGCTGGCTCGCTCTCCTAACGCATAACCCGAATAGCCCTGTAGAACAGTATTTATAAATAATAAATGATAATGAGATATTCTTTTCTTTAATTTCAATACTTAAGTGACAAAAGAGTGTAAAATGGTCAGTGGGTGCAGTCAATAAATTATACAATGTAAGTCCAACTTATTTTATTTGTTCCTATGTTTCAGCTTAAGTTTTAGGCCATCATCAGGACAGAGAGAAGAAGAGTCCAACTGTAACTCATTGTTGCTGTGTAATTGTTTTCGTTATTTATTGACTCATCCCCTGACCATTTTACACTCTTCTAATACTTTTATGATGATGAGGAAATGGTTGACTGTAGATGTAATGAGTATTGTAGAAATTGCTCATTGCTAAAGTCAATAAAAGTGAATACATTAACAAGTATAACACATTACATACGGTGTGCCAACATTCCGCCAAGTTTTATGCCAAGGGTGGTGATAAAGAGCCTAATGGCAAATAAACAAATATTGAACCAGACAGTGTTATAATGCAATACAAGAATCTATTATAATTGCACTTTATAAAAATATAATATTAAACTTGGATTTACCTACTGGAAGGGATTGAAAAAGATTTTCCCAATGTTCATCTGCGATGTATTTGTAGGGTAAATGTGAGCGTACAGACTGAGTAAACCATAAGATATTTACATTAGCTTGCCATTCTAATTATTTGTTTAAAAAAACTAATTCAAATCCAATACTTTTTTTTATGATTAAACAGAATGATTTATGATTTCGATTAGGTATAAAAGAATTATTTGTTATTATTATTAATCTTATAAAAGAATAGTCCTTTGTAAAATAATATAAACATAAATTTCTAAACACTTTGTTAACCAAGTATTCTCCCTTGAAATTAGGCAGTTTTAGAGTTGTCTTTGACTTTCTGTACAAACTCTCCCGGAATATTGCCATTTACTAAAAATCAAAAACAGAAAATAAGATTTTTTCAATAACATAGAACTTGCTATTTTATTTTAATAGTTTCTGATTTTTTTTTTTTTTTTTTTTATAGTAGTAAGTAGATAGATCTTCATAGAACTATTCAAGCCCTTGAACAACACATTCCAGAAGTGATTGAGGCGATACCAGTCAACATTCTGCAAGGATTCATGCAAAATTTCTTGATATGACATCAATGGCTACTCTTATATTTATCAGTGAAAAAATCATTTTTAATTTCCAATAAGGAAAATATGTTATTGCACAAGTAAATTTCCCCTCTACAATATATACTTGTTACAAGAAAATCAGGAAAAAATTTAAAACATATTGTTTCTTTACTGTTTTCTCTGTTATGTATGATAGCTATTGTTTTTTGATTTTGGATTACTCAATTATGATTTAATTATAGTTAGAGGATAATATATTTTTAATACAATTTTGTATTCATGATATTATTTTATTATAAACACATTTATTTCTGTAATTTAACATAAATAAACTCAAGTATTCTTGCTAGCTCAAATTTCTTCAACCTGTCTATAGTTTATATTTGATCCTTGATGCATATTTTTATAATTATATCTTTTCACAATATAGCTACGATCTGATAATCTGTTTTGAAAATGTTGAATTGTTTCTATTATTCTATCCTTAGAACTATTAAAACCACATTGTCCCATGAATGTTTTACTTTTTTCTTACATATCCGATAAAACTCCAAGCAGATGCTACAGGCCTGCGGATTCATGTGCTCTGGTCTTTCTGAAGCGTGAGACTGCCTACTATTGATGTTTCTCTTAATAGCTGTTCCTTGTTTTTATACTTTACAGCTCATTTCTAATTCTACCTGAGTACCGTTTTAATGGTAGCATTTAATTAAGGAACTAGCATTGGAGATTGTTGATTGAAAAAAAATAAAAACAACAGTGCGCCATTATTTCTTCTATACATTTAGTACAACGACAATTAAACTAATAATAGGATTCATAAAAAAATATATTATAAATTCCTCTATAAGAAAATATTTCTTATAAAATGTCACTCCAATAAAAAGGCACAAATATAAAAGGTTATGATCATGGTATGGGCATTAAAGTTTTTTTTTAACAATTTGTAGATGTTGTTTATTCTCTTACATTAATTTATCACATATTATCTTCTGGTATTATAACTTTTATTGAGAGGCTCTAATAAATATAATTACGGATTTTAAAACAATATTGGAAATATATATTACATGTTATAAATAAATATACATTTAATATAAAAATAATTATGTACTGAAAATAAAGTTTAAAATCACAAAAATTTAAAATATTAATTGTACAAGGAGGAAATTCAGCTGATATGCTTAACTGCTATGATTTAAATGGTACCATGTGCCCTATACCTTGTACTCGTACCTTATACATGTTATAAATGCTGGGTGATTTCCCTGGAGTCGTCCCTCTTTAGGGTTGATTCACCACTGGTAGCAAAATAAATGAATATTTTATATATGTCACAGGAGGTCTCAAACGAGGCCTAGTGTGATGGATATAAATTATTAGGCTTAGAGATCAGTAGTACATTGATAATAAAGTAAACAAAAACAACAACTGAAATCAAAATTCTTCTTCATCCTAGCTTTGTTCTAATATTTGATCAAATTCTGTAATGAAATATCATCCTGTTGGTTCCTATTGGGTGTATAAATACTTCTTCCTAGAATCCTCTTACAATATATCTTCGTCGAATCTGTTCCTTAAAGCCATTGATTTTGTTTTATTTCAAAGGAGCACAACTTGAATGATGAAAAGCCTGTTCTAATATAGAATGTAGCCTAGATTGATGTGGCTCAGATGAATTAAAATATTATTGAAAATTACCAGAGAGCGGTATGGTGCAGTACCAAGTGGTGAACAAGCTACCATAACTAATAAATATTAGCATTATTAATCTTATAAACCTATGATTATTGTTCATAATCTCAAAACAGTCTATTTAAATTATTTAGGAATAAATATAATAAAGCTTTAAAGATCTTATTTTGTACCCTTGTAGTATTTTTGTAGTGATTGTGGTTACCAACTGCTGACATGTTCTGTTGATCTAAGCATGTTTTTCATCAGAACCTATAGTTTATTCCTAAAAGTGAGCTCACTAATGACAATGATATTATAAAGATTTTGGTCAATTATAACATTCAAAAGGTATTTAACTCCGTTGTATATTCTCATATATCCTCTATTTGTTTAGGGATAACTCTAGCAAGATGTGGCTCTTCATTGTTCATGGACATTCTTTGTTGTAGCATCGTCTTCTGAATCTTCTTTGATCTGTCAGCTACTATCCTGAGCTGAGACAGGATACCTGTTCTCTGTCCTATCAGTTTTATTATTTTTTGGTGTAATCTAATAAAATAATCATTTTTATATTTCCATCATAGGATAGTTGCTATTAAGTCTATTTAAAAGTCAAATTTCCTATATTGTTAGTAACTTAGTGGACAGATCCAAGCACTTCCCTTAACTCATTGAAGTTTTATAAATGCCCTTGATAGTTTTCTCATTTATTATTCCTGGTATGCTAAATTCTGATTACACTTATTATATCCTCTATTTGTTTCCAATTATACAAGAGAGTTAAGATGAAGGATTAACTCCATAGCTTCTACAGAGCATGTTCTAAATCTCCTGTCCCGCTAGGGCATACTATTCTTCTGGTAAATTCAAGGCATAATTTTATGGTTCTTTAGATAGATTGCTATTGGTCAAACAACTCTGGTATATAATCATTCTAATATTTTGGGTTTTTCTAAAAGAATCAACTGCTCCTTTAGGACACTAAGAATTCTAAATATTGTAATTACTCATTAGCAAGCTATGATATAGCTACTTGTTGAATATGTCCAGGTTGGCCCAGGAAAGCTACAAGAAAGTTGTGTGGTATCCAAAGTCCACATTAAGCCTCGACCTTGGATTGGGGATATTAGATTATCGACTAGATCTGCCATGTTTACTTGTACCAGAGACATCTCTAGCATGACATATGGCTTTCATTGTTCAGGCTTTCATGTGGTAGCATCGTCTTCAGAAACTTCATAGTTCTGTCAGCTGCCATCTTGAGGCTGAGTGAGAGGATAACTGTTCTCAGCCCTGTCAGTTATATATTTTTTAGTTTGATGTAATAAAATAATCTATTTTAACTTATTATATCTATGTTATTGTTTTATTTATTTATTGTGCACGTTTTTTTTATCTTACATTAAATTTAAAAAATATTTCTTCATGCTATGTGTTGTAAAACAATTACACTTATAATCTGATTTATATTACTGACTCAGTAAATGATTGAGAACAAAAAAAAAAAAAGATTGAGTGTCTAAATATTTTGATTATGTACAGATCTGAACAATGACTAATATCATTGAAAGATATTAGATATGATCAATGTTATCAAAGGGTTGTCTTAGTTTTAATTACCTTTATAATTAATCATTGATTTAATTAGAATTTGACTCATGCCATGATAATTGAGTATAAGAACTCAAAAAGTAAAAAATCTTAACATATAGATTGGTGGCTCAAGGTATAGAATAAGATGCACTTGAAACAAAGAGTTTTCATCAATGTCATTGTTTATGTATGTATTTACTTTATGAGGCATCTGGCTTGTGTAATCCCATCATCGTTTTATATCTTTTGTCAACAATGTTTATCATTAATTCAATTGTAAAAATATTTAATCCATTGTAAGAGATTAGTCCATTAATCATTTATTATTTAATATAATTTTAAAATGGTTTAATTAAAAAAAATCAATGAGTAAATAAATATGAGCCAAATGATACTAATAACCTTAATAGAACAATATGAAAATAAAAGTGATATTATAAATCAACTGTTGTCTAATCTTATTTACCCCATTTGATTTATTACTTATTATTTATAAGTGTACTAACAAATTCTTCCTTGGCATTGGGATGGTACTGCACCACCTGAAAACTTCAAATTTATCAATCGAATACTGTCAGACCCATTTTTACTTTTCTTACTAAAGAAACTATCTAGCATATGTGCACGACTTAGCATCTTCCATTTTGGGAGCTTTACGACTAATAATAATAATGATCAGATTTAATGAGAGCAAAAAGAAATTTCTTAGATCTTTTTGGCATAAGTATGTTGTATTTATTACTCTTACCAATAGCTAAACACTAATAGAGGTAATTAAGAGTTTAAGTTTGATTTATTTTTCTACTGTTTACAAAAGTAGTTGCTACTCTATCTAATGGTTGCGGTGGAAAGCTGCATCATAGATTATATAGGTGCTCAAAAAAGTACAAGCACATATCCTTACAAGTAATGATACTTTTTATTTTGAAAGGTTTTTTCAACTAATTATTTTTTCAAATACAAAATAGTCCCAATATCATTTAAATATCTTGAGTTTAGTTTCTTTAGTATTATTATTATTATTTTGGCTCAACGGTCCTGCAAGAACCTGGCCTCCAACACCACAGCCGACCAATCTCCGCGATCCTGTGTTCGTAAACCCAGCAGTTTCAGGTCCTCTTCGACATCGTCTAGCCCTCTGATCCAAGGGCGTCCTCTGCTTCGTTTCGGTTTCTCATTGAGCATTCTCCTCGCTCTCCTGTGTTCCGCCATTCTTTCCACATGTCCCATCCATCTCAGTCTGGCTTTCTTTATCAACGCCACCATATCCGGCTCCCCATATAGCTCCATCAGCTCCCCATTCTTTCTTCTTCTCCATACCCCATTTTCGGCCACTCTGCCCCAGATTCTTCTCAATATTTTTCTTTCCCATGTGTTGACCATAAGTTATGATTTGTTGGTCAGGGGCCATCTCTCACACCCACACATGACTACCGGTCTTACTACGGTTTAATAGAGTTGAATTGGTATTCTTTTAGAGAATGATTTTAACTGAAACACTCTTTGTTGTGAGGAATAACACCTCTTTCCTGCTGCTATTCTGGCTTGTATTTTAATTTCTATTTTGTTATCAACTGTGACAACACTTCTCAGGGACTTGAATTGGGTTCTTTTGCCATCTTTTCCAATTTTGAAATTGGTTCACACACAAATAAAATGTTACTCCTCTAATCATATTGAGCACATCTTTTCCACTTGTCCAACATTTTTGTGTAAGTACTTCAAGAATATTTTAAAATTTAATAAAAAGTTAATTTATTTTTAAAAAAGTTTGTTTGGTAAAATTGAACAAATTAATCTGAATTGGTTTATTACTTATTAAATGTATTTGTATTAATTATTACTTTCATAGGGGTGGAGGGGAGGTTAGTATTATTGCTGAATAACTATCTATTAAATTATATCGATAGTAATTTCTCTTTTCAAAAGAGACAGTCCAGCTTTAAGGCTAAGGATATAATTCCTAAGAAAAAAAAAATGTCTTTACAAATTTTTCCAATTAGTTTTATCACGATATTTACTGATTCCGTAGCAACACTGATTCTGTGAAATGGCGGGAAAAGTCTAAAGCCTCACTAAGTTATTGTAATGTTTCACCTCCATTATTGTTTTGAAGTGAATAGATGCCTGTAGTTGTGTCCTAGGACTATCCTTCATAAACAAGGTATGTTTTCTATTTTTGTCACATTGCTATCATAAAACAACTTCATTATACTTTAGCCTCAGTTGCATTGTGATTAGCTGTCCTGTGTTCTTGAGTGGCTCACTCACTCCCAGCATTAAAAAAATTGAGGGCAGAATATTTTTTTTAATTATAAAAGTAACTGCTAAAAAAGCAAAAAGAGTCACGTTAGTCATAGTAACCGGTGGAAAATGGTATTTACAATTTTACCCTCTTTAAAGTAATTTATAAATAATAATATTGACCAATCATTTCGACAGTTTGACCATGTGAAGAATGATACGGTCCGTAGGTGGAGTTATTGCTAATATTAAATGAGATGTAGCCAAACAATTACTTAGTGATAATTCTCTATAATCGCTTAATAATTATTAATGATTTATTGTGTGAATCTGTCAATCTTTTAATTGATCAAATCCTTAGTTATGTCGTCCTTTGGAATGGACGTAGTATGGGGGCCCTGAACCTGTGCGATGTCAGATACACGTTAAAGATCCCTATCCTAATTTTACCTTTATATGCAAAATTTAGGACTGTCACTGTTCCATCGTCCGATTAGCCAGGACAGCATAAAGTGGCGTTAAATGAATAAATAAACATAAAAGAATACTTATATTTATTTATTATATTATTAATTCTTTTCTGACCTTCTCTTGCATACTGACGACTGATGATCGTTCGTGAACGATCTTAAACAGAAAGGCTCTTATATATAACACATATTAAGTTAGTGGGCTCTCCAAGTTATGAAAGAGCATAATAAATTCTGTACATTAGGAGGTAAATTAATTTAAATTAATTTAGTGGTGTATCATAATATAAACATTTTTTTGTGAAATATCTACAGTTTTATAACAATTGTAGCGTATATTAGACCAGCGACCATATGTTTGAAGAGAGGTGCATTTTTGATATGTTGTAAGGGCATGTCTGAGTAGTGTAAATCAAAGTTTGCAACCGAAAAAACTGATGGGAAAACTTTTGCTAGACGTGAAAAAACCTCGAAATTTTCGGAGTTATTTCAGTGTTTGACCTGTATCTCCTAATCGGTGCGTTTTTGAAAAAAAAAAGGGAAATCATTTTTAATGTATTACATTTGCTAAAATTTAAACCCAACCGCAGCTCTGTAGGTTACGCCCCTTCGAAAATTGATAATTTTTTCCAAAAAGTCAAAATTTTAAGTTTTGGCCGACTTTCGTGAGGAACACCGGCCGAAGGTGTGATCCTACGATGAAAGTCATGGGAAATGAATCTGTAGTAAATAAAATAAGCTTTACTTTCAGCACAGACCAAGCCCTGTAGGTCTAATAGATTCTGAGTTACGCGCCTTTGATAAGTGGTCATTTTTTCCAAATAGTCCGAATATAGGCCAGCGGCCAGGTCTTTGAGGGTCACAAAAAATTGAAGAGAGTTGCATTTTTGATATGTTGTAAGGGCATGTCTGAGTAGTGTAAATCCAAGTTTGCAACCGAAAAACCGGATGGGAAAACTTTTGGTTGGCGAAAAACCTCGGGGATACTGGGTGGCTCCCCCCCCCCTTACATCGTAGCTCCTAATAGTACTACCATTATTTTTCTATAGGTAATTTACATTTAAATATTTATAATTTACAATAAACAAGGTGTTTTAGATCGATTCGTGGCGTAAAAGGTCATTTTCTTAAAACACCCACTCCCCGATTTTTATTTTTTTTAATTAACAAGAGAAGTATAACACCTACAGGCCTCATTATGTGATTGAATTAAAGCAAATTAAATTTACTACAACTCCATTCCCCTTGACTTACATCGTAGGATCACTCCTTCGGCCGGTGTTCGTCATGAAAGTCGGCCAAAACTTAAAATTTGGACTTTTTGGAAAAAATTACCACCTTTCAAAGAGGCTTTGAAAATGATTCCTCTTGTTGTGTTTTTTTCAAAACCCCACCGATTATGAGATACAGCCCAAAAACTGAAATAACTCCGAAAATTTCGAAGTTCTTCGGCCACTAAAAGTTTTCCCATCCGCTTTTCGGTTGCAAACTTGAATTTACACTACTCAGATATGCCCTTACAACATATCAAAAATGCAGCTCTCTTCAATTTTTTGCGACCTAAAGCCCTTTTTTGGTACCTGGCCGTTGGCCTATATTTGTAAAACATGCCCTTAAAATTTTGTCCATAACCAATTACCAATATCTTGATAATGGTAAGTTGAAAATATTTTATTTAAATAGTAACTAGTAACTACATAGGCGTTTTGCAGGTACTATAGAAATAGGAATCCAGGTAAACAATAAATAAACTGTGCGCAAGAATGTTTGTGTTTAGGGAATGTTACAGATTTGTAAACAATGCTTCGAAACTACCTGTTTAAAATTGTTATTCCAAAAACTTCTAATTTAAGTAGAAATGAGAAATACCTTCAATTTGTTAATATTCTATTTGTCTTTATGGAAATTATTCCGCAGGTTGTAACTTCGAGTTGAGTCACAAGTTTTATCTTTTCATCCGTTTCCCTTTTAATATTTTCCAAAAATAAAAGTCGTCACGAGCTATAGTATGAAGAAGAGAATATAATTACGGAAAATGTGTATACTTCGGTAATCATTTCATCGAGAAATGAACGTTTCAACAAGCGTATATCATCCATACTTCGAAATGCTACTTAAAACTTTTATTTCTTGATGAAGTTATTACGGAAACCTACTCATTAGCCATAATTACATTCTGTTTTCAATGCTGAAGCTCATGAAAACTGGCATTTTTGATAATTATTAAATTGACTGTAAAAAAGTAATATCATGAAATACATATTTGATTATGTTAGCTCCTAAACATGTTTTCGCACTAAGTTCTGATATAATTTAATGAAAACGTAGCACACAGTGCACTCCGATAGGAATGGGAAACCTTTAAACATGAGAAAGAGAGCCATTACTTTTATCAGAAAGGAAGTAAAAAGAGATAGAGTTCTTGTGGGATGGTCTCCGCTGCGCCTCTCTGAGTTCTCAGCTACAGCGCTAAGGCACTCAATTGCGAGATATTTAGCTATTATTAATACCTTTTCTTATAATAACATATTATTTGTAAGAGTAATATAATATAACCGTGTTATAAATAATAAAGTAACAGAACTGTTTAATTTTTTTATGAGATAGGTCTCACATAACATAAATCTGCTAGTATTTACCTATATCATTACAACCCATGATGAGTTCGGTACATTGTAGAGACTACTATTTTCTAGAACAACTGTTGTGCAGGGAGGTGGTTTGTCCGAAATCACGCTCAAAGGCCTAATTAAGGGTACCCACTTTATAAAGGCAGGTTGACTCCAGGAGGGTCTTCAGATTCCACTGGGTCCAACCACGGCTGTTAACAGATTAAATAATTTAACTGCCACAGCCGGTTGACAAAAAAATGTTATGACGAAAAGAAATATTTTTTAAGTATACACAATTACTTGAAAGAGACAATTAATTAATTCAGGGATTTGAATTTAATTTAAATAATTCAATTATCTACACACTATACAATTAGCAATAATAAAGGTGTGAATTTCCAGTCACGTTTTAAAGATTTCTGAGCATGCTTCCTTGGAAACTGACTTACATAGTTTTGTATTTTGACTGTAGTCTTAAGGCCGCTACACACGGTCAGTTCGATGTGTTCATTTCTAACTGTCACTTCTTACTGAACGCAACATTCTCATCCACACGCTCACTTCGGTGTGTCAGTTCGATGTGCTACCTCTTGGAAGCTCCAGTACCTCTTATTGTGTTTTGTATTATGTATTTAACATACTAAACACAATTTTCTGTTTACATCATGTTTTCGGACGATCAATTGTTATTCCTATATAGTGCAGTGGCTTGTGTTATTTCCACAAACATTCCTCCCCTCTGAAACAGTTCTATAAATTCTAAAAGAAAGTCTTTTCCCCAGCTAACCATACTATCACTCAGTAATAATAAACACACAGGCGAGGAATACTGACGAGGTCTGGAAAAGCTATTGAAAGGGTGATGTCTATCCAAACGACACCTGTACGCATGCTCAGATAACTAATGTGACACACCAAACTGACGCGACGGTACACACGCTCACTTCGGACTGACTGTCAGTTCGGTGTGTCAGACCGAACTGATGAATTTTCATCAGTCCATCAGTTCACTTTTTTGATGTGAGCTCACATTTAGCTTCACATCGAACTGGCACACCGAACTGACCGTGTGTAGCGGCCTTTACACTATAGACCTGCAAAGAAGTCGCCTCCAACAGTCTGAGCATATAAAACCCAAGGCCATACCCCTTACTGGCTAGCTAGCTTTACTCATCCTTTGTCCTCATTGTGGTTATAATCATATTATAATTGGCTATAATATTATATGACTAGAAATTATACCTGAATTAATACTACGGTATTTATTACTGAATACTAATAGTAGGGTCCGATAAGGAGGGCATCGGTACTCCACTTCTTGATACAGGAATACAACCTGGATAACCTATTATAGGAAGGTAAAAGTTTTCAACTAGCAATTATCATAGAGTGGCTCAGTGGTATAGCTCAGTGTTACCGTGCCCTGGGTTGAAATCACGCTCACTGGCCTACTTTTCTTAAATCTGTTAGCGGCCGGAGATGGATCCTATGGGATCTAGGACCCTCCTGGGGCTCACCCAGTCTCTAATTGGGTACCCAAAAAAAGGGGGGGGGTCTGGTGGTTGGGCGTGATCTAGGATAAATCACCACCCTGTGCAACCGTTGTCCAAGAAACAGTACAGTCTCTACCGTATACTGAACCCCAGAACCATCATGGGTTGTAGTAGTACAGGTTTTTTTTCCTAACCTATAATACGTTATAACGTAGGTAACCAATGGCTACTCCCCACCCTCCTTCCCAGCTCAGCCTCCGATTTAGCACATGGTCGTTTTCTAAATTTCCGGACTATTAGAATTTATTATTCATTATTTAATTTTCATTTGCACCTGCGCAATTGCGCATTCAGCAAATTTGATCCTAATGTTTTTTCACTTTGCTCTTCTATGATCATATAGCTTCGATGACGGGGTAAAAATCATTAGAATTGATTCGAAATCTATACCTATTTCAGAAAATTCCAGATGGCCACTGGAAAATAATTTAATAGTTTGCGAAGATAATTTATATTTAAAAAATTGAAATAAATAATTGTAATAACATTATCGAAGATGTAGGAGACAATTATTGTGCTGGGCTTGCTTCTAAAAAAATGTAAGGCACCGTGCTTTTTAAAAATTTACTCACTAAAGCTTTTCATTTTATTTGATGCCGAGCTTAAATAGGGTTTCTTTGAAAGGCGAAATAATAAAGCGGAACCAAAACAATAAAGTTGAAAATTCTAATTTTGCCAAAAAACAAACGATCAGCTCATACAACAATACAAATATTCAACTTAAATTGATTTAAACTTTATTCCGGTTGCTCCTTGTTCGATCTGGAAAGCTTCCATTGGGCAGTAATCCATTTAGGATATCCTTAATGGGTTGTGTTAAATTTTAGAATAACTTTCAATTCAGATCAATTGGTGTCACTTGATGGCAACTGCCCTGTGGCTACAGTTATGAATATCCTTTCCTCGTTTCTTATGCGTGCGCTAGTTAGTGAGATATTGAATGATTCAATACATTTTTATTTTCTATTTAAGACATGCTGTCAATTCATGAACTGATCCAAAAGATCGAAATTCCGCTTTAGTCTCATTTATCAGTGAAAGGATATTATTTATTCTTTAAATTTTCTTTTGCACCTGCCCAATTGCGGATCCAGGAAATTTGATCCAATTTTTCTCTTTGCATTACTATAGGAACATCGAAAAAACAATAAACAAATATTTTAGAAATGATCAATATTCGAGCAGGTCTCTTGGCCATTGTCAAGTCCGGGTAACAGGGAGTAGGAAAGCGGAAGAACGAGTGGATTTGGATGAGTGGAATGTGGCGTATTCATTGTAAATATATGATTTTATAATGGGAAAGTTTATTTCGTTGTGTATGGTGTGATTCGAAATAAACCAAGGACCATTAATAAATTTTTCTAGAATTTTCGACTTTGTTGTTTGTATCTTGTGTATATGGGCGTGTTTTGCCGAAGCCCAAAGTTCTGATCCATATGTCCAAATAGGTGTTAGTATTCTGTTACAGATTAGTAGTTTGTTTCGTGAAGGTCTGTAGTCCAGAAGATGTGATAGTTGACTGTAGCGTCTTGTCAGTTCTTGTCTTTTTAATTTTGTATGTATTTAGTGAAAGCATAGAACGGTATTTTAGAAAGCTGTATGTCAGAGAGAATGAATGTATTTACGAATTTTTCCTGAGCAACATTGCTCCTTGCTGATATTTATAGAACGGTCATTTTGCTAATTAGCTGATATTTTTCAGCTATGAATTGATCGATGACCTTTTCTGCATTATTATGTATTTAATGAGATAACCTTTAGCAACTGATACTTGGCAGCCCGAGGTCACATGCTGTATTGACTCGTTTGTAGCTTTATATAGATAATATCGTTTGCTTCTTACAAGATACACCAACTATACAATCAAATTACCAATAATAATACAATGTAACCTACCTGATCTTGTATTAAAAAAAACAAACAGAATAACCTTTCGTGGCCTAAGTTTTTTCACCATTATTATACGTTCATTATATTTTTCCGCATGTATATATTTTTATTACATTTATTCATTTTATTTTTGTTTATATGGAATGATTGTATACCTACTTATCACCATTACGTATTGCCCACAAGTGGTAGATTGTAATATTTCAATAAAGTGTTTATAAAAAAAAATATATATATTATACATTCGTATAGAAAATATCCTTGATTCCAGGGTTTTCAAGGAGTTAAAGAATGTATAAGGGAGGGGAGTGGCTCAGTGGTAGAACAATGAGTTGCTATGCCGAAAATCCTGGTTCAAATCCCGCGGCAGGCAAGACTTTTATTCTGTTAGTAGCCGGAGATGGATCATATGGGACATGGACCCTCCTGGGGCTCACCCAGCCTCTATTAAGTTGGTACCAAAAATAAGGGGGGAAATCTGGCGGTTGAGCGTGATCTAGGACAAATCACCTCCCACCACAGCCGCATGAAACAGTACAGTATCTACCATGTACTAAACCCCAGACCCGTTCACCCGTCTGTACGGGTTGTTGTGGTACAGGTTTAAAGAATGTATGACGAAGAGGTATTTCATATCAGCATATCAAAAGTACTGTTTGACAATTATAGAATGTATGTAACATCGCTTTTGTTGAAAAAGAAACGATCAATTCCTCCAAGATCTGTTTCATTTAATGTTAGATAGCTCTGCTATACAATGCCTTTATCAAGTTTCATGTTGTCTTCTAATTTAGGGTCCGTTTACCGCATCATTCAATGAAAAACACTTAAAAGAAATTTTTAAAAACTCCAACATTCTTCGAATATACTTTAGATCTGTCTTATCTTCCTACTTTATTCTTATTAAGTTTAATTTATTTATTTATTTATTATTTATTTATTGATATTTACAACTATATTACAGTAATATAACAAGTAAATTGGCTGAGTGATACATAATGACATGATATAATGACAAGTAGAGAAACTACCCACTGGTAGTACTCAAATCGCATGTTCAACTAAGAAGGTCACATGGTCATCTTCTTCTCAGACGCCTCGGAGGATTATCGGGAATTGAAGAGGAAGCTAGGTTTGAAACTAGAGGGTTTGAATGGAAATGAAGTTTGTTATGAAAGGATAGATAGCGAGTTCGGGCCAAATCAGCAACAAATGGGACATTAAGGTCGTTATGGATGACTTTATTCTTAACAAAATAAGGAGCGTTGAGGATTTTACGAAGGATTTTGGATTGTAGGGATTGGATACGAGAAGAATTCGATGGGTTAGTGGAGCCCCAAAGCTCTACTCCGTAAGTCCAAATAGGTCGTATGATGGTCATGTAGATGAGTCTTTTGTAATTAATTGGGAGCTTAGAGCGTTTGTCTAGTAAGTGTTGAAGTAGCCTGAAACGTCGAGCGGTTTCTTGTCTTTTCAGTCTTGTATGAGGATTCCAAGTTAATCGTTTGTCGAGATGCAACCCTAAGTATCGGATCTGTTCTACAGGCACAAGTGGGATATTATTATAGGATACTGAAGGGCAGGAAGTCATTGGTTTACGACGTAAGGTAAAAGTGATTTTATGGGGTTTTTGAGAATTTATTTTAATTCTCCAGTTCTGACACCATTCTTCAAGATCAGTGATATGGGATTGGAGGCTTTGGGATACAATAACTGGATTGGTTTTGACTGATAATACACATGTATCATCAGCATACGCGGTAAGGATAGTATTAGGATGTCAGCTGTATAAACTGTATAAAGGATTGGGCCAAGGATACTACCTTGAGGAATTTATTTTTAAATTTAGAACTTTTAAAAAATGTTTGTGTTTTAAATATTTGAACTTGGGATGATAATTGTCATTCTACTAACTCTGCTGTCTGGTTGTCGATTCCACATTTTGCTCTTGATTTTTGGTGGTGATTGTAATCAACTACTATGCGTTGAATCGCTATTTGCCATATACATATATTCTTAGTTAGCAGAATATTATGCCATCCATATATATATATATATATATATGGCAGTTGTTACATTTTTTATTTCGATTCTGAACTAAGTTAGAATCGAGTTCAAAAATTAATTGTTAACTGAACTTAATTAAGTTAAGTTGATCTAGAAAGCGCTCCATGCGTTTGCTTTTCCTTAATTGCTTTTAGTTGGATAGTTGGACCCAGGGACTAGAGCCATCAGCTGCCCTTTGCGGTGTCTTCTGGTTTATTGTTTATGTTACTATTACCGGTTACTAATAGTGGAATTTTGGTCACGACTATTCTGTAAATATTTAATGAAAAAAGTTGGAGGAATGTGGTTTTTCTTTTAATGGATTCTTGACTCATAAAAAAGTCAGTATGTCAATTTATCACGAATTTAAAAAAAAAATCAGAAGTATTGTCCCTAAATAAATAATGGTTTAAAAAACTAAAAGCATGCTTTAATAGATAACCAAACTAAAAAGTAAAAAAAAATGTTCAAATAAGAATAGACTGAATAAAAAATTCATTTTATCGTAAAAAAAATGTTGATTGTTGTAAATATTTTGTTGACTGGTATTTTTAAAAGTAAAGTCACTATAAAAATATCTTTAAAAAACATCTTGGAATTTATTTTCTACTTTTTAGTTTTGTTCCTTATTAAAACGTGATATTTTATTTTTTAAACCATTATTTATTTTCCACTTTTTAGTCCGGCTAGCTACAGAAGCGTGTGTTTTAGTTGGTTTTTTAACTACTTTTTTTTAAAATATACGAAACTCCCAAGTTGATCTTGCTTGTAGTCATATGCTTTTCTCAAAGATTAAGCCATGTATGCCTTAGTACACGACTAAACACTTGGCACAAGACATTACCGGATATGAAAAATCGCTTACCCTGAAGATCCTTGTCAGGATAATGAGACAAACTTATAAAATTATCTCATAGTCATCGTTCCTTGAGAAGTGTGTAAAGTTTCCATTTAATTCGATGCTTTAAAGTGGCCAAAAATCCACTTCAATGATTCCAATGCATATATAAATATGGTGCTAATAAAAACGTGTTAATAAAATAATGACATTAAATCCACATCCACACTCGTGTAAACTGAACAAGCGGTGAAGACTGGCGTGGGAAGAAATAGCGGAGAACAAGGAGATAGAGAAGTTATTTGATGTTGCTAGGATCCCCCCGGTGGTGTAACACCCCCGCCTCATAACACCTCCTCAGATATCGGATAGTAACTCGGGGAAAGCTGGGATGAGATGCCTTGATCCTAGCTGGCTCCGTATTGGGACGTAAACAGGGCTCAGGGCTGGCTGAAATACGGCCGGGTATTTTTCACGACTTCCAGTTAGTTCATTGGGTATTTTCCTTTTTTTCTTTTTTTCCTCTTCCCGACCGGCTTTGTGTTTTATAGGAGGTGATCTGTTAGAGCCTGACTTACTGCCCGCTAAATGTTTTTACACTCAGCCCACGTTATGAGCCTTGTAACAATCCAACTCATTTCCTACTCACCACGTCTGGCGTTTCACTAACGAGGAAATGTAGTACTCCAAATTAAAAGAGTACCACACTCTTTAATAAGTTTTCTATTGGTCTGATGTGAATGATTATCCAATTACTCTTAATAAATATAACCAATATATAATCAATGGTAAAGACTGTACTGTTTCAAGGACAACGATTGTGCAGGGAGGCCATGTGTCCTAGATCACGCTTAACCTCCAGATTTTCCCCCTTATTTTGGGTACTCACTTTATAGACGCTGGTTGAGCCCCAGGAAGGTCCATCTCCGATGCCAGCAGACTAAATAAAGGTCTTGCCAGAAGCGGGATTTGAACCCAGGACTCTCGGCATGGCAGCATAGTCCCGTACTATTGAGCCACTCCACTCCCCTTATTGATTGCTTACATAGTTTTATTCCAAGACTGATAACTAATATCTACAAATAAATAAAACCTGTACCACTACAACCGATGAATGATGTAGGGTTCATTCATAGGAGACTACTGTTTCTAGAACAACGGTTTTGCAGGGAAGTGATTTGCCCGAGATCGCGCTCAACCACCAGATTTTCTCCTAAATTATAGAGACTGGGTGAGCCTCAGGAAGGTCTTCAAATCCCATAGGGTCCATCCATGGCTGTTAACAGATTAAATAATTTATCTGTAACAGCCCGAATCGAACATGGAATCTTCAGCATAGCAACTAAGGGCTCCAAAAACCAAAAATTACAAGTTTTGAAATTGAACTTTGGCAGAATCGTACACACACAACCTTTTTTATTGCTATAAAAAATGAATTCTATCAATTCAGGATTTTTTCTAAGATGAATCTTATATATGAGGGAATTCGGTATCAAAAGCGGATCACTCAAAATTTCTAAACTCGACTGTTTCACATTTTTCGTCAAGCAAAGCTCAATGCTCCCGAAGCTTCGGTTCAGAACCGGACTAAAATCGTGAGAAATGACGGGGGAAATGTCATGTTAGACAATACGATATTAAAAATGACAGTCTTTCAAAGAATATGAGATACAGCAAAATAATTATCATTAAAAGTCTGTTCATAGCATTTATGCAATATCTGTGATCATAAGTTTATTTTCAGAATGACATCAATCATCCGGGTTGTAAATATTTAACGATGTTGACAATTACTCATTCGTGAATGATCAATTTATGATATTTACTGAGTTGCATCGAAATTTTTCCGGTTCTCGTTTGTTTTCCGTGTTGTGTAAATTCTTAACTATGAAATTTTTTAACAATGACTCTTTAACAACGGTAGGAAGAGCCAATTTATGAGGATTTGCATGACAAGTGAACGCTCACGTAGCATCCATTTGACTTCTTGTTGCCAATGCGGGCGAAACAACTAAAAATATTGACCTAGAGGTGATGGACTGTAAATAGCATACCTTATTTTATTTTATTCATCTAGACTTCTTAGGGAGAAATCGAGATTCAATTATCCTTCATCGTAAAGCATTAAGGTCATTGGCCTGGCTTGCATAGACTTTTTGTTTAATGTTCCCCCAAACAAAGAAATCCAGTGGTGTCAGATCTGAATCGAATAATAACACATATCCAGTGCCGTTCTGCTACTGTTGCTGTTAAATAACAGCCGAACCCGTCATAATGATCAAGGAAATAACTTTGATCAGCATTTAATATGAATGCTAATGTTTACATTTAACGAATAAAGTAGTTGGAACAAATAAAAAGTTTTATTTATTTACAATACCTTAATATATGTAAAATCCAAGTACTGGATATTTAGTTAGCATTGGTTGAGGTTATGGAACCTTCATATTTATAATAGATCACCTGGTGCTAATAGCTCACAGTCAGAATAACTTTATTAGTTGGATTTCAACCTGTAATTTAATTAATCTTTTCAGGTTTGTATTGTCTAGTTGTGTTATGTAAATAGTGTATTAATATGTCTTGTTTATCTTTTAAAACGTTAATATGTAATCTTTTCAGATTAATAAAATCAGTTATTATCCAACTTATAAATTAAATTACAAGTTGATATAAATGGAGGACAAGACAAAAGGAGCAAAATTATTTGTCCACATAATCAAAGTAGATGAAGAGGAGCACGAATTGGTGCAGGTATCTGAAGATAAAATAGTATGGTTTTTAATACCAGAAGGTTATAGAAACCTACGCCATCATGAGGTATTATTAACTAAATCAACTATTAAAAATGCTGTATCCGCAATTAGGCCAATTAACGGTTATAGGAATGTAGGAATCAAAATTGATGAAGAAATAAGAAAGGTATATTTTGATGAAGATGACAACATCTGTTTTAATAGTATTCCATTAGAGGAATCGAATACTGGCAAATCCGGTCATGATTTTTTTTTAACTCAGAAAATAAAAGAATTAGAAAATAAATTGAATTCTAATGAATGCAAGCTTCAGGATGTTGAAAAGAAATTTATAATAGAAAAATTCAATAAAAAACAAAATGCTACAGAATGGATGGATGGTTATGAGTATGAATGCCGGAGACATAATGTATCCACTATTACAAACATAATTGAAATTCTTCGTTTTTTTGTAGAGGGACCGGCAAAAGATTGGTATGAGGCAAACTTAAAAAAAATTGGTCGGCCTGGAAACAATCTTTTTTTTCAGTATTCATAGATAAAGGATGGTCTCAAATTAGGAAAGCGTACAGTTTTAAATATTTAGGAGGTTCATTGGTGGATTATGGATTGGCGAAAGAAAGGTTATGTTTGGAAGCAGAAAGCAAAAGTACACTCGTATCAAGAATCAATATGATCGTGATGGGACTACCACTAGCAGTGCAAGATAAGTTGGATAGAGAAGAAATAACAAATATGGAAAAACTGTTTTCAGAACTAAGGAAGTTAGACGATTCATTTTCGAGGAAAAAAAACATTAGCATGCCAAATCATCGAGTTAGCGTACCCTTGGAAAAACCCCGAGAGAAAACCGATAATTTACACAAAAGTAGCTATACTATATTAAAGAAACCCTGCTCCATTTGTGAAAGTTTAGGTTGGGTTAATCGGTATCATTCAGAAAAAGAATGTAGGAATAAAAATGTTGGTGCATCAAAAAAATCAGTCAATATAAATGAAACACATGCTGAAATTTCTGAGAACTCAGGCGGGGAAAATACAAGGGATAAAAATTTAAACTAGAAGGCCCGGAGAAATTGAACCCATTAATAAAAATTCATGTTCTCATTGATAAAAAGTTGAACATCAGAGCTGTTTATGACAGTGGTTCAAACGTTACTTTAGTAAGTCAACGAGTGATTGATTTATTAAAATCAAGTCTTATGAAAGAAAAGTCTGTGTTCAAAACTATCAATGGGTTTAATTTCAGTTCTGGCCGGGCAAATATAAAACTAACGATTGGTAACATTACAAATAACCTTAACGCATATATCATCAAAAATAACCAGTTTTCATATGATTTACTCCTAGGCCTAGATGCCATTCATAAATTTAACCTTATCCAAGATGAAAATTTAAATATATTACAAAGACTGAATAAAGATAGAATTTTAGAAGTAGAAAATAGAAACGAGGTAGAACTGAATAAAATTTTGGTCAAAGATGATATACTTTCGAAAAATAATGAAAATAATAGATTTAATAATTTTGAACTAAATATTAATGAAACAAAAAAATTGAATGAATTTAGAACCAATTTAGATCATATAAAAGAGGAATACAGAAAAATACAAATTTCAAAATTAATAGAGAGGTATAAACAGGTATTTGCTAAGGATAAATTTGAAGTTGGTAGAGTGAAATCGAGAGAAGCTGAAATAAAGTTAATGAAACAAGAATGGGTTACTTCACGAGCATATAAATGTTCTATACCAGATGAACAGGAGATAAAGACTCAAATAGAAAAATTACTAGAAGCCGATCTTATTGAAGAGTCAGATTCACCATTTGCATCACCTGTAACGCTCGCTTTTAAGAAAGAAGATGGTCGCAGAACTCGGCTCTGTATTGATTTTCGAAAATTAAACAATTTGATAATACCAGAAAATTATCCGTTTCCGACGATAAACGATGTCATAGATAAGGTACCTAACTGCAAATTCTTTAGTGTTGTTGATATAAACTCTGCTTTTTGGAGTATTCCTTTAAAAAAAGAAGATAAAGAGAAGACATCGTTTATAACTAAATTTGGTAAATTTATGTTCAAAGTTCTCCCTTTTGGACTTAAAAATGCACCAGCTATCTTTCAACGGATATTATCAAATTTTATAAGGAAAAGAAAATTAGACGAATTTTGTGTTAACTATATAGATGACATATTGATATTTTCTAAGTCATGGGAAGACCATGTTAACCATATTGAGAGACTTTTACAGGTGATTGAAGAGGAAGGTTTCAAACTGAAATTAGAAAAGTGTAATTTCGCGTCAAATTCGGTAAAATATCTTGGTCACATAATTCGAGAAAACAGAATATCCCCCGCTCAAGAGAATTTGATAGCTATAAAAAACCTGAAGAGACCGACAAACAAATCGGAAGTACGAAGTATTTTAGGTTCTATTAATTTTTATTTGAAATATATTGAAAATAGTGCCGAGAAATTTGAACCTTTGCATAAATTATTGAGAAAGAATATCGAATTCAAGTGGACTGATGAATGCGAGAAAAGTTTTAACTTAATAAAATCCTATTTGTGTTCTTCTCCGATTTTAGCAATTTATGATATAGATAAAGATGTCTATATAGATACGGATGCTAGTTACACGGGTATTGGAGCAACTTTAAAACAACCTCAAACTGACGGAAAATCACATCCAGTTGCATATTTTTCAAGAAAACTTTCTGAAAAAGAGAAGAAAATGGAGATTATTTATCTTGAATGTAAAGCTATTAAAGATGCTATAAAGTATTGGCAATATTATTTAATTGGTCGGGAATTCACCGTATGTAGTGATCATAAACCATTGGAAAATTTGAGAACCAAATCCAGAACAGATGAGATTTTAGGTGATTTGGTACATTATTTATCTCAGTTTAATTTTAAAATTATCTACAAAAGAGGAAAAGAAAATGTTCTAGCTGATCTTCTGTCTAGACAACCGGTTTTAGAATATTTCGAAAATGAAGATGCTATCAGGGTAGTAAATTTAATAGAAGGGTAGTAATAGAATTTAAAGAGATAATTAATGATCAAAATAAAAACCTCCAAGAATTAAACTCTGCTCAAAATATAGAAAAAAATGGTAGCATATTATTTAAGAAATTAAGAGGCAGAACTAGAATCTTTATTTCTACTGATTTTGGCTTAGAAATTATACGCCGCGTACATGATTATTACGGCCACATTGGTGCCATGCAAATGAAAGAGAAAATAAGACCAATATACTATTTTAAGAATTTAGACTCATCAATAACCCAATTTTGTAAAAATTGTACCATTTGCTTAGAAAATAAAGTGCGTACTAGTAGACCCATTGGCTTAATGTCAAAGCTAGGTCCCGCACAGGAACCCTATGAAATCTTGTCTATCGATTCCGTTGGTGGTTTTGGGGGAAATCGATCGTGTAAGAAATTTATGCATATACTGGTAGATCATTTTAGCAGGTATGCCTGGATTTCTACAACGATAGGTCAATGTGCTGGAGATTTCATCAAGCTTATTGATCCCATTGCTCAGAATAATAAAATCAAAATTATTCTAGCTGACCAATATACAGCCCTAAATTCTAAAATCCTTAAAAATTATCTAGAGAAGATGAAGATCCATTTAATATTCACCTCAATAGATTGTCCACAGTCTAATGGACTAAACGAGAGGCTTAACCAAACGCTGGTAAATAGAATAAGGTGTAAAATTAATAGCGGTGATAAGCGTGCATGGCCAAGAATAGCTCAAGATTGTGTGCTAGAATATAATAGAACTATTCATTCTTCAACTAAATTCCAACCGACATACTTACTTTTTGGAAAAAAATCATTAATTTCTCCGTTTCATACACTAAACGAAAATGATCTCGAGAGGGATAGAAAAGAAGCATTTCTAAATTCTATGAAAAATTTTGAAATAAATAAAAGAAGAGTAGACAAAACAAGAAGAGTTCACGAATTCAAAGTTGGTGATAAAGTGTACATAGAGAATGGAAACAAATTAAATAGAAAGAAAATGGATAAAGTAAGAATTGGACCATTTAGGATTCTCAGCAGGATTTCAAGTTCAATGTATGAAGTTGAATGTGGAAAAAAGAAAAAAAAATCAAATTACTTTCACAGCAGCAAATTGTCACTTTTCCCTTCTGGAAAATGATTTCAAGGGGGGGGGATGTAAAATCCAAGTACTGGATATTTAGTTAGCATTGGTTGAGGTTATAAAACCTTCATATTTATAATAGATCACCTGGTGCTAATAGCTCACAGTCAGAATAACTTTATTAGTTGGATTTCAACCTGTAATTTAATTAATCTTTTCAGGTTTGTATTGTCTAGTTGTGTTATGTAAATAGTGTATTAATATGTCTTGTTTATCTTTTAAAACGTTAATATGTAATCTTTTCAGATTAATAAAATCAGTTATTATCCAACTTATATATATTACAACAATCAAAATATATAAATGTGAATATCTCATAAACAAGGCGCTTGCGGAATTTTTTTTCTTGCTTTGAGGTGCTTAGTTCAAATTATCAGTTTGGCTACTCAACCCTGAAACAGCCTGTATATATCTAAGTGAAAAAAACAAAACATGGTGGCATTTCGATTACTACAAGTAAAATAATTATTATGACGTAATTTTATTATATTACATTAGATCACATCTCAATTAAAGATTTTGCGTGCTGTTTATACTTCAAAGAAAAAAATGTCTGTCGAGCCTAGATTAGCATCGCATTTTTACTTAATTATTAAAATTTTCACAGACATGAAGTTGGATTTTCTCTCCTAAACCATTAAAGTCACTTACAAATAAAATTCTACATCTAAAAATTATATTATATATATAATTATATATTATTTCTAATTTTTTATTTTCTGTTGTAAAAATAGGTGTTTAATTAAACATTATCAATAACAAAAGATATTTGCCTTACCTCCTCCATATAAAATTATCCCATAAATAAGAAAAGAAATAAGTTCTTCGATAATAATTCGATAAAAATCATTCTTCGATAAAGGAAATATCGAATTTTAATGGAAAATTCTTAAATGGGTATTGTAAATGTTCAAGATGTACTTTTTGTTATTTGGAATAATTTACTGTAATGCCGTTGGAAAATCCAAATTACAAAGTATGTCAATCATTGATCACATTCTTTATTATATTTACATCACACGCAAGTATTGGGAGGTATTTGAACCCCATTCTTCATCAAATTGACATGAGCATGAGACCAACTTAGTCTTGAAAGTCACCAAAAAAAAGTTTAAAGAACTGACTGAAGCTTGAGAACTACAATTCCTCTATGCAGTTTAACTTAGGAAAAATTTCAACTTAACCACTTCTTCACCGGGGCTGTAGATATTATCTAAACATTCAAGGAAAGTAGAAACCTATATATATATACACTTACAAGTATATATATATACTTGTAAGTGTACATCGGCCTCTAGGATGCAAAAATAACTCCTTTCAATACTTCGCTAAGTTGGACACTGTTTCTCAGAAGGGACTATTTTTAGTTCTTGCACCAACGCTGATTCAGATCGTGCTGACTGAGTTTGAATATTAGAATTCCACTGTTTCTATGTCACTCTCCAACGAATGAATGATCCTACCTTTATAATGTATAGCGATATTGCATATTCTGGCGCTGTAATTTTATATTATCTAATTATCAAAATCAAGAAAAAGTAACCAGATATAGCTAATAGATTATCTAAAAGAGAACTTTATCAAGTCATAATTTTGAAAATTAAATATACTTGTCTACTGTTATTTTATTTCGATGTAAGCGCAATCATTGATTAGATCATTTAATAAACAAATATATTTCATTTAATTCCTCGACAAGATTATACTGACGAAAAGCGTAGGTTTTCGAAAATAATTATCTAAACACTCACTCATTTCGTCATTATTATTATATTTTATATCACTCACCATCAAATAATGCATGGGGAATAAATACATTTAAATATGCACTTGATAAATAAAATATAAAATGTATTTTTAAACTTTCTTATTTAAAGTTTAGACTGAAATTGTATTACATAATGATAGGTGGGTGTTATATTCTATTTCTGTTGGGAATTCTTTGAGTTGGTGTATTGTGTAGGTAATCGAGGTCGATTATTTCTTTTTATATGTTTAAATTCTAAACAATAGAATGTAATTATTTAAAAAAAAAAATTAACATTTAACCCGTAATTTAAAAAATGAAGTCAATGCACTGTTTAAAATTATATTATGGAGTTTAATAATGAAAAAAAAAAAACTTGTTACGCACGTGCCTTCTCAAATGCTAAATTCAAAGCAGTCAGTTTAGATTTTTTGAAGTTTATGACAAAACAAATAATTAGCATGAAATGGAAATATATATAATATATTTTTTACTTTAATATTTAGTTTTTACTTATAAACATAAATACTAACTATATATATAATCCGCTATGCTTCTTCCCTATCCACATGCTTTTAAACCATTAATCCATTTAATCTCTAATCAGTTATAATTATTAGTTCATATCCATAAGAATTAACTAATTACTTACAGTTAATTCTTTTCACTTATAACTGCATTATTTATTATATATTTTATGTGCGTTTATTTATTTATTTTTTGTCTGATTTTTCTTGACCAGAGCATACTTTTCAGCTTATTTTAATATTTATATAAATACTATATGATTCTTATTATGTAAATATCCTCTTGGCCACATATATATTATATTATTATTACACATAAAATTATTTTTCTATGATATTCTATATAATTTATATATAAAAATATGTGTGTTTAGGATCTAGAACCCTCCTGGTGCTCAACCCTTTATAAAGTGGTACCCAAAATAAGGGGAAAAAAATCTGGCGGTTGAGGGTTACCCAGGACAAATCACCTCCCTGCCCAACCGTTTAGGGGTTGTAGTGGTAAATGCAGGTTAATGTGAAAGGATGTATGTAGGGTTTTTGGTTTGTCCTGGCATGATTATTCAAAATATGTAGACAATGTCGATAACAAATTTTATAATATTATGAATATGATGTTTAATTTAAATGTTAATTCCTTAAAAATGTTTAAAGCAACGGAAATATCAAAAGGGTCTAACTCAAGTATTTTCAGCGTTGGGAATCCTCTTGGCTCGATGCCACAGCTTCCAACACAGGCGAGTTGATTGTTTCAGAAGACGTCCATTAAAATATATTGGTCTCCTGTCGAATTTTGAGCCGAATGAGGGAGCACTAGGAGAAGGAAAATGGAGTGGAGAACTGTTACGTTTTCCTTATTATTTCATAAATCCGAAAAACAAATTTTACTAGAGAAAATATTTGTTTCCTACTTTATTCATTGAAATTTATAACTGTACTACACGCAAGCAATGGTAGCAATACAACAATTAAATGGTAGGAATGATACATATTGGCATGTATAAAAACAAGTAGAGAAACTACCCATTGGTAGTGCTCTTGCTTGTTGTGCAATCAAACAATTTAAACATAAAGTATTAAAATATCTATTTAGTAATTTACCAAACAAAATCTACAAGTATAGGAATCGTGGTAAAAATCACTTATCCAGAATATTTAATTTGACGAATATACAATGTTTGATACATTGTTTATAGTTTTATTTATTTATTGAGTTTCCCCAAAGTTGAGATTTTCTGCAACCAAATTTTAGGATAACATTTTTTCCAGGTCTTCCTGTCAAATGCATCATTATGTTCTTGGTCGGTCTCTTCTTCTTCCTTCAGGGCACCAGTGTATGGTCATTTTGGCTATTCTATAACTCAGCATCCTCAGTAAGTGTTCAAACCACTCTAATCGCTTTATTGTGATTTTTTCAATAATGGTATTGCGTGTACCCATTACCTCTCGGACTATTGAAGTGAGTATCCTATTATGCTTAGATATTCCGGCTGCCCTCCTCCAGAAGTCCATCTCCGCAACTAGAAGCTTCTCTTTGTTCCCTTTCTCAATTTCCATGTTTAACAACCGTATAACATTATAATAGCATGGAGAATATTTTTTTAGGATGTTAATTTTTAATTATTTTTTTTTACAATCACTTTTAATACCTTTAATATCCCCAAAAGGTAGTAATCATCCCAGAAGAGACCGAGTGCGTAATAAAACAATAAGGACACATCTCGAGAAAGTTCCATTCAATGAACTAATAGAGCGGAACTGGCTCAGATGGTTTGGACATTTGTTACGTATGGCCAAACCATCCATAGAGCCAAGACGCACAGCAAAATGTGCATATAATCCAAGAGTAGAGGGCAAGAGAGGGAGAGGAAGACTAAAGTGGAAAGTCGGAGTGAAGGAAGCTTTCAGGAAAAGAGGAATGAATTGGAATAAAAGAAATGAGCTGGTACAGGACAGGGCCAGCTGGGTCAAGCTCTATACAAGGGGTCTCCTCACACTGCTTAGGCGGTAGGTGAGGGTGAAAGAATATGATGATGAGCTAGGTAATCATTATAGAACAATTAAAGTTTACATTTAACAAAATAAAAAACTTCTCAGTCTAATCATACTATTAGTGAAGACATTGCGTTACAATAGCTATAACGCTATTGTATCATAATGTTTAACATTTAGTATTTTTATTATGCGTCATCAATAGTTTTAGTTATTTCACTGAAACTCCTTAAAAAATAATCTTTATGAATAATGATTCAGATTAAAAATTATAAATGAAACATTGTTAGTTACATAACACTTATAATTTAGCGCTGTGAGTCATTTATTAGGAAACAGTTTGGCCCGAAGGGTCATATCTGATAGTGTGAATGTCATGCTATTCATTAGAGGCAACAATACCATTTTTCTTTATATTTTTTATCTACGAACAAATTCTAATTTTTTTTATTAACAAGAAAAAATCCACTTCAATGAAGATCAAATATGGGATTAAACGCCTTAGAATAAGGTTGCTCTTAATAATTGCAGCATCCAGCTGTCTGTACTGTTGATGTGAGATGCATTGCACTTGGTCTTCATTGATTTTTTTTCATGTCCTGGTAATCCCTGAATTGGAAAACATTGACTAGTTATTTTTTTCTAATATTTTAGGGCCATGAAAGGTTTTGATAATTTTCCCATTGCATTCTAGTAAATTATGTAAAATAACATGAAAGTAGAGCTTAAATATTTTTTTTTTTACTAAATACAGTCGAAAAGTTTATTTATGAAAAAACTCAGCTAGATAATACTATAATCCTGAATATAAAACTTTAACAACTGTTCTTGAGTTCAGCAGGGTTCTACTATACTATTCGAAACAGATTCAAGTATTCTCAAAATAATCCCATTCAAGTCTAAAAACCAAAAACTTTCGCGATTACAACACTTCTTATGTTGCGCTCAAGATAATAAAAAAACAATTATTCTGTTGAGAACGCCTGCGTTACGTAATTACTGATTAATTAAGCATGTATGAGGAAAAACAACCGATATTACACTGTCTAATCTCTAATATTGCTCAAAATGTCTACAAGATAACATTATTTAGTTGTTTGTTTGTATATTTAACGTCGCTTTTATGCTGCAATGGCTAATCGGACGATGCTCCAGTAGGAGCTCTAAATTATTATTCACTAATTCCATAATAATATTTCTTATATTTAGTAAATCCATAAGTTTAGGTTTTTCAGTTTGGGGGCGATTGCAACAACCAAACGCAGTATGTTCGGGTGTGGAGAGTTTTTATAGTTCAAATTGTATTATAAATGGCGTAAAAAAATTAACATATAAAAATCTAACCAAGTAACATTTACACTTAGACATTCAGATTGCCCCTCACTAGCACTTTACAATACACCATTGCCCAGATAAACACAGACAAAATACTTAAGCCTTACAATGGCCAGAAGACTGATTTGGAAATCACACGTAAGTAATTTGAAGAAAAAATTAAACCACCGACTCTTACTCCTAAGTCAACTACTTCACTACAAAAATAAACTATCACTGACAAACAAAATTATAATATACAACATGCTACTTAAACCAATATAGACCTATGCCTCGCAAGTGTGGGCCTCATGCAAAAATCCCACTTTCAGACCATTCAAATTTTTCAATCAAAATTCCCTCGTTATAGAACACATTGTCCCTTTTAGATTACCAATAAATCATTACACAAAGATCTCAACATACCACTCGTGACTGACACAATCAAGAAAAACTACAACAAATTTCATGACTCATTTGCTTGACATCCAAATTTCCTGGTATAATCATTTCTTACAGACACATTACCACAGAATCCGACAAGGAGACTGAAACGTCTCTGGAGCAGGGATCTGCTACAGCGAGATGAACCACGCTAGGAGTCCCTTCAATGGGAGGTTTCTTCAAACAAGTTTCCACGAGAATCCCTCAGGGTAGGTTTACCCAAAGAAGATCAAAAATACAATATGTGGCAAATGACATTTGTATAATTGCTGGAATAAATATTTTTATTATATTATTATTATTTTGTATTATAGTGTTTTTAAATTCTAAATAAACAGATTAACGTATAGTTGAAATATATAAAATACATTTCAAGAGTTATTCCTCATGGTTTTTGTCCTATTCTGATCCTGAAGTTTTGGGAGCATAGAGACTCGACTAAACGAGCAAAAATGTGAAAAAGTTAATTTTTGAAATTTTAAATGTGAAAAAGTTAATTTTTGAAATTTTAAGTTATCCGCTTTTGATCCTAAACGATGTAATAATGTTTCATGTAATAACGCGCGCGCGTGTATGTTTGTTATATGTAAGTATAGATGGAATTTTTATGAATCGATCGTTTTGATAAATAGGACAACAATTCTAATATTTATTACTTAATACTTGAATTATTTATTAATAATGACTAACATAGTTAATGAAAATGAATGGTAGGAGGGACGAGGTTATTTGGTTGCATCAGAGGAATTGAGGTGAAGGCTGAGTTCTATCTGCTCTGAGCATCAGTTCTCATGCCCCGAGTGTGGCTCTTAATACAGTGCCTTTCTGCAAGGCAATGGCAAAAATGGATGTATTTCAGCTAAATGTGTGAACAAATATGTCGGTATCAGTTCCGCAGGCTGTCGCTTCGAGGTCAAGCCACAAGAACATTTAACTTTATATTCGTTTCCTTTTAAATATTCTCGTAAAGTAAAAGTAATCGTGAGTTTTATTATGGAAATAATAATGTAATTATGTGAAATGTGTAGATTTAGGTATTCATTTCAACAAGAAATAAATGTTTCAACTAACATTTCGAAGTAAAGATGATATATGTTTATTAAAACGTTCATTTCTTGATGGAAAGATTATGTATAGCGAAATATACACATTTACCATAATTACACTCTTTTTTCCAAACTAAAACTCACAATTAACTTTATTTTCGAAAATCTTAAAAAAGAAACGAATGAGAAGTTAAAACTTTTCTTGGCATAATTCGCAGCGACACCTGCGGAACTGATAAAATTATTTCCATTTTTTTTTCAAATTTTCTACTCAGTTTTAAAATGTATCTATGTAGACAAATATTGGTTTTAAGTGATTTACTCCTAATAAAAAATAAATTAAAAAAAACCCTCTGAAACAAATTCCCTAAACAAATTAGTTATTTAGATCAATAAAGCAATTTTCTAAAGTATTATGAAATTTCTAAAATAAATTTAACAGAATCTTAGTTTTACTATTGCTTCTTTCGAGTCTCTGTATTGATGAAATTATCAATGACAATTAAAAAAAAAATCTGTACCACTGTAGCTCATGAAGGATCTTGGATTTAGAACATGGTAGAGACTGTGCTATTTCTAGGTCAACGGTTGTGCAGGAAGGTGATTTGCTCGAGATCACTCGCAAACGCTAGATTTTCCACCAATCAAGGATACCCACATTATAGATGTTGGGGAGTTACAATAAAAATAAAGGGAAATTCAAAGAAAAAAAATTCGGAAAAATAACTTCATTAGTTCGATCAACTAATAAGAAAATAGAACAACAGATGTGAGTGGACATAGCATTGAGTGAAGAGATTAAATCATTTAACCCAACAGATATTCTCTCCTATCTTTATCAGTCGTATATTAGCCAGAATAAAGAATCTAATCACTGTTTTTTCATTGCATTCCTTCACATCAATACAGTTTCTAACGTAACCGAAAATTCAGATATCTGTTAAGCTTGATTATTATTTTTTCCTTATTCCTTATATTTCTTCCAAAGAAATATTTCTTCATTAAAACACTTAACAACACATTCTTCTGTTATTTCTTTTGATACTTTGAATTCCTTTTATTTTCTCTTGGACTGCACATCTATCTATACATATTATAAAACAAAGTCCTCGGACGCGTTTGTTCGCGGTAAACTCAATAACAACAGCACGGATTTTCATGCGGTTTTCACCAATAGATAGAGTGATTCACCAGGAAGGTTTAAGTATATAATTTGTCGAGGTTTTGTGTAAATGGGTTGGAATATAGATGGGGTTGACCGAAGACATTGCCTAATCCCGTGCGATTATCCAACGTATTCGTACATAAAGAAATATTTGGTTTGGTTTTTATTTTTATAACTTCTATATAAAAAAGTACATTAGCTGAGATGGGAAGAAAGAAAATCAAGACTCCCAAAGAAGCCTAACCAATGATATTCACGTGGTCCTTAGTGGCCGGTACGTGATAAAAAAAATACATTACGCAGACAAATTATGTAGCCATAATATGCCTTATTACCCGAGCAACGCTGGGGTCGTTCGTTAGTAATACATAAATTTTACCATTCAGCCCCTATTTTCCTAGTTTTATTTAGCTGGAGTCCCAACTGTTCCATTTATTCCAGTTGAACATACCTCCTGATTTTGATTCCATTTTACTCAAATTGGAAAGTTGAAAAAAAAAGAATTATAATTTATTGAAGATATAATAATCATAAAATAGCTAATTTTAAATGTATCCTATTTAATTTGATCCCAGTTTTTTTAGCGCAGAAACCGGTACGATATACATTTTTTTAAATTATATTTGTCTCAACAAGAAATAATCTTTGTGATAAACAAGAAATTATTTGGTTGACCCTATTTTTTCTACCGGGTGTCAAACATCTATATATGGCACCTCAAATAAAATATAAACCCTTGGGGTTTTATAAAGAATTCAACACCGAACAGAAAAGTTCCTGCAAATATTGGCCCATGTTTGGGGAACTATTTCGTTGAGCAACTACAGTCTAGGGCAGTTTTCAGTCGGAGAACATAAAAAATAAATGCATTTTTTTCCATATTTAGCAATTAATTAATCTACCTCTTAAACCTAAGAACGAATCGAAATTAACGTGACGAAAAATAAAATTTGGTGTTTCGTCAGATTTAATCAGAGATCAAAATATTATCTCGATAGATAAAATGCGAGATTTTGGAGATTTGTCGACGAGAAAATGATTTTCACTATGACGTGCAATATCTAATTCCGAAACTATTTTAATTTTTTATCATTAGCTAAATCGGGTATATGTTGTAAAAAAAAAATCTATAATGGAATCACACGGACAAATCACCTCCCTGCAAAACATGTTCTCCAAGAAACAGTATAGTCTCTACCATCTACTAAATCCAAGACCCTTCATGGGTTGTAGTGGTACAGGTTTATATATTATATATCTATAATATTATTTGTGGATTGGCAAAACGTATTGAAATTAATTTTTAAGGCCGAAGCTCAAACGACTGAAAGTTTCCCAAGCCTTGACCTCAAGGCCGTAATGTTCTTCATATAAAGCTGACTCAACGGTGACGTAGTGCATTCCTCAATCACCTGTAATGCATTACAATCCAGCAAATGATGACGTATTACTGTTTAAGAGCTTATTTTATACGACGGATTGCTATATTAGGTGATACATTTAAGGTCATTTGGATAAAAGACATGCTACAATTGTAATTGTAATTGTAATTACAAGGCCAAGTAGTTCTAATGGGCATTATATTTATTATTATTGCTATAATTTGTATAAAACTAAATTATAAAAATCTTTGAGGAAACCACATATATGTGATAAATAAAGGGAAATACACTACGATACCTCATTTATTATCACTAAACTGTACAGGATGTGGAAAAACCTACGATAGAACATTCATTCATATTATGTACTAATTACTTATAAAGACTTTTCAATGTTTTATTGATTTTATTTATTATTGAAGATTCAGAATTTTTTTTTTTTACGAACGTTCAGATCTAGGTGTTGACGTGGAAAAGAAAGTAAGTAAAGAAATAATATTTTTTTCAAACTAAAGGTAGTAATTAATCATACGAATAGGATATAAAGAGAAGTAAGTCAAAACTGGGATTGGTTTAGTTTCTACGAAGGGTGGTTGCTACTATTTTCCGTTTGTAACTTTCATTTTTAGTTGTCAAAACAGTTTTTGCTGCCTTTATAAAGTTTCATTTTCATGACTTAACTTTTCCATTCCAACACCTCAATTATTGAACTCTTTTATATATAGGATTGGGTCTGTTTCAGAAAACGCATGCAGATTATTTTTTAGATATCTGTTATTTATACTATTAAATGAAGTTCTCATAATAAAACATGTGTATATTTATAAATAATCTCAAAACAAAACCATTGCAATTAAATTTGAGGATAGCAATGCTTTCAAAAATCTTAGTAAACAAACATTCTTTCTCGTACCTTCTCCTCCATGTGAATTCACATAAATATGAATCCAACATGTTTCTACTCGTTCCACATTCTTTTTTGTTTCTTCGTTTGACGTAAGCCCAAAGTGATTCCACGTTTCTGGGTATGAGCACCTGTGTTCAAGTCGACGAAATTTTTTGAATGGTTAAAAGCGTAGTGTTTATACCTCATGGCTTCAATTTACTTTATTCCCTAACAGGCCTTCCAGGAATCGGAATGTAATGTTGTCCCAGGTCGAATTGCAGCTTTAATGCAAGAAGTCAGCATTTCATCTGATCTAGATGGGACAGTATGTAGGAAAAACTCGTTTCCCTGCATACGCCCCCGAACAGCCATTGCTGCGGATATATCCTCCCCGCATTATACTTTATTTTGAAGAAGAAGGATCGTCGATTTCAACACTAAAACCTTCTCCTCCAATCATTATAGGCTTTGTTAATATATCTACACATACTTCCATGAGTTTGCTATATATTAACTTATGTTAATTAGTGGAAAAATTCCAACTAAAAACCTTAAGTCTCTAAACTAAAACAGGAAATAAAAAATACCTGTCCAATATTTCGCCTATTCAGGCACCCTCAGGGGAGAAAAAGAATAATAGCAAACCAAAAGATGAATAATGCACCCAAAACACACACATCCCACCACCTCCAAGGCTCAAATGCAACTACTGAATCATAGGGAAGGTTACTAGATTCCCAGCTAGCTAAGGTTAGATAAAAACAGCTGATAAATACACGGGATTTGAAACATCAATATACATTCACCAAACCCCAAAAAACCCAACAGGAAAACAAAATAAAATAAATAATAGTAACAATCAACACAAGAACAGAAGACAAAAATCTATATGAAAAAATGAAAGTAAAAGTGCAAGAAAAAAAGAGAATTTATAAAAAACCAGTGGACTTAGCTAGTGTTATCAGCTGTTTTTATCTAACCTTAGCCAGCTGGGAATCTAGTAACCTTCCCTATGATTCAGTAGTTGCATTTGAGCCTTGGAGGTGGTGGGATGTGTGTGTTTTGGGTGCATTATTCATCTTTTGGTTTGCTATTATTCTTTTTCTGCTCTGAGGATGCCTGAATAGGCGAAATATTGGACATGTATTTTTAATTTCCTGTTTTAGTTTAGAGACTTAAGGTTTTTAGTTGGAATTTTTCCACTAATGTATTAACATTTATTTGATGTCTCTGTTGACCGTTCCCTTTTTCAATTTATGTTAATTAGGATTTATAATTAGGTTACATGTTAAATTTCTGAAGCAAATGGATTTATTTCATATAAGTAATCATAGTTGCCGAATGCATGCGTTTTCCAAAACAGACCCAGAGGATTTTTTATTTTTAAAAAAATTGTAATGTAACGTTATTTTACCTCAAACTGAAAAGTCCTATTTTTCCATGAAATACGTCCACTATTCAACAGTTAAATAATATTCTTCAGAATGATAATTCCTTTAATTTTTAAAAACATAGCACAAATATAATGGTGTTATTATTCAGCAATGATTTAAATTTTTTTATTTGATACTTAAAAATAAATTAAGCTGTATTAAGGTGTATCAGTAATGACTCATAAAAAAAAAGAAGGGAGAAATTAGCTTTTTTTTTTTTAATATTGCAGTCAGGCCTCAACCACGGAAATTACAGCTGGTATACTTTGAACAAAGCTAAACTTCAAAAGTAGCTTAAGTTCAGTTTTCATTTTGTGGAGTTACCGTTATAACTTAGTTTTATACCAGTAGAAGTTCATATTATCTTCACTCACCCCTTCATGGCTCTTATAGATATATATTTAGGAATTAAAAATAAATAAATGGCGATAATAATAATACCTTTATTCTCATTTCATTTATTATGTATTGTTATTGACCAATGATAAATATATTGCATTTGTACAGTTTATTCTTTTACAATTTATAATTCTTCAGTTGAATCCTCTTACCACTGTTTATAGAAAATGTACGACTATCTTCGCAGAGAAAGTTCCGAGGAAGCTTAATTAAAAGCTTAAGAAGGCGTTATTTAATTATATGATAGACATAAATGCAAGTTCCTTAAATACCATTAATTAAAATGTATTTTAAGAAATAAAACAGAGATAGGCTAGATGGACACAACAATAAAAAAAAAATCGATGTTAATAAAATAAGAAAAATTATGAATTCAGACTTAAAACAAGTTATGAACTACAAAAAAAAAAACATGAACATTAGTCAACCACCAAGGACTCTTCAGCAGACAGTAATTATTTGATTTCTTCACTATGAAAAAACTGAAAAATGATTACTTCTTTACTTACTATCTATTCCATGTCAACCAACACCTCAACTCTATTACAAAAAATTAAAAAAATTTAATTATCAACAATGTAGAGATTAAGACTGGAAGAACGTCAATAAGAAAAAAATAATCCTGAATCCTTAACACTACGATAGAAAGTATTAAAGAATCCTGGTCTAAGCATGAACATGGGTCTAAACATGAACGAGGAAAATTATCATTCTCTAGAAATAAATAAAAGAATAGAGATCGCAAGAACAGCCGTCATAAGATTGAAACCACTTTTATCAAATAGTAACATTGACTTCAAAATAAGAATACGCGCTGTAGAACGCTATAATATACTCGCAGCTCCTACGTAGAGTTGAGCTCAAACGCTCAAAATAAATAAATAACAAAAAATCTAATAATTAGAAATGTGGTCATGCCACTGAATGGTCAAAATGGTAAAGGTGATTGACAAGGAAAAACAAAAATTGGAATACTAAATGGATTTATAAAAAGAGCAGGACTGATATCCCATGGGTGACAGATATCCCACAATTTTTAGCAGGGTGACATGCGTTATGGCATATGAGGATGATGTAAGCCGGGAGGACTCAACAGAGCATCCAGGAAACAATCACGGTCCTTGAGATGGAATCAAAAAGAATGGGTCTCCAAATTTACGAAGATAAAACCAAGATACTTATATGGGACAAGAAGAACACTGCTCACTCAGTTAGGCATTATACAAGGTTGTACAAAACACTCGTCCGACCCATCATGAAGTACGCACCAGAAACCTGGGTATTGAGTAAATCATGTGCTTAGCGAATTTGCAGGTTCGAAAGAAAAATATTGAGATGAATTTATGGACCTGTAGAGGAGAATATCTCGTTTCGACTTCGAAAGAACTAAGAGCTGTGCTCACTTCATGATGACCTAGGTGTCTCACAATTCGTAAGGGTATGACGTATTAGATGGCTAGTGCACGTATGAGGATGCGTTAGAAGAGGACTGTCAGAAGACTGGACAACGGAAAACCTGATGGAGTAAGACCGAAGGGAAGATGTAAGGATGCTGTTGGCGAGGATCTGAAGAGAACATGTGTATCCACCAGAAGTGCTAGCGGCAGGGAAGAGCGGTTGAGCTGGCCTAGGACTGCTTCAAGCGTCTCCTGCGTCTGAGTACTCATATAATTATATATTTGAATATTTACAACATATATTTTTTGTTATACTTTTATTTCCTATTAAACAATTTTAAAACAAAGGTTAAAAATTTTCTGAAGCAGAACTTCCACTAATTTTATCTACAATTTTATGTAGACACAATTCCTGGTTAATGTAGAAGGTTAATCCCAGATTTTTCCGATAAACTGGGATACAGACTCATTAGCGACGAAGAGGACGAGGTTGTCCGGCGAAACGGATAGGTAAATGCTGTGTTCGCTCTCCGGCGAACAAGCATTTCTTTCTCGTTTCTTTCTTCCTTTTTTCCCTCTCTCCCTCCGCGATCAAATGGTCGTTGAAAGAATAAAACCGGGTAGGAAATTCCATTAGAAAGGAGAGAGGTAATGGTGCGGGGCAGTAGGTAGGTAGGAAATAGATCAATACGAGTGATGACAGGGAAAGATTTAGTGGCCCCCGTGGGAAGGATATTGTACAGGTTGGGCCCCTGCGCCCCCCCCCCCGGCCCTGTCATATTGGTCCTCGCCAAATTATCACCCCCCCCCCTCATACCTACAACCTAAATAATAAAAGTTTTCGACCCAAGACAGTTTAGTTATTGTTCTCGACTAACTTCTATATCCTTGTAAGCCGATTCTTTCCTCATCGGAGACGTGAATCGGCTTCCTGAAAGTATTCCGAAATGTGTTAGTTTTCTTTCCAATAAATAACACATTCATACTCCCAAGTGTAATTTTTCTCTTGTTACTTACACGCTTCCCGCATTTCATGTTGAACAGGACACGCATTAATTCAGTAAAGAACAGACACAGTATTAATTGATCAAGATTCGTATTGCCACCCACCAATAATTCTAATTAAGAATGAAATTCAATTCCTTGGCAAATGAAAGAAACAGCTGTACTGACTGATAATCAGTTTAGCTTTATGGTCCAAGAGTTGACAAGATCTCTTAGGCAATCGATATCAACAAGTTATAGTCATATTGAATCAGACTCAAAGTCTATAGGTTTAAGCTATGCTTAAATCTATAAAAAAGGGCTTTACTAAGTAAAAACTGCAAAAATAGCATAATGATGTAGCTTTATTACAATCATATGAAAAATAATTACAGTAGAACCTCGATTATCCGTTAGGGTGTGGGACCAAGATGGTGACGGATTTGGGAAATAGACGGATATGGGAGTGAGACATATATTATATTTATTTATATATATATATATATATATATATATATATATATATATATATATATATATATATATATATAAATATATAAATTGTTGTCAAGACACAACGATTGATTCTTAGCCGGCGGCACCTATGACTCTAGCAATCAAACAATATATACAAATCTTTTTTTTGGTTTTTCATTTTTTTTTTTCTTTCTCAAAACTGAGGTGGCGGTTAACAGAGAGTGATGATAAATAGTGACGGATAATAGAGGTTTTACTGTAGCTTCTTTTATTATTCTTTTATAATTTCGGCAGTGTGATATTCAATAACAAAAAGAATATCTAGCCTACTTGATGATAATGAGAAAGAGTTAAAAGATGCAACTCCGACAAACTTCTCCTAATGCTAATTATATTGCATAAATAATGGGTACACTATACACCTATGGGGTGCACCTAAAATAATAATAAAAAATAACAAAAAAATTATTCCCTGCGCTCTCAACCGATTTCTAAATATTTATCACATTAACATCCATTTACGTTTTACTAAACTGGTAAAGATTTAATTTGGAACTTCAGAGTAAGTATAGCGAATATCTTGGGTGATCTCGGATTGTGCATCCCTGCGTTTTGGTACAACGTACTATTTTAAAGATATGAGATATATACGAATATACTTGATGTTCTATAAAGCGTACCCTTAAAGATTATAATGACAGAGCCGCTGGTACTAAAGGGAAGTAGGCAGGAGATGAGAAGACCCTCCTCAGCACTTATATTAATACCCCCGGGTCCCCTTCAACCTTCAAACATGACGGATCTATCTGGCAAAGTCCTTTAATATTTCCTTATGCATCCTTCTTACATTTTATGAATATAAAATAATAAATGTTTTCCCTTCAATGGGCTACATGGTAGGGTAAAGATCGAATAAAGAATAAAGGTCATTCACATGACTCTTCGTCAATTATTGCATTTTAGGGAACGGGATTGCACAGTTAATGAGCTCTGGGTTCCGGGTTCATGTTCGGTTGTGGCAGATAAATTATTTCTTCCGGTAACAGCCATGGTATTAGACACTCCTGGATTTTCAGACCCTCCAGGGGTTCACAAGGCTCTACAAAGTTGGTGATCTTGATTGAAGGAAAAGCCTGGACCGAACCACTTCCTGCACAGATGAATTGGAAACAGTTTATAAAGGCACTGTAATAACAAAGAAATTTTATAATCTTAACAGATTTAAATTTTGGGGTTTAAAAATTAAAACCTTAAAAAGTAATTCAATTCGTAACACTATTACCCATGAAAGGCTTATTAGGTAGCAGAGAATGTACAGTTTCAAAGACAATGGTGGAGCAAGGAGGTAATTTGGCTGAGATCACACCCAACACTCTGTTTTTCCCCAATGAAAAGTACACACTTTATAGGCTGGGTGAGCCCCAGAAATGCAGATCCCACAGATTCGGAATCCACATAACGTTCTGCAGACAAGGCACTCCTTGTGGTACTACATGTCAGATTATTTGCATTTATAACATCGAAAAGAGGCCCAAAGACAACCAATATAGTTTATTGTCTGCACAGAAAGATCAAAAGTATTGAAAAAATGGTTGTCCCAGTTGATTTATTCAATTTTTAAGTAAGATCTATCTACCTATATCTAATATTTTCTTCATAGTGGTTTATTTGTTGGGTTTAGAAAAAAAACCAATGCTACAAAGAAAAAATGCTAGGAGACCATTCGAAATTCTAACGATTTTAATGCAAAAACTTCGTATTTAATAATATTACGAATGTAATATATATGCTAAATACCGTCTAATTAGTAACAATGCATAATAATTAAGGCAACTACAATCAAACCTGTATTTTTTGTGAAACAACGTATACACTATACATATATATATATTAATTTATTTTATTTTTTTAACTCGGCAACACATAACAACAAAAGCAAAATTAGGTATCATTCAATTCATTTCCTTTTTAAAAATATTTATTATAGATTAATAATAAAAATATTTCAAAAGGAAAGATAGATAAAATATTCGATTTTAAATTTTAGTGTTATGAAGTGAAACAGTTCCTTCGAACAAGTTATAAAAGGGATTTTTGGGCGTTAGGGAAATACATTCACAAAATAACACAAGTTATTTTGAGTAAAAACAGTATCGTCAAAGTTTGTTTTTCTTTCATTTGCCTCCCACATCATAGTGACTGGCGTTTCGTATGCTTAAAATAAAAATTAAATAATGTTTAAAATTAATGTTAATTTAAAAGGCAATGCAGATTCTGAAAACACTTCACTTACATAAACGATTAATGTACTCTCTTATGTATCAGTTTTATGTGATTAAATAGTTTCTATGTGATTTGCTTAAGAAGTTAAGCAACTGCAGTATTCTAATAAATTTGTTGATTATTTATCATCTACTAGTTAAGTAATCTTACTTTTTTCAATTAAATAAAATTATTCATCCTTTATATTTTATATATATGTAGCATTAAGTAGGATAAAGGCTCAAGTTTTAAAAATTAGTTTCGTAGACAAGATGCCTAAAAATAAAAAAAGAAGAAGTTTGATAAATAAGTTACCATGTATTAAAATAGACATATAGCCGGGTATGGTATATTTCTGATATTTTTTTTCCCAAAACTGTTTATTTATATTTCTATGAGAAATGATTGCTAACGATTTTTAAAAAACTAATACAATCAAATATAAGTAATAATAATTCTAACCATCCAAATACTTTTTTTTTTTGTATTTTTACTTCTAATTATTTTTTTTTTTTTAAAGAACTTACAATGTCAACTAAGACGACCAGTTTGATGGAAAATTTACTGAGATATTTCCAACGATTTAAGCTAGATTATTTTCATCATGAAATTCGTCAAGTATTCTGTTCTTTCTATTTTTTTAAAAATATAAACCAACTTTTATTTGTGTACGCGCATTTTTTTTATAATTAACAACTTAAAATAATATAATAACATTGAAATCAAACAAGACTTCAATAATATTTTAAACAAGAGAAAATACATTAAATTCACAGTTTTGTGCAATTACATTTTATAAACAATGAAATTTCATTTTAAAATATATTTTTGTCCCTTATTGATGAAATGGCGTTTTTGATAATCCTTATGTTTACATTGGGTAGATAAAAAGTATTTTTTTATAAATATCATTAAATTCTTAACTTTCTTTGAAAAAATCCTTAACATAACTTTTGTCCCAGAATTTTTTAAGTTTGTCTTAAAAATGAAATCTTTTTGACCTGTGGGATTCATATGTATTGAATAATTCATGTAATCTTCCATAAATTATCATTCTTTCGCGCATGTTTAACGATTTTTGAGTTATGCTTATTATATTAACACAAGAAGCGTGTCATAATTTTTAGAAATGACTGTCAAGTTTACTCAAAACACTGGTCTTACTCAAAATTTAGGTTTAGATAATGTAATTAATATATAGAAATGAAATATAAATTTATAAAATACAGCCATTGAACAACTTCCATTTAAAAGCCTAGTTTGCGGTCATCGCCCCAATTTTAGGAAGGAACCTACAGCTATCTCTTGGCATGAATAACAAACCGCCTTACCTTGTTTAGCCTCCTCCCAAGGCCCTCTGGAATAAACATAATAATATTATTCTTTTAATATTTAATAACATTGAAAAATAAAAAGGAAGGTTTAAATTTTCCGATTATCTTCTTCTATTACGAATCCGTTGTCTAATTCACTGAAAAGTACCAAAAAAAAGCAATATTATGTAAAAAAAAATTGTTTACTCATTATTAACTTTGCTCTTTTTACAATTAAAGTATTAATAAACCCCTAAGAATAAGGATAATACTATTTTTATTTATTAATATTTTTTCTTGTTTTAAAATAAGCAAATGGATAAAAATTTATTTCTTAATATTATTTGAATGAATTAATTAAATGAAATCTCACCGATTTATTAATGTGTAATATTTAACTTACAGATGCCTTGTGCTTTTTCCGTTATACATAGAGTAATTACTATTTTCATTTTTTTTTATATAGACATATTTAACTATTATAAATGTTACTTCATTATATGGAAACAATACATTCTTTTTTAAATTTATTTGAACAGTTTAATAAAACAAATTAGAAGATGTGAGGCGATATTGGAGCATATCATAAAAGTTGAGGAATAAGTTTATGTATACACTTGAAAGGTACAATATTTCATGTCATTACAAAGTCTTTATTGTATTTTGCTGTTATTTTTTTTTTTTTTTTGTTATGAAAATGAAGTTTAGGCAAAGTGTACTTTGAATTTGTTTTATCGATACTATTTTATTTCTTCATTAATTTTTAGATATAAGTACAGCTTTATTAAACACTTGTCTATAACTTAACAGTGGCTTTTGACTCGGCACTTTTGAGTTAAGCCTTCAGAAGCAATGGAATTGGTTGAAATATTTAATTCAGGAACGACATATCTGATATCCCATTTTCAACATTTTTTTATTTTAAGTAGAATCATGTTTGAACTGAAAGTTTTATGGCATTAATGACATAAGTTGAAATAAAAAAAGCTTCAAGTTTTCAAGTGGTTAATAAAATAATTTCAATACCGTCACTGCAACAGAAATATTTTAGCTAACATTGAACTTTCAAATAGGTACCTATATTGAAAAATTAGGTTTTTTTTAGTAACGACATTATTCTTTTGAGGTATAAGAAACTTTAATAAAGAAACCAGGATTGGAATATTCGAAATGCATAGAATATGTGCACCTTTCTCTTCCTTATATAGAATATGTGATTATATTGAGCTTTCTGATTATTTCAAAATCAAAATTAATATTAATTTCATCAAAATTTAAATTATTAAAAATCGAATCTTCATTTAGTCGCGCCAGTATTTTCCAGATTTTTCTTCTACTTATTTTCCTTTTTTTTTTTAATTCCGAAGTAGAATTCTTCGATCCAGCTAATGCAATGGCCGAGAAATGATATTTAATTTCCTGTTTCGTCTGTTATCATGATCAAAACTTGGCCAGTTTATACTTTGTGACCAGAATTTTTCAGTGACTCCGTTCCTTGTGCTATACCGAGTTTTCTGTTTATTTCGCCTTCCTTCCCCTACTTAGCAATCCTGATAGGGTCGAATCTCGTATAGACTATATTCGCGTATCTCCTATTGTTAATATATTTAAATAATAACTTAATTTGCAATATTAATATTGCAGATTTATACGTTTTGTTTTCTGAGTCCCCTTTCGAACAAGGAAGCCCTAATGACGTGGCGTTTCAGTATGATCCAGTAGTTGTTTTATCTGCATCCGTTGCATTTTAAAGATATCCTACTGTTGAGAGTCCGTTTTCAATATATTCTAATTTAATTTAATTTGCTAATGTCACAATTTATTGGTTAAATTATAGTTATAAATGCTTTCTACATATCATAAATTAGATATTTTAACAAAAAGTAAATAAAACTATTGTTAAGTGATCTTAACAATTATAATCGACAAACTAATGTAGAGAAGGTATTGTAATTGATCATAGGCTTTACTTTAAAACGCAAAACAAATAAAGTTTTAAATGTATTCTGAGATCAAATTAACTATTTTCTTTTAAATATTCTGTCTTTTATCGAACTTCCTTTTTATGAAACATCAGGGATTATTCATGGTAAATAGATAATAGAAAAAAAATAGATTGTTTAAATCATGAATTATATGTGGAGTTTTTTGTAGTCTTAACATATTCATTTGTCATAAAACAAGTTTTTTGGACCAATTAAAATGTATGTGTGAAAATTATTCATTTTATTTAACTTTGTCTCATGAATAGATGTTACAAATAAACGTTGTCAATACATTTTTTTAAATTATTATTAATTGTTATTTTGATGGTGAATATTTTTAAATATTTTTGTTTTGAAGAGAAAAGATTTGTCCTGGCCGGGATTCGAACCCGGGTCGTTTGCATTTCCGTTGCAGTGCTCTAAGCCAGCACTGCAGGTATACGACCCCTGGTAGCTCAGTGGTTTAGAGCACTGCAACGGAAATGCAGACGACCCGGGTTCGAATCCCGGCGAGGACAAATCTTTTTTCTTCAACACAAAAATATTTAAAAATATTCACCATCAAAATAACAATTAATAATAATTTAAAAAAATGTATTGACAACGTTTATTTGTAACATCTATTCATGAGGCAAAGTTAAATAAAATTATTAATTTTCACACATACATTTTAATTGGTCCAAAAAACTTGTCCAAAACAAAAAGAAAAAGTTATCAATAAATGTTTGCCTCATCTCCTTGAGACATGGCTTACTTGTTTAGACAATTAGGTTTATATAACTTCTGATTGAAAACTTCTTTCTTTTTTTATTTAAACTAATTCCGAAGTTCCACACTAATAATTAAGTCTTATTTAATATACAACCAATTATATTAAAGATTATTTTTGATAAGAGTTCGAAATCCCTTTTTTTTCATACTAGCTTTATTATTACTGAATTTAATTCGATGAATATCAACAAGAACATTTTAAATAAATACATCTCTATTAAATTATAAAATAATCTCTATGAACTTCTTATAGAAATATATTAAAAAAATTCCACCTGATTCCAATGAGGCCATCCAGACTTCAGTACGTTTTTCTGATATTGAAACAATATTTTTAAAAAGGCAGGGCGTAGTAACTATTTTATCAAACACCGACAAATTGTAATAATATATATTATTATCATTTCTTCAAAAAGACAAATAAAACAAAATTTTATAAAATAAAATTGGAATATATTTTATAAAAAACATATTCTTTAAAAATATGATTAACATGACTCATCGGTTGAATGAATAACTGTTTGAGTTAGGGACAAACATCGTAATATCATCACTCTGTTGTAAGGGAACAATAAAAACCTTTTTATTACTGTCTGGTGTGCATTGTGTCAATAAATTACTTATCGCACAAAGGATTGTCCAATCCAATATATTTTCAATTTTTCAAATATTTTTTAATATTTATAAATTATTTTGATACTTGTAATTAGTTGCAACATGCTTGTTCAAACATGCTAAGGTTTGAATCTGATTACTATGTTTCATAAAAATCCCATCTCAACATTCTGAATATTAAAATATAATGGAATCGATTTATAATAAATATAATGAAACTATTCACTCACATCGAAGATATTTAAATTTATATAAACTGAGACTTTACAGATCCTGTGTTAGTTTTTATAAAGATTCGAAATTATTTCCCAACAGGATGATTCTCATTATGCTATTGATAATGTTAAATTGGTTTTTATAGAATTTATTAATTAATAATAATTTAATTGGATAGGGTTCTTTTTCAGTGATTATCTCATCCATTAAGTAATTAATCGATGGAATAGGTACACTATAATAGGTTTTAATTCTCCGGTTAAAAGAACTGATGGCCCATCTGTAATTTGTAGGACATATAGATATAACCTTAATATTTTTTTTTAGTAAGAGTTGTTAAGTAAATAATCACTAAGATGGGAAGTAGATTGGTATTGTCTGGAGGTAGTAATTTTATATCAGTAGTTTAAAGAGGAAGGGATAGCTAATGGGTTACTCAATTTAACTTTTTTTTTCGCCACAAGATGGCCAGGACCACTCGAATATATTTAGCCCTCAATGGCTTCCCCTATCTCCAGACATCCATCTTATTCTATATGTAGTTTTTCTCCCTCAATTCCACATTTTTATCCTGTGCATTGCAGGATCTCTTATTTAGTTAATTTGTTTCCTGAAGTCGATCTTGTTTAAAGAATCCTCATTTCTTGTATTTAATATTAATAATATTTCTCATACATAAACCTGTTTCGAATATCACTTTTATGGATATGAGGTATTGAGGATTAAATGGGGATAACTCCGGTATTTCAAAACTTGACCAATCCACATCTTTCTATAGTTTAGTCAATCAATTTAGTCTTGTCCTTCCGTATTTCTCATGGTTTAAGTCCGCTTCTGAACCTGATGTTTCGGAAGCATAAATCATTGCTTGAGTAAACTTGCGGAAATACTTTAAAAAATTGTCAATTTTAGAAATTTCGGAGTTATCCGCTTTTGATCCTCAACGTCTCATATGAGTGAATATCTAAGAATATTGAAACCCCGAAATACGTGTCCAATATTTTTAAATACACATCCACCAAGAAAATCAATCTATATAATAAAAATGAATCGCCAAATGTCTTGCTAAGCGCAAAACTCGAGAACGGCTCGACCACTAAAGCGCAAATAAGGTTCTTATGGAGAAAAAACCCGTAAAAATGATGAGGGAAACCTTCGGTGGCCGAAAAACCTTGAAATTTTCGGAGTTATTTCAGTTTTTGGCCTGTATCTCCTAAATAATAAAATACAACACTTTTCTTTTCCCATACAAACCACTCTGTTCCCAGATGTCAAACATTTGACGTCAATCAAAGCAAAACAAAGGCGCGTTAGTTGTTAGTAAAAGTTTATTCGAATTCAGTCCCTATCATTTAATAAATAACTAGAATCTTGTCTTCGTATTTAAAAATCTCATGTCACGATGTTTGTTCGGGCAATCTCCGAAACTACTGGACCGATTTTAATAACATTTCGCACAGATATATAAAATTGTCCAACATGAAATATAGGCTCTATTTTATTTGGATTAATGACCGCGATATTTTTTCCTAACTATGATTCTGCATTTTTGATATGCTGTAAGGGCATGTCTGAGTAGTGTTAATCCAAGTTTGCAACAAAAAAAAACGGATGGGAAAGTCTTTGGTGGCCGAAAAACCTTAAAATTTTCGGAGTTATTTCAGTTTTTGGAATGTATCTCCTAATCGGTGCGTAATTGAAAAAAACATAGGAAACTATTTTTAAAGTCGATTAAATTTTCTACAATTTGAGCCCAACTGCAGCTCTGTAGGTCTAATAGATTTCGAGTTACGTCCTTATCATATAAAAAATAACAGGAATCTTATCTATCTATCTATATAATAAAAATGAATCGCCAAATATCTTGCTAAGCTCAAAACTCTAGAACGGTTCGACCAATTCGGGTATTTTTTTTTTTTTTTCATATTTTTGTTAAGGCGCAAAGAAGGTTCATATGGAGAGAAAAACCGTAAAAATGACGAGGGAAATAATAAAAACAACACTTTTCTTGATCCATTAATAAAAAATAACTGTTCAGTGAGGAGATGTATTGTAGAACAATTACAAATTTTGTTTCATCAACACAATCAATTGATTAGATTGTTTAAAACTGCACTGGATCTTATGCCATCTGGTAATCATAAAATTGTAATCAGAGCTGATAAAATTCCTGTAAGAAATCATGTGAATGTTTCAATGCGCCAACAATCGATAAAGTTGCCATTGTAATGGTTGCAGAAAATTTGGAAGCCCTTTGTTTTAGGGTAATAGGGCAGAACAACGTCTGTCGCGACAGCTAGTATATAGTAAATAATAATGTGTTATCCGAGAAGCATTGAGAATAACAAATGAGGATTGTTTTGAACGGAGAAAATTAATTATCTCCTTGTAAATATTAACAAGAAAAATAATTCTTATAAGTAGTAACATTATTATATTGGTTCTTTGAGCGATTCATACTCTAATTAGATTTTAATTAGGGTATAAAAGTAACTACTTATTTCATCATGAAACATATTTCGTTTCGTTTCAAAATAAAATAAATAAAAAAACGGGAAATTAACTTATATTTTTTAATTGAAAAAGTGAAATAATACAGAACAGTGGCAACTAACCGAGCTTATTTCAGCCTGTCTAAACTATTTGATAGTAGACTGCTCAGTCGCAGAACCAAGCTGAGAATGTACCAAACACTCGTCCGTGACATAATATACATCAGAAGCATGGGTGCTGAGTAAAGCATTAGCTGAGCTCGAAGAAAGATAATCAGACGAATTTATGGACCTGTAGAGTCAAATGGCTCGTTTCTACTCTGAAAAAACCGAGAGCTGTACACTCTTAATGATGGTCCAACTGTCATACAATTTGCTATGAGGCACGTACACAAATTGACTGGGGCACGTAATCAGGAAGGGTGAGGAGAGGACAGTGAGAAGACTGTACTACGAAAAACCCGATGGAGTAAGACCTCGTGGAAGACCGAATGGAGGGTGCTGTCGTCGAGGATCTGAAGAGAGCATGTGTATATATAAGACGTGCTAACGACAGGAAAGCTGTCCAATGACTGCTTCAAGCATCTGCTGCTTCGCGAATGAATGAAATAAAAGAAAATTCATTTAATAAACACAAATATATATGGTGTATAAATATAAAAAATGTTGCAATTTTATCCATTTCGATCTCCGAACTACAATAACTTCAATTACAAGGACAGATTTAGGTTGGTATCATTACGAATGGGTTCACTTGTGGTGGTTAGCTTAACAACCTACTAAGCACAATGTCGCGGGTTCTGGTAGCCCTAGGAATTTTTAATGGAAGTAAAAAATCCTTAGTTACGCCGCCTGGGAGTCAAGTACCCGTTAAACATGCATATCTTAATTATATTTGGATAGGCAAGATTTATGACTCACACTGGAGCATAGTGCATTAGCCATAGCAGCTTAAAGGGGTGTTAAATGATAAATGTCATTACCAATAATACGTTACACTGGTTAGAATCCAATCTATTATTCGAATGAACTTGTGGAATATAAAAAAGAAGGTTTAGTTATGATGTTGGTGTTGACTAGACAGCGTGTTCAGGGGATATAAAATTAGCAAGTACCCGTTGGAATGGACACGAAGGCAGTACAAGAGGATCGAGTATCGGTTCATTATGCGGGGGGCGATGTCGAACAAGCGGAGGATGGTGGTACCCTCGTACCCTTCTCTCCTCGTACCTCGGGCTGACATACAGCTCTCTCTCTACGTGTGATTCCCCGACTCTTGCATATGTTCCCAACGCTGGACTATATTAGTAAATTAGGTAAAAAATATGATTAATTTTTTATATATGTTAGAAACGTTGCCGTTCATTTTGCCTTAATAGTTGTGAGGGATGACGCTAAACAGCTAAAAAACAAAACAAAAAAAAAAGGTATTTTTGTAATGAGAGGTAAGGTATAGGCACTTCATATAGAAACGTAAAGGGCAAAAACGTGTATACTTATATTAATAAGTTAGTTACTTCATCAAATGCAATATTTTATAATTATTAAAACATAGTTATATAAATATTAGGAAGAAGAGAATGGTCCGGGTTGAGTTCGAAGAAATAATTCCTTAAATAGAGATAAACTTTTTATTGGAAACTGACTTTTCAACCCACTTTGCAGGTCTTCTCCGGGGCTGGATAGATGAGATACAATTATAAAATGAAATAATTGTAATAGAAAAATAATATATAAAAATGAAACTAATGGGGAGTAAACCAGTTACAAAAGTAGGGGTAATATTCAAGAAGAAAATAACAAAATATTTTAGTTCAAGGTTCAGCGTTTACAAATCTATTTCATTCCCCATTTTAGAGATTAGGAAGATTTAAGAATTCTTTATTGTTTGTTTCATTTAAACTCACTTTATCCTGTTCTGGATAATCGAAAGATGCTACAGTGATAGTATATTGCCTATCCAGATAAATTTGGGAAAGGAATTTATAATAAGTAGGCTCGAGACCCCCATTTTACGTCCCATGGACAGCATTACTAAGCATGTTTCACGACCTTCAAAAAATCGTAAGGTCATTTGCAGGGATGTGAACCCGGACATAGTAGGTATTATCTTAGCCACTACGCCCCAGAATTCTTTATCCATTTAATGTATCTTATCACAAATATCCAATTATGTTATTTGTATGTTATCCATCAATACCCATAAATACTCAACATCTTTTGAGCAATGAATTATAATCGAACTTTTCTTCATGAAATGTAAATTGTGACTCCCGTAGAAATCCTGCTAGAAGCTTGAATTGAGGCTATTAAATTGCCAGCCATGAAGTAGGCAATTGAGAAATACGCCAGTAAGCACAATGTTGTTTCGAGTATGTGTAAACAGGAAAATACTCAAGTGGCAATCGATTAATGAATTTCTGCTAAACTTGTCAACACAACTAAAGTAATAATCCCTATTACTTGAAAATTATCAATAATTACGACAACCAATGGAAAGCCTCAATAAGCAATTCAAAATAAAAATAAGAAATTTCCCAAAATGCCTTGCCTGCTGTCAATGTTGCCATTATGAACGCATATAGAAGTCGTTTTAAAAAAAAAAAGACTTAAGAGCCAAAATCCTAAAAATAGATTTCTATTTATTGTAGTAGGGCGTCAACACCAACTCTACTTATTCCCGCTCACGATTCGTCGAAAAATAAATCGGAAACGCTCTAAAGATCGATTACTAATGACGTAATGATTAAATAATGACATCTCCCATCGATCACTCTGGCCTTGGCCAGTACATGAAATATTTAATAATACATTGGAGTTGATAAACTTTTAACACCAATAAATCACTACTGTATGCAATAACCAATACAATTTAAATATACGTAAATATTTAACATATATTATTTATATCGCTGTTTAATTTATGAAAAAAAATATTTTTGAAAAATCTCTGTACGGTTACTACTCATTATACCTTGAGCTCATTTCTTGTTGGCAATATTCTGGGATACCCTGGAAAAAAGGTTCGGCATATAAAATTGACATGTTCACATTCATGATCATTTTTGTTTTTGGCTTGTAATATTGAAACGATGAATATTAATTAGAATTAAATAATTAAATTATGTGACTAATGAGTGCCAATACTTGGTTAATTGGAGTTATCGAAAACGAAGGTCAGAAATGACGTTGACCTGCCATCCAAATGATCAGCTATTTGCTTTTAATTTATATTCTAAAACAAACCTAAAAAAACTGTACCACTACAACCCATGAACGGGTCTGGGATTCAGTACATGTTTCAGACTGTACTGTTTCATGGACAACGGTTCTGCAAGGATGTGACATGTCCTAGGTCCCGCTCAATCGGGAGATTCCCCCCCCTTTTTTTGGGTAACCTATTTTTATGATATTTTATAGAGGCTGGGTGAGCCCCAGGATGGTCCTAGATCCGATTTGATCCATCTCCGGCTACAAACAGACTAAATAAAAGTCTTGCCCGCAGCGGGATTTGAACCAGGATTTCCGGCATGGCAACTCAGTGCTCTACCACTGAGCCACTCCGCCCCCTTATATTCTAGAATACTGTAGGAAAAATCCCAAAAAGCAAATCCTTAAGTCTCTAAAATAGTAGAAAAACTAACTCGTCAACCTTTCGCTAATCAGGACATTAACGAAAAGTTAATTCACGCCAAAGAAGACGAAGTGAAGCGCAACAACTCATGTATATTTCTGGAACGTCTTGGGAACATGGCTGCTGTCTTTATTGGATGAGGCTGTTTGGTAATATTTGACTTTTTATGTTAATAACGTAAGGAAAATCGTAAGAATGGGTACACAATATAGTTGCTTTGATTTTCATTTATTGGCATTTATAGACATAATAAGAAATTAGAAAGAATGCAATAGGGAAAATCCGGAAAAGCAAAGCCTTGAGTATCTAAAATACTGTAAAAAATTGACCAGTCAACGCTTCGCCAATTCAGGGATCTTCAGGGCATACACCAAAAGAAAAATCACTAAACTGTTGTTTGCTGAACGTCTTGGAGTTTACAACCTCTATGTTGACTGTTAATGTGGGATGTGGTACATTTTGTCCTCTTTGGTGTGATTTTTCTTTTATTATATGTCTTGATTAAAGAAAAATCGCATTAAAATGCTCCACATACCACATCAACAGTCCAAATAGACTCATCAAATAGAGACAGTAATCTCCTGTGATCCTGGCGATGCCTGAATTGGTATGACGTTGAGACTGGTTATTTTTTCCCCAGTATTTTTGAGCCTTAAGGCTATGATTTTTTAGATGTTACCTATTGCATTCTAATTTATTTTGTCTTAATTTAGATCTCGAAGAAACTTGCCTATTTGAAGGAATTAGCAGTTGGAAGGTTTCCCTCACCTCTTAATATCTTCTACCCGAGTCCCTCATGATGGTCTCCTGGGACATACAAAGAGGAGAGTCTGTCACATCCGCCGGTATATTGCACAACCTGACAGTCGCTAAGGCTGACTTAATTAGTATATGCTAAATAGCTTCACCTTCGAGGGTTAGGAGTGAACTTTCTCATGTGGCTTTGCTGCATCTAAGGCATTTACGAAAAAAAATCTCAATATAATGAACTCAAAAAGTTTGTCAGTCTATATTTGTCCACGATACAGGCTGCTTTTGGCCTCAAACTCTCCAAGTTTCTTATAATAAATTTTGGATTGATAATATAAAATAGGATTAAGTATATTACAAGTTTATTTTCGTTAATAATAATCACCAATACGAGATGCTTTGCATAAAAATAAGTTATGTTTATAACACCCAACAATAATTTAATAAAAATAACCATAAAACATTTCAAGTTCAACATTTATTAATATTAATTCCTATCATATTAACATATCTCCGAACCATCAATCCAACGCAAAAAGTTAAATAATGTTACGGACTACTGGGTGTGAAATGAATTAAATTTACTAATATTCAAGTTACTAATATTTATTAACATATTAAAAAGAATACAATGAAATTATTTAAAACAATTAAATTATTAAACTAATATAAATTTACAATAACAATTCCTAAAGATTATAACCTAGGCCTAACTGTTATCTAATTACTAAAATAATATACAAATACTATAAGATATTACTAATACTAAATAACTTAACTATTTACATAAACTTGTGCAAATACAATAAAACTAAACTAGAGTTTATAACAACAAATTAACACTTACAGTCCTCTAAATAAAGTCAACCGACCGTAAGACTCCCCAAATATGACAAACTGACACACAGTTTATTACACTCACTTATCACTGACTAGTTCACACTGCCACTAACTGTCACTGAAGTCGACAACTTTATTACTAACTTACTACTGACTTACTACCACCCCGGCTGAACAGCTCCCCTTTTATATAGGCAAGGTTCGTCGGGTTGGGGGTACTTCAAGAAGTTCCAAGAATTGTCTCGCCAGATCGAGATGCTTCTCGATCTTTCTAATCTCATAATCCATTCAGCCGTCCTAATCCTTCGGCCCCTTTCTCTCGGACCGTAACAATAAGTTCTCATTGTAAACGCCTGATATTATAAAGGTCACCAATTAATAGTACAAATGCGTATGGTTTTAAATGTTATCGAAAGTATCCAATATTATATTTAAGTATCATTACAATGCATGAAAGGTATTAGATTTCAGTACACGGTAAAGACTACTGTTTATTGCCAACGGTTGTACTGGGAGGTGATTTTCCAGATCTTTCAATTAAAACTTTGCATGCTATTACAGAGTCTTAAAAAACAACAAAAAAAAACTTCTACATCTCTTAAAGGATCTCTAGTTCAGTATGTGGTGGCCACTTTACAGAGGCTAGGTGACCCCTAGAACTGTCTGAAGATCTCTTAGGGTCCGTCTATGGGTGTTAACGGGTCAAATTATTTATAACCAACGCCCGGAATCGAATCCGGGACCTTCAGGACAGCAATTCAGCGCCCTCTGAGCTGCCCCATCATATTACTTCAAATTTAATAAAAAAGTGTAAGTATTACTTTTAGTAAAGTACCTATAAACTCATATTTCCTTATTTTCAGTAAGCATGAAAAGTTTAATCAAAACCTATTTGTTAAATCGTAATCCTCAAAACATTGGCAAAGCCCCTAAAGAAGGGAAATTGAGCTGAATGAAATCCGTGGTATCTATTTACAAAAATAAAGGAGCCAAGAGCCGAGTTCAGCTACCTCTATAATTTCAGAACTTGGAGTTGATTAAATTTGACGTTGAATAGAGCAAGCTTAATTGTTAGTATTCTCTCAATTCAAGTCACGACAACTGGATGACAACATTCAATTATCTGTTTAAATGCATTAAGTGGTTCATCGTTTTAAGGAAAATGTATTGTTTGATATTATTGATATTTGATATCGGTCTAATGCCGAGTTGTATTGCTTGTATAAGGAGCCTCATGTGGTCCAATTCATCAGGGTACACCGTATAGAATGGTAAGGTCGCATAATAAGAATGCCTGATATAAGTGTATCGTGCAAACACCTGCAGGGTGCTGTAATTAGCAAAATAAGAGTTGCCTGATCAATTAGGCTGTGGATACATGATTTTTTGTTTTTTTAGTACCTCAAAGTATTAAGTATAATGGAAACGGAAGGCCAGAAATCGAGAAGAGTGGAACAAAATTGTTAAGGAAGCCAAGGGACGTCCGGGACGTTAGCGCTAGTTGTATTAGTAAGTGATTCATCATTACTTTAGATTATTATGTGTTAAAAGTTGCACTCTGTTGTTCGAAACAGAAAGTGCTGGTTACGTCAGGAGATTGTTCAGACGGTAGGATCTTCTCTTGACTTTCATAAACTTCTATTTAATAGAAACAGAAGTTTTCGTAGTAAACAGAAGCAATCTCATATCCAAACTTGCTGTGAGGTTTGAGAGTGTGAGAGCGGTGCCTGCTACCAGGAAAGTAATGGGTAGTGCTAATTTTTTGCAACGTTGATAAGAGAATGCTGTCCGTATTCGGTAGCAGAAAAATCTCAATACTCAACTCAGTCCAGCCAAGCAGGCTGCTTACTACTCTTTTTAGATTTTTTTTGGAGTTGGAGCCCTGATACGAATACAGTTATATTTTCGCTAAATCGAAAAGTTCTGACGATCGTTCTTAAATTTCTGGTCTTTAAAAAATCTATAAATTTAGAGCTCAAGACCCTTCATAAGTAGTTGTGGTAGTTTTTTTTTTTTTACTACTGCATAGATGTTCAGGTTCAATCAGTTTTATTTTTGGGGCTATAAGGTTTAGATTTGTTTCGGATAAAAACTGTCTGTTGTTATTACAGTCTTTATAAAAACAGAGTACAAACCATTATGTTGAATATTACATGGTACAGACTCTATATGGTAGAGACTCTATTGGTTCTGAGATAACGGCTGTGCAGAGAGGTGATTTGGCCGAGATTACATTTCCCCCAGGTTATCCCCTCAAATAAGAAAATCCACTTTTTAAAGAGGCTTGGTGAGCCCCATGAGGGTCTGCAAATCCCACAGATTTTGGATGCGTATAATGACTGATGTCAGCTGTGGTCCGAGTATTTCTATTTCTGAATTCATATATGTTCATTATTCTATGAATATATGAGAAATTCCAACTTAAATATTACACTCCTTTGAAAGTAAGACTATTTCCACAGGGGCATAATATCGAAAATATATACATTTTTTAGCGTTATAATTGAAGTTTTAAGTTAAATAATAATTAAATTAGTAAAATATAATAATAATAAATTTATTTATGAAATTATATATTAGTATATGTATGGTAGAGATCGATTCTCCCCCCTATGGCCGGTGGCAGTGATAACACTGCGCTCTGTTATCGTATTGAAATTTCCGAGCCGAATGCGACGTCCCAAGGCTGACGCAAGGGTGTATTATTATCTCCTCCAGTCTGCCTCGCGGCGCCTTTCAATCCGGTTCTTTTAGTTTATTCTCTAGTTTAGTTAATAATGTCCGAGTTGTCTGATGAAAAACCGAAAGATGATGCTGGTGAAAACCAAGTCGTGGCCAGACCGACTGGTGCTCAGTCCAGCATATTGCATTTAGTTTACACATTTGGCAAGCATTTGAGTAAAGTTGCTATTGTTTACCTTTTCGGCTACTTCAATATCAGCCCTGCATGGCTTTTGGGCCCTTTAGTGTTGTCAGTTCTGAGGGAAGAATGGAAGAAAGAGAAACAATTGAAAAGGAATATTGCCAAAGCTGCTGCAATGTCAAACGAAAAAGATGTCATTCTGGCAAGAGTCGATGATCTCCCTGCCTGGGTAAGTAGTAATTTTATGTCAATATTTGCCTCCTGTAAGTGTAATTGATAGTGGAGTTGTGTGCTTAAGATATATGTTTATTTGTTTACATTCAGTGTTAATCTTCAATCCTTCTTATACATTTTTTACTTCTCTTCTTATCTTTATTCAATTACTGATTTTGATTGTCTATTCAGGTGTTTTTCCCTGATATCGAAAGAGCAGAATGGGTCAATCGGGTAAGCAGCAGTAACTCTCCAACTTTAGATTTTTACAATACATTTTTTACATACATTACTTATTTTTATTCATTTCATATTTTTCCTTTACAGATTCTGAGCCAAGTATGGCCAAATGTGAATCATTATGCGAAAGACATCATTAAAGATCAAATCGAACCAGCTGTTAAAGAAAGTCTACTCATGTACAACATGAAAGGATTTTCTTTTCAGAAAATGCGTCTTGGATCCATTGTATGTTTATTAAACTCTAATACATATTTTATACAAATTGTGAATTCCCATGCGTATTAAAAATAGTTTTAGTTTAGCTGTCAAATGATAGTGAATTTTAGTTGTAATTTTATGTCCATATTATATTTAATGTTCTATTTCAGCCTCCCAGAGTTGGTGGTGTCAAAGTATATGACAAAAATATTGCCAGAAATGAAATTATTATGGATTTAGATATATTGTAAGTTTATAACTACATTTTTACCCCATTTTTTAAATTGTTATTTGAGTTTTAATGTTATGCATGATTGCTTGTTTAAATATTTTAGCTATGCTGGAGATTGTGATATTTCTTTTGCCTTGAGTGGGCTTTCTGGTGGTATTAAAGATTTCCAGGTCAGTATCCATTAGCGAATTAAGTAACATTTATGATATTTGTTTTATTATCTATTTATCAATTTTTTAATAAAATAAAATTATTATAGATCCATGGAATGGTCAGAATTGTCATGAAACCATTAATCAGAACTATGCCACTTGTTGGAGGTTTGCAGATTTATTTCTTAAACAACCCTACTATGGACTTTAATCTTGTTGGTGTAGCCGATCTGTTGGATATGCCAGGCTTAAGGTTTTTATTATTTTCATATTAATTGTTTAAGTAGAGAAATTAAGTATTTAGTAACATGAATTATCATTCACCAGTGATGTGCTGCGAAGAATTATAGTCGAACAAGTGTCAGCAATGATGGTTCTTCCAAATAAATTATCTATCGTTCTGAGTAATGATGTTTCCACGCACAATCTGAAATTCCCTGAACCACAGGTAAGCCCCTTTTTACAAGTACTATGGACCTCTTTATATTCCAAACCAACAATATAATCTTATTAATTAAATTTGCATTCTAATTTTATTTTAAAATCATCAAATAAGTTGTGACGTTTTGATAATTCAACATATTTCAAACTTTTTTTTTTATGTGATACCCAACCTATTTATTGCCTCTGATAATAATTTGTTCACAAAGATGTCCTCCAGATTATTCGGCAGTAGTTCCTCCTTTTATATTCCATTTAATTATTTATATTTATTTTTATGTAACAAAAACATTTTTTTATTCATAATTATATCTCTTTCATCTAGAAGCTTTTATTTTTTATACTGCTACTTTATACTTTTTACTACAGTTTTAATTGGATAATGTGTAATTAAAGATTCAATATCCCAATATTTTTTCTTACTAGACTTAAGTTGTAAATTTACAAATTTTTATTTATTGTTTCCTCTTAAAAAAATCGTTTTATTAATTTAATTTATTGATATTTACAACTATAATAATATTGCAACAAGTAAATCTGCTAATATGTACAATACGACATGAAAAACACTGTGGAGAAACTACCCATCCATAGCACTCCATAAAAAAAAAAAATAAAAATAATCTAAACTTGGTTTTAAAATCTTTTTTAATTGGATAAGGTAATCAATCTTATAAATAATTGTGGTAATATGAGGCTTATAGAGAATTATTAGGTAAATTTAAAAAAAATAAAGCACCCAGTAAAATTGGAAAAGAATGTCATAGTTTGAAAATATTCCAAATAGACTCTATTTCATGAATTAAAAATTAACAGATTATCTCGAAATTAGGCAATTTTTATTTAGACATTACTTTAAACCTTCAAGTAAATATTGAATTAAAGAACTAATAGATTAATTAAAATTTATTTGTAATAAATGACATTATTATTTTTGAACTACTAACTTGTTTTTAATCATAATGTTCCGTAACTACTTCTAGTTTTGGATTATGAGGCGCATTCTTCTGGTTTACTGTTTTAGAAAACAAACGTTTATGGGTATGGAAGAATGAATTATGTATTTTTGCGTTCTTGGTCAAATTAATTTATCACGTTCTTCATGTTACATAATAATAATTCTATATGAATTGATAATTAGAAGTAAAAGTATGAAAATGTTGACAGAAAAATTAGAACTTTTTGAAATAGTCTGATATCAAACATTGATTTTTAAGATTTCCTTATTAGAGAAATTGCCTATAGTGAACCTGCTATTAACCCACGTTGTATATTAATTACTTCACTCTCTTATGAGTTTTTTAATTAAGTTAAAAACAGTTCAATGTTTTTGAGGCTATCACAACTAGTAATTATAATTATGAATGGGATTTTTGGGCTATTGTTTTATTTTTTAACTAAAAAAAATGTAATCAAATTACGATAATTTAAGTTGTTGTTTTTTTACTCCTACAGGGCGTTCTGAGAGTTCACTTGATTGAAGCTAAAGAGTTGATGAAGAAAGATATCAGTATGCTAGGTAAAGGAAAATCAGATCCATATGCTATTATTACTCTTGGTGCAGAATCTTACAGGACAAAAACAATTGACAACACAGTTGATCCTAAATGGGACTTTTGGTGTGAGGTATGTAACTGCATTATTTCTTTTTTCCAAAACCTAACATTCCTAAACCTACTTTCTTTTCTCTATCTTTACGGTAAACTTCCTAAGTATAATTGTAATAATTTTTACATAAGAGCAAAATAAGTTTTACACCGTGATGTATTACTCATTTTGGAGGATGGTCAAATTTAATATTTAAATCTTACGTATTTGACTTCCTTTTAAAATTATTTAAAACTAGCGACCCACCCCAGCTTTGCTCGGGTTATAAGGCATATCCCTACATAATTTGTCTGTGTAATGTATTTTTTTTTTTTTATCACGTACCCCCCCACTATGGAGCACGTGAATATCATTGTTTAGGCTTCTTTGGGAGTCTTGATTTTCTTTCTTCCCATCTCAGCTAATGTACTTTATTATATAGAAATTATAAATATAAAAACAAAACCAAATTTTTTTAATATATGAATTTATTATCTTGCACGTTAGATAATTGCACGGGAGTGGACAAGCAGCGTCTTCGGGGAAACCCATCAATATTCCAACCCATTTACACATAACCTCGACAAATTATTTAGCTAAACCTTCCTGGTGAATCACTCTATCTATTGGTGAAAACCGAATGAAAATCCGTGCAGTAGTTATTGAGTTTACCGCGAACAAACACAGCTGAGGACTTTGTTTTATAATATGTATAGATATTCTGTTATATATTCCTAAAATAATGAAAATGCAATAGTAAAATTAAATTTAACAGCTGTTTATCTCTACTTACAGGAACAAATTAATTTTTCAATTTAATTTAATTTAGTATGTTTAGATTTTAATTTTATTTATTAGACTGTTGAATCAGTTTACCTAGTCTTATTTATAATTGCATTATTTCTGAGTTCAATTTAAAATTGAAGTTATAAATTATTTTATATTTACTATTCTTATGATGGTGATAATTTTTAAATATTTTTATTTTGAAGAGAAAATATTTGTCCAGGCCAGGATTCGAACCCGTGTCAGTTGGTTACACTACTGCGCTAAGATGCGGGCGACCCGGGTTCGAATCTCGGCCTTGACAAATCTTTTCCCATTTGAAGTTATAAATGTATGTCAAAAAGATAATATATTTTATCATTCTGTTAGTAAAAATATTATTTTTTTATATAAAGCAAATAAATATTCTTTGAACTATTTTAAGTTTTGAAAATTATCTATTATTAGATTTTCTTTTCTTCTTTCAATCTCTTAATTTTAATTTTTCCGATTATTTCTTTTGTTAGAAAATGAGACAAAAAATAAATTACTAAGTTTTGAAGTTATTAGAATGGGCACTGTATTTATGTTTCAATCATCTTTGTTTTCTTTTTTCAGGAGGAATGCTTGTTTGATTATAGTTTTTTAGTATTTAGTAAGTTCTTCATTTCAGTGATATTTTAAATTAAAAAGGAGTATAAATCCCTCGGTTGTCAGGAATGTTTATAGTTAAATGAATAGATACTTTGATGATCCCTTCAAATTATTCCAACTGTTGGGAAAACATGTAATTTTTTTCATTTTATGGTTTTATTTAAAACTCACACACCTCAACCAACTAAATTTTAGGATTTTGTCACAATTTCAGTTGTTAGTTTCTGTAATTATTAAAGTTCTGATTTAAAATATACATTTTCAAATATTTAAAATTACTATTTTGTCAATAGTTTTATGCCCCTTTATTTAATTTAATACAAATAGATTTTTTGATTCCTCGGTATTTCAGAAGGGAATCATCTTTGTTTTTAATAATGTCAGTAACTGTAAATGGATACATGCTTAGTTTTTGACTCGTAGGTTTATTTTTTATGGTTCCAACTAGACTCCAGATGAATCTATCACCCCATCAATGACTTAAAAGTAACAGATCAGTGTCTTTCTGTTTTATACTATATTTTCTCCCTTCCTTGGTTATCGTCAATATAGATTTTAGCATTAACATAACACCCATGTAGCATATATTAATAATTACTCTTAGTATTCCTCCAAGCAGGAAATTTACATTTACTTAATCCACCGTCTTGTCCATCTATTCCCAATTATTCTTAAATTAGTCAATGTTTGTCTTCATGGTTTTTTAGTTAGTAAAGATAGTTAAAATTTTGTTTCTGTACTTTACAATTACTTAATCAATTTTGATTATGGTGTTTCTTTGTTATTCAGATGAAATAAAAATGTTATTTTACTAAAAGCCTACAATTTAGTGGTTATTATCTCTGATATTAGCAGTAAGTTTTTGGTATCTTTGAGAAATAAAACTTACATCGTTTTTCATCTGAACTGAATATATTTCTTTATATTTATTGCAGAAGACAAATTTGACTCATTAATTACATTGATATTCCAGTATAAAACATTAAATTCTTGTCTTTGGGGCTGTTTTAGTATTTTATTGGGAACTTTAATATCTATCAATGGTTTTACTGTTCTTTATTCTGTTTTTGTTTTTTACATTTGGCATGTAAGGTGTATTGCATAGTTACTGATAATTATTATTTCAATTAATTATTGCCTTGCATTAGTTGGTTATTTAATATCGTATTATGTAGGATAACTTATTCAAAATGTGTGCATCATAATTTTCGTCTTGCATGACTGTGATGTCTTTCCCTACCAAAATGAAATGTAAACTTTTATATTTGAATCTGCACTTGGTATAATTTCATCTCCATTCTCCTCAATATTATATTTTTGTAATCTAATTTTTTTTAGAACAAGATTAAGAATTCCTGATCTGTTTAATTACACATTTTTATAATTCCTCTTATACAAATGTTTATTATTTAATATTACCTGAATTTTTAGACTGTACCCATTCTTGGCAAATAGTCATTTATTTAGTTGGCGCTGCATTGACCAGTAGAAATGTGATTGGGTCTCCACATAGTTACTTGTCTTAACAAAGTAGTATGTTTATGGTGTGTTCTCATGATTAAAATTAATGATATATCATCGCTTTTATTCGTATTGGCATTTACATTTTTATTAATTTGGCATCAAGCTTCAATGTTTGTAAGCGTTTTATATATCTTGAATGGTATCTACTAATAATTTTTTTATCAAAATAATGTTATTGAAGGATTGGTCAAGGAGTTAATAAAACACATAAATTATCATTCAAGTTAAAAATAAGAAAACATAAGACAGTTACAGACGGATGCAAATAATATTAAGCCGGTTTCATATAAGATTATTACCATAATATAATGGGAAACTAATAATGAACATTTAATACAGAAAAATAATAGGTAATGTCAATCAAAATAAGGCTATAATGGCCACCGCATGAACAGATTCTCTGAATCCCAAAACACTCCAAGTGTTATTAGGTTGTTGTGGCAAACCACTGCTTAGATATCCAACCATTAAAGTTCCAATGAGCCCCAAACCATTGCAACCATAAATGGAATCCTATGTTGAGTCATTCATTTTTTGCTTTTTGCCACTCTGCTGAATTCTGAAAAATCGGATTGTAATTTCACACAATTTAAAAAAGAAATCGGGTGCCCAATTTCACTTCATAAAACAAAGGAGTTCAGAGGGTTTTGTTACTTCTGTATTAATAAGGAGTTAATTAAACCGTTTTATTTCCTTTACTAATAATTTCTAAAGTACAGAATGTTGGGGATTTGTTTAAATATAGCGATGAATACTTCTTTAATATAATATTAACTCATTTTTCAATGTAGTTTTTTTTTTTTAAAGAAGCTTTTTTTCGAAACAAGCATAATTAAAATAAAATATAGAAAACTATTAGCTTTAAAAAATTCAACTGAATGATAATCTATTCATGTGGGCCTGTAGAAATGGCTCATCCATATATGGTGATCCTATGTCCTATAATTGCTTCAATTCATTAAAACATATTTTTTCTACTATATACATATTATTTACATTCATTTGGATTTATCTTTAATAATAAGTAAATAGTATTAATCTTCAATATTCTATAAATAAAATAACCTTGATAAAGTTCTATATTGATAGTATACTTCTAAATCCCCAATAATTCAACTTAAATAACAGTTACACAAAGATTTACAGATATATTGTTAGTATTATAAACATAACCATGACAATATAAATTAAAAGAAATGTGTTATTAACTTGTTGATCAATCTCAAATAACTTAAATCGAATTGGCCTCATCATATTCAACTTGTATTTAATAATTACTAACACGTTTATGCACCTTTAATATAGAAGGATATATGTATGTTTAATGGATCTCAATATTTTTTATTTTCTATTTGGTTCATTATTTTTCATCACAAATATTTATGCTTTCAGTTGTACTCAATTTTCATAGTTGTTTTTTTATTATGTTTATTAATCTAAATAATAGAATATTTGTAGCTATTTATTTTTTATGACAGAGTAATTTATTACATAAGGTAATAAATCTGCCCTAGCAAAAAGTAAAGCGCTTGTCAATCATTGTCCTGCTTGTATTACATGTAACGTTAATTGTTAATCATTAAATTTATTGGGAATATTTGCTTTTAACATATTATGTGCCTTGTTACTTTGGGTATTAAAGTGTTTGTTTTTTTACTAACAGGCATCAATTATTCAGCTTAGAGAATAATCTGTTTTCATAATTATTATTTTTAATAATCACTATTCTTTTGCAGTGTATACTTAAATACTCAATCTTGTTTTTGTGCAGTATTTAATGAATTAAATCCTGTTACCTTAAGTAATTATCCCTTGAGGTTTAAGTTATTTTGTATGAGAGGTTTTCATTCATAAAATTTATGAAACTTCTCATTCTGATTTGGAGTAGAAGTAATCTCCTAAGACCGGCTTAGAGTTATCAGGCCTTTCTGCATTAATTTTTAGCAGGAATGAATATCTTATCTTTATATTTGGAAGTATTTAAATTTTCTTTAGTGTACTTCAAAATTTGGAAAAGGAAGCTTTCTTTGAATATATTTACATAAGACTGCCAAAAGGAGATTAACCAAAAATTCATTAAAGAAAAGTGGATATTAACATTTTCAATGCAGAGAGCGTTTTAGTATGCTGTATGAGTTTTAGTGCAGGTCATAGAGCATTATCTAATGCTCCCATCAGTCTACATTCAAATTGCTTCAAAAGTTTTGTCCCACCCTCAGTTGGGTTTTCAAAGAAGTACGGGAAACAAATAAAACCATTTGTATTCCCACATTGAAAGGGTTCAACACTGGCTCTACAACTCAGTACGGGTCTTGGCCGCATCAAGTCGTCGCCTCCACTCTTTTCTGTCCTGTGCCTAAGTCCTCCAAGCTCTGGATCCAACAATGGTACCTGCATCCCTCTCGACCTCCTCTGCCCATCCTAGTCGTGGCCATCCACGTTTCCTTTTTCAATCAACATACCCAAATACCAGTCTCATATGACTAGTGCCGTCCTCCATTCTGGTTGCACGTCCAGCCCATCTAAGCCTAGCTATTCTTATTTGCTCCACATCTAGCTCCTGATACATCAGATTCTCTGCATTCTGATTCTTTCTAAATTGAACGCCAACTCTAACCGCTCCAAACATCCTTCTTAATATTTTCCTTTCAAAGAGCAGCCAACTCTTGGCATCTGCCCTGGGCTGAGGCCAGGTTTCTGATCCATAAGTTAAAACAGGTCTGATATTTGTCTTGTAAAGCATCACAAGGCTCTTCTTGATATCAGATGACTTCTTAAAATTTTTGCCATCCCAAAATAACAGTAATTAGTGGCCAAAATTCTTCTTTGAACTTCTGGGCCAGTTTAGTTATCTCTTTTAACCAGAGAGCCAAGGTAGACAAAACTGTCGATACTTTCAAATGTGTAGGCGCCAAACTTAATGAGGGTACTGATTGCCTTGAAGGGCTATTATCCGTACCAAGAAATGCCTGTTGTAAATCCCTCTGTGTTCTTCCGACTATATCTATGTCATCCACATAGGCAATTATATAGATGGACTTAATCAGAATGATAACAGTGACTTGTAATCCTGAGTCTCTTATGACCTTTTCGAGTGCAAAATTGAATAACAGGCATAATAGTCCATCCCCTTTTCTCAGACCCCTAGTTGTCTTGAAAGTGTTAATGATTTTAAAAACATATTATTATATTGTGTTCCCTTTACAATTTGTGATTTTTTTTATCACAAATATTTTTTATTTATTTTGCCATACATTTTTTCATTTATTCCTTAATTTTAATTTTATATACTTATTTTATCTTCTGTACCGTTCACAAAAACATGTTAGAGTATGTACCTGTATTCATATGTTTATTTATACCTTCGAGAAATGTTATTTATACATAGAATTAAAATACTTCTGCCTAGTCTGTAATCATTCACATTGCATTTTCTTTAATACTTGTTTCGTATTGTCTATTTTATTATCTCTATCATTTCTTAACAACATTCCATCCATATTAATATATTTTAAATTCAGATTTTTCCCTCTATTTTTGTGATGATTCTAGTTTCTTTCCTTTTTACAAATTTTTTAAAGATTAAAATGAATCTGGTAGAAGGCAGTATTTTAGTTTTGAAAATGGTGGGGTAATCTTGTAATTTTTTCCTTGGATAGTTTTTTAGTTTAGTTTAGAAACATTAAGTTCATTTAATGGCAACCAAATAAGTACTATTTAATTACAATTCATATAAATTAAATAAATAGTATTAAATAATGATTCTGAAATAAGTGAGGATTGAGATTTAATTCAGAACTCACTCTTAAAAAATCTTAAAGTTTAAATATTTAGTTTGAGTTTAAGCCATGGTTGATTTTGATTACTGTTGTTATATAATTATATAAATATATATACATATGCAACATAACCACTTTACACGATGATTTTACTTGTTCTGACAATACTAAAGGGGGGTATTAACTTATTATTTGGTTGATTTATTTAAATTTTAATACTTTTTTCAGCATTATTAATTCAATATTTTTTATTACACCTTAATTGCTTTATTTCTACTTATGGTCAATAGAATTTTATTGTTGTAGTCATATCTGTAGTATTTTATTTTATTTAGCATATTTTATTTGACCTAATTTATATATGTCCAGTCTACTTAGGAATTTTTATGAAGGCTGAATTTCTAATAAAATTTCCAAAAGTTGTCTCACTACAAACACATGCTACGATTTACTGTTTAAAAACGTGTCAGTGGTGTTAACTCATTTTAACTGTGTTTTTTTTTTTTGTTATTTCTTGTTAATATTTGATTTATCTGGATAATTGGTGCCACGTTTTTTTTATTTTAAATGCATATTATGTATGCACTGTTGTCAAACAAGTGTTCTAATAGTGCACCAGTGAGCAATACCTAGCGATACACTGGATGCAACTGATTTAAGAGCTTGGAAAAAAATGTTACATTTTTAACTTTATTAATTTTACATACAAAATTGGCATGATATCGTTAATTTTGAATAATGCAATTATTTAGCATTAATCTTTAGTTATTATAAAATTTGAATTAAAAGCTTTTTTTATTTGTATTTTCATCAGTAATTAAATTTTTTTCTGGTAATTATTTGCTAAGCATATACCTATTTATAGTAAGAAAAAGTAAAGTTGTTTTTTCTAAAACTTAAGAGCACTTAGCATGCCTGCAAATCAATTTAGATTTGTAACTTTTTAAAAAATGTGGTTAACTTTATGTTAAACAATTATAATTTAAATCTAATTCATTTGATGTTTGTAAGCTATTACTCTAAATTCCCCTTATTAATTATGTTATATAAAGATTTTAAGTTTGAAAAAAAAATTATTTTAATAAGCTTTAGTCTGGATTTTGTTTTTGCTTTTTTGTTTTATATCACTAACTAAAAGATTGATTCTTCACAAGAAAGTATAATTGTTTTAAATAGTATATTTATTTAAAAATCTAATAATACATTCCAATTAACTTATTTCTAAATAATTATTTCTTTTTTCTTTTCAAGCTCTGTTGCATATTTAAAAGATGAATGGAATAAGATTTTTTTTTTTTAAATATGTCTAGTATTTATTTTAGTGATTTATTTTTATTTTTTTTATTTTATTCGCGGAATTTTATTCAGTTCCCGATTGATGCAATCTCTGGCCAAATTTTGAACCTCAGACTAATGGATGAAGATGATCTTTCGAAAAAGGACTCTAACTTAGGGAAGTAAGTAACAAATTCGTTACTGTTTCAAGAAACCATTTCTCCAAAAGTTAAAAAAAAAAAAAAAAAAATGATATTATAAAACAATATTTAAAAGATAAAAAATTGGTTTCTTATATTTGAATATTTGTTAAAATACCTAAACAATAAAGTTTCTCTAGTTTAAAATTTGTATTAGGTATTACTATTTATGCTTTCTGTGTATAAGTATTTATTAATGTTATACGTTTTAGTTAGAGCATGAAACTTCAAAGCTTTGCACGTCCATACTTCTTTATTACTACTCTTTTACTTAATTATTTTACCTTAAATGTTTTATGGAAAGTGGTTTGATAACTTTTATGTTTTGTTGCATGATGCTTGATTTTTGTTCATTTAATTAGATTAAAAATTATTGTTGACTTGAAATAATACATTGTTAAATCACTGACTGTTGAAGAATTTAGCTCATGCATTCTATAGGGATTTTTCGTTTTTCAACTAGATATAAGATTGTGCATACAACTGAATCACATTTGTATCACTTGATTTTTGGCCCCACCTGGTTACTTCTAATTACGATTTGCATGTAATGAATATAATTAAAGTTTTATTGAGTTTCATCTTTTTTCTTTTATCTTCTGTTTCTCCTTTAACCAACAGTTAAAACCATTTTAGGCTATAATAACTTCAAGGCGGAATGAGGAAGTATCTATGACTGTTTGGGACTGGGACCCAGGTGTTCCAGGTGTTCAAAGTCATGATTTTTTAGGAAGGTAGATCAGAGAATTTAATGAACGTTTTATTTTATTTTTTTTATTTGGTTTTTACTCAAACTGTGTGAGAATTTATATTAAAAGCTTACTTGAATTATTGATAAGATTTTTTTTTTATTATTATTTTTTAATCCCCTTTTAGGATCTTATAATTTTAATCAACCTCAAAAGCATTAGTAATAAAGGTAGGTCTTGAAGTAACATGGAACATATGAATTTTCACACTGCATGTTTTTAAATAAAATTATACAAAAATGTTTTCTTGTTTTACGAAGTGTGTCTTGTCTTATATTTAATTTCTTTTTGCCTCGCCATTTTAATTTTTATCTTATTATTACTTCACCTAAAAAACAGTTTGATTATAGTTTTTGTTGGAATCTACCAAAGGTGAACTAGTGAGAACTCTCATTTTTGACAAAGATAAAACTGGAAAAGATGAACCTCTTGGAAGGTATATTGATAAATTGTTTCAATAAGTATTTCAGTAAGTTGTTAAATATTGGGCTCATCTTTTGTTACAGTGAAAAATAAATATTTATTTTAAATTAAATTATTATTTAAGTTTTCTTTTGGTTTTAAAGGTTTTCTTCCTTCTAACTTCAAATTAATTTGCATGATGATTGCTTTTGGGCCTTTAATTTATTTATTTGCAATGTTTTACTACTTTTCTGTTGCTGTTAAATTAATTTTATCATTTAAAACTTATTTTAAATTAACATACACTCATTCACATTAAAATTTCAATTTAAAAATAAAATTCTGAAGTAGTTTTATTTCTGTTAGAAACCCCTTATATAGCTAATCGTTTTTGTAAATAGGGCCTCAGTTGAAGTGTTTGGAGTCAGCGAAAAAGGTCAAACTGACACTGTAAGTATTTCTAAACATTTTACATCATCATAGTTCTTAGTATAATTTATTTTTACTTGACTATATAAATAGATTATTTTCCCTGCGTGAAGAAGTATGTTTATATTAGATTGTAATACATTAGTGACTCATGTGGAAATGGTTAACTGGATAGTTCTTATAAGAATGTAAAATGGTCAGGGGGTGCAGTCAATAAATTACACAAAACAAGTCATTCTTATTTTGTGTAATTTATTGACCATTTTGAACTCTTCTTTTAATTATTTACATAGAGTAATATTTTTAATACATATATTCCAACAATAATTCTAAAAAATTAAAATCTATTCTCCACTTTGGAGCAAATATTAATTGTTTTATTATAATGCCAATTAGAATATTAGTTTTTCACCATTTTATTATCAAGTTTTTTTTTCAAGGAAAAAAATGAGCTGATATTTTTAATCAAACCCATTTATTAAATTTAATATGAAAGACTCAGATTTCATATATTCATGAAAAATATAAGGAAGGAAATAGTTTGGGGTGCAGTCATACTAAACACTAAATAAGTGGGTACTTATTTTATTTTGTGCCGACGTTTCGACCCACTTTGTGTGTCATCTTCAGGGCTAATGGAAGCTGAGGCTAGACTAGTTGACGCTAGTCTAGGCTGTAGCTGGCACTAGTCTAGCCTCAGCTTCCATTAGCCCTGAAGATGACCCACAAAGTGGGTCAAAACGTCGGCACAAAATAAAATAAATGCCCACTTATTTAGTGTTTAGTATGACTGCACCCCCAACTATTTCCTTCCTTACTCAGATCTTCCAGTCAACTATCTCCTCGCATACATGAAAAATATAAATGGTCCTATTATTTTTAATTTTTTTAACACCTTCAAACTTATTTTGATACTACCTTGTGATTCATCATTAATTAAAGCCATGAATGATATTTGCACAATTAAAAATTTACTGGTCTCAAATTTTATTTACAAATTCACAGAATAATCTAAAAAATTATATTTGCAGTCAACTCGCTTCCTTAGATATAAATATAGATGTTGGCTACACATAAATAATATAGATTGAAACTATATGACTTGTTCTGCCCTAATTAGCTCAAAAACTGTATATTTTAGAGCTTTAAAATGGAGTTCCATGAAGCGCACATCAAAATTTACAAAATGCAACTGTCCTATTTTCATTCGCTGACTCTAGTCAATCAGATTTCCCAGGATTTTTGCACTACTTTTATTCAAGTCCAAATAATAAATTAAAAATCAAAGTTAACATATGTCTCTCATCCTTGAAATTTGCAGTTGAATGTAACCACTTTCATTTAAATCCATCTTCCCTATGGAATGCATGAGAAATCATTGAAAAAATAATCGTACCATGAAAAAAAATATTAATATTTGCAAGGAATTATATTCTACATTTACAGTTCTAATTCTATTATGAAATAGAACTGTAAATAATTCCTTTCTGCAGTCTGTGTACATTGAGAATGTCCTTCTTTATAATTTATTTAAATTAAATTAATAATCACCTTTCCTCCCTCCCCCAAGAAAAATAAACCATAATAATTGTTCTAATTTTTTAAACAATACTGTTTGAAAACAGAATAAGTATATTTTACTGTAATGTTTATTACTATTCCCTAATAAATAAATGCTGATTTATTTCTAATTGTGTACACAATATGTTTATTCTATTTTTTTTCATTTTTACTACTTTTTATTTATTCTATTTTTAGTGGGTAACATTAGAAGAAGCTAAAACTGGTATGGTTCATATACGAATGTCTTGGTTGGAATTGTCTGACAAAATAGAAGATTTAAAAACTGCAAGTATTTTTATTGGTAATTTTCTTCAATTATTTAAAAACATTTTTATTTTTTATTTTCATTGCAACTTTGTTGACAGGCACTCGCTGAGGCACAAATGCTTCGAGTGACGACCATGAGCACTGCTGTCTTATTGGTGTATGTCGATTCCGCCTCAAACTTACCTGTTAGTATTTTGTCATTATTTAAAATTATTACTTTTGTTCCAAAAGTCCGATTATTAAATTTAGTGAAAATAAGTAGTTTGAGTTTAAAATACTATAAAATAATACCAGTCTGCTATTTTATATTATAATTATGTCTATTGTTTCATTGACATTATATATTTTTAAATATATGTTTTTATTTCCAGAGGCCTGGTGGAAAAAGTGGAAATGCACCTCCCGATCCTGTCTTTCACATCAGTGTTGGAAAAGCTACTAAACAGTCTCAAATTATATATAGAACTGAACATCCTGTTTTTGAAAAAGAGTTTACTTTTCTCGTTAATAATCCTGAAACTGATACAATGCACATTAAAGTAAGTATATTGACATGATAACGATGTACAGATTTTTTATGTTTCAATTGTTTCATCAATTTATATATTCTTGTTGTAGTTTACAGATACAAAAACTCAAACTGAATTAGGAAAACTTTCTTATAACCTGAGTAACCTCCTTGATAAACCTGGTCTCCAACTTCAACACCAGCCTCTTCAGCTGAAAAGCTCTGTTCCTGATTCCAAAATTCAGCTTTCTTTGAGACTGAGGGTAAAGTTTTTTTTTTTTATTACTTAAAGAGTTAACAAATGCTTTATTTATTTTTTTATACTAAAATACTGACCTTTTGACCAGTAGTATTAAATAATTGAAATTAGTAATTATTTAGGGTTACAATATGCTACTGATTAAGATTGATGTTTTGATGAGCATTATAAACTCTTGTTCGAATAATATTAAATAGCTGATTAATTTCAAAAAATTGATATAATAATATGCAAAACAGCTTATTATATCAATAATGAGTTTTGTTAATGGAACGGAGAGTTTTCTATGAGATAAAAAAGAGACCTAGGCTACAATTTTTTTTATTTGTCCTGTTTTATAGTCTTAAGATTCTGCATTCTATTACATTATCCCCATACTTTTTATCTAGCTCATTCGGGTTATCTATTAATTTCTAGAGATGTACAGGATAAATATATGAAACAAACTTAGAAAAATTTAAATGCACATTCGTAATTGTTGATGTTTGAAGACAATTTATTCAGTGAAAATGATATATTCCTTTCTGTTTGACCTGAAGGAACTTAAACATTTCCTAGGATTGCAAGATAAAAGATAAAATAAACACTATCGCTATATAGTAATTTTATGTATAGGTGAATATTATCTACACTTGTTTATAAAATAAATTCTTCAAGCTGTTACGAATATTTTAGTATATTTACTTAAATAATTGAATAGGAGAAAAAATTAACATATGGATTAATTACAAACTGTAATGTATATTTTGGGAAATCATGATTTTACTAGTACTTATTAATGTTTGAATATACATTGAAAGAATCATCAATTTTGCATTGTTTAGGTGTTAAAACATCCTGGAGGCTCAATAAAAGATGAAGATGAGATTTCTTTATATAAAGGAGAAATAAATCCGTCTCCTCAGTTGTCCAGAGGCGCCAGTATTAAGAAACAAGATTCTGTAGCTGCCCTCAAGAAACAAGATTCTGTAGCTGCACTCAAGAAACAGGATTCTGTGTCCACAATCTCCACAAAGTCTGGTAATTTTAATAATTGGTCATTTATTCGGTTGAAATAAACTTCTACTTGTAAAACCAATCCGTATGTAGTAATAAATTAAATTTTTTTTTTAATTAAAAAAATCAGTGACTATTTATTAATAGGAAATAAAATTGATGTTTTTGAAGAAACTATTTCATCATAAAGCATATTGAATTTGTTTGTTTTTTTAGAAGATAATTTAACTGATACTTTTAAATCTGAAGAATCTCAAGTTATGACAAGTACATCTCCTACAATGGATACTATACATCGCCGACAGCCCAGTACAACCTCGTGAGTAAACATTGAGATAATTTATCATTATATTAATTATTTTTTGATAATATGATGATTAATTAGTATATGATCATTATTTTTTACACATTATAGTATAAAATATCCTCCTTTTTAGACGAAATAAGTCCTTCCTTTAAAATATATATATATCTATATATATGTATATATTTAAAAAAAAAATATATATATATATATATATATATATATATATATATATATATATAACACCAACAGTAGACTATGAGTAACATCACTAAGCCTGGTTTAGAGGTTTTTCAATGTGTTCTATAAATTTCCCTGAGATTATGTATACATGATGTCTTGTTTTGAAAAGATTATTAATCTGCCTGCGTCCTACTTATGGATATAATTTCTAAATTCATAAATAATGAAATGGTTAATGGATCCTAAGGTATTTCATTATCAATTTTTTTTTTTTTACAGATCTGCTGGTGAAAATTATCTTGGGAAAATACAGTTGACTCTTCGTTATAGTGTACAGAGGCAAAGACTGATTATTCTTGTGCACAAAATAGCGTAAGTAGATGTATAAATACATACCTAATTAGTTCTATTAAACAAACTTTGGCCATTTGATTTATTTTACTTACTATAGTTGGTTTTTACAAATGCTCTTAGTCTCTTTGAATACTACTTTAATGAGACTACCTTAGCTAAATATATTTTTTTTCTAACCTTATATGAAGTATTGAGTTATCACATAACCCTTCAAGAAAATGTCAAACTGTGTCAACTTACTTTCTTTCTTCCCAATTCCTGGAGTTTTCACTATGTCCTGGGTACACTGTTTATAGTATTATAGTAGACAAAACAATTCACTCGACCTCCTGACCTTGTATAATAATTAGTTTCTAGTTCAACCTTAATATTTATATGAATTGTTATTTATGTATTTATACTAGACTTTCTTTTTTTTTTAGAAATTTACCGCTCAAGGATCCAAGCAACATTCCTGATCCATATGTTAAGTTATATTTGTTACCAGAAAGGTCTAAAGATTCCAAACGAAAAACAGAGGTAATAAATAAACTTAATTCTTATTTATTTGAATTTCATTCAATATAATTTTCACTGAAAACAAAATCATAAAAGTTTCTAGCTAAGCTTGCTGCTGTATTTATTTATAATAGTCAATTTCAAAACTGAAAATTAAAACTCTACTGAAATCAATAATTTGATTAAAATCATCGTATAAAGAAGATTGTCCTTATGTTATTTTAATCTTATTCTTTCCTCTTTCAGTATATCCAATACTTTAAAAAAAAATTTAATACAATCTTTTTCAGACCATTAAAGACAACTGCAATCCAGTATATGACGAAACCTTTGAGTATGTCATGTCGCAAGGAGAGCTCAGCACAAGACAGTTGGAAGTTACAGTCCTAACACAGAAGACTTGGAAAAGCCCTGTAATGGGACAGGTACATTAGAATAATTAATTATTTTATTTTATTTATTACTATTATATGTATGTTAATTGTACTTCTTTTTTTTTTAGCTAATTATAAACTTAGCTGAATTAGATTTAAGCTCAGCTGTTACCGCTTGGTATGATCTGCAACCAGAAGCTTTAAAAGAAAAAGATCAGTAAATGGAATCTCATTTGCCAAATCATTAACAAATGCACCGTCCTTATTAACAAGCTTACCTAATATTATTTATATTGTACTTACTCTATGGACTTTGTTATTTTTTGTATATTCTATGTTTACTAATAAATTATAATATTATACTGTTTATGATTTTTTATGCTCCTAGTTAGACTGTAAATTTTACCATCCTAAGTTAATGAAAACAAAATTATATTTCTTATATGAGTTTAACTTAAAACATAGTCTTTGTATGAAATTCTCAACAGCTATCATTCATCTGTTTTATTCTTTTTTAGTTGATTTTAATAATAATTGAAATTTTATACCGCTTTGTTTTATTATTCCAACCACCATTACTTTTTCCTATCTATTAATTCATTAAATAATGTTTTATTTAACTTTTTCACCTGAAGTTAACGTTTTTATGTAATCTTTCCTTTTTTTGTTATTTTGCACTGAATTTGATTAAGCATCTCATATAATCAACTAGGCTATAGAATCAGAAGTAACCAGCCCATGATTCAACAGAACAATGGTAACCTAGTTAACCTAATCTTATTGATTGTAGATGATGGAGGCTTCTAATATCTCTTGGAGATTCATTACAACAATTATACTATTTTTATTTTATATAATAAGATGGTGTTTAAATAAAAATAATATTAAAAAATTACTATAATTCAATTACTCCCTTTATTACTTGCCTACACTTCAAGGGTCACTAAAGTAAAATTAGAGATTTATATGAAATTTAGTGACAATGTTCTGACATGCATCACATCTCTATGTAAATGTTTTTATTCAAATTTAATTACTTAATCTGTTTGAAGAAAGTTTAACTGATTTAATTTTCTGTAATTAAATCTTTTAATTTTCCTAAGTTTTTAATATACTATACACACCTGTCAACGTCTATTTTAAAAAAAGATAAGAGTTGACTTTTGAAAATACCTTAAAAATTGATACTTGTCTTTACTAACTAAATACCCCTACGGCCCTAGTTGTTTCTTGGCCTTGTAATGAATTGACAGCGATACCTGTTGTTTTATATTCTTTGTTTTAAGCTGCCACAAATATTTCTTCCATGAAGTTTAATCGCCTTGGTCTCTTTTTTTTGGTAAATTATATCCTTCAACTCATTTAATCCTGGAAACATCTCACCCACCTGTCAAAGACATAATTAACTGTTTCCCAATAGATATTGTCAATGTTTATAGATCAGTGCCTTGGTACACATATTCTGTCTTATATCTTTAAACTTTCTTCTATTACTTATGCCAAACTCATTCTACATCTAGTCAAGTTTCTATTCTTCTTTAGCACCTCTCTTGACAATTGTCTTGCCTCCCCTCCTTTTTTTTTAATCCGTTCTCTGTGTCAAATTCAGTATTGCATCATTTATTTCTTTTAATGCTTTTTCACATTCGTTGTAATACCAATCATTTCTCTCTCTCTCTCTCTAACATGATACTCTGTGTTATAAGCGTACACCAATACCCCTTCAATTAACTGTGCATTTTCCAAGTTCTCAATTGATCATGAGCCTCTTCATCTTGTCAATTCAATTTTCTCTTTTGAAGATTGATAGCCTCGCCCCTTGTTCTGTTAGGCATGAGATTATTATAATTTTATGCCAAGCCTTTAGTAGAAAGCAATCCAACTTTGAAACTAAGAAGGTACTGTGTATCTGCTGCATATCTACTAACCACCATTACAAAATCAACTTTATCCCCACATCTTCTTGTGGTAATAAAAGATATCTCTCGCCCTTATTACCATCAGATACAGCCAAGTTAATAAAGCATAACCTATAATTACTGAAAACATTAAGTTTGCTAAATTTTTCTGTCGGTTATAAGGTATTTTCCTTTCAGATTTTAGCAGTCTAGTCTCATAACAGTAGGACCACCTTGTTTAGTGTACATCTACGACCCTGTCCAGTGTCCCATGAAATTCATCTTTCTCATAGTTTGTTTTACCTCCTCTTAGTCCTTGCATGCTCACCACTGATGAATTCAAAAAATCTTCCTTTCAGTTTAACCTTTCATTGACTACCTCATAATCAATCACTGCTTATTGTGAAAAAATCCTCACCATAAAACTAGTTCCCTGGACATTAGTCTCACTGCCTCTGATGATGAGAGTCTAATTATCAGACCACCATATTTTCTATTCATTCATCTTATTTCCTTTAGAAATTCAATATCTATTATATATTTCACTAGTTTCCATTCTAAAATTCTATCCAATTGCCTCTGAAATACACTTCTTACATTCCAATATGCAAAAATTCATCTCGATGCATAGGTCTTTATCGTTTCCTACGAAATCTCCTATTGTACATTATACCCAACCACCCAAGCCATAGAATGGAATTTTTTGTTGGGGTTTACTTCATGAACCCATACAGGAAAAATATTATCTTAATTCAAGTTTTTTTATGTTGAAAGCAGAGAATTGTGCTTCCATTAGTTTTTAATTTCAAAAAAAAGTAGTTTCATTCTCAAAAAATAAATATATGATGATAAATGATAAATTTCTTAATAAATTATTATAATTAATAATATGATGATGAACTTATGACCATTGGGACTTAATGGATTAAGGTTAATTCTTTAATTAAAAGTGTTCACTCAGCTGATTCTACCGAAAATATTTTCTTTTCTTTCTACTGTATTCATAGATGTATCAAAAAACTTTTCCTAGCGTTAAACATTAAGGAAAACTATCATAAATTAGTTTATAATACATATTTAATTCATAAATACAACAATTAATGGTATTAAATAAGTTATAAGTGCTTATTGGATTAACCCTCTTGTTAATTTTATTCCAAAAATTGTTTTTCATGTGATACAGAAAGATAATTTGAACTTGTTTACTAACTTTTTAAAATATTTTTAACAACTGAGAACTGACATTCATTTCACTCAAAATGTACACTTAAGTTGTTGTTATATTCAATTTAAGGAGTGATAAATTTTATTACTTTGGTTAAATTTTATCTAGCTAGTAAAGAACAGTTAACAATTAATATATTTTCATTATACCTAATTATATATTTTTCTTATTTTAACTACGTGACAATTTTAATTATAATTTTTTTTTTAAATCCATATATTTAGAATCCTTTATTTCTGAGGCATTACATCACACTGACTCAGGGATTTCAAAAATGTTTAGAAAATGGCAATTAATAGCATGACTGAATATCCTAAAATACACCAGACAATCATCGCAGAAGGATGATTTCGGCACTGACTGTTATGCTTGTTGGCAATCATCCAAATTGAAATATGGATTTATTTTTTATATCATCCTCAGTTATTTTCATTTATGCAAATCATAAGACTTTATTAGTGACTCTCTTTTATTTAATTGTGAAAACTGAAAACATGACCCCAATGATGTGTAATTTTTCCATTAATTGATGACTTCTCTATGTTGATTTAATAAACTTGATTAAAAAGTTTATTATGAATATTACTTTAATCCTGTAGATCTTATTCAAACATATTTTAAAAGTAGGATTGGGAATATCAGTTTGGACTTTCATAATTCTGCTTTGTTAGAGCTGGAAAGAAGAAAAATCCTGTTCAAGCTGGAGTTAAACCTGCTATAATTTCATTAACTATTTGCAATACTGGTCTAATTCAAGGCACGAATCAAAAATAAAATAGTAAATTCATCAGTTTATCTGTTGTTTTGGTATTTTATTATCATATATTTGCTGTTTAATTATGATAAAAGAATTTTCAGAGAAAAACGGCGATGAAAATATGAAAAAAAGATGAGATTTTAAATGTAAAGTGAAATTATTTTAGTCGTAACTAAGAATAAAGGTCAAAATAAAAATACAATGGATTACTCCCACGATTTTTTGTTATTTATTCAAGGCCACTTCTTGAGGAATTATAATTAGCCTTTCCTGTAGGCAGGAATTCCAAATTAATTCGTTTTGTTACATTTTTAATATTTTATTTATAAAAAGATAATAAAGTAACAATAATAAAGTCACCAACCAATAATGGTATACACAATATAGTTCAGGCGCGAGAGGGTAAAACGATTATTTAAAAAAAATAGTTTTCCTATTTGTTGTGATAAGAAGAAAAAACTAAATACGTTTGAGTGGAGGATGGGAATAGTTGGGGGTGCAGTCAAAAATTACACAATAAATAAGTGGAAACTTATTATTTTTTATGTGTGCCAACGTTTCAGATAAATACGTAAATACGTTTTAGATAAAATCTCTAAGGAAAATAGCTTATATGTGCAATAACTTATCACAAAATAGGGCGATTGTTGATATTTGATTACTAGCTTTGTAATAGTCGTAAAAGCATGTTGCCCAATTAAATTGTGGCTTTTAGTAATATTTACGTCAAATACATAATTTGATACAAAAATAATGATAAGCTTTCGTGAAAAACAGGAGTGTGCAAAAACAGGTGTTCTCCAAAAACGGATTGAACAAGGATCAATATGGGGTTCCACTGAGATTTTTCTATTTGTTAGGGTAGAGTAGCACTACACCCAAGGGCAGATCCAGGATTTTTTTCTGGGGGGGGGCACATCGGCAGACAGGAAAAAAACTCAACAATAACTTACAAATTAACTTGTAATATCTACAGAAAGATTTCAAAGGTTTATTTAAATATCAAAACAAGTTTCGCTCATGTTCTTTCTGTTATTTAAACATCTATCATCATGCGATTTGCCTATAATTATGTACTATAATGGATAATCCATAGTACACAAAAAACTGTCAGGGGGGGCACGTGCGCCCGTGTCCCCTCCCCTGAATCCGCCCATGCCTACATCCACCAATAACAATTTAAAAACCATAAAATATTAAAAAATTACAGATTTACAATTTTAATAATTTTGATTTTCTTTGACAAAAATTTATTCCGCATGTTGTCGCTTCGGTTAATATGGATATGTTTTTTTCGGAGCAGTGGACTCAACTTAATAGTGTTTAACGAATGAAAAACGTAATAGAAAAATTTTACGGATTATATCTGTGTCATTCTTAATTCCAGATAGTATTCTGAAAAGAAATGAAACGCTCTAAATAAAAATAATGATTTCTCAGTACTTCACTAGATTATTTTCGCGAACAATTAATAATTGAGGACATTAATAATATTCAATTTAGATCAGACTTACGTGTTCCTTTTTTACCATGATTTACGTTAACAAAATATGTACTTGTGGTACATAATATTTTATTGAAAAGAAGTCTTTAAAATATTCTGAAATATTAATGTGGAAATGATTTTATTTTTGTGAGGGACGCAATGTGAATTTTAAAAAAAATATATAATTTGTTACGAGACATAGATTTAAAAATATTCGTATTTATTTTTCATATATTGTATTTTAGTAAAAAACGGTATTTAGCAACTAAGTGAAAGCGTTGTTGAGAAAGTACAAAGGAAATTATTCATGAATATTTTGTTATAACACATACTTAATTAGAAGAAAAATACTGGATCCATAGAGAGTTCAGTATCTAATCGAATTGATTTTTAAAATATATTAATTTCAATGAAACTTTTTACTGTTTTATAATTAATTATTTAGTTGTAATTGAAATAGATTTATGTTTTTCGAATCTGTTTGGATTTTAAATTCGAATTTGGCGCCGCTCACCCCCTGATGAAGTAATCTACGTCGGATGTTGTGGAGGCAGTGGATTCGTTTGTCACACTGATCAATGTTCAGAGTTCTTACTTGACGCCAAATTCTAGTAATACTAACTTAAGGTTTTGACGGATTTGTCTCTTTCACAAACTGAAATAAAACTGTTATTAACTGACTTCCAACATGTCTGAAAAGAAAGGTATGCTTATTATTTCTATTATTTCATCAAATCTTTTACATTAGCTGAGACAAAGGATTACGCCCTTCAGTGTGTATTTTAATGTTGAATTTTGTTTTAATGTGTAAGCTATGCCATTTTTTATTACATTGTTAATTATGTGAGTACAAATGTACAACAAGAGGATATATTTATGTATTTGTGCAAAACTGAGGAATAACAAAGAAGAGAAAAATCAATACCCAGTAGAAGGTGAACAAAATGGAGCCACTTGCATCATACATGTTATTTTTTAGATATACTTATTGTTTTTTTTTTAAATAATTATTTCTATATTTTAAGTTATGATTTATAATTTTAATTTGCTTCTGATTTGTTGCACTTCCTGAATCCCATCCATCTACATAAGCACAATTATTGATGTGCATATCCTAAGTCATAATATTTTCTTATCTTATTATCCTTTGGTTAATCCTATTTAATTTATTTGTTTAAAAATATTATATTGCACTTACATATTGATTACTGAATTTAATTTTGTCAAATATTTCTTTTTTTTAAATTTGGGTTTTGTCTTATTTTGATTGTTTTACAATGTTTAATTGTAAATTGACTTATTTAAATAATTTAATTTTACATATTTCAAATGTGATTCCATCCATTCTTCAGGAAAGACGTGTATACAACTCTTTATTTCCTTAATTTATTCAAGTTACATTATATGAATTAATTCCTTACATTCCCTGTTAAACCAAACAGTTGAAAGGGCACATCTTTTTATGTTGTGCATTTGCTATGTGTATGTTCTATTTTCAGAGATTCAATGGCGACGCGGGATTGGCTAGTGATCTTAACAGAGGCATCAACCTATGGTGTTTTAGTGTTGGTAATCTCACTAACCTTATATCCGTTACAGCTTTTTGATACCCACGGATCGTCGCAATGGGGCCTGATTCTCGTATATACTAATTATAAACGTATTTTCACACCTCTCTATCTATCTCTACTCTCTGTGTGTTTTATTTTTTGCTATAATTCTCTATTGTGCTTGTGTGTTTTTCTTTTCATTGTTTCCCCGTTTAGGACACTAGAAGTAGTATAAGAGTGCATATGTTTCCAATTTTTTGCTCATGAGTCACAACTTGAACTATATTGTATAAAATTATTAGTATAGCTTTTAAATTTCTTGTTTCGTATCATGAAATTTAGTATGGTCTAATTTCCCATAAATCTTATCCAATATTATTTGGTTTTTAATAAATTTTATTTTATATGCAATTTTTAAGTTTAAATTCATGAGCAAAAACTTGCATGAATTAGGCATCAGTAATTCTCTTCTTTTGCCAGGTGTTCCTATTACAATTTTTATTTTCTGATGGTTATGACCTGAAATTTCCATATCAAATCAATAATATTAGTACTAATTGCAAATATCAATGATGGAAGAGAATTTCTGCTTGTTTAGTTAGCTACTTCCTTTCTGGTTTGCACCTAACCATAATCTCAATTCCCATAGCTCCAGTAAAAGGTTTATATTATCCCAAGGGGATACAATTTTTTTTTTTTAATTTTGCGAAAATGGTTCGAACTTTTACACTCATGTTTAAAAGATTGCTTCACATATCAATTCAATACTTCTCTAGAGGCATTCAACTTAATTTTTTATTGATTAAATTTTATCCGCCATTTTATTTTTTTAAAATTGGGAGGAATTTTTTATAATATCTACATTGAATTTACAGAGAGGATCTAAATTTGAACTTCAAAAATAACTTCTACATGTCCTTATTATTTTGATAGGTAAAAATTTTTCTTTTTTATTAGGAGGCTGGATGGGTGGGTTAACATTAAAACATCAGGCTTCACTTTTGCTGCATGTAGGTGCTTGTTTTGCATGAAATTGAATATGTGGTTGTTGTTTTTATTGATGAGCCTAAAGTTTGAAAGACCTATGTAGTTTAAATTATGTATCATTGTTTTGTAAATTAACTGAGAAGTTTTACAGTCAAATTCTACATACCTTATGGGCTTTCAGGCTTTTGCTTTAAATAAAATACCTCTATTTTTTATATTGCTTTCATATTTTTTGGCTCAATTTATATATTTTTAAGACAAATAACCTAGTGGCATTTCATTATTATTATTATTATTAATTCTCAATATGTGAAATGCCCCTTTGTTGTACAGCACTGTTTTATAGTAGAATTGAGACACAAAGGATTTTGGAAGGAGCAAATCCAGATTTTAAGATAATCAATACTGAATCTAGGTCACTCTGTCATCTGTTCATTGGTTCATCTGCTGTATAGTAAAATCAATACAGATACTTCAAAATTTCAGTTTCATATTTGTTCCTTTCATTCCTTTATTGCAATAGACATTTAGCATGCCTATTTTTACAAATTGCATGTTAATTTTTATCTCAGTTCGTTCTTTTTTTCTTTCTTTTTTTTCCCTTGCTCAGATGAACTGACCTTGAATTTGATCAATATTTTCTGAATAGTTTTATCTTTAATTATAAATTATTTTCTATTCATTCATGTATTTGACACAGTTTCTTTCGTTGTTTTGAGTCATATTTAATATGAATTTATTTATTGAATATTAATTAAAGAACAATTTAATCTCAGTTTCGAGTTTTAATTCTTATTGTAGTAAATAAATTTTATTATGTCAGTTCACCTGGTATGTATACTTTTTAACATTGAAGTAAGTTATTTGAATTTTATTTCTGAATGCACTAATTAAGATTGTTTTTATTATTTTTAAACCTAAACTCCACACATGAATTTAATGTAACTGGATTATGATTAATTTAAAAAAGGCCTTGGATATTTTTCTGAAAATCTTTGTAGCTTTACCATTTGATACTGATGTTTTTGTTATATATCAATAGAAAATATATATATATATAATTTAACATTAAATGTAACTTCAAAAATATTTAAGTTTTCATGCTGTGGAATGAGTTTAAGTTGAAATTTTATGTTTTTTCGGATTATTCAAAAATGCATGTTTAGAGATAAGGGGTTGCATGGCATGAAACATATATAGGCACACAAATGTTTTATCTTTTAAAACATAAATTGGCGGGACAATATTCTCAAACACTTCAAAATTTCTCTCAAAATTAAGGGTTTCCCAGATTTCTAAAAAGGAAAAATAAATTTTACAATTTCATTCAGTATCTCAGTTTTTTTTTTTTAATTATGTTTTTCTCAGCTCCCAAATGTTTTCAGAAATGATTGATTGTTATAATTTTAAAATTCTGTGTCGAAGTTTCGAGCCATTGACGTAGGTTACATATATTTAGTTACTACCCCACAGGTGCTAATTTGCTTGACAAAGGATGATGACAAGTGGCTCGGGCCTCTAGGGCTACACTCTTGTAACCATCACAGCTCACCGATTCGAGTCTCGTCCGATCCACAGATCTGGATCGAAACATATTTCATGTCTAGTATCTATTTAGGTGCTTATATTGGTTTTCCTTTTGTTTTATTTATTTTTTAAACACAATGTGTGGTGGAAAATCTACTCATATACGTCTAACTCGGTTACACTTTTATATTCTCAATGCGTGTCTATTCATCATTTATACATTTAAGTGTGACTGTATGGGTTTGGATAGCAATTTGTATTAATGTATATTTGATCATTTGTTTTTCTACTGAGTGTATATACATAATTGCTGTTTGCTGATAATAACTATTTAATTATCGACCACAGTAAAGTTTTGAAAATATCAAAAGTTAACTGTGGTTTTGGGTGGTGGTTTGCAGTAGTTTTTATTGTATACATTTATGGTGTTTGTTCCGTTCCGTATCGAGACAACCAGGATACTGCTGATTTAATTATAATGCAATCCAGTAAATTGCTAATAAATCTAATAACCATTTTGCTTTGTTGTAATTTTAAATGAAAAGATGGGACTTTTATTATCATATCAGCACATGTAAGCTAAAACACCTCTATTTTATCATGGCATATATAAATAACGTTTTTTAACATAATGCATGTTGCATTTTGTAAAAAAAAATACACTTACTGCATTTGTATTAATTGTTAATCAAGCTGTTTTTATTTTTTTTTATTTATTTATTTATTTTTTTTGAAAATTAATATTATTTTTCGTAAAACAATAGTAAAAATCCCATCTAGTTTTTGAAGCATGTGGTGCTTTTTTTAAACTGGTTGTTTCGTGTCCTGATGGCTGATTTTCTTCAGTGGTTAATTCTTGGATTTTTTTTTAGGATACCCAAGTGCCCCCCAAGCTCCAGCAGGCTATGTACCAGCCCCTCCCCACCCCGCGACCCCTGCGGCTGCTGCTTATGCTGGTAAGTTGACAATTTTACATATTTTATATTAATTAGCTTAAGGAACCAGATTTTTTTGAAACTTTTTTAGAAAATATACATATAATAAACATAAATAAATACTATGGTCTCTATCGAGCTTGATAAAATAAAAAAATCTATAAATAATAATGTAAAAGTCTCTTGCAATGCATTTCAAGAAAATAATGTTCAGAGTCCACCTTCAATTTGTGGAATTTTAAAAACACCTTATAAATTGACTACCTACTTTTCTATTTTTTTTATTTATCTTATTCTTTGCCCTTTCTTCTATGGACAATTGCTTTCAATTGTACATAAACACAAATTTCTATTTTATTAATGATGAGGGTTAGATTAATTATAATCTCATTTCAAAAAGGGCTTTCCTCCTAGAATAAATTTTTTTCAGGTAATGCCAAAGACTGAATTTCTGTTAAAATCTTAGACTTTAATATTTGCTGCTATATTGTTGGAAGCTCAAGGGGTTCAGACCTTTGTAGTGGAATTTACTGATGTGGCACCTCCATCAGTTAGAAGAGACTAGAAAAAACCTTTATTATGGGACCATGTCACTCAAGAAAAAATAAAGTTTGGTTATAATTCATTCTTAATTATCCTTAGTCTCTCCAGGAACTTACTCCTAGGGTATGCATACACCATATAGCCATAGTCAATAAGGAGGAATATAATGGAGGTTATTAGGGCTAGGAGTCAGGGTGTAGATATGAGCAAGACATGACAACAGCGATGAAAGAGTTTAAATTGAACGTTGAGAGATGTGTGAAGTATTGTTATTCGATGAGAGGGATCAGTTAAAGATGTTACCTGCAAGTTGTTAGCAAAGAAGAATGAATAGGTCTGGTCATTTAGGTCTAGGTTTGGAAAGTTGTGGAAACTTTAGATTGTACTAATCTTTTAATTGGTTTGAAAGGAAAGGATTGCAATATATAGAAAATCTTCGGGAGAAGAAGGATTAGACTTCATATTCGAAGATGGATGATGGTTTTTTTTTTCAGGAAGTAGGGAATTTAGGGTTCTGATTTGTGCTTAACCACTACCAAATACTGGATTATCAAAGAAGAAACCTCTTTCGTCCTGTAGAATGAGGTTTCCTGTAGATTTCGCTTTACAGTCCTGTTCTCTTTAATTTCAATTCAATAAATTACAGTTCAACAATTTTAACAAAAAAAAATTATCAACTTAAAACCGAGTAATCTTCGACAAAACTTGTAGTATTAAGGGAGAGTGATGTTTACTGGTAGATGACTCTTGCCAGACTGTTATACCCTGCTTATTACAATGAAATTTTGGTTCTAATTTTTTTATTATAATCATGTTTTACTATTAACACATATTACTTAAATTATTTAAGGCTAAAAAAATTCCATGCTCTTGGGCTAGATGTGTTACCAGAGAAACAATGGTGTTGGGGATTTTTTTCTCATTTAATGATGTGTTATAAAAGTAGTTCTTATTTATAATTTTATATGAAGTTATTGCTTCCTCCAACTTTATTTATATGAAGTTATTGCTTCCTCCAACTTTATTTGTATGAAGTTATTGCTCCCTGCAACTTTATTTACTTTTCATTCTAGTCCCATTATCATGAAGCTCTGACTGATGGTAAAATAGAGCTGCATCTATCTTATAAATAATTAGTTCATATTAAGTTAAGATTTTTTTTATTTTACAGGAAAGCTTCAGTAAGCCTGGAGTAAAGTTGGGAAGGGGTACGACTCGATAAAATACTTTTATGTGTACGATAGTTAATTACATTTCTTAAGAAATTTTATACCTTTTATTACAAATTTATTTAATATTTTAATAAAGTGTAAAGTTTTGTCACACCATTTACTTTATATTCAACATTCTCATTAGCCATAAATAAAATCACAATTCAATATATTTTTTTTCATGTTCATCTATATATTTCCCTATTTAATTTTATAATCGATAATAAAATGAATAATATGTAAAATCATAAATTTTTTATATTATCCAAATGAGTTAACTTTATTTGATATTATTTTTTATTAAGCCTACATTTTCATGACTATATTTTTTTCAATAAATAAGTGTATATTTTTTAATTAATAATTGATTTTGTTATTTAAGCAGCCACAGCATCGCCCTATGCGGTTTACCAGCAGCTTTATCCTGGACAGGCTCCTCCTCCTTATGATCAACAGTTGCCTGCTATAATGGCTCAACAGGTATTAAAAATTAAGTTCAAAATTCAAGTTAATAACTGTAATATTTTGTTAGCATAACAGCAATACTGTGCTGGTGGAGGTCCTTGGTTTAAATCCAGCTATGGCAGATAAATTATTTAATTTGTTAACAGCCATGTTGTACGCTGTGGGATATATGAACCCTCCTGGGGCTCACCCAGCTTCCATAAACTCTGTACATTTAATTGAGGGAAAAACCTGGTGGGTGAGGGCGATCAAAATAACTGCCTGTTATTTAGTATTAAGTAGTGTGAGATTTTTTTCATAAACTTTACTCCTGTTGAGTGTTCCAGGTCAATATTTTAATTTTTTTTTAAAACTACCAGTAGAGTCCAGTAGTTGGTAGTGGCTGCACTTTTTCTTAGACGATTCTGCAGGAAGGTAGATCATGCTCAACCGCCAGATTTCTCCTTCCCCCCATTTTGGGTACTCATTTTATGAAGTACTGATGTATGGCTTGGAAACCTAGACAACAACCGAGGCCAGTGGACAAGAACTCCTCCTGTTTCAGCAGAAAATCCTTCGCAGGATATTTGGAGGAGTGCTGGTGGATGGAAACTGGAGGAGACGCAAGAACCAGGAGCTTTATGACCCATTCAAAGAACCGAATATTGTCCAGGCCATAAAACTGGGCCGATTGCAGTGGGCAGGGCATGTGGCTCGCACGAGTGAGGAAGATATGCCCAGGAAGCTGCTGACAGAGCCTCTATACAGGGCAAGAAGACGAGGAAGACCCAGGCTTAGGTGGAGTGATGGAGTGGAGGGAGCATCTGGATGGCAGCTGCTCAGAACCGCGACGATTGGCGGAAGCTGCTGGTGGAGGCCAGGACTCATCACTGGGTTGTTGGGCCGAATTAGTTAGTAAGTTAATCACTTTATTGAAGCTGGGTGAGCCCTAGGAGAGTCCCAGATACCTAAGGCTATCCATCCTCGGCTGCTTAAATAAAATCTGCCGGCAGCCAGATTTAAATCAGGACCTTTGCCATGGATACTCTGTGCTCAACCACTGAGCCACTCTGCTTCCAGTTAAAAGACAAGCTGACCTAAAGTTCTTTAAGAGGACACATTATTTTTATACTTAATGATTATTGAACAAATTTTTTTTTATAATCAATTAACTATCTTATTATTTTCAGATGTATCCGCACGTCGGTGTTGGAACTGCTATGTATAGCCAAACTGCGACTCCTGGATACTACACATCTGCTTTCACTCCGATGCAGGCCTATTATCCACTCGCTTACACGTATCCGCAGCCCCAGCTTAGGCCTACGATCATGATACCTGTGAGTTGAACTATTGTTGTCATTATATTTAATGTGTAGTCATTAATTGGTTCTTATATCCATAATACTTAAATTTGTATTGGTAGAATGGATATGATGGTGGTGCGAGATTTGATGGAATTGGTGCTCCAGTAGTACCTGGCCCTCCTCCTGGTGTCCCCCCAACTCCAGCACAACTTGCAGCAATGGCTGGCCACAATCTTACCTTATCTCAGAAGAAAGGTAGTTTTCTGACTGGAGCATCTGAAGGAGGTTATACATTTTGGTAGTACTCTCCAAAGGTAAGGTCGAGTTATTAATTATAGATTTATAGTTTATTTTTGTAACCAAGCCATCTCCTAATTTTTAACAGCTTAATTATCCATTGCATGAAGCTTAGTTTATTCCATTGCCAATTGTTGTCTGATACCTTAATTTTATCAATCCATTTTTCTTGTCGATTGTATTACATTAAATCAAGGATGATAGTGTGAATGCATGCCACATTTGTACACAACTGATTTGTATCTTGGACATAAAGGATCTTTTTTTTGCAGGGAGGTGATAACATTATTGAAATATGATATAATTAATTATAAAATATAACCTTGCCGATCAATCCTTGATTGAATCAAGGTATTGTTCAAAACTGTCAAAAAGTTACAATAAAATGCAAGTTTTCCATTCATGATAAAAAGTGTTTAATTTCTTAGATTGTAGTTTATGTATATACATACATAAAGCAAATACATATACATATTTATCAATGGTCAATCAAACTCCAGAACTATTACTGTTTAGTTGTGCACTTATTCGATACAAAAGCTCATAAAATTCAATTTTTTTTCCCCCACATTTAACAGTCTTGCAATGGGGTCTTCCTCACAAATTGAAATTGATGGTATGTAATTCCATTGTATTAATTTTGTAAAAATTCAAAACAATAAGGTTCAGATCGCATTGATGGGGATGTAGCATTCTCTCTTATAGTCGTGTTAAGACCACTTTATATAAAGTTATCAATACGATTTTCAGCTTTCCGTTTATTATTTCTACCAGAAATTCATAATTTGGTTACCCTTTAGTGTCTTAGATAACCTCAATTAAAAAAAAAAACAAGTACATCAGTCAAGGCAAAGATTCTTTTAAGAACATTAGTTAAAAATTAATTACATCAAAGTTTACAATCATTTACTGATCAGTGTGGTTATACTAGGCTAAATGTAATTTTTAGAAGAAATTTGTAGTCAAAGATGTTCAGGCTCAAAATGAGACTTAAAAGCTTGTGTATAAAAACCTTTAAAATTTCAATTGGTTTGCTATCTTTTTGATGTTTCCTGGTTCATTTTATTAGAACTGGTACTGCTTTCGGGATGAAATAACACTTTTTTTATCTCTTATCAATTTCTATCATGTATGTTATCATTTTGTTTTTGTTGTTTTAGGTAGGCATATAAATGAGTTGGGGGATTCGACCATTCTCTTTGGACATTCTCCATCCTCTCCTTCTACCATACTACACTCTAATGAGAGCTCAATATTCTTTTAGTATTCATAATAACCACATATAAAGGATAAAAAAAAGGAATATAACAACTAGGCAATATTTATGGAATACTCTTGTTATTTAATGTTTTTGATGATTTATTTGTTAATTTAAAACAATAATAATTAAAAAAAAAAGAAGACAAAAATCATCTAAAACAGACTATCCTCTTTTAGATATCCTTTTATTTGAAAGTTTTATTTAGTTTCTAGTTTGATCGATATTACAAATGTATTTATATTTATTTCGAAAATTGATTTTAAAAAATAAACCGACATAAGATACATAAACGAATATTAAAACAATTTTAATTGTCAAATGAACTGTGATAAAGCAGAATTGTTGAAAATGGTAAAAGTAGGTAAGTGTTGCCTATGGTCATGTTCAAAACAATTAGAGGAAATCAAATCATAAAATGAGTTATTGTTTTAACAAAAGACTAAAACATTACATTGAGAGTTTTCTACAAGGTCGCTGTTCATTAAAATACAGAAGAAAACAAAACCTAATAGTTAATGTTATGAATGTTAAAGTTTAAATTTCATGTTTTTGCAGTTTTCATTTGTTTTTAATCAAATATTATTTTATGTGTTCCAAATAAGCTTTGAAATCAACGTTATACCACAAACATAAGCCATTTGAAATTTTTTAAGTAATATCAATCAAGCCATTCTTAGTCCATAAAATACTGCTTTGTTATTATTTTTTTTTTTAATATAAACTATACAAGTGTTTGGGCATTATTATTTATTTAATCAATGACCAAAACCAATGTCACATTTTATATGCATGTGGTTTGTTTATTAGAAGTTTATTTCTTTTGTTAAGTTTATATCTATTCCATGAAACCTCTTGTGAGTGTATGAAAAATTAATAAATACCTTAGGGCTGTATAAGATAAATATATTATCTTCTAAGAGATTATATTTCATTTATTTGTTAAGCTTATTAGAATTTGTTCGAGAAATAAAATGATCGTTACTTGATGCAAAAAGAGAAAAATAACATATGCTTGTTTGATACTCTTTACAGTTTATAAAACAATTTAATTCTAGTCCTGTAAGTATTTCAGATATTAATTCAAAATTAATTAATTTAAATAATTATTCAAAATTTTATCAGAAATCAATTGATAATTCAAATTATTGATTGATGTTAATAGAATTATAATAAGATGTTTGATAAAACCTAAGCGCTTTCATATTATCAAATTATGAGAGGCACGCTTGGTCATTTCATGTGTCTGTGTTCTTTTTTTATTTTTTTAATAAAATCTGTATACATGCGTTCATTTCTGTGTGTATACACATCGCTAAGTGTTAGCTCTAATAAGCTGAACTTGTTCAGCACTAACGTATAAATGATAAATGTGAAACTTATTTGGTACAATTTCTTGTGATACTTTTATTCATCGAAGTATTTTGTAATATTTTATTCCTATCTGTTAATTGTTTTGGTTCCATCAAATTTAAATTAAATAACTTTGACCATATTGTATACTTGTACAAATAGGCACAAAAAAACTAATAAAACATTTAAAATCCAATCAGTATTTTTTATTTCATCTGTCATTATACATCCTGTTGCTATAGCAACGTCATAAATTATTTAGTATTTTTTTGTTATGTACTTTTCAATATTTAGAACAATAGATTTGAGTCTTTGCTTGATTAGTTTGTTTTTAAATGGTGAAGGCTTCTTCTGTGAAAATTATGGAAGAAATGAAGACATAAGTAATGCTCTACAACAATGTTCAAGTGATTCAAATGGTTTTGCACTTACTGGTTATTTAGCCTCACTTATGGATTACTCTTATGTTGTAAGTTATTTATATTTAGAATTGCCATGCTTAAAAATTGTTTGTTACCTTTCATTTATTAAATAAAGTTATGTTTATCCTATTCGATCAATACCAGTCCATCATCACCTTGTGTTATGAATTTTACCGTTTGGGGTTAAGTTGTTTTAATTTAAAAATAGGAAATAAATTGATAAAAGACTATCCTGTCAAATATTCAATCAATTCTCAGGCTCAGCACAAGATCCATACCTGCGGATTTCTGTGAATCACTTTTTATAGAACAGCGGTGGGTTTTAGTTTCAATGCCAGCACAGCCCATTTAGTTTATTCTAGAGCATCCACAGTACTGGATGCTGGGGAATTAATTTAGTTAGTCTCGGAAAAACACCCTGTTCTGTATTGCAGGAAGGGACCTCCGAAGTGAAGATTCGAAAGTCGGGTCTTGTGGAAAGAATTGAAATGTACCTATGTTTCCCCAAGAATTGACAGTAACCCTGAAAATCCTGAAATAGAAATATTTAATGTCAGTTGTGGGGTACAAACTATGTAGGTTACCTGACACCTACATCCATGTGACAACTTTCTTGTTACTCCTCTACTTAAATCTGTTTATTTGTTTAACGTCACTTTATGCTTCTATGGCTAATCCTATGATGCTACAGTGGGAGCCCTAAATTTAGCCTACCCAGGTTTACTTAGGATAGGGATTTTTAAGGAGTACCTCACATCCTACAAGCTCAGGATCCCCTTTTTATATCCCTTGCAAAGAAAGGCATATTCTAGGATTTGTTACTCTCTTATAAAAAATCCTAAGATTACCCACTGGGCTATACATATACCAACATGCGATCTTGGGCGTAGTAGGTTGTTATGACAACCACTACACCACATGTCGCTCCCACCTAAATCAGTTTTTCTTCTTGAAAATCATCATTTCATGGAGCAACATCCTTTCTGTATGAACTTCTCCTTGTCCTTGCAAAATTCAAGTGTTCTGTCAATGTCTAAGAGATTCATATAATTCAAACAACGCCATACCATATTGATAAAGAAATAATGAAGTCATGTAGTTATATCATCGTCATCACTGGCACTACAACTTCACCGCATCAAGATGATGTCTCACTCATCTCTGTCTTGCGCCAGGGTCTGCCTGTGTTTAGGAGCTTTTTTGCGTCGGCTTCGACCTCATCTGCCCATCTCAGTCGTTGCCGTCCTCTCCTTCTCCCATCCACATACCCAAAGAGCAGCCTCTTGGTAGGTGTGTCCCCGTCCATTCTTGCAACATGCCCCGCCCATCGTAGCCTTGAGATCCTTATAAATTGTACCACATCTGTTTCCCAGTAAATCTAGTGCAACTCTGCCTGTCCTGAGCGCTATCCCTTACAGGTCCAAACATTCTTCTCAGAATTTTTTGCTCAAAAACCTGCCAGCTGATGGTATCTGTACATGATAAATGCCATGTCTCTGAGGCATATGTCAGTACAGGTCTAATTAAAGATGTCGACAGAGCGATCTTAGACTTTCTTGCCAGCAAATGACTTTTTAGTATTTTGGCTAGGCCAAAATAGCACCTGTCTGCTGTTGTTATTCGTCTCTGAACCTCCTGACAGGGTATATTGTCTGCACATACTAAGGAACCTAAATACACAAAACTATTTACGCATTCAAAGGTGTATCCTTCCTACCTAAGAGTAGGTGGTGGTGGCCTTAGAGGGTTAGCAACCATGTATTTGGTCTTTGCTTGGTTGACTTAAAAGACCCATTTTCCGCCCTGCTGCCTCTATAGCCAAGAAGTCCCAAGTCCCTCTGTGATCTTGCTATAACGTCTATATCATCTGCTTAGGCTAGAATTTTGACTAACTTGGTGAGAATCGTACCGTTTCTTTGCACTTCAAAGTCCCTTATCACCTTCTCTAGTCTAGTTTATCCTAGTGCTAGGATAAACAACAAGCATGATAGGCCATCTCCCTGTCTCAGGCCCATTGTGGTCGTGCAAGTCTCCTACGGGTCCCCCTGTATTCTGACTTGACATCTTGATCCTATCATCAGCAGTTCTGTAAGATGGATCAGTTCAAGGGAGATATTCATTGTCACCATAGCTGAGTACAGCTTCTCTCTCATGACACTATCAAATGCACTGCTAAAATCAATAAAGAGGTGGAGCGTGTTGATGTTATATTCACATGTTCTTTCAAGCAGGGTCCTCGGAGCAAAGATTTGATCAGTGGTTGATCTCCCCCTCATAAAACCACTTTGGTAGGCTCCTACCTCTTTCTGCATGTGGAAGTAGCCTCCGACAGATGATATTCTACAGGACCTTATACGTGCAGCTCAGAACAGTTATGCCACGGTAATTACTGCAGGTTGTCTGATCTCCCTTTTTATGGAGTGGTATGATAATGCCAGTGTACTATTCTTCAGGGATAGTCTTGGTAATCCAGATGCTACGAAGAAGGTCACTGATAACCCTAATCACTTCATTCCCACCAGTAGTTATATATTTCATTTAATTTATTAAATGGTATGATAAAAAGTAAAATAATATTTTTAAGTAACTGGCGGGTATATAATGAAAAAGACTCCTATTTAACTATTCTGATTGTTTTGAAATAGTTACTTTTATAAGTAAAATAATTTTCATTTTAGTATTACTTGTCTACTGCTTTTTTTCCCTAGTTTCTTAATATAAAAATTGTTATTTACTTACAGTTCTATTTATATTTGTTTTTTATTTTAAGTGGATATATTGCTTTTTATTGGTCTTTAGATTTATTGTTAATTTTCTTTTCAAATCATTTCAAAGGTTTCTTACCATTACAAAGAATCAGGTAGATTATTTTGCAGTGGCTCCATTATTAGCCCATATTGGACAATATCAGTCCCCAATTGTTTTCATATACCAAAATACTATTATAGGTATACTTAATTCATATAACATTTTAAAAACTTAAGATTGTAACTAAAAAATAATCTTAAACTATTTTTCAGGAATCGACAAACACGCCGTGTTCGGTAATCATGATAATTTCAAATTTCCTAAAGAATATCAATTATCAAAAGCATTTATTAATTTTTTAAAAATAATTTTAGAGAACAGGACATGAATGAGTATCCATATGGTAGTTTGTCTTTAAAAGATTCATTAACAGTAAAACCTAAAGAATATTCAAAAAAAGAACTCAGAGAGCTTAACAAATTTTTCTATCTCAAGCCAGAGACTGTTGTGGTACTGACAGTTTTTGATCAAACTTATATGTTAGTTTTAAAAATAATTCTATATCTTAGTTCTATAAGTTTTTTGTTTAATAGAAAACATTTATAAAGCGCTTTAGAAATATACATTTTTTTTAATTAATCACTAGAACTCATGAAGGGTCTTCTGTTCAATTCAATACATGGTAGAGGCTGTATAGGACAATGGTTGTGCAGAGAGGTGTTCAACCACCAGGTTTTTCGGAATTAATGATACCCTGTTTATAGTGGCTGGGAGCTGGCTCAGTGGTAGAGCACCGAGTTGCCATGCGGAAAATCCTGGTTCAAATCCCGCTGCCGACAAGCCTGTTAGCAACCAGAGAGGGATCATATAGGACTAAAACCCTCCTAGGGCTTACCCAGCCTTTATAAAGTGGGTAATAATAAGGGGGGGGAATCTGGTGGTTGAGCGTGATCTAGGACAAATCACCTCCCTGCACAACCGTTGTCCATGAAACAGTACAGTCTCTACCATGTACTGAACCCCAGACCCGTTCACAGGTTGTAGTTTATAGAGGCCTAGGAGAATCTTCAGATCCTATATGGTTCATCCATGCCTGTTAACAGAGTTATAATCTATCTGCCACAGCTGGGACATTTGGCATACCAACTCAGCTATCAATACTAAAGCAAATATAGACATTTTTTACTTTTTGTAAGTTCTCTTGAAACTAAACCTCTCTCTAAGTGCTATACCCCTTTCTGCTCGTTCCAAGCATGCCAAAATACAAAGCTCTTGACCACATATAACGTTTTTCAATTATTTCTCCCTTTGGTTTTTTTGAGAAGTTAGTTTTGCCAAACTCTGGAGAGATTTATATGTTTGAACAATCATCTAGCTTCAAAGTTGTTCTCTATTGTAATCTCTTACCTCTCTTTGATACCATATCAAACTACTTGACTGATAAAATTGAAACAAAAGGAAATATTAGGAATTGTTGTTTTCACTTCCTTTCATCATGTTTACTAAACAGCACATTTTAATGACAAGAATTTTGATAAATCTATTGTCTATGATATCAATTAAAACAAAATTTCTCATGGGCCTTCTTCAAGTAAAAGAGGCCGAGCAGATAAGAGTGTCAATTACAGCCTATTTTGATCAAACTTGGTTTATAAGGTTTTGCTGTTTAACCAAAAATCGTTTTGGGATACCCCTCCATTTTTTTAAGGGTTTGTCGATGAATAAAATATTTATCACAACTGCAATTTAATCATGTAGAATTTTATTAATCTTGGTACATTTATTTTTGACCAATTAAAAGATTTTTTGGGAGTTATTCATAATTAATATCTGATCTCTTATCTCTCTGGGCGATATTCAGCAGCACTACAAAATAAAAATATATATGAATAGTTAGTTCATAAATATCTATTTTTATTTTTTATTGTAGACCATGCGAAAGTGAATATGCAAGAACAGGTCGTAAGATAGTAGTTCATAACAGCTACGAAACAATATCTCACAATGCAGAAATTGCTCTTTTAAAGGTAATGGTACTTTGTAGTTTTAATTGGTAAGTAGTGATTTGTAATGAAATTACAAGATAGCAAAAAACAAATCAATTAAATCGAAATAATAGAAAATAATAATTTGGCAATTATACACTTGTGATCACTTGAGTTAATGTGCCTATTAGTGTGGCAAATTATTTTAAAGTAAGTGGTAACAAATATATTTCATTGAAATTGTTTTTTGTAAATATGAAACACCCAATAGTATAATTTTGATAATTTATCTTAGAACATTTTTTCTATCTTATAGGTTAGTGATACTTTGACCAATGATTTTGATATTAAAATACCAAATATTGGTCCTATTTCAATAGGTGATGTACCTTCATTGTGTCAAGTTGCTGGCTACGGAACATTAAAATTAAACAGAACTGTAAGCATTCTATACTAATAAATTTTGTCATTTATTCATGTTACCAGATAAATGTTTAAAAAACAATCTTGTCTACTTATTTTGGTAAATATCATAGAAACTATTCTTCCTATGAAGAAAGCTGAACTTCATTGTGGTGTATTTACCTATTGCTATTTTGATTTCTAGTATACATCTGTAGTTTGCTCTAACTGCTCTCCAGATAAAGTATTATAAAAAAACAAACGCTCTACACAGTTGTGAAGTTTTGCTACTTGGTCTTACTACTTTCTAGTATTCACAGAGCAAGTTTCATGTTTCATAAAGTGTTTATAATTATTTTCTCCAACAGTTTCCTGGAGCAAAAACATTTACTCATTTTTTGTAAAAAAAATAACAAAAAACAATTAATACCATTTCTTATGAAATAATCTAGCTCTAATTGTTACAAATTAATTTTTGACATTAAGTTAACAAAATGTATGGTTTGTAGTATTCTAGATATTGAGGTTCAATCATACAAAGGGTACTACAAAAGTTCCACAGTACTGTTTTATTAATTCAATTTTCGTAAAGTAATTTTCACTAGTTCATAGTCCTTCTCTTTTTGTGAAAACCAGTCCTGAACCCAGCTTTTTAAGTTTTATCCAAGAGTGAGGAACATTTGTTGTATTCATCGCTAGAAAAATGTTTTCTCCTTCAGCTTCATTATCACATGCTGGAATAGCATCCACAGGGCACAAGGTCTGGACTCTAAGGAGGGTGTTCAAGAGGTTTCAGTGCAATAGTGGCCAAATACCTGGTGCAGGATGAGTCGGAATGTTGTCATGGTGGAAGTACCAGTTCATTCTTGACTCTGGTACCATGTTTTGCATGAACCTTATGACTTGGGGCAGGCACTGAAGTGCAGTGTACCACTTAGCTATAACTGTCATCTGTGCATCCAAAACAAAATACTTTACAATTCCACTAGGTCTGAAAAATACAGCGATCATTCTTTTCTTTACAGATTGAGATTTTTGAGTTAAAGTTGTATTTTCATTTTCAAAGAAGCAAACGTTGTTTCGAGCCTTAGTCTGGACTTTTAGAGTACAGCCAAGTTTCGTCTCCAGTTATGATGCTGTTCAAATATTCTGTTTATCCCTTATCTAATAGTTTCTGCACCAGTCACTCGATAAGTCATTTACTCTTCCATCAGACTATAGGACCCCCAAAGACAAAGTTTCTTAACCATGATATATCTTCATCAAGCATTTCTCTCACAGCAGAAATGTTTCCTCTGTTACTGACACTTGTGGCCTTCCTTCTCTCTCAGCGTTCTTAAGATTTTTAAATTCTCTGTACCACTCGAATATAGTCTTACTACATGTTCAGTCCTTATTCCAAAGAAACTTCATTTCTTCTAAGCGTTGACATATACTTAAACGTTGCTCAAAATTACCCACTTTAATCTGTTTGTTGCTAATGAACAACTGAGCCCAATGTTGCTAGCGACTACTATGCAGGCAAGGATATGTCTGAATACGCAAAAACAAGCAGCCTACTGTATCTTTCTGTTAAGTCACTTTGCAAAACTTTTGTAGTACCCTTTGTATGTATATTATGGTGGCCATAGATGTACCAGAAAAGCTAATATTGAAGGGTTCCTAAATTTGTAATAAAATAAAGTTTTATCCATGTAAATGACAGACTGTTTCCGCTACTCTCTCCAAATGAATTTGCAAGATACTTTGTTCCCAACAGTGTTCATCTAGGATTGAAAGTAATTTTTATAAAAACCTTTCAGATAGCAGGGGCAACCTCTGTGCCTTATATTGCCAAGTATTGTCACTCAATCTTCTGCCTTCTATTAAGACAAATTCCAGCAGTGTATATCATTACTGTAAGGTATTGCGTTTGGTATGTACTTGTTTGGATCTATTGCAAGAGTTTTCTCGTTTGCAAAAATAAAAATTAAACAGAAATTAATTAATCAAAAAGTTAAATAATTTAGACAAAATCTTCCACTCGGGGACAATTCCTTCCTTATTCCCAGCCTAATTAGATCCGGCCCTGCAGTTATTAAATTAAATTAAATTATTAGTTTAAAAATTTTATTTAAGCATACCTTTGTGACTGTATACAAACAAATTATTTATTTCATCTCGCTAACGCTTTCGATAGTTCTACTCCCATCCCGTGCTGAGCGTTATTGATGTTGAAGTTTTTGCTCCTAACGTGTGCCAAACTATTTCGAAGACCTATAATGTAACAATCGATGCCGACCCCTCTAACTATGTATGCTCCTATAACAGAAAATACAGATATGGGTCTCCTCTTTCTCAGGTATGTCAGGTAATATATACATTTATATTTTATACAAAATAATACAAATTATTATTTAGGGCGGTTTGAACCTTTGCCCATTTTTCATAAAGGTTTTTTATGCGAAAAACGGTGTAACATTTATTATATATATATAAATATATATATCGGTAACATTTAAACATTATACAAATGAGGTTTCAGGCTAGCATATATACACTCTGCATCAGAACTACTTCATAAAATGTATATAAAAACAAAATAAATAATAAATAATTTCTCTCATAGCCCTGAAGATGGCCTACAACGTAGATCAAAACGTCGGCACTAATAATAAATAAGTTTTACTTATTTAGTGTTATTTATGACTGCCCCCTCTCACTAATTCCATCCTTCATTATATCTTCCAGTCAACTATTTTCCTCTCTAACAAAAATATATTAATATATTAAAAAAAAAATGTTGCTCTACAAACCATAGGAACTTCCGGGTTCGTAGCCCGGCAGGTGGCCCTAGGATTTTTTAAAGGGAGTGAAAAATCCTTAGTTACGCCGTCCTTCGGAAGGGACGTTAAACGGGGGTCCCGAGCCTGTACGATGTCAGGTACTCGTTAAAAATCCCTATCCTAATAAAACCTGGATATGCAAAATTTAGAGCTCCCACTGTAGCATCGTCCGATTAGCCATAGCAGCATAAAGTGACGTTAAATGAACAAACAAACAAACCATAGGAACTTGAAAAGTTCTAATGCAAAAAATGATATGCATAAATGTGTATCAGATAATGACGTAAAGGAATACTAACAGAAACTATTACAGGAAAACATTGTCTGAAATTTACCAACACATCCAACAGAGGAGAGACAATTATTGAATAGAATATGCCTGGATTAGCATATGATTAAAAAACATGGCCTCTGTCCAAGACAGTTGCTAAAAGTTTATTGCTCTTTGAAAAGAAAACATTAAGAAGTTGTTTTAGGATGCAAAAGATGGCGATTATTTCAGACTCAGACAAAATGTAGGCCTGTATCGGATGTATCAGACGGGGAGGTGCTGGAAGGATTCTTGGATCCAGAGCTTGGAGGACCTTGGCACAGGACAGAACATACAAAGAAAGGCTGTTTTGATTGATATGCGTAGATATCACCGGTGTTAATAAGGGCAATATAATATTTAAGTGATGGGATACAATAATGTTGAGGGTATAAAAAGAAAACAGAGCGGAGTAATTTGTACTTAAAATAAGAGAATGACTAACAGAGTATTAAGAAGGCAGAGGAGCGATTTAAGTCCTTAATTTAAGTTTATTATAATTGAATTGAGAAGGCATTGGAAACGAAAATTTCTATATTTTGGGGATCAGGGCATTCCTGAAGGCATGATAGTTATCGGAGGCCGATTCTATATTTTCTTCAGCCTAATGCCACCTCGATATAACTAAATCCATTGTCATTTTTAAGATTTATTTTTATTTACTTTAAATTTTTTAGGGTGACAGCGGAGCTCCTCTGATCTGCGAAGGGAACATCGTAGGGCTGAGCCAGTGGGTGTTCAGTCCTATACCGGGCTATCTCACCTTCGGTCCTTCACAGCCTACGCCTCACGTTTATACCAAGCTCGATGTATATCTACCTTGGATTTTGAATCATACGGAAAATAACGAAGTTGGCGTAGTAAGAAGAAGGGAAGACGTTAGCAAGTCTGTTGTTTCGCCAGAGCTCGATTTCAGAACACTGGCTTTGATTATCGTTATCCTATGTATCTATTGCCTTTATTGTAATGAATTGTGAAACTCAAATAAAGTCATTGGGATTCTTCCATGTTGATTTAATACATTTATTCAGTGCCTTGGCTCATAATCCGATCTTAAATAGTTGAGACAACATGGGAAAAATAGACTATTACAGAGCAATAGACTATTACAACTGTTAAAAAATTGCACTCACCAGCAAATATTTAACGATACAGTAGGAAACCTCCAGAACTTTATAAAAGAAATAACAAGCACAAAATATATATATATCTGTTCTCTGATTCACACAAAACTCCTGTGATTCCCTCACTAGGTCTTCTGTGATTTCCATACAACGCCTTACCTTCCGTAGTTTTTCTTTTCCAACAACAAGATTCAGTTAGCATGCTCTTTTAATTCTGTCTGTTATGAGATAAGTGTTCATTTATCTTCATACGCCTCAAGTAATTTCCTTAAATTTAATAAAGCAACATCTATTCGTACTGGACTGATCACTTTTGATAGCTCGATCCAATGTTGTGTCAGCAGGACTTGAAAGAATCCCCGAAGAGTCCGGAGAAGAATTTTCATAGCGATCGGAGGCATGAATACCTTACACGTGGTGTCAAAGAGGATGAGCAGTCAGGGCTCCGCTTTGTTATTTTTTTAAAAATTAAATAAAGATATACATTATAGACAAATTTATGTTTTTAAGGAACCCTATTGAATGTTCCTTCATCCTGGAAGGGATTTCATACTTCTCGAACTTCAGGAATACTGGTCAGGGCCCCGCAGTGTTTACTTCCGAACACTGAAAACATTTAATTAACAGCAATAAAAACCACTGACGAATCACCTCCCTGTAAAACCGTTGGTCCTAGAAACAATACATTTTCTACCATGTACTGAACCCAAGACCTTCACGGGTTGTTGTGGTACAGGAATGAAATTAGCTCCTTAGTGGTAATGTAAATCTGGTTATGGTATTATATATAAAATTAAAAAAGAGTAGAAATCAGTTGAGCCATTTTCTTGAGAAAAAAGACAGGAAATATTTTTTTAAATTGTAATTATTTCTAACATGCCACCGATTACATCCGGTATTTTACAGTAAATATTTCTCACAAGTACGGATATATACAAAACAAATTTGAAATCAGCCCAACGAAATGTTACACAAAAAATAATAAAAAAGCAGGTAATCTTGCATTCACCACTTCTTATGATAGGAGTGAAAATAAGAAATATATATTTTGTTACTCAATATTAAGATTTCTCTCGAGAACAGAATTTAAAAAAAATGACATGGGGTTAACTAATCGTTTCAGGTGTGGCTGTATGGAATATACCAATGCCATCCCTATTGGGTAAAAAAGAAGAAAAAAAAATATTCGTTTACTTGTGATTACTTGATAATTTTATTTAATAACGAAAACATATGGTTCTGAGTAAGTTTTCATTATATGACCACTGTATTCTGTTCACGCGTCCCAGTTGCATCTATCGAGAAAAGTAAGCCTATTATCTTTTTGTTTTTTTAAAGAAAAAATATATCTCTTATAAATAATACTGTTTACTGCTTAATTATTAATTCTCCATAATATTCTAGGTGTGAAAATGTTGTACTTCTGCTTTGCAACCCTACTATTACTTGCTCAGCAGATGGGGCAAAGGTTTTTTTTTTGTTCTTTTAATATATTAAGATTAAGCTTTATTATGTTGCTTTTGAAGTTAATCTTGACATTTGATAACTTATTTTTTACAGTGAGGCTCTAGAAAATTGTTACTGTGTTCCCATGGATACCAAAAACATTACTAATGAAACAGAACCACTAATTTCTAAACCTTTGAAGGTTTTGAAAGTCTGCGGGAAAGTAGCCGAAAATTCTTGCTTACATTTGTGCAAGTCTTTGGTAAGGGCAATTTTAAATATTTTTATACTTTGAGTTTTATGTCGAATAATTATTTGTAGAGGTCTCATGGCTTGTTAAATCGATCATTTATTGGTTTTAACAATTGTTTTACTGATTCATTTGTTTGGGATTTAGTATTTTATTTAAAGAATATACATTATAAACTATTGCAGAAATTTTGCAAAACAAATGCTTTTAGTTCAAGGGCGGATCCAGGATTTTTTTCTAGGCGGGCAGGCGGGCAAAAAAAAATCAACAATAACTTATAAATAAACTTGTAATATTTATAGAAAGGTATCAAAGATTTATTAAAATATCAAAACAATAGTTTCACTCATGTTCTTTCTGTTATTTTATTCATATATTTTAACAACTATGATCATGTGATTTGCCTATAAGTATGTACTGTAATGGATTCTCCGTAGTACACAAAAAACGTCTATTTTGGGGCACGTGCCCCCGCCCTACCCTAAATCCGCCCTTGCTTAAGAACCTGATAGCTATAATTATTTATACTATTTTTCCCGATTCAGGCACCAGCAGGAATAAAAATACAGTGTTGCCAGATCGGCACTTGTTTCCTAGATTTAGAGTTTTACGATGCAGCCAAAGGGACGGGAGTCGTCATCTTTAGTCCGAAATTGTCAATTTATGGTTCAGTTTTTATACAAACAGTTGCTGTACTGCAAGAATAATAACCACACCACCTTGGAATATTTTATTTTCTAGAGATTCCCGGAGCGCAAGAACTGCTAATATATGAAATTAATCGATATAGAATTAACACAATTGCTTCAAAGAAATTTGATGGGCTGAATACATTTCGTAGAAACAAATTAAAGATTACAATATGTATACAGCATATGAAGGGAATCTGTAATCTCTGAAAGTTGCTTTTGTTTTTAAATCGCATGAACAGGTGAGTAGATGTTCGTGAATGATTTTTCTTCCATTTAGAGGAAAACAAAAGAAATGTCAGTATAAATTTTCATTTTGCTTTTCATCTATTGTCTTTTGAATGGGTAATGGAATTTCGTGATTTTCCAACTGTCCAAAAGTAGTTAGTTAAAACGTAACATCGACATAATAAAATTACCCGACCTTTTATTCACTTTTCTTTTTATATTTCATGAACAGATGAATAGATTTTCGCAGTTTATACGGGTTTTCCGACTATTGAAGAGGTTAGCTAAGAGAAAAATAAGTATACATTTTTTTCGATTTTTACTTTGCTTTTTTTCTTTTCTTGTGAACGAGTAATTGGATTTTCTCTATTGTTCCGACTCTTCAATCGTAAGAAAAAAGTTAAACCAATGTAAAAATTATCCGTCTTTTTTCTCACTTTTCTTATATTTACGAACAGATGATTAGATTCTCGTGGTTCAAAAGTCCGCAGGTTTACATTTTTTCCGACTTTTGTTTTGCTTTTCTTCTATTATCTTGTGAAGGAGTAGTGGATTTTAGTCATTTTTCCGATCGTTCAATCTAGGCAAAAAAAGTAAACCATTAAAAAAATGCGTCTTTTTATTCACTTTTTTATGGACAGAAAAAATCATTGTAAATATGACCAAATTTTCATTCAAGTTTCGTTTATATCCCGAAAGCGAATAGTGCTTTATCGGATTTCAGATTATTTTTTTTTATCTGAAATTTTTTTCAGATTATTTTGAGGTAGGCTGTAAGAGAGACCACTGTTAGAATTTTGTTTACTTTTCTCTTAAATTTCGTAAATCATTCCAAATATTTTCGCGGTTCAAACCATTATTTTTTTATTTAGTGTTTGATAAATAAGGAGAAAAAAAATATCAAAGCATGAGAAATGAGGTTTGGTTCTGCAGAATGCCATCCATTCATGACAGTCGTTATTTATGGATTTAAAGCATGTTTTTTTTTGGTAAGAAGCAAGACCAATTTGTATTTGGAAGACAGGTTCGTTGACATATTTATGGTTACTTCAGAGAAAACTCAACTTGGAGAAAGTGAAGGAACTCTTGTATTATGAAAGGGACCAGAAGTTGGGAGGTATGAGCAAGCTACCATATGTCAATGGGCACAAAAGGGATGCCCATGCATGAAATTCCAAGGAAACCTGTCAATGAGGAACTACAATTTTAAATGGAATAGGCCCAATAGTCTTCTTGGTGATTCATATGTTTTAGGTCTTCATTTAATCAATGAATTGGGCAAAACTACCTGAGGATGTCAGGGTCCAATGATGATAGTGATGAGATCGGCTTTCATCACATCACCTGTAAATAAATACTTATGTACATATTAATAAACATGTTTATGATATAAACTGTATCACAGATTCCTCTTTACAGTTCTTAACATGATGAATATTTTTTTATTATCCACCATTTTTGTGTAGAAATTAACTTTTCAATCTAATATTTTTTTCAGGCAACTCTAGCACAGTATGATCCAAATGCTACTAAGGGCTTCTGTGCCCAAGTTCAGAAAAATATTACTAATGTAATCGTAAGTAATATGATCAGTGGTTATAACATTAATTTCAGAATCGATTAGATCAGTAACAATTATTAATACTCTTTGAGACATTAATATATATTTTTTAAATTACTCATTACTAACTAAGTTAAAATATATAATGTTGCTAATTATTTAATAAATAAACATCTTTTTTTAAGGATTATGTGTATGATTATATGAAATTCTTTTGTCTAGGTTTCTGTATTTAGTAAAGCATGCGATGATGGAGAGTATATATACACAGGACTGACATTCAATAAACCAGTTTGTTGTATTGACAAAAAGCCTGTGGAATGTTAACGAAACATTAATGATTTGATGTTATTGTATATTTGTAATCTCTAATGATATCAAATGAAGCAGTTTGTTAATTAAGTACCCTAGAAAATTTGTTTTCCTTAAATGTATATTGTTCCCTTATTAATTTGTTTTCCTTAAATGTATATTGTTCCCTTATTAATGTTAAAGTATATGAAAGAAAAATACATTGTTTATATAAATACAATTATTTTATCTTTCTTTATTAATATTAAATATTATCAATAAAGATATAATTGTAGTTTAAAGTTCTTCCATTTAATGTCAGCATCAATTTTATTTTTTAATGATAAATCAGAGAGAATTCTTCAGATTATTTAAATTAGAAAGTATAATTTTTTTTAAAGAGGCAAAGCTAGAGCTGCGGTTCAAAGTATGAGACAGGATGCTTTGGCTAAAATAAATGTAGTGAAATACCTCTTGAGCGAAGAGTCTATAGGCTCGGTCACCATTGAAAGGGTCTTACATAAAACGAGGACATTAGGATTGAGGCGAAGGTTCCACAGTTTGAAACGTTGGGGGCTCGATTCCCACTGGGGTTATTTAATAAATATTTCACACAAGTCTCAAGAAAATAATCTTGACACTCCTACCCCGGTTAGTACTTGGTGATGTTCCAACAGTGAGTTGACCAAAAAAACCGCAAGGCCCTCTACATAGACTAGACCCTCCACCCGACCAGAACCTGGGAACTTAATTGAATGATCCCCATCTTTAAGTCAATTGAATGGTGGAGTTTATCCATCTTTCTATTCCAATAACACTTTGAATTTATTGGAGTTTACTCCTTAAGAAACGATGCTCATTTTTAGCCCGCGGTATGAAAATTTTATGAGTAGTAAAATCGAATTTAGCTAAAAGTGGTGCGTTACTTTCCTTTCTCAATAATATTGTATTATTTGTTTTACATAAAAGATAGAAATTAAAAGTAAAATTTCGGGACTAATCGGGAAGAGATACGTGTGGTATCTATAGTAACAGTGTATTTTATTGCGTAATTCTCGAAGTGTTGAAATGCGCTAATTTTTTTAATAGGAGCCTTTTTAAAGACATATCCAAACAAACACTACTACTAAATTTTATGTACTACTGTCAAACACGAATTAATGATGCTCCTTAAAGAAAAAGACTTCGCCTGCTTTGACGATGTCTATTGTATTGACACCGAGGGATCCACAAGATATGCAGATATTGTCGCATTTCCGACGGTGAGAGTTGAAAATTCAAATCTACCTTGACCAGGGGGGTGGAGTGGAAAGGGAAAAGAAGGAAGTATATGATAAGTGCATCCCTTCCCTTTAGGAGAAATTCCGTGAGACCTTCGGAGAGAGAGCGTTTCCGTGAGAGGCCTCTGGTTTGGGTCTCTCGGAACGATTCCGAAAAGAACATGGAGCTTCCTCGATGACCTGGGTGTCAGTGGCAGGGATATGGCAGTGCTCGCTGAGAATATTATACTCGACTTCCTGGGGATAATTTACATATTTTCTTTGCTTTCTCGTTATTAAGAAGAAAAAATAAATAGGAAAAGTGTAATCTTAAGTATATATTTTGATTAATGGCATGAAAAGGTGAAATAGTTATGTACATATGTCCAATAAAAGGCGACTAGCCAGATTTTATATCAAGAAGGTGATGGATTTTACCCCTTTAAACAATTCTTCAGCTTCTAATTTGCAGAGATTTTTATCTGAGCATGAAAATAATTTTTCTGCGTTATCGGCTTTAGGGATTGAAGACATGGGGGATTTCATCAAACTTCATTTAGCTCTTACAAATTTAGACCGAGGGACTAGAAAAGCATTCGAAGAACGAATAAAATCAGCAGATATTCCCTCTTATAAGGATTTGTTTAATTTCGTCACAGAACGAACTTGAGTATAAGAGATGATGGCTCAAAAAGGCCGATCAGAAAAGCCTAGTATAGAAAAATCCCGCTCTGCGAATTCCACGAGACGATATAACAAACCCAATTCCGGAAAAGAACAAATATCTCCGGGAATTCTTACTATTTCTCCATTGGAAAAAGAAACTCGTTACACACTCCCCTACAGCGAGTAAGTCCGTCGGGCTGGATAAAATAATTTAAGTTTTGAGGGGTGCCATAAGCCTATTATCTTTCCATCTTCATCTCTCAATTTATAGGATCCACCACCCGTAACGAAAACAACCGTATAAGGGCCTTCATATTTGGGGTTCAGTTTAGCAGCAAGTTTATCAGCTGCCGAAGATAGCTGAAACCTCATCTTTAAGACTTGGTCCCCCGGTTGGAAACGATCTTTTCGGCGTCTCAAGTTATATAGATTGCTCTGATTCAGACTTGCCTTCAGAGAGTTTTCCTCGGCTATATGATGAACTTCAGGCAGTCTGCCCACTTTAGCTGCCCAAGGAGCATGCTCGTCTGTGCGAGCCACAAGGATAGCACCGTCGGTAGCTTGATGCAGAGGCCTCAGTTCTCTACCAAAATTCAAGAAGGCAGGACTGAACTTGGTAGAATCTTGAACGGCGGAATTTAAGGCAAACTGGATCTCTCCTAGTTTTTCGTCCCAGCGTTGGTGTTTCTTCCCTACGTACGCGACGATAAGTTGCTTGATATTCCGATTCACTCGTTCTGTTGGATTTGCCTGTGAATGGTAAAGAGGAGTAGTTTCTCTCTTGATTCCAAACTCCTTAGCTACTTCAGTAACAAGATTACTATCGAAGTTCTTCGCATTGTCGGTAATTAATTTCTGCGGTGCGCCATATCTGTATATTATGCGGGATTTTAGTTTATTTACAATAACCGAAGAGGTAGCTTTTCTGATTTCACACTGCCTCACATACTGGCTTATATCTCGGTATATTCCAAGCCAATAATATAACTACTAACCCTGGAAACAGTTTTATCTATCCCCAGGTGGCCTGACTGTGGTAGATCATGATTTTCATATATTACTGATCCCCTTTAATGTCTAAGAACGACAACTTTCCATTCCTCACTGGGGTCTTCTAGCTCTCCCTTCAAAGGATTCTTTCGATGGTATAATAACTGTCCGTCCTTTATCAACCATCCAGGGTGGAGTTCTGGTGACTTCTGGACTCGATAAAATTTCTGATTATACCATTCGTCTGGCGCTATGACAGTTCCTGAAGTCGAATCTGAATCGGTAGAAGAATTAGGATCGGAACTGGTAGACCATACTGTGATTGCAGCAATTCGTGATAGGGCATCGGCCACTGTGTTGAGTTGGCCCTACGATATTCCGATATTCCACCTTGTAGTTGTAAGGCTGCAAGCGAAGAGCCCATCTAGCCAAACGACCTGAAGAGTTTTTCAAGTTCAGTAACCACTTCAGACTGGTGTGGTCAGTGATTACAGTGAACGGATAACCTTCCAAGTAATGCCTATTCTTCTCGATACCAAACAGAACTGCGAGGCATTCCTTTTCGGTTACGGTATAATTCTTTTCAGCCGAACTTAAGGTACGGGAACAAAAAGCTATGACTCTTTCTTCGCCGTCTTGTATTTGATTCAAGATCGCTCCAAGACCTGTATCACTGGCGTCAGTCTGTAATTGAAAAGGCTGTTCAAAGTCTGGTCTAGCTAATATTGGTGCATCAGCCAGTGCCGACTTAAGAGGATTGATAGATGCTTCCTGGCTCTTCTGACCAGACCCATTTAGCGTTACGCTTAAGCAAAGCTGTTAGTGGAGAGACAATGTAGAGAAGTCTTTAATAAAACGTCGATACCACCCTGCCAATCCAAGGAATCTTCTGAGCTGCCCAGCGTTGGTGGGAGGAGGAATCGAAGTAACGGAACCAACTAAAAATCATACATAAATAATTAATAAAAACAAAGATTATATACAATTCTAATTGCAAATTTTAATAGGATACTTACCGCTGATCTGTCATATGTTCAATTCAACTATTTAAACTTACGGTTAAAAATACAAAATAAAATAATATATTAGTAGATAATTTTCAAACATATGTTAAACAAAACTAAGTCGTTCTACGACCTTAGGTACAAATTCTTAATTTTTGTTGTTGATACAGTACGAAATTATAAAGTAAAATATTTATCTTTACACTTCCAAATTTGCTTCTAAGACAAAAATTTAGTTTTAATTAACAGAAAATTATATTTAAACCTTAGAAAAAAATATTAAACTATTGTTTGGAAAAATTATTCTGTTACTATTATTATAAAAAACTATTATCAGTTAACTTCACTATTTCAAAAAATTGTTAATATAATAATTAATCTTCAACTAATAACTTATCTGTAGATTTTTCTTTTGTAGTCCCTATTTGGGCGCCATAATATTTGTGACCAGGTTGTGGGGTTTTCGTTCAAAGATCCAAATTGATTAAATAAAAAGAAGTCCAAAAAAAATATTGTATTCATATTCTTTTCATCAAACGGTAACACCAACGACATAACCATAATATAACATAACACCAACGTAACATAACATCAACGTAACACCAACGCTGAGCCGCAAAGATACGATAAAAAAAGAAGTAAAATTTTGGCAATTACTTGGCCATATAAACCACTGATATTCAACCGTACTCAACGACAGTCCACAGTAGAGTGAGGTCAGATAGATAGAAACACCTGACGGACGAATTTAGCGACAAAAAAAAAAGAAAAAAAAAAAAACTCGTTACAGTCCAGTATGAATTGATAAGTATGTTGTTTGGTATGGCAATCCAATGTAGTTGGACAGCACTGCTAAAACAATAAAGCATATCTCTCTCTCCGCCTTAAGCTGTTGAGGTCCATTTATATCACTTTGATACAACCTTAACAGGGATGCATCGTTCTGATAAGAGTAGGAAATTGACTAGCTATCAACATAGCTACACAGCAAGGCTATGCGGTGACTACTTAATTTTGTACAGTTTGTAGTGCTACTAGGACAGGTGATTGTTGTATTAGGAAGTGGACAGGCAGTGAACATGCTGGGCTTAAATATACCTCTACCGAACTCTGAAGATTAGGCCCCCTTCAAAAGAGTAAAGACAGGGAATAAATGGCCCAAGAGGAAGACAATGAAAGCAGAAGAAGCGCCACCGGTAGTGACACCTAACAGCCAGTGGCGGATTAAAGGTCCAGAGCGCCCTAGGCAATAACTTTATCGGCGCCCCTGTACCGGCCATAAATGGCCATCTTAATTTTAACTGATTGTTTTTGTAATTACGGTGACGTTGTATCGTCACATCCTAGACTAGTAGATCAGGGCCCTTGTACTTACGCTAATGCGCGATATGTTATTTTTTTTATTTATTTAAAAATTCTGAGCTCGCGCGCCCCTTGTAACTACGCGCCCCTAGGCACGTGCCTAGTTTGCCTTACGGATAATCCGCCACTGCTAACAGCTCTACTGCTCTAGCTAATTTACCACCAACTGAGGAACCTACGGTGACCCCTCTGAAGAAGATTCGACATGACACCATTCTAGCTTCTTTTTGAATTGTCAATGCGAACGAAAGAATAACTGCAACTTAAGAATATCGTGGAACAAGTCGCAAAAGCTTATGATACGCAGAGAGAAGACTTACGACGACATGCCAAAACTCAGATACAAAAGATTCAAGCCGAGCAGACGACCCGGTAGGACGAAAAACGACGACCACCGCAGATATCCCAAGAAACGGTTAAGGCCCTAATAGCACGTCCACCACCAGTGACTACATGTAAAGATGGAAACTAAAGTTCCACTAATGGATAATAATGTTCCACAATAGTCTTAAATTGCAGTCCTTCTCTAGCTAATTTACCACCAACTGAGGAACCTACGGTTGCCCCACCGAAGAAGATTCCTCTAGTTATAATATACCGAGAAAACTTCACGTTAAATGAGGTGAGTGATTTCGTGAACAAAATTAATAGTATCATTATTTTATCAAACAGACGAGGACTGAGCTCCATATTTATCTCCAATTCGAGACTGACCGACCCACATTAGAAAGACATCTAGACGCGGAATTGGGTACTATAGTTTTGCACCCAAAAACCCGACAAAAGTCTCAAACAAATTTGCGATAAAAAATCTTGATCTCTCTATTCCCATATCTGATGACAGGAAGGCTTTTGAACCTATTAAGGCTACGGACCCAAGACGTATGCTAAAGACTGCACATGATAAAAATGGAATTATCACCTATACTGATAACTGTTCCACAAGGTATCACTATAAGAGATATACAAGACAAAGTACGGTTGTGAAATAAATCCCAAGAAAGGATATCCTACAGCTCCAGAGCTATAAATGTCAGCAATTCGGGCACACAAAAAACTACTGCAACCTCACCGTAAAATGTGTAAAATGCAGCGGCTCACATAACATTTCTGAATGTCCGCGACTAGGCGAACCAAAATGCTAGAATTGCGAGGGAGCGAAAGTCGCTTCTTATAGAAAATACCTCCATAGGAAAAAAGTAGAAGAAATAGTGACTAAAACGAAGGCAAAAAAGAGATCTAAGCAGATCGGTACTAACCCAAACTAATGACTAACAGCATGATAGTTCGCCCAGGTGTAAAATACGCATGTTTTCTACAAGGTACCAAAATGACAACCGAACCACAACCATCAACATGCTCCACCACCATCAGAGCCTCCACAAACTTTCTCGCCTATTTACCTCAACCACCGACGGACCAATCGAATCTGCTGATAGCTCTTGTCAATCAGATAGCTCAATTTACTTCCATGACATGAAAACTTACAACCACAATTTAAAGATTAACAGGACAAAATTTAACCAAATAAATAAATTCACAATATTAAATCTCAACTGTTAAATTACAGGGAATAAATGATATAAAAATGTTTGATTATTTACGTATTGGAAAGTTATATATTGTGATTTTAATATCTAAGTTCAGTTGACAGTTTTACTGTTGTAACAAGTCACCACACCCACTATTTGCCTTGAAGATGGCACGCTTAATAAAAAATATATATTTACAATTTTAATTAAAATAGTTCACATTAATTTTAAATAGTTTTTTAAATAATTTACAAATTAAAAAAAAGAATACGCGATGATAAGTATCAGTAGAGAGCGATTATTTGGCAAGAACACATTTAAAATTCATTAGAAAAGGAAAGGGTTAACCTCCAGTCACGTGTCGGAGCTGATGCACACACTTTTTTCTTGTTTTAATCACATATTTTTTGTAAATACCACTCTAGTTTTAACGGTATCTTTTAATAACAGAAGGATTCATTGGGATGACCCATACCAAGGAAGGAAGGAGGAAAATTACTCGTTAGAACATAAAATGTATACCACTTATTGATTTTGTTTAATTTGATTTAAAAATGTGTAAATTATGGATAGTTGTATTTTTTTTGTTCACCATAAACAATTATACCAGGATGGGAAAGGTGCCGTTTGACTCTTGAAATAAGGATTGAGGAATAGTGACAAGATATTAAAACACTTTATATAATTAATAATTCATAAATATCACTCCTTGTCATCGTATTTAATGATAGTTGTGACTTTAACAATAAAAAAAATAAATGCAAAAAACAATAAAATAAAATATAATTTTGTACATCTATACATATTTACAATGTTAATGTTAAACAATAGTATAAATATATACATTAGTATCATACATCTTCATAGATTTTACAATTACAAGAGTCGACTTTTAATTATTAACCAATATCCATCATTGATAATGATAAAAAAATGTCTATGAATAAGTTTAATCTCAATATTTAGTTAATCAGTTACAGAGAGCAAATAATATACATACTAAACAAATAATCACTATCGAATGACTCCAAAACTGACACTTCATAAAAATAAATATATCAATTTACAATACCTATAATATTTTTTCGTAATATCACAATTTTACAGACAATTACCTCAAGTGTCGGTCTGCATCTATAGCAATGATAAAGTAATAACAAAGATAGTAAACTTAATAAACAAAAGTAACTGGTAAATAAAAGTTAACTTCAACTGTACAATATCATTAAAAATTTAATTTATCGGGGAAAAAAAGGGATAAAATAATCTCAAGATAAATAATAACAAGAGGTAAAACCTAAAGAAAAAGATTAAATAATTAGCCGCTAAAAGATTCATCGGATGAACAAAATTTATTCCTAATTTTAATAAGACGTTCACTGAATTTCTGATTTAGTCCATGTAACGATCTATCTAGTTTATTTACATTTAAAATTTTCTTTTCTGCCTTAGGGGTGGACGTCTTAGAAGAGTTCTGTGATGCATGATCCAACTGACTTCTTCTTAAAGCTTCACTCAAGTCTTCTTTAAATTTTTTTTCGAATACAGAATCTAAATCTTCCTCGACGTCCGATGTTAGATCAACAACTTTTTCATTTGTGGGCACAAAAATGCAATCCTCTTCATCACTGCTCAAGTTAACCATTTTGAGAGGCTTCTCATCTTTTTTATGTTCATGCTTTTGACTAAAAACAAACTCTGGGTCCATACTCCTTTTGAGTTCTTCCGAAATTGATTTCTTTTTTCTTATTGGGGACTCTTCCGCTTCAGACTCTGATTGTATTCTTCTTCTTTTCCTTTTCGCATTTGATTGAATGGGAGATGGCTCACTTGTAGCTGCAATTATGGGTTGAGTATAATCATCGTCAGGAACATTTAAAATTCTACGCCTTTTTGTTTTAGGAATCTGTTTTTTTCTGTTTTCTAGTCTCCTTTCTGCAATTTCTAAGAAAGATAAACTTTTGTCGGTCTCTTCTTCCTCTTCATCTTCTTCTGAATCGACACAAAACGAATCCTAAAAAGTAGTAATAAAGATAATTATTACAAATGTTAATTAGGCTTTATGGCAGTCAAAATTTTTTATTAAAAGTGATGAAATAATCTTGTAATACAAAAAAAAAAGTTCTAAGCATAATATGCATTTCTTTCGAAATATTAACATAATTTTTTTAGAAATATTAACAGAAAAAGACTGGAGGGACTAAAAACTCTTACACATGACTTAAACAAACCAAGAGTAATGGCTTATCTTAGTATATTGCTGACTGTTTTAAAAAAAAATCATTACTGGATATACATTAAATTAGAACACTAGGTTCGCGACATGTCAACACAAAGTTTCCTATAGCGTTGATATAAACTAGGCAAGAAAACAAATTGAACTCTTTATAATAATAATATGATATTAACTATATATGTTAATTATGTCAAATATCTCTATAAACATTTATGTTAATCAAACATCACTTGCATATAATAGCCTTTAGTAAATGAAAATATATGGGACTGCAAATGTTTGTGAATTTGATTGAAAGTATTTTACTTAATTTAAACTCTGACTTAAAGTATAAGAGGTACAGTATTATTTTACTCTCACTAATAATATTTCGAAAAAGACAGGATACTCACGTTAACGTATTCAGAGTCGGGTTCAACTTGTTGCGAATAAACATCTCCATGGTACACCTTATTGAGAGGAATCTTGAAGTTTCCTTTGTTTATTGGACTCCTAAAATTTAAAATAAAAATTTTCAAAATTAACAAAAGTTAAAATCATCTTGAATAATTATTAGTTGACCATGAAAATATGGAGAGGAAAACTGTGTAGGTATAGGTAAAAAAAAAAGAATCTTTAAATCATGAGCAACGATTAGGTAGAAGCCTATTGGCTTTTATTTTACCTACCCATTTTAAGGAATTAACCTAAAGATATAAAAAGTAATGGTCTAAATAAAATTAAATAATAATAAGTAATAAAAACTGTCACGGTAAAACAAGGAAGTTAATAAAAAATCACAAAGAAGAGACCAGATAATTGACAGATCTGAGTTCCCGAACTGGAATAAAGAAAGATAAGATTTTTACACATGGTATCTGTCTTAGCCAAAAGAAATTATTGCATCATCTAATTCTATGTTTGTTTTATGTAACCCGACTTTATGCTGCTATGACTAATTGGAATCATCTAATTAATCAAACGTTTATCAACCTACAATAAATATATTCTTTCACCATGAAATAAAATTAGAAATAGAAGATTGTTTGAATTGTTAACAATAGTTAATCAATATTGAAAAAAGGAACGGTCAACAGAGACATCAAATAAATGTTAATACATTAGTGGAAAAATTCCAACTAATTGGATATTTGGACAGGTATTTTTAATTTCCTGTTTTAGTTTAGAGACTTAAGGTTTTTAGTTGGAATTTTTCCACTAATGTATTAATATTAATAGTTAATCAAGTTTATAATTAATTTGATATTCTTTTATTGTATTAATAATGAAATATTCTGTTTTATATATTAATATTCTGATTACTCAGAAATGATAAGGTTGGCCTGGTGCTGGAAATTATCTCATTACCATTAGTCATATCTTTCTGATAGGATAAGACAATGAAACACTTTCCCTTCAATGACTTCAATAGATGAGCCTATAAATAGTTTTAATCTGATAGGATAATACCCTAGTAATTGTGCAACTTCATAATCTGAACTGTGATAAACTATATCTTCTGCCCTCAAATTTTATAAATTGAAAGATTGTAACAGCAAGCCATCTATAACATAGATTTTGTGCTGCAAATATGAATATTGGCCTCCCCTTTTGAAGACTTGACCAGAGCATGGTAGGCTGTTGCAAATGCTTATATTAATAAAACTAATAGATCATAAATTAAAATTCAGATAACTTACTTAACAGATTTCAAATAAATAGCTTGCGTGTGATTTGATATATATTCCGAATTGTCATTAATAAAACTGTTATCAACATCATCTAAGCTACTGCCATCGGAGTCATCGGATGAGATTAATGATCCTTCGACATCAGCTTCTTTCTCGATGAACTCATTTGATACCTTATGTACAAAATAAGATATTATAAAATTATGATTATTTAAGACACAAAAGAGTTAAAATTATGAATAAACTATTAATGCTTCAAACATTTTTCGATTGCCACAAGTCCTAAACATTAACAATCATTTGACAAATCAGGTAAAAAAAGAAAGAAAGAAAATACACAAGTTTGCACGAACCAATCCAAATACACCATCTATATGCTTGAGCTTACTGTTGGGTCCATGCTGTAGTTATAATATTTAATATTTCATTAAAAAATATATTCAAAACAATGCTACGTTGACATTTTTTCAACGTGAATAGAGTTAATGATACAAGATTTCATTTATGAATCTAAAATTAACATATGACAATGTCCCGAAGAACTATGTGGGAGGCCTCATGGGCAAAGAATGCTTCGGAAGATTAAATAAATAAAAACTTTAAAATCTATGGCATATAATTGGGATAAATATGTATACTATTCCATGTATATTAAATATTTACTAATGTTAGTAGTAAAATAAACATCAATAAGGGGATAATCAATTTTAAAATACCTTTTTCCTTTTTTTGATTTTTTTAATGTTGCTAAGTTCTTCTTTTCTGTTAGGTTCTTCGTTTCTGGCTAAATTTTCTTCAACTTCTACATTCATCTTATTTTTCTTGGGAGACAAAGATGTAAAAATGTCCGAATCATCACTGTCTGAGAAATTCCAAATAGGCTTACTTAAAGAGCTAAAGTTAGATTTACTTTCGAAGATTGGCTTTTTGACATTTTTGTTAAGCTCTGAATGTTTTATTTCAGTTAACTTAGGTTTTTCAGGAACCTTATTTCCATCAGCTGTTCTCTTAACCAAAACTGTATCAGGTTTCTTAGCTTCATCAGTAATTTTGTCATCCCATAACAATTTCTTTTTAGCGACTGAACAAGGAGGTTTTTCAGCCCTTACATTATTTCTAAGAAGGTTCGGAGTGTTCCAAGTTTCAGATAATGACTTAAATTTAACAGGCTTTTCATATTTTACTTTATTAGAGGTAGAAGGCTTTTCAGAAAGGATTTCAAGATGTAATTTATTATTTGTTGCACTAGTCGATATGTTTTGACTGCAAGCACTCTGTGAATTTTTTTCTGTTGAAAATAATAATTTTTTGGAAGAAAATTTTTTGAAATTCACAAGAGGACGGCTTTGTGACATTTGTGTACTAATACCCATGACAGAACTTAGTTTCTCTGTATCTGCACCAGATCTAATTTCATTGTGATGTAAGGATTTGTTATCTTCAATTTTTTTTGGAGAAAGATTGTTTATATACGTGGAAGATTTTTCAGCCAGTTTTCGGATAGGATCCTTTGGTGGGGAATGTATCAGTGCTGCTGGTTGGTCATTAACTTGTGTAAATATATCATCATCACATTCTAAATAGTCCATTAGTGTGTCATCATTCTGCTTTTTGGAATTTAGGCTACTTTCTGGATTAATACTTATTTTATTTTCTATATCACATGATTTTTTTTTACACTTTTCTTTTTCTATCAAACTAACCATTTGAGTTATCTCCAACATGGTACTATTATGAATATCAGTCTCATCATGTATTGAAATTCCATTACAATTATTTTTATCATCTGATATTTTACTTTTCTTTTGAGATCCTGCTTTCATTTCTTCTTCCTCAAACAGATCACTCAAGTTCCACATTTCACTAACATCAGAAAGTGGTGATGCACACTTCTCTGTTATATCTTCCATCATTTTTGGCTGGGAACTTTGCACTATCACCTTATTTTTTTTGAAGTTTTTAACAGACGGGTTGGGAGTCGAAGCAATAATGCTACTTGTTTTCGAATTTGAAAGAGATATGTTTGATTCTGTTACTGATAAGTCTTTTTTTAAATGAAGAAATTTGTTTTCTAACTGTTTTTCAGCATTTTTTTCATAACAGGGGGTGTTTATGCTAGAGAATATGTCATTGGTTTCATTAAAGGTAGTATCGATTTTGCATGGTCGATTAAATATTTTAGAATCTATACTACTAAATAATGCCACATCTTCTTCAACATCTTTCCCATTTATAATGTGATTTTCGGTCTTTAATGGAGTTTGTATTTTTCCAACATTAAAGATATCCTCAGTATCAGGAAATTCGGTAATGGCGGTGTTTAAACAGTTAGCCATCAGGTTATCATCATGATCACTCTCGGTATCGAACAAATCATCGACTTCAACGTAATCACTAGGTGAAATCATTTTAGGAGATAAAATAGAAATTTTTGTGTCTATTTCTTTTTTAGATACAGCACCGGGAAAAGTTATACCTTTAATGATTTCAATAGTTATTTTTTCAAACAATGTTTCGAGTTTTGGTAAGTTTCGTTCACATGTCCATGTTTTAGAAACATTGATAGATGGGATAAACTTATCGAAACTCCTGAATGTACTGCTCTTATCCAAATAAATGCAAGTAATCACATCTCGTTTCGGCTCAATTTTGTGATGCAAAACATTACTTTTATGGGGTGATATTTGTTCTGTGACATTTTCGACGATTTCATTTTCCTCGTCAGATACAATTTCAATTACTTGTTTCTGGACAGACGATTTTGCTTTTACCAAAACCATACAATCCCTAATGTCCATCCCATGATTTTTCTTGATGGTATCTTTTTTTATCCTTTTTCTTTTAGGAGATGTCAATTTTTTTGGAGATGATTCAGAATCTACATTATCTGAAATAAAAAAAATATATGTATATATAAATATATATAGATATGAACAAACAATATAGAAATATTGCTCATTGTAACTAAGGTACTGATTTTTATGCAAATGCATATTTTTTCATCAGTTTTTTTTTTAAACATGTATTGATATATTTATAAAACATTCAACACCTTTTGGCATATTTTTTCTTATTCGCCCAACATTTTTATCGCCGAAGGGAATTATCCCGTGAAATGAGATTTCAGGTGGATGAGCATGTCGAAGCAGGCAATTACTAACTAGCAATGAAAAATAATTATCTAATTTCTCACAACCTGCCAGAACTTCAGCACCATTGTTATGTCCTTAATTATTTTAAATGATACTTAATTGTTTTAAAGTTGTAAAATAATATACAAAGTGTTTACAAACCAGTGTATTTACAGTGTTTTTAATACCTTTATTTCAATAATTAAGGATATAACAACCATAAATAATGTTTTACTTTTGTTTTTCTCATTGACTAAATCCCCAACAAAACTTCTTTAATACATAAAAAATATTACATAAGCAAAGAATTATTTTGAAATAACATATTGATATTAAAAATGATGGTTTTAATTTTATTCAGGCAGAAAGCGATAATAGAAAACTTTGATTCATATTTTATGCTTTATATAAAAAAGGGGGGGGAGGATTACTATGGGGGACTATTTTAAAGTCCTTTCATTGCTTACTATAGAAGAAATAGATTTTTCATATGTTATCAATTTGTAAAACAATACATAACAAATAAATTAAAAACATAATAGTTTTTGGTAAATATATTTTTTCTAAATTATTCCTACAATAATTTTTACTATCTGATTTTTTAAATCTAATAATGATATATGTTTAAAAATACCTAGTTTTGCATCTGCTTCCAAATCTGGCAGAGCGATTTCTTTAGAAGCCATTTTCAACAGTTTGCACAATAATCTACTGTTCGGAGTATGATCAATGTGGTAAGTTTCCTGTTCATCGTGGTTCCATTCATTCCACTCAGAGACTTGGCTGATATTTTTTGAAAGTAATTCATCTATGCCAATTTTTTTATCTGAAATAAAATAGATTTTTAAAATGTATAAACATTACTTTTAATATTTAATGGGCCCAGGCGTAAGGAAAGACCCAGAATGTGGTGGGAAGAGGGGATTGCCAGGGCCTTGGAGTATGGAAGTGGATGATTGCCCCACATGACAGGAACACATAGCATTGGCAGAAAAAAGAGGCCTGGAATCAGCGATGGGGCTGTTGTTCCATTGTTGAATTGTATTTTTAATGTATCCATTATAATATTTTTAGTCTTAAAAAGACCAAAATACCAGGAAAACAGACCTCATTTTAGGATCTGTCAAACAACAAGAGGTGTCGGTTATGGATTTGTGAAACTTTACAATTTGATTTAAATCAATCAAATTTAAAATTAATATTTAAATCAGAAGACTATGGGGCTCCACCAAACCATTAAATTCCTCTCATATTCAATCCTTGCAATCCAAAATCCTAAACGCTCCTTATTTTGTCACAAATAAAACCATCCATAAAGACCTTAACGTTCCATATGTTACCGATTTAGCCCATTCCAGATACCTATCATTCCATAATAAACTCCAGCCCCATCCAAACCCACTAGTTTCCATCCTTGCATCCAACTCCATCCCGGACAATCCTCCTAGGCGTCTGAAGAGAAGATGGCCTCGGGACCTTATATTATAGAAATGTTATTAGAGTGCTGCCAGTGGGTAGTGCCTCTACATGTCTTTTCATGTATCTAGTTAGTCATATAGCCCTTGTACTAGATGTATAAATTACAGTTGTACAATTCAATAAAATAATTAAAAAAATAAAAAATAAATCAGAAGAACCTTACCCTCTTAACGATAAAAAAAAAAAAAAAAAAAAAAAAAATGAAATGACTACTGACGTCCTACTGTAAAAGTTTATGGTTATTATTACAATTAATAACTCTAATAGCTGAAGAGAGCTACAATGCAATAAAGAAACTGTGAAATGAGTGGTGCATGACCATGCTGGCACACCAGGGAAAGAAAAAGCAAATAACCTTGTTTCTGTCTGTAAGTATATACTAATTACACTGGAACTAATATGGGAAATAATAATAATAAAAATGATATAAATGAGCCATGCTCAGGCATTAAAGTGGCATAAATTTATATGAAAGAAAGGTCAGAAAATATAAGCATAACAAAGGACAATGAAATGCAAAGTTTTTCCAAGAAAGGAACAGTGGAAAAGGAACCATAGTGCTTCTTCAAAGGGATAGGGTCACTCTATATAAAATTACAGATCTAAACATATGCAACTAAGGGTTGCAGAGAAACCCATCTAGTAACACCTGCTAAGAGGTCCAGATAACCATCCTGCACAATGAAACAAGAATGTGCTCTGAAGTGATTTCCCTCAAAGCAAATATATATTCTACAAATAAATTATATAACTGAACTATAAAGACTTAGTTTACTAGTGAAAAACATTAGTGAACCATCCTTTAATCTAGGACGCAGGAGAAAAGTTGCTGGGAAAATATCGGAAAATAGAGACAATATTAGAGGTTACATGAAGTTAGAGACAGACTTGAGGTAGTGACTTAAATAATTTGGTATAAAAAACTGTTTAATAGGAAAGATGGTACAATGGTACAAACATGTGTAGTTGATAGACAAGATAGAGAATGAATAATGAAAGTGATCCATAAAATAATTATTATACACACAGTTTTATTTAACACGTTACCGCAAATGACAGCTATAGCCATACGATCTTATTGCCCTTTTATGTGTTTTCTCATGCTTTACTGCTTCGAAACATTTGGGCATCTAGAGGCAAATGACGGCTATAACAGTCGTTCACGATGGTGATGACGTTCTCCCAGTCATAAACAATTGAAAAAAAAAAAGTGTTTCTGAGGACGATCGTAAAATTAAAAGTGTGCGGCAACGTGTTAAATTTAAAACTTGCTTTTATTATAAAAATTATTTTGTTGTAAAATTTATACATCAAAATATAACAAAATTAAAATTTATTAGATTGATTACTCTTTATTTTTTGGTACGTCTAAAGGTTTAGTATTATTATATTATTGGCGCGACAGACTCATAAAGAAGTCCTTGGCCTGTTCAACCGCTCTACCCCAATCGTCCCGATCGCCTGCTCGAGTGATGGAGACCTTACTCAGCCTCAGATCTTCACAGACGGCATCCTTCCATCTAGCTTTGGGCCTTCCTCGAGATCTTACTCCATCCGGATTTCGGAAGGTTTAGTATTAGTGTCAAATTTATTCTTGCTTAAATTTATTTATCAAAATATAAGCAAGAATAAATTTAAAGCTGACACCAAACCTTAAGACAGGCCAAAAAGTAAAGAATTGTACAATCTTATAAATTTCAATTTTTTTGTAAAAGTAAAATTTTCGAACAGACCTACCAAATCTTCGGTGCCAAATTTCTTCGCGTTTCGGCAAACCATTAAAAGTAAGAGAAGAATGTCCCAATTCTTCCACAACCTGTTAAACAAAGCATCATTAGCTATGAATTAAATTAAAGAAGAAATTAACAGTTACAAATGATAATCTGAAACAAAATAATATTGAAGGAAAAAGATGAGATTGGAGAGAGTAAATGTGTGGTAAGATTCACCATGGCTTTTCTTTCCAATAATCACCTCTGTTATTATATTCTACACTATTCTGGATTTGAAAGACTTTATAGTGATTTTTGAAAATAATACTATCTTCTACTTCTGACAGTTGTTTCTACTGAAGTCATAACACTGTAAATTCCCAGTTGTTTATATTTTTTTTTTATGTAGCATCAATCCATCAATTTCTTGAATACAAGATTCCATTCTATGATTTTTGTGTTCTCATTCTTTTTATTGAGGTATTTATTTAAAAAAAAACAACAACATATTATTCATGGTCCTTCCTCTAAAATTGTATACTCATCTAAATATCGAAGCATAATTTAACTACTGATTCCTCTAACAGAACTACCCAGCATGACTCCATCACTTGGGTAAAGGATTCCATCCTATCAGTTTTTTCATTCCTTTTTAATATCACTTTTTCTCTTGAATTTATTTTTTTTATCATTTACGTTGCACCTTTTAGGAATTATATAATGGTTAAAATCTTTAAATGACTTCTTTAGAAATTTTCCCAACTTAAGTATAAAAAGAATTATTTAAGTCTGTAACAAATGACCCATATAGTATATATAGTAAATATAGTGATTTTTGAAAATAATACTATCTTCTACTTCTGACAGTTGTTTCTACTGAAGTCATAACAGTGTAAATTCCCAGTTGTTTATTTATTTTTTATGTAGCATCAATCCATCAATTTCTTGAATACATTCTATGATTTTTGTGTTCTCATTCTTTTTATTGAGGTATTTTTTTTTTTTTAAAAACAACATATTATTCATGGTTCTTCCTCTAAAATTGTATACTCATCTAAATATCGAAGCATAATTTAACTACTGATTCCTCTAACAGAACTACCCAGCATGATTCCATCACTTGGGTAAAGGATTCCATCCTATCAGTTTTTTCATTCCTTTTTAATATCACTTTTCCTCTTGAATTTATTTTTTTTATCATTTACGTTGCACCTTTTAGGAATTATATAATGGTTAAAATCTTCAAAGACTTCTTTAGAAATTTTCCCAACTTAAGTATAAAAAAAATTATTTAAGTCTGTAACAAATGACCCATATAGTATATATAGTAAATAGTACATATAGGCGTGTTGATTTTAGTTCATATGTACCACAACTTTCTTTTTTTCTAGTTAGAAACATGTTTTTCTTGTGATAATTTAAGTAATGTATAAATATTTATGAATTTAAATGTCAAGTTTCATCAGAAATTTAGCAAATATATAAGCAGGTATCATATATCCCAAGAATATCAAATTTGTTTCTAGAATGTTACTTTTTTATGAGAGTTAGGAGCCTTTTAGAAAGGAGAAAAATGAGTCCAAACCAACATCAAGAGAAGAAATGCTCCTTTATAGTCTTCTTATTTTTTTAAGGCTAATAATTAAGCAGTCAATTTATAATATTATTTATGTAGGAAAGAAATTCGTTGACTGTAGGTACTATAATAGGATGTAATTAGTTGGGGGTGCAGTCAAGAAAACACAGCAAAATAAGTGAAACTATTGTATTTTATGTGCCGACGTTTCGACCTACTGTGTAGGTCATCTTCAGGGCCAATAGGAGTGGCTCAGTTACTTTAGTTCAGTCAGTTACTTTCTGCCCGAGCTGCCACTCCTATTGGCCCTGAAGATGACCTACACAGTAGGTCGAAACGTCGGCACATAAAATACAATAGTTTCACTTATTTTGCTGTGTTTTCTTGACTGCACCCCCAACTAATTACATCCTATTATTATATTATTTGAAGCATGAAAGTGATAAAAAATATGACAAATCTATGTCGAGTTTATGCCAGAAGAGTGACTCCCAAAACTTTGTTTTAATAGAATTAAATTATTAGACAAGGATAAGCCTGACATAGACTTCAATTGGGTGTCCCAATTTAGAGCAATAGCCGAGCTAAATGCCTTTGCAGAAGAGCTTTCTGTTCACCATACAAACGGACTTCTTCGATACAAAGACGAAATACTAGAAAAAGCACATAACCAATATTTCTCAACCGACATTCAAAGAACTCTAAATTCAACTAAATACCCATTTTATAGAATTCTATGCAGTTACAATGCTCCCGACCCCGAAACGTACCTCACATTCAAAGTTCATATAAAGAAATTGAAATGTGTCAGCCAATTAAGAGTTGCTAATCGAGAAAATATCAGAATCTATGGGAAAAACACAAATTTTTTGTTCAAGTCACAAGAAACCTGTATATCATGCAATCAATTTATCTACAATAGTCTACATCACATTCTCCTTCACTGCCCAGCACACAATGAATATAGACAGCAATTTCTCCAACACTTTATCTTAGAATCTTCTGATAACCAAAGTATCCAAGCTATACTCAATATCGACAGTGTAGATAAGTTACATAAAGTGTATTATTACATGATGGGAGTTCAACAAGTGCTAAATTGTTTATCATAGACCATTTTATATTAAGTGTTTCTTTTTAGTTTATCTTTAAAGTGATATTTTGTTTATTTATTTGTATTGTTTCTATCATAGCACCAGTAATTGTTTATTCTTTAATCTGTTATTTATGTTTTGAAAACGAGAATGTAATTTTAGAGAATGTAAATTTTATTTTATTTTTATTTTTGAAATGATATGTACATAAATTGTTAAAATCATAATATTGTAATATATAGCCAAGCTGGGCTCTATTTGTACGGGGAAGCCCCCAAAGACAAATAAAATTTCTATCTATCTATCTATATAATATTATTACAATATAAATAAATTTTGGTACCATTGTCATAAAGTTATTAAATGTTTTTTTTACCTTTTGCAATTCTTCATTTGATAAAAATGGACTGTCAGCAGCAGTAAAACACTTCCTTATGTCAGCTTGTTTTTTTATTTGTGGCCTTGCAGGTGACGATACATCAGTTACATTAATATGGACAAATTGTTGAACAGGAGTGAATTCTGAAAAAAAAATTTTGTGTTAAATTATATTTGGTCTGCTCAAATGTTAAAGAGAAATCAATTAAATCTAAAAAGCACAACATTTCTTTTTAAAAAGTTTAAATTAATTTTAAATCACTCGATAAGTAACCACTGGTTTGATGAAAATGATTCAATACCTTGTACAGTAGAATCCCGATAATTCGTATGGTCAAGGGACTGATGATTTGGTACGAATTATCGGGAATACCAATTATCGGGAGTAGAAAATAGAAAAAAATTAGAAAACGTATTAATGCAAACATGTATGTATTAATGAATATGTACAATGTGGTATGAATAAAAACAACGAATTTAACACTAAACTATACAATGACAAATTAATACAATATGTACAATTAAATAAACTCCAATCAAACATTTGTTCGAAAAAAATCCGTAATTTTTTTTTGGCGCAACCTTTGCAGACGGGTATTCTCAATTGCTTCGTGAAGAGTGTTCAGAGCAAAAAATACCTCATCACTAACATCTGATTTTTCTAAAAAATGGCGCACGTTGTTGACTTCTTGTTTAGCAACTTTAGCTGTAATTGTTGGTATATCATCTTCTTCACCTCCCTCTTTACCATAAAAGTCCTCAGATGGGGCTAAAATTTCTTCCTCGGTTAACATCCCCGATACTGCTAGGCCATCGTCAAAATGGACGAAATCTTCGAAAGTTATGTGATTATCTTTATTTTGTGTAAGGTGATCCCATTCCTAATGACATTCAATATCTTGCTCATCATGCTAGAACTCACCCTCTCTACTTCCCTCATTTCTTTTGAGTGGAAACAGTAAGATGCTTATGAGATTTCTTAGATTTCTCTCACTCGCTCTCCGAACAACAACAATAGGACCTACCGTGCCTCTATAAAAACTAAAAATTGTGTGATTTCCTAGAAATCCTTTATTCTCAATCTGCTCTCTGGTCTATTCTTGGTCGATCACTGTTCTCTCCCACCCTTTTGAAAACAGTACTAATTAACGAGATTTTAAAGTTGGAAATACGAATTAAAAGACGTTATAAGTGACCTAGAACATAAAAATAATACGAATTACCGAGGGGTCTGAATTGCATTGCTTTTATACCATTTATCGGGATTTTCTCTGGGGACCGGCAAATTTGTACGAATTAGCCGGAAATACGGATAATCGGGATATGAAATATCGGGATTCCACTGTATAAATTATTAAACTTTGTCCAAAAATGGATTTAAATGTTAAAGTAACCTAGAGTCGCAATTGGTGCCCCACACTTCACAAGATACTTCATTCATGAACACTTTGGCCCAGTGAATCTCAAATAAAATAGTAGACACTACAAGCAGCTGACAAACTATCACAATCAATCATAACTTTCAGACTGTAATACAACAGATGGACGGACCCCTTCGAATACTGTGCATAATCATATTAGACCACATAGAGACTAAATTTGGCTGTCTTATTTATTTATATATCATACTTTTTTTTTATTGCTTATAAACTATTTGGATGAAATAAAAAATGACTACTCACGGACAGGAATCATACGCGGTGATTCTTGATAAAGACTGGCTTTAACTACAGATGATTTCATTATATTTTCAACATAAGATTTTCGAGTAGCCATTGCTTCATGAAATTTCTAAAAATAAATAATACATAAATCAGCTTTAACAGAATCAGACTGTTACATATTTAATGAAATTAAACCAAATAATATAAAATAATAAGAGAGAAAAAATTATGCCAAATTAAATTTTTTTTAGATATATCAACTATAACCTTAAACCAACCACAGTTATAATTAGGGGATAATTAATAGATGGAAGCTAAAATACCTGTTCTTCACGTCCTTTGGTAAGAAGAACCAAACAACATCCTTTCCTCTTCCTACCAGTCCTTCCAATTCTTTGTACTAGCCTAACAGGAGACTTGTGTGCCTCCATCAGTATGATAAGGTCAACTTCTCCGATATCCAAGCCTTCTTCGGCGACACAAGTAGCCACAAGGCAGTTTATGATACCACTCCGAAAATCTTTCATGATCTAGAATACGGATAAAAATACATGAGTCACATTAGGACATTTCTAATATCTCTGTTGAGAGATAATTCTAATATTTATTTGAAATAATATTTAAACAGGTATTGAAATTAAAGTAAAAATTTGATTCAATAACTAAAAGAAAATAAACTTCTTACTTGAAGTTGTTTTGCCTGTGGCATTCCTTTTTCTTTTCCTCCCGATTGGCCGATAAATTCTGTGGCTTTGATGAGTGGTTTGCATCTGCTTAATAATTCCACAATCTCTGAAACCACAACTCTGTACTAAAACAATAAAACAAAAAGCAATTTTATTAAATGACAAAATATTCCGGTCAATCTGAAGTAAAGTAAACATAATTACTATAGAAAAAACTGCTAAAAAAGAATCAATTATTCCTATACTGCAAAATATATTCTACATAAGTATATTATATAAAGGATAGAAATTTACCTGACAAAACACAATAGCTTTGGTGGAGCAACCATCTGACTGAAATTTTTTAAAATGTTCTGTTAACGATGTAACTAGATTTTTAAGTTTTGGATGACTCCAAGTATATGTAGTTTCATTATGCTAAAAAATAGAAGGTAAAATTAATAACACATTATTAAAAAAAAAATAGATGAAATACAATAAACTAAATAGATAAGAAAATATGATTGAACATATATTATTTGATAAGATAATAAGTCTACGTTTATATTCACTTCTGGCAAGAATTATTAAATTACCTCATAGTAAATTTCGTAATGGGTAGATCAATTAATGAGTTAAATAAATAATAAAACAGAAAGGAAAAGCCTAATCTTCATGCCAATCGCCAATGCTACATTTGAGTTTATCATTTTTAAGACTATTATTTTAATGGTTAAAAATGTATTTTAGAGGATAATGAACTTGAGAATAATAATATTCATAAAGTTAGTTATCAATGTTGAAAAAAACAAATCAAGTGACATAGTTCACTTCTCGCTGCTGCCGTCTGACAAGTGAAACCATTATACTAAGTAATCCTTTTCAATAAGTTACATACTAATCCTTTACTGCCACGAACAACAGTAAACTTCTGCCCTTCTCCTTTGTTAATCAGTGTCAATGTATGTTTAGCGGCTGTGCTGATCCGTCTATGATAAAATATGACATGGATAATCTCAAGTCTGGGAAGGATATAGGCTACTTTTTATCAACACACCACACAAGCGAAGTTTATATAAAACTGTAACCTGATTGACTAACACACCCAGCGGTCAACGCAGATCAGAAACCACTGAACTTGGCATTTTAAAATTCGCAGATAGGTTCTTTTTATAGCTTAAATGAGCAGTAGAAAGGAATTTGGACAATTCCACCCCCAAGAGTTTCCCCCTTAATATAATAGGGGCTCAAAGATTGTACGGAATCCGTCAGTTTTGAAGTTAGACATTTGAAATTTCGGATGTACGAGTAACTTATAGTTAAAAAAAATTAAATTATTTACTTAAAATGATCTGTCACTAAACTTTATGTGGCAGACCAAATTCCACGCGAGCGAAGCCGTGGGCAAAAGCTAGTCCAATTATATATTTTGACACTAACCATTTTAGGAAACAGGCAAAGATGAAGTCTTTTTAGCATTTCTTTTAAGTTATCATCATTTCTCAACCTTGTCGCAGCTGCTTTTGTTTTTTCAGAATTCTCATCTATAAAAAAAAATCATTTTATTATTTTGTAAAATAAATAGTTATAAATTTGAATCGTGCTTATTCAATACATAAAAAAAACAATGTTGAAAATTTCAAAGAGCCTATACATAATAATTACCTTTAGTTTTTTATTAGATTAATAATCTTTAAATAACTTATTCCAAAAGTTCAAACATGAGTGTAAAAGAGCATAAGAAATTCAATGTTTGATTTTTATAAAAATATAAAATCTTTGTCAATTATATTCTTTGAGTTTGCCATAAAAGCAACCAGGATGGAAAGCTCCCAAGGATAACCATTTTAAATTTAAAAAAAAAAAATCTAAAGAAAAACAATAACCTGCAAGATAAGTATAAAATGCTCTCAGTCCATAGGTTTGAAGTAGTTCAAGTGAATGTGCCAACGACATACACACAGTAAAATCAGATATTAGATTTCCAACAACAGAAGGAGGAACGCCTCTAGGTGGATTACCCCTAAACTTTTCACAAGCTTTAAGAATCTGTAAAACATCACAGCAGATTTATAATATATACGTGAAATTATAATACTAATAAAATAAAAATTAATTATACTTACTTGGAATTTTGAAACTGTAGCTATGTTGTTAGGCAGCGCCTTAAAATCTTTTAGACGCTTTGCATATTTTTCAAAAACCTAAAATGGAGAATAAAATTTCAACTCCCAACTAGATATTAGAAACTGCTTAATACTCTCCAAGTAAAAATAAACATGATTTATTGGTATAAGAAATTGTACCAAAAGAAAAAAAAATTATAGAATATAAAATATGCAACAAATAAGAGTGGGAATATCTATCTGTCTAATATATAGATAAATAATAATAAATAATGATTTAATAATAAATAAAATCTTCATGTCATGCCATACAACAAACCTTCTAAAACTAATATACGCCTGAATACACCGATAGAGATTATAACAATAAATTATCATTCAACTATCTCAATTTTCAGAATTTCAAGTGATTGATTTTTATAATTCAATAATGAAGAAAAAACACCTTTTTCCAGTCAAACAATTTTTGTTAAAAAATTAACGAAGGATTAAAAGACGTTTCGACAATTTATTCGTCATTTTCAATTTTAGTTGTTCTTCACAACATCCTTTATTGGTTATTGGTCCTTTATTGTTATTGGTTATTTTTGACAAATTGTTTTATTGTTGTATATTAGTGTACTTTTATAAAATTTTGCAGTGATGAATTGACTTGTGAATTTTTAAAGGATGTTGTGAAGAACAACTAAAATTGAAAATGACGAATAAATTGTCGAAACGTCTTTTAATCCTTTGTTAATTTTTTAACAAAAATTGTTTGACTGGAAAAAGTTTTTTTTTCTTCATTATTGAATTGTATGAATCAAGAAGTTAGTCCAGTATATAAGAAATATCTTATAAAAAAAAGTGATTGATTTTTATAAATACCTGAAGGAGATCATCTTTAACTCGAAGTATATTCCCTGAAAGTTCCACAACTATTGTATCTACAGACCGTGAATGTGTGTATGGAGCAACATCTAGTGAATCTTCACTTCTCATTTCCAGAGCAGAAATACCCAGGTTACGCACAACCTATAAAAAAAATTAAATATAAATACAAATAAGAATTAACGTATAATTGATTTTTATTTAAAGTGCCTTAAAATTTAGTTATGAAAGACAAATACAAAAGCTAAGGTTAGTAAAGGAAGCATATCAATAACAAAATCAAAATACGAAAAAAATAAAGCCACAAAAGAAAGAATTTACCCATCTTTACAAAATAACAGTTTAGGAGGCCTCCTTAGGATTTTTCATAAACGAGTAAGGCCATAAAGAGTCTTAAAAACCAAAATTAAGGCCATAGAGGGTCATATAAGGCTGATCTTCCTAATCTTTTTTTATTTAGCATTATTGATAACAATAATAAAGTCAAAAAGAATAAATCACAATTCTATTATAATAATTATTTTGATCCCCCCTCCGTCTCTTGAGTGGAACTTTTTTCGGCTATTTCACATGAGTCTGTATCTTCTACGGAGCTGAACTTTTTAAGAAGAGTAATTAGATAAAAGAGTAAGAAATTGGAAATTACTTGAAAGCCTCGTGGCACTTTATCATAGCATGAGTGTTTTATTTGAAAGAAAAAAAATGCCTTTTTTTTTCGACGAATGCAATACTTGCTCTACATACATATGTGCAAGTGAAAATGTTGTGGATCATGCAGCCTTAAATTGAATACAATCATTGTTCTATTCTTTTTTTTTAGATTTCAATAAAACAAATAGAATTCAAAGAAATTAATACTCAATTTTAATCTATTTTCACCAAATATTGGACGGGACGAAGTCTGTCGGGTCAACTAGTTATAAGAATACAGTAAAGTGGCAGAAGTGAAGCTATTGCAAAAGTTATTATATGCATTATCTCTAAATTTACCATTAGCGCTCACAATATTAATTACAATAGTCTTACCTGTTGCACTGCATTGATATCATTTCCAGGAGTGGCAGAAAGTCCAAGAACTCGAAACAACGCATTAGGTTCTTCAGACAAGAGCTTTAATACCTATAAAAATTAATAATTGGGATTAATAATTAATAAAAACGTTATGGTAAAATTAATTCAGCGATGTATATTGTGAGACCTGGCAATAAGCATAATCTTTTGTTGCTCTATGTGCTTCATCGATGACAACACATTTAATCAGCGAAGCAGGACACGTTTTTGACTTTAAGTCATTCACCATAACTTGTGGTGTTAAATAAAATACCCTTTTCTCTTTCCAAAGTTTTTCCCTTAATTCAGCATTTTGCATACCTAAAATTTAAAAAAATTTATAATATAATAATAATTCAAGTAGTATTTATTTATTTAAACACCCTTCCTTGCCTTACGGCAACACGGGTTTTGACAATATTAATTATTATACAATAATTGTATTGCCTATAAACTTTTAACTCTAATTTTCTATATCTCCTACTGGTCATTTCCATGGGTCCTCTTTCCAAGATTCAAGAGTGTTATTCCCACTTCTGCTTTCCACTCGTACACAAACTCTTTGAAGTATGGGTTATTATCTCGGGTCATTAACTGAGGACGTAAACTAGAATTACTGACCTGTTAATTCTGCAGTATGATCCACAGGAATATTCATAATGTTATGGCATGCTTTGGTTTGCTGAGCAACAAGAGGTCGTGTAGGTGCCATAAAGACCACTTTTCCGTTTGGGTACCACCTATAAAAGTTGTACATGACAACAGCAGCAATAAATGTCTTACCCAAACCTATAAAACAGAAGATAGTGACATTCAAATAGAGCCATGTAAGATAGTTTTCATATAAACAGATATAAAGCAGCAAATCGTTATTACTTAGATTAAATAAATACTTGGCTTAGAATTATGTCAATAAATCGGTTACCTGTAGGTAAGCTAACCATAGTGTTTTTGAATAATGCTGTTTTGACCATTGCTGCTTGATATTGCCTAACGGGATAGTTGGTTGGATATATATACGTTTTTCCAGCATCCAAATGAAAACCAGTAGCATCAGCACCTTCATACAGAATAGATCCTCTCTTTCCACCAATTCTAAAAGTTTTAGGAAAGTTTCCAAGTAAATCGAAATTATTGGCAATTTATGGACAATGCAAAGAATGTATAAATACAACAATAAAAGTTTGGTAAACTAACTGGGAGTATGAAACATTGTCACATTTGTTTTCACCAGGCTCCTTCTTTTCTTGGAGTCTTGGTAATTCCACTTCATTATAATACCTGCACCAAAACAATTGTTAAGCATCAAAATAATGTATCTAAAACCCAACTTCAACAGTAAATGGTTATACCGTAAGCTTTCTTCTTGAGCTTTTAAAAGAAGTTCATTTATTTCACCATCTTCTACATCATTAGAAAAATCAAAAGACATTTGATGAGAATTGATGGTCTGGGGAAAATTATCGAGTACATAACACAGTCAAGTTAATGTATGCTTAGGAAAAATTGAAAACAATTCCAATTGAAAAATTGAAGTGATAACTTTTTAATAAAAACATCAGTTTTTAAATTTCAGACAACAAAGGTTGCCTTTGAGAGAGGTTTGTTTACTAATTATTTAACATTAAATGTTGATAATCAATAATTTAATTTTTTTTTAATTATTAAATAATTCTTATTATCAAAATAAAAATATTTAGCTATACGTTCATACTGTTACAGGAAACTTAGTCATAAGTATATAACTTGAAATAAGGCCAGTTTGATCTTGAGTAACGGCTCCATCTTGTAGCACAGTACTTGGACGCTTGCTGAAATATATAGCGTTGTTTTTATTTGGGGTTATTAGAAAGGGGCTTGAGTTGTAATTGATTACATAGAGTGTTATGCCTGGAAGTTGTCTAACATTTTAATTAAAGGTAATGTAAATTGTAATTTTTCCACCAATAACGTGTAGTTTCACTTGATGCGTATTTTACCGCTTGATACCGCGCAATGTCTTGGAATGTGTTTTATGGAAACTATATTTGTTTAATTCCTCAGTTATGAGTTTTCCCGAAGTAAAACTGATGTAGTTTTGACTGATTTTCCGTCGGTGGTGTTCAATGTTTTTTTTGTGATGCTGTTTGGATATTGTTTTGGTAATTTAAAAAGTTTTATTTTTTAAAGTGATTAATTCCTTACTTGGTTTATTAGTGCATAAACTACGGAGATATGTGAGATATCTACTTTTCCTTCATTCTCTCTGATGAAAATTACAATATTTGTTGATTCAGTAATCCTCCTGATATAATTTAATGTCAATGTTTATGACTTGTGTCGATGAGTTGTGGATTTGGTACAACTTAATGTGTTTGTGGATTGAACAAAACAAACTATTTTGCCTGCTTGATAAGTTTGTTTTATCATTTCCAATATATTATCTATTCTTTCTATAGGGAATATTATTATCCAAATTATAGCTACTGAGTGTACATGTAAACTAATGACAGCTTATTTCTTATTTAGAAGAATGAACTTGATTAGTGGAACTTGATTACTTGGTTAGTCGAATTAAGATTTGACTCTCAGATGTGATCTGAAGGCTCTATAAATTAGGAAGTATAAACACAAGGTTTAAAATTTATGATATTTGTACCATTACTTTTTGACAAAACAACACTTTATCGCTGTATTTTAGTTTTAGTAGTTGAATATACTTTTCTAGATCTTTACATGTTCATATTGTGTTGAAGACCTCTGCTGTACACTTATTGCTTGATATGTCTGCATATGCATTCATTCATGATGTTAAATATATATAGTTTCATTTTACATAGCTTGTTACGTTTTATTCGTGTAAATCTTTATCTTATCTATTTTTGGGTACAGAATAAATTGTAAAACTGATTTTTTTTTTCCACAGAGTTCTAAAGCTTGAGAGAGCTGTTTGAGTATCTTACAGGAAGTTATTTGAACTTAGAATGATGAAAGGTATGTTAAAAGTTGCTTTGTTTTATTTATTTTTCAAGGGTATCTGTTCCGCAGGTTGTCACTTCCAGTTGAGTAGATTTCGGTAACCATTTCATCAAGAAATTAAAGTTTCAACAGGTTATATATTTCCCACTTTATATCCATATATAGATGATATATGTTTGTTTCTCGATGAAATGATTACCGAAGTATACACATTTCCAATAACTACATTCTCTTTTCCATACCAAAGCTTATGATTACTTGTGTTTTTGGAAAATATTTGAAGGGAACTGTATGGAAAGTTAAAACTTGTGAATCAACTCGAAGTGATAACCTGCGGAATAATTATCTTTTAATGCTATTGTTGTTTGATTTAATTTTTAATTAATGTTAAAACTATTTCTTTTCTCACTGGGTTTGATCTTGATTTAAGATAAATATGTGTATATTTCTCTTGTAATTTTTCTCTCTTACTTTTATAGTACAGGGTGCGGCAATATAACTTTCTTTTTAAAAATGCGTGCCAGTCAGTCGGTTGATGTCGTAGTGGAGTGCTAGTGTTCTCGTTCGAGAGGGTGGGACTAAAGTTTCATCCCGACACAGTTCAGTCGCCATCATGGGTTGGAACAATGAGGAGCGTGCTTTTGGCGTTGAGGCTTACCTTTCTAGCGAATGTTATGTGATTGTAACACAGCACACCTTTCGGAATTGCTTTAATTTAGCCCCTGTCCCGGATCGGAAATCAATGGTTACCTGGGTTACTATGTTTAGACAAACTGGAAGTGCGACAAGACGAAGAACTGGAGTCCCTGGCCCATTAGATCACCTGAGAACATTGAGGCAGTGAGAGCTTCAATGTTCCGATCACCACGGTGTTCTGCGTGCAAACATGCATCTCTCCTTGGACTGCCCGATCGTTCTGTGAGAAGAATTCTTGATGATGAGCTTCATTTTCATCCTTACAAGGTGGTGATAGCGTGGGAACTTTCAGAAAGTGACTTCAATTCTCGGATGAACGCGTGTGAGGTTCTTCTCGAAGTCGTTCCCGAGGACGCTACTGTTTTTTTTTACACATTTCCATTCGCAACAAAAATGTAGTACATGATGTTATAATATTTTGCATTTTTGTATGATACATGTGTGTTCTTTCTTCTTTTTGTTTTTATTAGTATTTAACAAATTATTATTACTGTTTTGAATAAAAAGTTCAAATTTTACAGGAGACAAAAAGACCAAAGACAAAGATGATTCTTCTGCACCTGCTGATTCCGCAGCAGAAGAAGAAGAATTTTCAGTTGAAAAAGTATTGGATCGGAGGTTTAGGAATGGCCGGGTCGAATATCTACTAAAATGGAAAGGTTACTCGGAGTAAGTATTAAACTTTTGCAAAAATCATTAATTAGCAAAAAAAAAACCTTAATTTTTCTTTAAACTACTTTAGTATTAATTATTAATGTTTTAGGTCCATGTATGCAGTTAGTCAAATAATACTAGATATGGTTTATATATTATAATAATATCAATTAATAAATCTGATGGTAATGCTTATTAGAATTAATCTATTCTCTGGAACAGACCAATCTCTTTCCAATTGTGATTGCCACTTCCCATTTATATATTCAGAGTTTATTAAAAAAAATTACTTAACTTTATCTAAGTAAATTTAATTTTAGATAGATAAATAATTTTGGGTACTTGTGTACATAACGCACGGCCAAAGTAGGCCAATGCCCAAGCGGTTATATTTTATAACAGTTACATTTCTACCAGTTACCTTGGATAACCTTACATTTTGGACGGCCATTATTGTTTGTTTACTACTGTGTTCTAGTATTGTTGTGTTTCTTGCTCAGTTGTTTGTTAATAATACAAAATAATGTCGATATTTTGTTGTTTAGTGTTTTATAATTATACGACAATGCTTATTTGTGATTTGCCAAAAACCGAGGAAGATGCAATTTATTTTTGTCAGGAGAAAAACATTCTACAGAAAAATAGGAAATGTAGCAACTCCCATAAAATGAAGCTATACCTTGGAAATCATAAGTTTTGGAGATAAATTTTATTTATCAGAACTTATTTGGCGACAACATCAGGTTGATGGAAATAGAGACTGTTTTTAATCCATGTTGAACTGTATAGCAACCCATTTTCCACCCAAATGCGATTGAATGTTATGTTTTTAACTAATTTATTGAATTTTAAATATTTTATATATGTTCCATTATTTATTAATGTCATTATTATTTATGATTAAATATACTTATTATTTATTTATTATATTTATACTTTTAAATAATTATTTTAATTTTAAATCGTTTATCTATTGCAGTATTTATTGATCTCATTATTATATTTATTTACATTATATACCACATTATTTTATAATATGTTGTATATTAAATTATATTGTTATTACTTCGATTTATTTATTTCCAATATTATTACATTCCTATTTTTATTTGAATCTGAGATCGCCTCCCTTCGGATATTTTGAAGAGAAAAGATTTGCCGCCCGGCTTTTAAAAGGTTATCCAAGGTAACTGGTAGAAATGTAACTGTTATAAAATGTAACCGCTCGGGCATGCGCAGAACATTGGCCTGCTTTGGCCGTGCGTTATGTACACAAGTACCTAATTTTGTTATAAGTAAAAAAGTTTTGATAATGAACTCTCCCCATTATTCCCTTTTCTTGCCCAAACTTTTACCTCACAAGTTTGGCTGTGTTAGATAATTTATAATTTAATTAAAACTTTGAAATATTATTATCTTCCAAGGATCAATGTTTAAGGAATTATTAAAATTCATTCTCTACATGTCTGGGTTTTTTTCTGTAACTTATTATCTATTTACTGATTTTGAATTATGTTCATCCTTGTGTATTATCCTCTTTATGAGGTTAACTTTGTCTTGAATTTGTAACTAGTTCTTGTCTTCGTTTTATGATATGCTGTACAGCATGGGAAAGTAGCATAACTATGCCTGTTGTTTATACATGCAACCGTCTGTGTTTATATTAATAAGTTATGTAAGGCCTTGAGGTTTACTGATTCTTAGTCAGCCATGAAGCTGAAAGTAAGTATTTTAATGTAAACATCCTGTGGGTTATTATTTTTACAATCGAGCCAAAATGTTATTTGTTTCTTCTCTTCCATATTTCTTTTTATGCATACTTTTTATAAACTTCTTTAATAAAACAAACTGAATGCTGGGATCCATATTGTCATTGGAGCCAGCCAGCACCTATCATCAGTTCCTACTAGTGAGTGTCTTTCTTCTGTCTATTATTAAAATCATGGTAGTGTACAATTGACGATCAAATTACAATAAGGTTAGTAAGAGGATCATTGCTATTTTTCTCCCAGAATTTTGTTTACTTTTAATTTGCAAGATATTTAGTTCTAAATGAATCATGAGCATGGTTTTAACAGGACTACACTTTACTATCATGATTACGATACTCAACTGAGGTAAAATTTATTAACAATTGGGATTTTAAAATGGGACTGGTGTTTTATTCACTTCCAATAAGCTTTAGGTTTATATTCTTTCTTAGATTAATAAAAGAATTTTACTTTTATTTTATTAATATTACTATTTTTGTTACATCAGTGCAGATAACACATGGGAGCCAGAAGAAAACTTGGATTGTCCCGATTTAATTCAAGCCTATGAAGATGAAAGGAAACGGAAGGTGGCTGCCGTCGAACCTCTGAAAAAAGAAGAAAGCAATAAAAAGAGAAAGACTGTTAGCAGTACGAACCCTTCCCCGGCGACACCGGCTGTCGAAGAGAAGAAGCAGCCCAATTCCGACAGGAAAGAAAAGGCTGTCAAACCTCTTAACAAAACTAAGGTATGCTTGCATTCATTTGTTTTTATGAGAATTTTTTAAAATCTATTCTCATCTATTAACGATTTTTACTCCTCTTTCGGACAGTTTCAGAATATTCAGTAATTATCGAATGTCGATACTATTTTTTTCTGCAGTCCAACATCCATTGATCTGGTTCTGATCTATCAGACCATGTGTCTATGGCCTAATTTTTTCTTCAAGTTGAAGTTTATTTACTGTTTGAACCAGGGGTGGCCAACTCTACTTGTAGGGTACTTTTGAAATACATCATAACTGTATTAGATTTAGACTCATTTTTTTTTTTTTAATGAATTTAATTAAATTGAAACAATGAGTAATTATTATTACATGTAAACTCAGTTAATGATTTTGCCGTATTTTATTTCATAACTTTGACAGTTAACTTTTCAATATATGGATGTATTTTTTTTTTTAATGTATTGGTTTTTACTACTTAGGCCGTAGGACAAAAATATAGACTAGAGCGGTTATTATTCAACCTAATGTCGTCAAGTGTGATCTGGATAATCAAAAGTTCGGATAATCGAAATTCACTTGAAAATTGATGATGTCGAACAATCGCCATGCTTGTATAAAAAGAATCTTGATTTTACTGTGTAGTATGCAACCTAATAAAATATTAAAATACATCAGTATAAAAGTGAATCAAGGTTTGTGACATAAAGTTGTATTATTTTATTATTTTGCTTTTATCTTGACTTCCTCTTCATGTCTCAGCTAACTCTCTGATTCATTCTAGTACAGTTCCAAGTATTAAGTAACAGTTTTAGGAAATCATATCTTAGAGAAAATACACAAACTTTTTTCTATGAATGACTCCTTATATCTCTTCTGCAAATCCAGATTGGATAATTAATGTTTCTGTAATCAACACTTCAGTTTATTTTGTAGAAGTGTGATGACTCCCAAGGACTGGCAAAGGTTCATGTAGTATAAACTATTGTGCAACAATTTAAATATTATAGAAGTAGATGCAGCTCTTACTAACTGAAATATTAACTATTTGATGGATCCATAAGTTTGTTATGTTTTTGAAGGGTGAAATTAAACAATTTTTTTTCATACAAAGACTAAATTTTATTCTATTTGTTTATTCCGTTTTATTAATTGCCTCTTGCCATCTTTCTAACAATATCATTATACTGTTCTAGTAAAATATTAGGAGTTGAAAAGCAAAAAACTGATTGATGTTTTAACATCTTTTTTATAAGAGAACGATTGAGGGGGTTTTGGAGAGACTGTTACAAGTGGTAGCCAGATCGTGCAGGGTCCAGATAATACAGTGGATGTAATAAAACATCCCTTAGCTGCCTGAAGTAGATCTTCGAATTAATTGTTTTTCTTTGTGGAAGTAATTTGTAAAACAGAATGCCGTGATAATCCCACTCCTTGGAGATCAAAATCTTATTCATATGAAGGTCCTGGCTTCAGGATGGCAAAGGTTGCTTGTCTGCTGTTGTCCATATCACCATCAACTTCTTGTAACCCATCACTATTAGTTTGAGAAATGGGTGTGCCGGTTCAGAAAAAAGTTGCAGATTGATATTCTGCTACATTTGTATGGCAACCAAATATCGAGACAGGACATGTAGCCAAGCTGTTTTAAATACCTTTGAACTGTTCCAAACTCTATTTCCCATGTCTCAGCAATTTATCATATCTTTAACAACCGATCTTGTTCGATTAGTCTTGATACCTCTCAAATCAACCTCGGTGGGCTGACCACTGTAAGGTTCATCTTCGTGAATCGTTTCTCAGGAACGAAATTTTCCAAACCATTTTTGAGCAGTTAGTTATGTTTCGTCTCCGTATACCTTAAATATCTTTTAGTGGTCCTCAAAAGATCTTTCTTTTTTTTTGGAATAAAAAAAGCAAAATATGCCGATAATGCATTTTATCTCTTGATAATTTTACTACGTTGAAGCAGAAACAAAACTAATGCCAATGAAACCTAACGCAACAATTTCGAAGAGCTGATTTTGACCTTTGCTATTAGTTGTTTGTACTACTAACAAAAACCGAACGGACTTTTGGATCCACCAAATACAATTGAATCACACTCATCCAGAATAGTTTCATCTTTTGATAACATGACTACATTAATGAAATTAAGTATTTTTAAAGTTTTAGTTATATTTTATTTTTTATGTATTTACAGCAAATAGAGGAACTAAAACCACGAGGGTTTGAAAGAAATCTGGAACCTGAAAAAATTATTGGAGCTACAGATGCAAGTGGAGAACTTATGTTCCTTATGAAATGGTTCGTATAGTTTTGCTTGATTCATTATTTCTTTGATTTAAATTTCTTGAAATTTTAAGTAATATTTGGTAAAATACTTTTAAAAATATTGAAGACAAAATATATTCCTAATGTCTTAAGATTTAGTATTATATTTGAAATTTGTTTTATCTAAAGCTTTCATATCTTTTTTCTGATTGTTGATAAAAGATTTTCCCCCTAATCAACTCTTGAGTCTACTAAAAACTTTTTAAATTCAATAAAAATAAACCATAAAAATTATGGTATTTAAAATAAATACTTATTTATAAATATTAAAATAAAATAAAAACATTTGAAAAGTAGGTAAAGTATGTTTTGCAATATTTGGATGCCTGGTAGTCAAAAGTGGATAAAACCACTGATAGCTTTGTTGTATGGTGCTGGTTAGAATTTTAAATTATATATTTGAATAGCTTCCTTAAAGAAAATTGACAGAATTTGACACAGGGTGGGCTGACTCAGCTCTTCATAGTAGAGTTATCTTTAAAACATCCTAGGAGTTTATTTTTTTATAAACCTCCTAGCAATCTTAATTCCCAAACATGGAAAAAAAAACCTAAATTCTTTAAATTTGTTTTTTTTTAATCTGTTTACATCATAGTGTTTTTTCCTCAGATCGTTTTCACTTATACATTAACTTTGAAGATTCCAACTTCTGTGTTACTTGGTCAGTTCTTTGGGAAAAGTATCGATTCTGCTGTTTATGTGATTATAGGATTTGATAAAGCATCCTATAAATACTGGGCTGTTTGTTTGTTTATTTAACGTCACATTTGTACTGCTATGGCTCATCAGGCAATGCTAAAGTGGGAGATCTAAATTTTGCCTATCCAGGTTTAATTAGGATAGGGATTTTTAACAAGTACATGACATCATATAGGCTAGGGACCCCCGTTTGATGTCCCTTCCGAAGTACTGCTCACCTAAGGATTTTTTACTCTAAGAAGTTTTTACTTAAACGGATTATTGGGTTCAACAATAACATGCAGTAGAAAACAAGTCCACTATTTAATGCAGGCTTGATTTTATTGGTGGTATTGGTAATGTCATTACTGTTTATGGTGGTAGTTATTTTTTTAGTTGTTTTTAGTAAAATGAAAAATTATCCATAACTTTTGGTTTATAATTCTTTCTAATCGACAATAAAAATGTTTCTTATAATTTCCCTTCAAATTTTTTAGGTTTTACATTTTAACTTATTTAGAATCCATTAGAATATGCTATTGAGTGTCGAAATAGAATGCTTTAAGACATTTGGTAGTTATTATTAAGTATCATTGTTACAATGACATGGTCGATATATCAACCAGTGTGAAATTTCACCTTATACGATTTCGAGTTTTTTGGATAATTTTTTTCTATTAGGACAAATAGTTTTTACTGAAAATGCATCTTAATTTGGCCCAAGTGTACTGCATGAAGACGACATAAACTTCCCTGAATTCAGCATTTGAAACCTCACCTACGTCAGAATTGTCATCTATTTCTTCGGTAATTGCTAATAGTTAAATAACCTATTGGATTCGTCCTCAATATTCTAAATTTTCATTTACATTTCTGAAAATGAATCATATATGTTAATAAATTGTTAAGAATTTATAATGATATTGATTAGTTAATTAAAATTTGATGTTATTTATATTTTTATTTTATTACAAAAATTTTAAGTTATTACACATAACAGTTTGTTATCTTAAAATATTTTAATTAACATGAAATCTTTTATCTCTGTGAGTTCAATGACAATTAATTACAGTTTGGGATTAATAAAACAATTTAAATTTAAACACAATTTTCTCACGTGTTAATCAAATCCTTTGATGACCTCTCCTCAGATCACAGTCCAGTTCTGCTCTCATTACACTCAACCTTCATTCCTGAGCCCTCCTCTCCTTCATTGATTACAGGACGAAGTAACTGGGAGCAATTTAGTAACGATTTGGAAAACAAACTAGACATACGGATTCCACTCAAGACTAAACAAGATATCGACAACGCAATAGAAATACAGCAACAATAACAGACAGTATAAAAGATAACACTACCATAAACAGAAATAATATCAAACAACAGACTAACCTGCCACAGCACCTTCGCATCTTGCTAAGCGAAAAACGCAGAGCAAGATCGAAGTGGCACAGGACTCGTTACCCATCAGATAAAACGTATTACACTCAACTGACTAACAGACTGAAAAGGGAGATTAGAAACTACAAAATCCAAAATTTGCTTAGTGTGACTGAAAATCTTACGACTACTAACAAATCACTATGGATGACCACCAAAAAGATCCTTAAATTCAAAGATTTTTATCATCCTCTCCTTACTGAAAATCAAACTTGGTCCAGATCTGATGAAGAAAAATCTCACGTATACGCCCAACACCTCTTCAAAACCTTTAATCCACACCCTGATATCCTCAACCCTATTCACATCGAGCGTATTAAAGCAGAACTGGATATCCCACTCCAAATGACTCTCCCACCTAAGGCTTTTCCTCCGTCAGAAATATCCAATATTATTCATAGTTTACCTTCCCGTAAAGCTCCTGGACATGACCTAATTACAGCTCACATCCTAAAATCCCTTCCTCGAAAAGCTATCCTATTCCTCATATACATATATAATTCTGTAATCCGTACTACCTATTTTCCTGATACATGGAAACCATCTGTAGTAAAAATGATCCCAAAATCCAAAAAGCCTCCAGAACTTCCATCCTACTATCGTCCTATCTCCCTCTTACCAATAATGGGCAAGATCCTCAAAAAAATCATAATAAAATGTCTGTATCCCATCCTAGATAGTAACCACATAATCCCAGATCACCAGTTTCGTTTCCGAACATCCCACTCCACTATCCAGCAATGTCATCGTGTGGTGGATGTTGTCTCCTCTTCATTGGAGCGTAGATTGTACTGCACGGAAGCCTTTCTCGATGTAGAACAGGCTTTTGATCGAGTTTGGCACCCAGGTCTCCTTTACAAAATCCGACAATTCCTTCCTCCTACATACTTTTTAATCATTCGCTCCTTTCTAACTAACAGAACATTTAAAGTAAATCACAATGGTTCCTAATCTTCCCTCTATTCCCAGTCTGCTGGTGTTCCTCAAGGTAGCATCCTCAGTCCTATCCTCTACACAGTATATACAGCTGACATTCCAACCCATCCTAACACCTTCATCTCCACGTAAACTGACGACACATGTGTGTTATCAGTTAATAACAACCCAGATATTGCATCCCAATCCCTTCAATCACATATATCAAGCCACGAAGAATGGTTTCGGAATTGGATAATTAAAATCAATTCCAACAAGTCCCATCAAATTACCTTTACCCTTCGCAGAAAACCCATGACTTCCTGTCCTACTGTATCCTTTAACAGTACTCCACTTATCCCTGTTGAACAGATTCGCTACCTAGGACTCAACTTAGACAAACGTCTTACTTGGAACCCTCACACAAGACTGAAAAGACAAGAAACAGTTAGACGCTTCCGACTACTTCAACACATACTGGACAAACGCTCAAAGCTTCAGACCAATTACAAAAGACTTATTTATGTGACTGTTATAAGACCTATATGGACTTACAGAATTGAACTATGGGGCTCCACCAAACCATCAAATTTCTCTCTTATTCAATCCTTGCAATCCAAAATCCTAAACGCTCCTTATTTTGTCACAAATAAAACCATCCATAAAGAGCTTAACGTTCCATATGTTACCGATTTAGCCCATTCCAGATACCTATCATTCCATAATAAACTCCAGGCCCATCCAAATCCACTAGTTTCCACCCTTTCATCCAATTCCATCCCGGACAATCCTCCTAGGCGTCTGAAGAGAAGATGGCCTCAGGACCTACTATTATAGAAATGTTATTAGAGTGCTGCCAGTAGGTCGTGCCTCTACATGTCCTTTCATGTATCTAGTGAGTCCTATAGCCCTTGTACTAGATGTATATATTACAGTTGTACAATTCAATAAAATAAAAATAAAAAAAAACACAATTTTTACAGTATACTGACTAAATAAACACTCACATGTATCTCATTCAATCTGTGTTCTAAAACTCCTTCACAAACAGCCTCTGAATCCCAACTTCTCTTTACTCTTAACACCTAACAAGGTAATGGCTTATTTTCTATTTCCTAATTGAATTATTAATTTTCAGGAAAGGTACAGAAGAGGCCGACCTTGTGCCAGCGAAGCAAGCCAACGAGCGATGCCCCCAAATAGTTATTCATTTTTATGAGGAAAGATTGACATGGCACACTTCAGGCCATGATGACGATTCCGAAAAATAGATATACTTTATCATTTGGGATTTACCTTATTGGACTATCCATTTTCCTTTCCTGTTTTTTTTTTTTAATTCATTTGATAGTTGTAATTGTGCAACTTCATTTTTGAAATATACCTCATCAAATTATATTTCAAAAGTTGTGTTGTTTCGGAAACTGTTTAGTTTTCAAAAATCTGTAATAAATTTACCTAACAGTTACAAATACTTTTTAGATTTGTTGTTTATATATTTTTTTCTCTGTAAAAATAAAAGTAGAATGAATTAGGTTCTCCAATTTAAAACATGTCTTATGGTTAAGAAACATTGCTGATGATTTCTGAGTCATTAAAATTGTTGCTTTTTATTTAAATTGATTTCTATTGTGTAGCTTTAATGTTACCTTTATTTCTAAGAAGTTCAACTTAATTGTTCTACTCTTTCAAGATTATTAAGTTAATAATTTCAACTTTATAAAAATTAAATTTGAAATAAAAAAAGGAAAGCCTATCAAGAGACCATAGTGATGAGCAACGAGTATTTTTTCATTTTTTACTTTGCTTTGTCCAATTTTTTGGCCATGGATTGGTTCGCCATTCATTTTCACTATAGTTTAATATTTCTCTGTATTTTTATTAGACTTGTATATATAAATTTAATATTTAAAAATAATTATGTATAGAGATGGAGAATCTCGGGCTAAGTGCTGATTATATATCGCTTTGTCTGGTAATTTATAGATACAAAATAAATGCTGTTACAATTTTTGTGTATTGATTTAATTAAAAGTCATTAGTTTTGTTCTTGGATTATTTATCATATATTTTTCTGTTTTATTTTATATTTCTAACAGAAAATTATTTTTAGCCCGTCATTCTTCATTATAGTTCTAATATACATAAATATTGGAGAGTAGATTATCTACAATATAGAGATTTGTTTATATGATATTCACATATAAACATTTTTATTAATTGTAAAATATAATTTTAACAAAACAAATTTCCTTTTTTTTTCTTTTATTTTTCTATTTATTTTGATAATCATAAAAATAAGGCGATGCATGGTAATAGCTGGCCTACGATAATCATGCCATTATACTTGGTTATTTAAAAAATAAAAGCATAGAGTATGCAAGTTTAAAAAAATAAAATATATCTTTTTGATTTGATAATTAGTAGTTTCAGGCAATGAATTATGAATTAAAAAATTATGTGCAAGTCTACGGAAAGAATATTTTGTTTGTTTTATCTGAGCTGTTTGCATTGGTCAACTTGAAACGACAAGATTCTAAAAAATACTCCATATTTTCCATGAAGTTACTGTCAAAGTTTCATTAACTCATTATTCAATTACTTTTCTTTTTACAGTAATGATTTTTTGATATGTCCGATGCTTGTCACAATGATCTGTAAAGAACATTTACAAATTTCAATGTATACAATGACAATTACTAATTACATAAATCAGTGTATACAATGACAGCATAACAGTTAACTTTCTAAAAGACTCATTATTTTTAAAACATCTGCGAACTTTTGAGAACTCCAGACAAAATGATATTCGATCATTACAAGTTATTGTGACTTGTTTCTACCTACAAGTACATTGTAGTTGCTACACGAAACAGATATAGAACCTTGTTAAACTAATATAGATTTTCTTCGATTTTGTTAGTTGGAAACTTTCTATTAAAGGGTCGATTTTTTATTTTTTCTCTTGATTATGAAAAATAAACAATTCAAAATAACTTTCATTTATCAAAAATTAGGTCACTACTTAAATTAATGAACTCATGTTTTCTTTAAAATTATATGCCTTGATCTTCTAGGCTAGTTCAGAGAGTACTCGTTTCTGGATTGGTTACTAGTTTTTACTAATTAAAAAAGTTTATGACATAGTGTAGTTGCTACCCCTATGGAAATCACTCGAAATTTTAAAAATTATATCTAATTCAATAATAAAATATTATTAATAGTTAATAAAATAAAATATTAACAATTGCTTATTTGCGAGGTGGCGTAAATGATTAAGAAATAGTCTTTATATAATTTAAATTTGATTATTCTTTTTGTCAATGTGGAGGTAAAGTAGAAATGGCTGTCAACCGAAAACAAAATATTCATTAATCATCATCTAATAATAGTTCTGTAATATGATAAATATAGACAACAATTTATTTGAAAATTATTTATTAATGTTTTTTATGATTTTGACTGTATGGAGTATGAACAAAAATTATCCATTTTTTTTTTTTAATTGAATTTGAATAGTCAAACAGAAGAAAAGTCTTATTTTGTAATGTTAAAATTAGTTTATTTTCTTTGTTACTGACTTTGAGTCCGATGAAAAAATTAATAGAAAAATAAAAATCCCGTGAGAAAAAGTAATTACACTTTCGGTAACCGATATAAAGACTTCTCTTTCTTCATGTTTTCATATTAATCGTATTTGTTGAGGTGTGCCTTAATTTTTTATCTTATTGGTATGGTATATTTTATGTGCATGTTAACTTGTGTTAAAGCTTATAAAAATTTAAAATGAAAAAACAGTTTGCTCACTATTTTTATAGTTTGAAGACTCTTAATCCATATATATATTAATTAGAAGTCTTAGATTATTTAATGATGGAATTAGAACTTTGTAGAAATAAACTTATGATAGTAGCACTTAATTCTAATTGTCAGGGCTATTAGATTCAGTATTTTGTCTATTTAATAAGTTAAAATCTCTTCTGACAATCCAGTTATTTTGCTCTTTAGGGTTATGTATAGTTTTTGAATACCCAAGGTTTCAATTGATAAAGAAATCATAAATTAATTTGTGAATTAAAAAGGAATTTTTATACATGAATCAGGTTGTATAATATTTAATTAAATTATTTATTTTTTATGGAAAATAACATATTTTAATAATTTGAAAATTATAATAATTAAATTGTTTATTGATTTATGTATTTTTTAGCCTTTCTTTGTGCTTTATTGTTTAATTATTATATATTGGATGGATTAAAAGTTCAAGAAGAAAGAAGATTATCAAGAGTCCTCCCAATAGCTGTAAGAACTTTTTAAAGACAATATTAGATTAAAATTTGAAATTATTCATAATATAAAGAATTATTTATCATAATTTAAATGATTTTCAGATTAATCAAGGATGTCTCACTACAGTAAAGACAATCTATTTAATAATAATAATAATGTCTTTATTTATTCTGAGACAAGTCCCTTTAGAATAACAATACAGGTATTCTAAGATATTATGCCTTAGAGTGTAAAATAATTACATTTAATTAATTATTAAAAATACTTTAGTAAGTTAGAAAGAATAATAAAAAAAAATGCAAATTACCTTAAATAATAATATTTTAAAAACAGATTAGAAGGGAAAGAAAAAATTAAAATAAGAACAATAATTATATAAGAGAAACAATTTATAGATACATATACATAAAATTTATGCCAAGCTAAAAACAAAAAATAATGAAGGTAAATTCAGTCCATACTATCAGTGATTTACACTTATTTCCTTTGTTTCTCTCTTTTTTTAAAAATATCTAACTAGATGACATTAATACATATGTATGTGGTTTATATCCCATACACTCATTAATATACATACACAATCACACATACAAGTGTACATTAAAAAAAACCATTATTTATTCAGCGAATGAGAGAATTTAAACTCAAAACTGATCCTACTATTTCCGATTTTTTGGGAATTGTAGGGATATTAGGTGATGGAATAAACGGGATTTGAAGGTTGGAAGATTATTGGAACGAAAAATGGAAGAAGTTATAGAGTTCCAAAGAGACGAGGATCAGATAAGGAAAGCTCTGTCAAAAGCTGCTGTTCGGTGGGGTGCTGTATATAAATCAGAGAGCCGAGAACGGGTGTTACGGGAGAGGACTGTGGTTTTGAATTGAAGTAGATCGAAAATGTATGATGGTCGGCGGGATTGGATAACTAGGTATAGAAAGGATGCTAGGAAATACTTATGACGATAGGAAGGGTAAAGCCACTTCAACTCTTTGTAATATCGGGTGGTAGGGGCATCTCTCGGGATCCCAAAGATGAATTGAACGAAGCAATTAAGCAACCGTTTGGATTTTCCTTCGAGATACCCCCATACAGTGTACAGTAATAGTCCAAACGAGGGAAAATTAAGGAAGTAACCAGAAGTCTACGGGTTTCAAAAGGGAACAGGCTACGAAGGTAATTCAGATGCTTTAAGGTGGAGAAGGTAAGATGTGAAATTTCAGCGATATAGTTTTTCCGGGAGAGGGTTCGGTCAAAAATAATTCTAAGGTTTTTGACAGTTGGGTAGAATTTGATGGGATTATTGTTTAGAAAGAGGATTGGATTATGGAGAATAGTTTTAAGGAAGTAGTTTGACCCTATTACTATTGTCTTAGTTTTGTCCAGGTTCAAGTTTAGCTTATAATCCATTGCCCATCGACTTATTCGATTCAGATCATCTTGGATTTTTTCTGTTGCTAGTAATAGATCTGAAGGGGAAAAGGATAGGTATATTTGAAAATCATCAGCATAGACATGATACTGGGAATATTGGATAAGAAGTTAAAGGTTGTTTATGTAAATGGCAAATATGCTGGGGGATAGTGATGAACTCTGTGGGACACCAATGGACAGAGGAAGGGTTATGGAAGGAGGTTGACCAGGGACATAACAAGATTGGGAGCAATCTGAGAGGAAAGATTTAAACCATCCTAGAGCACTGTTGGATAGATTAAAGTTACGAAGCTTGGCGAGGAGGATATTGTGGTCTACTGTATCAAAGTCTTTGGAAAAATCTAGAAGGATCAGAATTGTTAATTTTTATTGTTCAGTTGCAGTATGGAGATCATGGGTGATTTTGAGGAGAGCGGTTTGAGTTGAATAGCCTGGTCGAAAGCTGGATTTATTAGTTATATTTAATAATGATATTTGCTAATAACAATTACTGGGCGAACAGCATGTTGTTTCATGTTTCTAACCTTCACTAATGATGTCATCAGAAGATTATTTCTGGGAAATGAATTGGTTAAAATATAAAAACCAAGAGGAAATATGAATCAATTGGAAATTTGGACTGTTCAAAATTTTTAATTATTTTAAAGAATTATATCCTACAAAAGATATATTAGGCTTACCATGTTTTAGTTTTAAACAAATAAGTTTATAATTCTGGAGAACTTAGTTAAATATCATGGAATTATCACAATTTTAGTTTTACATACTCCCTGATTCGGTACATGTGTATTAACAGGTCTGCACGTACTGTTATCCTTCATATGTTATATCCTGAACACTGATAACACCTACCTTCTTTCATTTTAATGGGAATTGAAATATACAAAATGCTAATTCTAGACATGTTTCTTTTATATAAATGTTTTCCTTGTATTTTTGATGAAAACATCTCCATTTATATCCTTGTCAAAATGCATTTCATGTTCACATAATTTCGTCTATGGAATTATTCAGAGCTTCTAGAAGTATTTCACAGCTTCTTTTTTTAATGATGGTTATTCCCAAAGTGTGTTTCTGTTCATTTTAAATAGGCAACAACAAAAGAAATTAGACAAAAACAAAATTAAATTTAATAAACAACATAGAAATTTAAACAGATAATTAACAAGACACACAAAAATAACTCTAATGAGAGAAGTGACATGAAAGAAATTAGCAATCAAAATTTGATATCTATGTGGATATAAATAATTTAACTGTTAATTGATCTGGTTCTTTCTAGGTTCTTTATTGAACTGATAATTTTTAACTGAAACAGTTAATACAGCAATCAAACTTTTTTTTGAACCATAAGTATTTGTCATTCTCTTTTATCTTTAATTACCCTTCTATTATCTATTTTCTGTTTTTATAGATCATGTTCATTTAGTTTTTTTTGTCAAAAATGAACTAATTTAATGGAGTGGAATGTGCTTAATAGTTGGTGGTTTCAGTATTTACTGATAAATTTGTTGGATCAGTTAACTACCGGAATGAGTTCAATAGATTTTATTTATTCAACAGCAAGAAAATTTACTTTTGATTTATTAAGTATAATTTAATCCTTTTAGTTTTCTCTATGGGAATGGAAGGACTTTAGTTCCTCAGAATCAATAATTTCCTCTTGTACATTTTAGATATCTAGAATGGAATTTGATCTCTAGTTTGTAGTCGAATTTATCTGAATGCAGTATTAGGAATTAAGTAGTTCAACACCGCCCACCTTGAACATTTTTGATTTATATTTGATTGATTGGCTCAGTGGTTGAGTGCTGAGTTGGTATACCGATGGCCCTGGGTTTGAATCCCTTTCACTGGCTGACTTTTATTTAATTTGTTAGCAGGCGAAAATGGATCCTACGGGATCTAGGATCCTACTGGGGCTCACCCAGCCTCTATAAATTGGGAACTCAAAATAAGCAGGGGAAATCTGGCGGTTGAGCTTGATCTAGGACAAATCACCTGCACAACCATTGTCCAAGAAACAGTACAGTATCTGCCATTTATTGAACCCAAGACCCTCCCTGGGCTGTAGTGGTACAGGTTTTTTATTTATTTTATTGTGGCAAAATTAGTGAAAAGCAATGTATTCTTGAAATAAATTATTTGGGCATCCTTATAGTGAAGAATAAAATGTCGAAAATTTTAAAAATAAAATATTATAGAATGATAATTAATAGTTGTTATAATGTGCGTTTATTATCATTATTATTGTCATGATATTATTATCGTGGTTATTGTGATATTATGATGTGATCTGTTCTGCAGGCATCGCTTCCAGTTGAGCTACAACAATTTTTTAATAGAATTGGGCAAAGTAGTTCCTTTAACTGAATCGTTCCTTTTGAGATAGTTCATTCTAATGAACTAGTTCAAATGAACTACATTCTTCATTTTCCAAAAGAACTAGAAATGTACTAAACTAAGAGAGGAATTGAACTATGGAAAAAGGGGGAGAAACTGAGAGGTCAAATGAACTAGAAAAGTTCAACAAGTTCACTTAGTTCAGTAGTTCGTCTTTTGATCGTAGGTCAGACGCCGACGGTCCTCTGTCCGAGTGTGGTAGCTGGTGAGTGGTGTGAACTAAAAAGAACTATAGTTCACCAAAACAGAAAGCGCTCTTTATAGTTCATTTTCCGGATCTAGTTCAATGAACTAGTTCGTTCACGTACTTCTCATCTCTAATTTTTAACTGTTGTTTCGTTTAATTTTTAATGTTTTCCAAAAATACAAGTTATGGTAATTATTACTCTGGTGACGCTTCGAGTTGAGTCACAAGTTTTAACTTTTGATTCGTCTTCCTTTTAATATTTAAAAAAACAAAACAAGTGTGAACTTTAGTTTAGGAAAATTGAGCGTAATTATGGATAATGACTAGATTTCGATAATCATTTCATCAAAAAAAAAGTATCAACTTACATTTCGAAGTATAGCTGAAGTATGTTTGTTGAAACTTTCATTTCTAGATCAAATGATTACCGAAGTATTCAGGTCCCCCATAACTACATTCTCTTTTCCATACTAAAGCTCATGGTAACTTGTATTTTCGGCAAATATTAAAAGGGGAACAGGGAGAGGAGTGGCTCAGTGGTAGAGTACTGAGTTACCATGCCGGAAATCCTGGTTCAATTCCCGCTGCAGGCCATGATTTTTATTTAGTCTGTTTGCAGCGGGAGATGGGTCATATTAGGATCTAGGACCCTCCTGGGGCCCACCCAGCCTCTATACAATATTATAAAAATAGTAGGGTACCCAAAATAAGGGGGAAAAATCTGGCGGTCGAGCGTGACTTGACTTGTCCTAGACAAGTCACCTCCTTGCAGAACCGTTGTCTATGAAACGGTACAGTCTCTACCATGTACTGAACCCCAGACCCTTCATGAGTTGTAGTGGTACAGGTTTTTTTTTTTTTTAAAAGGGGAACGAATGAAAAGTTAAAACTTGTGCCTCAACTCGAAGCGACAACCTGAGGAATAATTACCACTACGATTTAATCATTACAGTAGTCGTTGCACCAGTAATGATGATTATATTATTTATGTTTACATGTTAGAATAATAGTAAACACTAATAATAACTCACTATGTTTCAATTTTTCACTCCAAAAAAAGGTCTATAGTGTGTCTTAATCTAAAATGAGGATATATATTTTTATATGGGGTCCGCCTTTTTATGATTTATTCCGAAGTGCAAAATCAGTTGGTTCGTCCACCCCTGGGATATGGTATACCTCCTCAATGTTTGTTTCTGTTTACACGATCTATTGATGACTATTGGATATTTTTAATGAAAGCAATTCTGGAAATACCAAGAAATTTCATTGAACACTATATAGCTGAGAAGTAGGTGATTTTGTGTGAGTTTTTTCTTGGAATAGTTCCACTGCTGAATAGAATTGAAGGAAAAAAAAATCTCCCCCTTCCTGGGAGAAATAACATGTTTATAGTCCCTTCTTTACGGCCTCGCGTTTTTACTGTTGTTTGGTGACTTTTACAGCCTCAGGGGTATTTCATCCCTTTTATCGGCACGGCCTGGAATAATCGAGAATAATTGTGACTATTTATATAGAATAATTGGACACGAGCCGGTATTTTTGTACATGTAAAAAAAAAATTAAAGAGAATGGTGTGCCCGATTTAATGAGCCAACTTAATAATATAATTGTTTTTCATGTTTTCGAGGAGATAGTTGACTGGAAGATCTGAGTAAGGAAGGAAATAGTTGGGGGTGAAGTCAAATTAAAGACTAAATAAGTGGGTACTTATTTTTTATTTTGTGGCTCAGTTTCGACCTACCTTGTAGGTCATCTTCAGGGCCAATGGAAGCTGAGGCTAGAGTGGACAATTCCTGGATACTTGGAGATTTTCCAGTCTACCCTCAGGTTCCATTGGCCCTGAAGATGACCTACAAGGTAGGTCGAAACGTAGGCACAAAATAAAAAATAAGTACCCACTTATTTAGTCTTTAATTTGACTGCACCCCTAACTATTTCCTTCCTTACTTACAATAATTTTTTTTCATTTTAACATATGTTTGTATGGATTTAGCCGAAATTAGTTTTTCGACTTGAAACAATATCATTTACAGAGTAAATTGATTAATTAATTCATTACAGTTTTTATTATGAATAATTATAATGAAATGAAATAAAAATACCCTAAGTAAGAATTTTTAGTTTTTAAATATTTTTATTTGAAAAGAAAAGATATGCCCAGGACCGGGACTCGAACCCGGGTCACCCAGATCGCTTGTCTGGAACTCTACCAATTGAGCTATCCTGGGGTCAATCAAGCTCGCTCCCCGGTTCGAGTCCCGGTCCTGGACATATCTTTTCTTTTCAAATAAAAATATTTAAAAATTAATAAAATCAATAACTAATAAAATAAAATAAGTTAAGAATTTTTAGTAGTTTTAGTACATTATTTTTTCATAGTCATTGTATTTTTGATTGATATTTTGATTATCTATATGATTGATTCTGATGTTTTAGATTGAAGTTTGGAAAACTTCAAAACATGAACCCCAAAGTGTATATTATTCAAATTTCAAGACAAATTGAGGCATCAACACGACACAAAAAAAAATTAACATCAATGATTAAATAAAGAAAATCTTACATAACAATCTAAAGAGATTCATCAACCAGAGCAAGCTCAAACAAAGACGTTAAATAAAATACTCAATGTTACAAGTGTTTTTTACTATGTCCTGATTCGCTGTTAATTTCCGGTATTTTAGAGACTTAAGGCTTTATGCTTTTGAGGTTTTCAATTGAATTATAACAATAATTATGCCTCTTTCTACGTAAATTTCCCGAAATTCGGTAGTGCCTTCCTCATTGGGATTTCTCACTGCACAGTTTTTGTCCTAGAAATAGTACAGTCTCTAATACGTACTTCACCCAGTGGCACAGGTTTTTTCTTTCTTTTTTTCTGGGCAGTTTAAGCAACACCTTTGCGAGTTCATTATATATCTTCTTTTCATTCGATTAGTGTACCTATCACTGGCTTCTGAAGATATTTAAAATGTATGAGCAACAAAAATATTAACAATCTGTGCCGTGGGACATCAACAAATATCATTTCTTCATCCTGTTTAGAATAGTTCGTAATTGTTTTTTAGTTTTATGGTTAAAAAGACTGCTAGTGGTGAGTATTGTTCTCCCAACTAGGCAGTAAGCAGTTAATGTTTTATTTTGTATTATTGAATATTAAATATTTATATTATACTAGCTTTTGCCCACGGCTTCGCTCTCGTGGAATTTGGTCTGCCTCATAATTTCGTGACCGATCATTTTAAATAAATAATTTAATTTTTTTTAACTATAAGTTACTCGTACATCCGAAATGTCTAACTTCAAAACTGACGGATTCCGTACAATCTTTGAGCCCCTATTCTAATAAGGGGGAAACTATTGGGGATGGAATTGTCCAAATTCCTTTCTTAGTGCTCATCTAAGCTTTACAAAGAACCTATCTGCAAATTTCAAGATGCTAAGTTAAGTGGTTTCTGCTGTGCGTTGACCACTGGGTGTGTTAGTCAATTAGGTCACAGTTTTATATAAACTTTGCCTGTGTGGTGTGTTGATAAAAAGTAGCACATGTCCTTCCCCAGGCTTAACATTATCCATATCAAATTTCATCACAGACGGATCAGCACAGCCGTGAAAGATACATTGACACTGATTAACAAACGGGACGGACAGAAGTTTACTGTTCGTGTCAGTAAAGGATTAATATGTAATGTTTTTTTTTTTTTTTTAATTATTGATATTTACAACTATATTACAATAATATAACAAGTAAATAGGCTAAGTGCTAGTAAATAGGCTAGATAATGACATGATATAATGACAAGTAGAGAAACTACCCACTGGTATTACTCAAATCGCATGTTCAACTAAGAAGGACACGTGGCCATCTTCTTTTCAGACGCCTCGGAGGATTATCGGGAATTGAAGAGGAAGCTAGGTTTGAAACCAGAGGGTTTGAGTGGAAATGAAGTTTGTTATGAAAGGATAGATACCGGGTTCGGGCCAAATCAGCAACAAATGGGACATTAAGGTACGAGAGGAATTCGATGGCTTATTGGAGCCCCAAAGCTCTACTCCGTAAGTCCAAATAGGTCGTATGATGGTCATGTAGATGAGTCTTTTGTAGTTAATTGGGAGGTTAGAGCGTTTGTCTAGTAAGTGTTGAAGTAGCCTGAAACGTCGAGGGGTTTCTTGTCTTTTCAGTCTAGTATGAGGATTCCAGGTTAATCGTTTGTCGAGATGCAACCCTAAGTATCGGATCTTTTCGACAGGCACCAGTATGTAATGTTATTGAAAAGGATTACTTAGTATAACGGTTTCACTTGTCATATGGCAGCAGCGAGAAGTGAACTTTTTTTTTTTTTTCAAGCCTCTCTGGGTTTTGAAGGTTTCTAAGCAGAAATGAAGATAGGATGTAGAGGTATCTCTTATACTGTACCATGTAAATTTTAAGATGAGGATGAGAAGGTGGAAGGTTCTAATTTATTTACTATCTGTAGATATTTCCGGTGATGGAGCTCACCGTGTCCTTTTCCTTTTATTTGTTTATTTTATTTATTTCTCAGGTCAGGCTGAGCCTTCGTGCGTGATCCTGCCACGTTTGTGGCCGTTCTGCTGGGGTGAGTGTCCGAAAAAGAGGGTTAGTACAGAATTTCAGGCTGTCGACAAATTTAATGTGTCTACGTTTAATGAAGTCTGTTACCGTCGGTATATCGAGAGTAGTGTGTAGGAGGTCCGTTTTGGTTTTGTTTATGTTTATGTTGTGGGTCTCACTATGCGTTGCAGTACGCCATTCTGAAACTGTTGGAGCTTTATCGCTGTTGCCGGCGTGATGTTACCTAATAGTGGTGCTTCGTAAAGGAGCGCCGGTCTTAGGATACTCTTGCAGATGGTCAACTTGAGGCAGAGGGATAAGTTAGGAGATGTAAGCAGGTGGTGAACTATGTTACTTGATTTTGAGAGTAAGAAACACGTGAGCAAGCATACAAACTTTGTCTCCCTTTTTGAGGACAGCTCCACCATGTTTCAAGGTTGTATTTATACAGGATATAAAAAAAAAAATATTAAGGTACTATCAACATATTGTTCATTATCACCCAAAGCCTTAAAAACTTGCCGAGGGAAACCAAATCATTCCATTCCATTGGTGTACTTATAATATAGGAAACTTCTTGAGGATTTGTAGCATTGTGTCACTATACATAGGCAGGACCTCGTAATACCAAATACGATAAGTTTACAAATGAGAAATAAAACCAAAATTGGTTTATTCAAACTTAATTTATTACATCTTGAAGGATAATAGTTGACCTTGATAATATATGTGGAAGAAAATAGTCCGGGTAGAGGTTACTAAATTTCTCTTAGAAGTGGAGAAATGTTTATTACGTAGCCAACGTTTCGACTTACTTTGCAGGTTTTCTTCAGAGCGGTCGCGGGGGGGGGGGGTGCCCGATATAGGTCCGTCACAAGCTCTAATTACATCACTATCTAACGTAAATATGATTTTTGTGACGGACTAATATCGGGCACCCCCCCTCCCCCCAAAAACCCTGAAGAAGACCTGCAAAGTAGATCGAAACGTTGGCTACTTAATAAACAGTTCTCTAATTCTATGAGAAATTTAGTAACCTCTACCCGGACCATTTTCTTCCACATTAATTTATTACAAATTGGCTTGTAATAATATTGTTTTATCTATTAAAGTATTAAATCTCAAAAATATAGGTTTTTTTTATTGTAAAGCGCTAACATTACGCTGTATTTTTGGGTTTAAATAGTTGGGGTCGTGTTTTGAATTGTCATGGCAATAAAACCATTACGAATTGAGTTGAATAGCCGTCATAATTTTGTTTTATCTCTGATATCATCTCTACCCTTCAAAATTTGTTTTCCTTTGGTAGCCTCATCAAAAGAAAAAAAGAAAAGAGCCGTGAAGGGAGAAATGAAGAAAGAGCTCTGCATAAGGCGCCTAGTCAAGCCCTGGCGGAAATTTAATTAAGTTTTCATTATGAAATTCTCTCTCTCTCTCTCTCTCTCTATCTCTCTCTCTCTCTCCCTCTCTCTCTCTCTCTCTCTCTTTCTCACTCACTCACTCCCTCTCCCACCCCCTCTCCCTCTCACTTACTCACTCATTTTCTGTCTCTCTCTTTCTCTCACTCAATCTCTTTCTCTCCCTCCCTCCCGCTAGGACTAACGCAAATAAAGCCTTCCGTCAGAAAAATCTCCCTTAACTTAGTTATATCCGACTTCTGTTGCGAGGGGATCTTCACGCGGACGTTTTCTCAGTTTTTAAAACGGATTAAATAATTTGCAAAAAATTCAATCCTGTTATTTATTTACTTAATTTTTTTTATAACAAACTTTAAACTAGATCCACATAATCCGGAGATGGAGATAGCATTTCAACTAGTACCATAACAGCTCATGAAGTGTCTCCAGTTCAGTATAAGGTAGAGACTGTACTATTAGGTAGGTGATTTGTCTAGATTTTTCCCCGTTTTAATGTTAATACATTAATTGATAAACATATTATAAGCTAATGTGTAATAATTTAAGTTGAATCAATTGTTTTTTTATATAGGACTGTACAGCATTGATATGGAAAAATGTGGCTTGCCTCATTTGGTTTTGCCCGTTAATGAACAATACGTCCTTAGTACCTTAAAATTTATTGTATATAAAAAACTGCACCATTACAACCCATGTAAGTAGGTTAGGTAAATAGTAGAGAATGTACTGTTTCTGAAGCAACGGGCGTGGAGGATGTGATTAGTACGAAATCACGCTCAACCGCCAGGTTTCCCCCCAATAAAAAGTATCGATTATATAGAGGCTGTTCTAGCTACAGAAGGATTTACAACAGATCTCTAAGTGTCCTTCCAGGTTGGTTAACAAATTAAATAATTATTATTTATTATATAGGTGCATTATTTATTAACTACAGTCAGATTTAAACCTGGGGCCCTCAGCGCATCGACTCCGCGCCCTACCCACTTCCCTACTAAATTTATTTTTAATTTAAATTTATTGATATTGACAACTATAATAATGTTATAACAAGTAAATCTGTTAATATGACATGAAAAAAAAACTTGTGAAGAAACTACCCATCGGTAGCACTCCAATTAAGTTCTATAGTAGAAGGTCTCGAGGCCTTTTCAGACGCCTCGGAGGGTTATCGGGAATAGTATGGGGAGCAAGTTAAGAGACTAGCGGGTTCAAGTGTGTATAGAGCTTGTCATGGAAGGATAGGTTTTGTTGGGCCAAATCAGTAACAAATGGGATATTAAGTTCATGATGGATGAGTTTGTTTGTGACATAATAAGGAGCATTGAGGATTTTACGAATGGATGGTTACGGGTGGTTTAGTAGAGCCCCAAAGCTCAACTCCGTATGTCCAAATAGGTCTGATTCCTAAGAACTGAGTCCTAGGTAACGTATCTGTTCGACAGGGTTCAGTGGAATATTATTAAAGGAGACAGTAGGGCAGGGGTTCGTAGGTTTACGATGAAGGGTGAAGGTAATTTGATGGGATTTGTTAGGATTTATTTTAATTCTCCAATTTTGACACCATTCTTGAAGGTTTGAGATATGGGATTGAAGAGATTGGGATGCGACAAATGGATCCTTATTTACTGATAACACATGTGTCACAGCGTACGTAGTGAGGACAGTGCTTGGATGGGTTGGGATGTCAGCTGTATATATTGTATATAGGATGGGACCTAGGATACTACCTTGAGGTACACCGGCAGACTGGGTAAATAGGGAAGAGTAGGAAAAATTATGGATTACTTTAAAAGGTTCCATTACCGAGGTAAGTAGAAGATAAGAATTTACGGAGTTTGCACAGCAGTCCTGGATGCCAGACTCGATCAAAAGCCTGCTCTACATCGAGAAAAGCTCCCGTGCAGTACATTCCGCGCTCTAATGCGGATGAGACAACGTCCACCACTGATGGCATTGCTGGATAGTGGAGTGTGATGTTCGGAAACCAAATTGGTGATCTGGGATTATTTGGTGGGATTCTATGATAGGATGTAGACGTTTCAGAATGAGTTTTTCAAGTATTTTGCCCATTATGGGCAGGAGAGATATAGGAAGGTAAGAAGATGGGAGTTCTGGTGTTTTTTTAGGTTTTGGTATCATCTTAACTATGGATAATTTCCAGGAATCAAGAAAGTATGTCGAGCGGAATACGGCATTTCCCTACTAAATAAACTTAAGCATTGAAAAACTCCTTACGATAAAAAATCATGTCCTCTGTTTTATTAACTTAATTTAAAATAAACAACCTTATTAATAATACTCATTTAAATCAATGAGTTTTTGTTTTATTCGTGAGGAATATAAACATTACTTCCTGGTACTTCATTGCAGAAATACAAACTTTCTTCCTGATAGTCATTGTGTTGCGAAATTAATGTGTAAAAAAAATTAAAACACAATATGGGTGGTTCTTATAAATCTACGGTTACAATACATTTTTGATGGCTAAAAAAGAAAAACAAATAAAAAGACAAACAAATATGAAAGTTTTTTTTTAAAGTAACAAGGTTCTACGTAATAACGTCTTACTTTACGTACAGATAAAAAAATATTTTTCGAAGTTGTGCTCAACTAGGATTAAGAATGCCATTCATTGTAGAAGACATTAAAAGTACAGTCTTGTGCATCCGTTTCCTCATTTCTTTGTTTTTAAAGTCTTAGTGCAATTATAGAATATTTCAGTCTTGCCAACAAAAGATCTGTTCCAAATAATTGACTTGGATGGTAAATTAAAGTTTTGTTTGAAAAAGATCGAGTAATTTTTCGCTGTAAATCTAAATTCAATATCTAAGGCTCCAACTGGGTAAAAAAATCCTATATTAAAAAGAAAAAAACATTTCATAAATAATTTCTCAGAATGCAAGTATTCAGAAAAGCCAAGAAGAATACATACTTACTTGGAAGGTCCATTGATGATAATTCGAAAATCAAAATCAATATTTTTAAATATTTTTGTTTTGAAGAGAAAAAATTTGTCCTGGCCGGGATTCGAGCCCGTGTCGTCTGCATCTCCGGTGCAGTGCTCTTCACTGCTGTTCCCTTCACCGATCCTATATCCCCGTGTTCTCGCAATTTTTGCGATGTAATAAAAAAAACAATTAATAAACAAACAAAAAACCAAATCAATTTTTTTTTTGTATTTATTTTTATTCCTCAAAGATTTATTTACAATATATACAAATAACAATTATAATAAATAGATGCTATGCTGCTTTATAAACTAAAAGCCTTTTATTACCTTTCTGTATTTTAAGGCATAACATTAGGTTGTGGAGGTACGGAGTAACCCTGAGTAACGATTTCAACTAAAAAAAAACCCTTAAATAATTTCAAATAAAAAAAACCCATCCTTCTTAACCAAACAAAATCAATATTATTTCAGTTTTGTAATATACGATACAATTAATGATTGTAAGACGTGATTTTGTTTACTTAATTTTTCGTAAAGGAAAACCCTTTTAAAAATATTTTTTTCAATTGAGGGCTAACATACTTTTAGAACCACTGAACACATTTTGGACATTGCGTATTATACTTGTCAGTGATATGCATAATTGTGTTGGGAAATGCATATTCAAAATTTGCTCAATTATTTCCTAAAGTGGAAAAGTAAAATGTAGGTATACCATGTCTGATAAACTTAATATTGTTGTTGAATTACATACCTTTCATAGGGAGTCGGGTAGCTCAATGCGGGAGAATGTTGAAGGTTCCGTCTTCAAGTCCGGCTCTAGGAGATTATTTAATCTGTTAACTAAAATGAATGGACTCTGTATGATCTACAGACCCTCCAGGGGCTCACCCAGCATCTATAAATTAGGTATACATAATCTCACTGACAGTCAGGCAGCATGTAATGCAGTAACAAAATCCAGACTAGTGGAAGAATGCTGTGCAAGACTTGATGAATTAGCTGTACATAACAGAGTTAACATATTTTGGATCCCTGGACACAGTAATATACCAGGAAATGAAAGGGCCTACAAATTGGCAAAGAAAGGACCAGGGATTGCTCCAATAGGACCATAACCATGGTGCGGGGCTCCCCTCCCCTGGCTAAGGATACAATAAAAAACTAGCCAAGAGGAAGATAAAATAATGACAAACTTTCTGAGAAAATCTAGAAAGAAGCCGCTCACATGTCGAGAACCGACCTCAAAAATATGGTTGAAGCCATCAATGGGCACTGTAAATTCAGGAAACATGTGCATCGCACTTGAACAAGAACCTCGGTGAAGATGGTGCACAGATGAGGACGAAACCCTCATGCACGTTCTCTTTGAATGTAAAGCTTTATATCGAAAGAGGACATTTGACCTGGAGGACACAAGGAACCTCAAGAACTGTGATTTAAAGAGTAACTAAAATTTCTCAGAAGTCTAGACCTAAGTTAGGGAGTTTGAGGACTCGAGGACAATGGGCCTCTTTAGGCCGAAGTGCATGGTAGTGGAAGAGTCATACGTAAATAATAAAAAAAGACTAGTCCCTATTATGAACTGATCCCAGTCCCTTCACGGGTTACGGTGGTACAGGCTTTTCCCCCCTCCTTATTGGTGAGAATCGTTAGCTTATATGAGCGATGTTCAAGTTTATATAAATAAAGAAAAAGGTAAAAATCATAGAGATTAAACCTCTTCGAACCAAAAATATTAAAAATTATTTGAAATGACAAGTAAATGTATTCAGTTGTTCCCAGATAACAGAAACAACACAACACTTCATTACCTCTAGAACAAAACTGAATTTCCTCTAGTATTTTGACGTGTGACGTCATTTCGGATGTCTGTGATTGCAACAAACAACATATAGCTCCTTCAAAAGAGCAACGTCATAACTCAAAAACCTATTTTTTCAATAGAGGTATTTGAAAGTTTCATGTGAGTTAAAAATATTAAAATTTGGGTATTGGTAAAACAAATTATTCCTATTGTTATGATGGTCTTGACATTATTTTGTTAAACATTAGAACATTTTTAAACCTTAAAACTTTTTTGATTTTATCTTATGACCCTATTCCCATAAAACTCAAGTTCAAACACGATGCAACTCAAAATATGAGTGTCAAAAAAATGTTGGAAAAGGAATATTAAATATCATTCCTGAAATAAAAACCTTCAGCCAATACAACTGCTAATGAAGGTTTAACACAAAAATGTCAATTAGACCCTGGGAAGAATAGGTATGAAAATGGCATTTTTTAAAACAGTTTTTACTATTTGGAAATTTGTTTGATGTAAATCAGTTAGAAACATTTCATTGAGTTGGCTAATAAGAAAACACTTCAACAATAGAAATTACACGAACAAGTTTTCAAGCCCTTGAAGGTAAGTTACACCACACTAGAGAGTTTTTTACTATATAATTTTATAATTTCCATTGATCGAAATCGAACGGTTTTCCATTTTTTGTTCGTATTGAATATTCTAAAATTAGTTCATAAGAAAAAAAAATAAAAAAAAGCTTTCTCTTAACCATGAACATTCCTTATTCCTAAGTGTAGCGGGCCCCAATGCCCTCACTGATTTATGTAGATCCTAAGAGTGATGGAAAAGTTGGAGGGGTGCCATTTTTGTTCTGTAGGAGCTGGGGTAACCCTTAAGATTATTATATGAGCCAACGGATATCTTGCGTTCAGTCGCCTTAGCAATAAAAGACCATTATCTTTTATTGCTAAGGCGACTGACGTCTTATTATACTATTTAGATTGTCAGCCTTTGCCTATAATCTATACATAATATAAAACAAATTCCTCCACCGCGTCTGTCTGTCTGTTCGCGATAAAATCAAAATTCACAGCACGGATTTTCATGCGGGTTTTACCAAAAGAGAGGGTGATTCACGAGGAAGGTTTAGGCATATATATTGTCTAGGTTTTGTGTAAATTGGTTGGAATGTAACGATAATTGTTGGCCTGGGAGGTTTCATCGAAGACGCTGCTTAATAACTTTGAGATATAACAAAAAAATGCATAGAGGAATATTCCTCTTTTATAGATCTACAAAAAAGTCCGAGATAGCATATATCTATCTGTTGAGGATAGCTTAATATAACCATTATTTCTTCTAAAAAATTGGCTACATACAATGCGGTATTAGGAAAGCTATTTGGATGAGTACAGTATTAACCCTTATCAATTTTAATACTTTAGTTGCTTTAAGAATTTCGTACATTATTATAACATTTTACACCATATAATTAAATGGGTGAGTACTTTAGGAGTTATGGCAAAAAATTAACGCGCGTAAAATAAATTTGTATATAAATAAATATTTTATTTGTTTTTATGTTCTACATAATAAAATATATTAAAATACTACATGCAGTGTAGACAATATGTTAGTTTTAAATCTAATCCACATATTTGATGGATCAATCTGGTGCGATCCTCCGACAGACAAAACATGTAGGCTTAATTTGCTCTACTATGCGTAGAAGCATGTTTTCAATTCTGGGTAGGTTTTCGAGCCTGAAGTATGAAATAATTTGGGTGAATAAACAGTAGCAATTCCTATCACTCATCATTAAGTATATTTTTTACCGCTTCCGAAGGTGGATTAAAGAAGTCTATTTTAGAGAAGAAAGGAACAAGAAAGAGATAAATGTACACTAACTGTTAGAACAAGGCTACAAAAACAGAAGAGCTAGATTGGAGAAGCTAAGGAAAATGTTGTCAGTGGTTGAGGAGGGCTACTGTACAAGCCTGTTGCGCTTCAAGAAGAAAACCCTTCTTTCTCGAGTACATGTCTAACATGTTAGGGCCAAGTAATTCTATCTCAATTTGATTACATTCTCCACAAGAAAAAAATTAGTTTTTATGTCATAAAATTATGATTATCTAAGGTTTTTTTTGGGAACCCTTCATACAATAGTTATTTGAGGTTAGGTTTAGCCCTTGAAGTTGAAAGAAACCGTGTAAGGAATTTAGCATTCTGCTATGTTTTAATCATTTATTTAATATTCTCCTCTTCTACCGCTAACGGTGGGAGGATCCTTTCTGTATAGATTGATCCACGAATCCCTCTCCTGTACCGATCGTCTTCTCCTTCTCCATTCCAAACCTCTTCTGTCAAAGGCATCCTGGATTGCTCCTTCCCTTGTCTTCCGTGGTCTTCCTTTCGGTCTCATTCCTTCCACCTTTGTCTCATATACGGCCTTCACCACTCTGTTTTCCACCATTCTAGAAACATGGCCGAACCATCTCAGCTGACACTCTTCGATAATATCCCCAGCTGGCCGAAGCCCCACATTTGACCGTATTGTTACTTTTGTCTTAATTATTATTTGGGCTAAAACTTAACTTCTATCGCTTACGTAGCTTTTATCCGAATTTACAGAAACAGTTTAAAAAATCCCCAAAATGCAATCTATATCACTCCTGCGAGATTTCAAAGTCGTAGAATTGCTTATTACAACATTGTCTTGGAAAAATCACCTACCTGCACAACCGTTGTCCCAGAAACAGCATGATCTCAACCAAGTTCTGAATCCAAGACTCTTCATGGGTTGTAGTAAGAAGAAAACTGCTTATAGATCTAGCTTGACCCAGCTGGCCCTGTCCTGTACCAGCTCATTTATTTTATTCCAATTCATTCCTCTTTTCCTGAAAGCTTCCTTCACTCCGTCTTTCCACTTTAGTCTTTGTCTTCCTCTCCCTCTTCTGCCCGCTACTCTTGCATTGTAGGCTATGCGGCGATCTGAGCGAGTTCCGCTCTATTAGTTCAGTCACTGGAACTGTCTCAAGATGTGTCCTTATTGTCTTTTCTGGTTTTCCCGATAAAAACAATGTTAAAGAAAATCAAATTGGACAGATTAAATAAATCAATTTGCTAAGTTTCATTAGGGTTGTGACATCATCAAACTCAATATTCGTGAGCTAAACCAAATATTATTTTTGAAATTTCTAAGGAAGTATTATTTTAAGCAGGAATTCAGAATTTTATTAGGAAACATTATGTATATACATAAAAGGAATTGGATTGCTCAGTGAGGGAGGAGATTATACCAATCTGTAGGGACAGTACAGACCTTAAGTAGTCAACCCAACACCCTTTAAGGGCTGTAGGAGTACAGTTTGTTTTGTTTATATAAAGGTATGATAATTGCAAGGAATGAATAATTATGGGTACAGCGCTGAGGGGGTTTTTACAGTAAGTTAAAAAAAAAGTTTTTTGTTGCGAAGAAACTTGGGATAAAGTTGTTTCTGTAGGATCAAGCAGGCAGCTCATTAATTATCCTCAATAAGAGGAGGAGTGAGTTTGAAGAGTCGGAGCCACTGTTGGGGTTTTGATTTAGTTCTCTGCTCGAGCACAACTCTCCGATCCTTCTCATCGGCCTATTTCCGATGGCTCAAGTGTTCCACTCTCTTTGAAAAAAAATTATATTTCCCTATTATCCGTCTCTGTAAAAAGATCTGTCTTTGTTTAAGAAGAAAAAAATAAACAAACTTTACCACCACTCATGATAAGCAGTACTGTTTTAAGGGCAACGATTGTGCTGGGATGTGATTTGTTCGAAATCACACCCAACAGCGAGATTTTTTTCCTCCTATTAAGGCTCCCCACTTTATAAAGGCAGGGTGAGCCCTAGAAGGGTCTGTATATCCCACTGGGTCTATCTGTGGCTGTTCAATTAAATAAACAGGCCTCCTTAGAAGACAGATTATACTTGGGTAGGCAAAATTGAGGACTCCCACAGTATGATCGTCCGATTAGCCATAACAGCACAAAGTGACGCTAAATGAATAAACAAACTAAGTTCAAAAGTCGTAAATTTATTTATAAAACGATAAGAGGGTAAGAGGGAGCGGTAATATCTGACAATTTTAATACGATTTTTAAACTATCATGGAATTTTTAAAAATATATTTATTAAAATTTACAACTGTATCATTCGACAGGTAAATAGAATGCCATGGATATAAACAAATAGAGAAACTACCCGTTCGTAGTACTCAAATACTAAATTCAACTTAGGATGTAGCGGGGCCATCTTCTATTCAGTTGCCTCTTAGGATTACGAGGAAGTAGCTAGGTTTGAAACTAGTAGGTTCGAGTGGAAATAAAATTTGTCATGGAAGGATTGATATGAGGCTCGGGCCAAATCAGCAACAAATGGGACATTAAGGTCATTATTCATGACCTTATTCGTAAAAAATAAGGAGAATTAAGATTTTACCAAGTATTTCTGATTGTAAGGGTTGGATACGAGACGAATTCGATGGCTTAGCGGAGCCCCAAATCTCTACTATATAAGTCCAAATAGGTCTTACAAGTAGAGATGTATATTACTCTTTCTTAATTAATTAGGTAAGTAGAGCTTTGTCTAGTAAATGTTGAAGTAGCCTGAAGCAGCGAGGAAGAAAAATTAAATAATACTTTTGCTGTTCTTTATCTCATGCTTTGATATATCACATTCTCCTCATTTCACTGATCATTCTAAAACATTTATTCCATTTCTAACAGAACTAGTTAGTTCAGTTATTCACTCTGAGTTGTTCACTTTCTAAGTGATCTGGTGGTTGATACGATTGTCTATTACAACACAACTTTCAACCTCATAAATGAAAAAAGTTTTTCATGAAAGGGTTGATATCGAGTTCGGGCAAATTCAGCAACAAATAGGTCATTAAGATAGTTATGGATGACTTTTTTCGTAACAAAATAATGGGATTTTGGGGCCTGCATTGGGGATTTTACGAAGGGTTTCGGATTGCAAGGATTGGATACGAGAGGAATTCGATGACTTAGTGGAGCTCCAAAGCTCTACTCCGTAAGTCCAAATAGGTCTGTATAGGTCTTTTGTAATTAATCGAGAGCTTAGAGATTTTGTCTAGTAAATTTCAAAGGAGTCTGAAACAACGAAGACTAATCTAGAATATAGGTTTCTATCTAGTTAACTTACGAAGACGCAATTGTTGTAAGGGTTACTTACATGGAAGCCATTTAAGTTCTCTGTTTAAAACTTAGAGGTCCTCAAGGTAGTATCCTTGGGCCAATCCTTTATACAGTCTATACAGCTGACATCCCAACTCATCCTAATACTATCCTTACCACGTATGCTGATGATACATGTGTATTATCAGTCAACACCAATCCAATTATTGCATCCCAAAGCCTCCAATCCCATATCACTGATCTTGAACAATGGTGTCAAAACTGGAGAATTAAAATAAACTCTCAAAAGTCGCATCAAATCACTTTTACCTTACGTCGTAAACCAATGACTTCCTGCCCTTCAGTATCCTTTAATAATATCCCACTGGTGCCTGTAGAACAGATCCGATACTTAGGGTTGCATCTTGACAAACGATTAACTTGGAATCCTCATACGAGACTGAAAAGACAAGAAAACGGTCCACGTTTCAGGCTAATTCAACACTTACTAGACAAACGCTCTAAAATCATCCATAACGACCTTAATGTCCCATTTGTTGCTGATTTGGCCCGAACCCGCTATCTATCCTTTCATAACAAACTTCATTTCCACTCAAACCCTCTAGTTTCAAACCTAGCTTCCTCTTCAATTCCCGATAATCCTTCGAGGCGTCTGAAAAGAAGATGGCCCCGTGACGTCTTAGTTGAACTTGTGATTTGAGTACTACCAGTGGGTAGTTTCTCTACTTGTCATTTTCACATGCCATTATGTATCGCTTAGCCAATTTACTTGTTGTATTTTTTTTTTATACAGTTGTAAATATCAATAAATAAATTTAAAAAAACAAAAAAACTTAGAGGATTGTAAGGATGGCAACGAGTGGAATCATGGTATTTAAATAAAATTATAGAAGGTATATGGCAAAGTAATTACAAGTATTTAATATTTTAAACAGGGAGTATTCTATTTCAAAGAAATCAGTTAAGAATCATCAGAGTGTATCTATCTACCGAGGAAGGAACCTCTGTAGCGACTCGAAGCAGATTCGTTCCCTGCCTGGATATCGTATCCATCCTTGCGGTGGCCAGGAGCGTTGGGGATGGAGGGCAGTGGTACTCATGCCACCGAAACTCGGCTCGGGAGGAAAGCGAACCCTGAAAGAGACTGTGAAAGAGGGGAGGCTATCGACCAGCTTGTGGTAGGCTAGTTCACGCTATGACTCACTTCCCCTCCTTAGTCTCCTCTCACTACTACTCTACTAGAATATTTTGGCCTCTCCATCTAAATGAAGGGTCCGGGATCCAATTTTTAGGTGCGATGGCTGCTATACAGAGAAATAAAAAGGAAGATTCGTTCCTCAACAGTCCAGGTCTACAACCAACAACAAGTAGGATTAACATGAGCAAACTGTAATCTATTCATCACGTACCCCATCTGGTTTCGTATTCCATCTACCGTAAGTAACACACAGTAAGTAAACAGTCTCAGATTAAGCCGTGAGGAAGCTGCCCGTATGGCCAGCGTAACCTCGGCAAAGAACTCAACGACACGGTTGAAACCAGAAGAAAACGCGATGAATTAAAAATATTGGCCGTGGCAATTAAAGAGAGAAAATAACAAATTATGGCGAACGGCACATGATCATGTAATACAAATTTATATATTATAGACGAAATATAATAACAGTAATAGTAATATATTTATAGACGAATTGCACAAAACAACATAAATAAAGGTTAAACACCAATAAGTTATGTTTTGACAATCGACCCCGCATAAGCTCGAACATTTGGAAGATTTAATTACCTTCACCTGTACGAATGTAGGTAACGGAATCTTTGATCTCGATTTTTTACCACTTCGAAACATAAAATTAAATTGAAGGACAGATAACAATAGAATCATTTAAGTTTGTCACATTTTCCCGACCAGAGTCTTCAGGATTAACGATTTTTTATTTCCGAAGAAACACTAATGTATTGTGTCAAGTACTAAGGTAAACATGGCGTAATCTTTGATATAAACATATGACTACTGGCAGGATCAACTGGGAAGTTTCATATATTTTGAAAAAATAATAAAAAAGTTAAAACTAAAAAATAACATGCTTTTGTAGCTAGCAGAAATAAAAAGTTTTAAATGAATATCAGCCCACAAAATTCTAAAGAACATACGTTTATAGCCAGCCGACCTAAATAGTAGAAAATGAATAATAGTATAAAAAAGCACGCTTTAATATAAATCAAAACTATAAAAAGTAGAGTATCATTATATTATATTATTTTAATAAGTTTAAAATATGAATAGAACGATGAACAAAGAAAGTCATTTTATCGTAAAAAACGTGGGGTGCTTTATAAGATATTTTCATAATACTCTCGTTTTACAAATATCTATACTTATTATTAAAAAAAAGTCCGCGTTTGTTCGTGGTAAACTCAGTAACTACCGCATGGGTTTTCATGCGTTTTTCACCAATAGATAGAGTGATTCACCAGGAAGGTTTGAGTATATAATTTGTCGAGGTTTTGTGTAAATGGGTTGGAATATAGATGAGTTTCACCGAAGACACTGCTTGCCTGATCCCGTGCAAGATAATAAGTTCGTATATAAAGAAATATTTCGTTTTGTTTTTATTTTTATAATTTCTATATAATAAAGTACATTAGCTGAGATGGGAAGAAAGAAAATCAAGACTCCCAAAGAAGCCTAACCAATGATATTCACGAGGTCCTTAGTGGCCGGAACGTGATAAAAAAGTACTTTACACAGACAAATTATGTTACTAGCAATTACAAATTACAAATTACAACTTACAAATTACAAATTACACTAGCAAAGCTGGGGTGGGTCGCTAGTCAGTCTATAAAATATTTACAACAATGAATGAATGAAATGAAATCTTTTTTCATCATTCTTTATTCTAGAATTATTGAATATTATTTTCTACTTTTTAGTTTTTACTTTCTATTAAAGTGAGCTTTTTTAAAACTATTATTTATTTTCTTTCTTTCCATTTACCTAAAGAAATCTATATGATTCAGAGTATTATATTGTAATAGCATGGTTTTTATATTTTCATTAGCGTACACATTGAGGAATCATAGAAATATGTCACTATCTCGAAATAAAAAAATGTATAATTTCCTGTCTTAGAAATGCACTTTTTGTATTGTTTGGAGAAGTAAAGACAAATAAATCAATATCTTGTCGTCATAACTTAATTACAATATGGCGCATATTTATGAATGTTCAAGGAAATACTTGTCATATATTTACTAAACATTCTCCTTCCCCAACATAATAAACCTGTGTAGGTTCCTATAATATTAAGGTTCACCTTAGATCTGGAATTAGGGAGAGGAGTGGCTCAGTGGTAGAGTACTGAGCTGTCATGCCGGAAATCCTGGTTCAATTCCCGCTGCAGGCCATGATTTTTATTTAGCCTGTTTGCAGCGGGAGATGGATCATATAGGATCTAGGGCCCACCCAGCCTCTATAAAATATTATACAAAACAGGGTACCCAAAATAAGGTGGAAAAAATCTGGCAATCGAGCGTGACCTAGGACAAGTCACCTCCTTGCAGAACCGTTGTCCATGAAACAGTACAGTCTCTACCATGTACTGAACCGCAGACCCTTCATGGGTTGTAGTGGTACAGGTTTTTTTTTTTTTAGATCTGGAATACCATAGGGAATAGCACTGAGTACAATGCTATATTTTTTATTACAACGAATCAAGCTGAACGAAACTTCTGAAGTTTTGTCTGAGGCTTTTTAAAGCACAGTTGGTTACAGTTGAAATGTGCAGCGGTTTTCACCTATCCTGAAGTCCGAAATAACATTTGTTTGGTATTATCTTCAATTTAATTACTATTTTTTACTGCAAATTATACTCAGAGTTTACCAGAGAGCCTAGATAAATAAACTCATTCACCATGAATAAATAAATAAATTTTATATTCAGCACGACTCGCATTGTTAAGTAATTTCGTAAAAATAGTATTTTTTCTTCTTGTCGAAACGGCAAAATCATTACTTATATTTTCTCGTTTTCGTCTTTCTTTTCTCCCAGTATTTTCTCATCATTTCTGCGTGCATTTTCTTCCTTTCTTCTGACCACGCAGTACCCTTCCGCTTTTCTTAATTTTCCACAAGAACATTGATTTATTTTAATATCTTTCCGTATTATTCTCTATCTAGGCAGTCTCGGTCTGTTATTTTTGATTATTCTGCTTCCTCTCTCATTTGTTTTACAGACCCTCCTACGCACTTATATTCACGGATATTGTCAAAGATTTTCTTATCAAGTCTCCCCTAATCTTCGTCGTCTGATTCTTATTTCGGTTTCCAGGTCATCTTAATATTTTATTTTAAACACTAAATTCTTGTTATTACAATGTAGTAGTTTTCCAAACAGTTGATCCATGAATTAATATTATTAGTATGATGTAACGTATTATAAAATAAACAGAATATTGTAAAGGTTCGGGTTTATCGGTATTATTTTCCCTAAGTATTTAAGTAACAGAAGTACAATGAAACACAAATTATATTATAAAAAATATTAATGCTGGAAATAATTTAGTAATAAAATGATCAATTATTGACAATAATTGACTAAGGCGAGCTGACAGTGTCTTGAATGAGGTTGGGAGGTGGTAGGAGTTTTGTACCTGAACAAGGCGAGATAGGGAAGACATATGACTTGCCCGCACGCAACTTAAATTATCTCTCTATATGCATCCTCCGTTCACACGGGATCGCTTTTGAATTCGCCCGCATTAAACGCTTCGGTATTTAGAGTAAAATGGATTTATGTTTGCACTGCAAAGTATCGACGGAAAAACAAATACCAGGTTTGTGGATATGGGAAAAATTAAAAATATAAATAAACTTTATCACTAAAACCCATGAGGAGTCTTGTATTCAGTAGATGATAGAGATGTACAGTTACAAGAACAACGGTTGTGCAAGGAGGTGATTTGTTCGAGATCACTAGACCTCCATGTTTTTCTCCCATATAAGGGTTCCCAATTTATAGAGGCAGAGTAAGCCCCAGGAGGATCTGTAGGTTCAGTCCGTTCATGGCTCTTGAATATTAAATTTTATATCTGTCACTACCGGATTTGATCTCTATATCTTCAACCCAGCAGCTCAGCACTATAGATACTGAGCTAACACGCTGCACGGGAAACATTATTCATAACAATTAAATTTCAGAAAATATGTATTACTTTGGATAGAAAAATTGTTATATTCACTTATATTGGATAAAATCTTAACCATTGTCGGATGATTGTAGACCATTCGTGGTAAGTAGTAGGTGATAAATATGAGCTAGTTTTATCTATTTCTGGATTTAATGGTGTACGCGAGTTCACATCAAGCATGCGAGGTTTCAACTTTTTTTTTTCATTTCAAAACTCGACCTTAAAATAGGACTTGGACTCAAAAGAACAAAAAAAAAAAATCCTTTTTCTTGAATGGATTGCTATTGTTGCGTATCAAAGGCTCAGTAATATACATCCATCTGGATTAAAACCGTTTTTACTGAAGATATTTTGTTCCCTAAACATTACGAATACAGCTAAATGGAAAAGGCAAATCCGGAGATTTATTGATTAAAATACTTGTTAGAAGAGTAAACAGCCGGGGGGGGGGGGGTGCATGGAAAAGGTCCAGCCATGGATGTCTTCGATGTTTCCAAGGGGATATTTTCTTTTTCTTCAAGATAATGCTCTCAGTCACAAATTAAAAGTAACAATAGAGGGATCCTATGAGTTGGAAATCAGGCTGTTGGAACGGCTATCTCGTTACCCAAACCTGAACCCCATCGAAAACTTTCGGAATTCCGACGTAGATGTGAGGATTCGGGGTCCAAAATGCAGCGCGAGTCGCAACTCAGAAAACGACGGATCTAGACAGAAAATTCCCGTTCTATAAATAAACGATTAATAAAAGTACAAGGGGGGAAAATGTGTTACAAAATCATATTAAATTTGATTAGTAAAATTATTTAACCATGGTCATTTAAAAAGAAAAAGATGAGTGCACACTTTTATTTCTCTCAAGTTAAAAAATATTTTTTTGTTTATAAAATTTTACGCATTAAAGTTAGCAGTATTGACAAATTTTATTTCTCCCAATTACTTATTCAATTTATATTAACATTTTTGAAAGAAATCACGAGTGAGAAGTAAGCGGCATAGTTAAAAAAGAATGTACAATTTTATTTGTCCCTTAATGTTTGTTAAATGAGTGAAGTGTGCCATTATAATATTTAAACAAGGATGTATGAGAAATGATAATAACGAAGAACAGTTAACTGTTTTTTTTGTTTGTAACGGTTACAAGCAGAAATATGTAAGAAGTATGTTGATGACGAAGAGGGGCCTGAACGAAGCTGACTCGCTAAAACAAATCGCCTCGACCAACGCCGTGAGCTAATACCTTCCGAGCATGCGACGCCTCCTCATGCATGTTCTCTGCCCTTAAAAATCCTTCTCATTATCGTCTCTGTCTAGCCTGCACTGTCAGACATAAAGGTTTATAGAGCACTTCTATGTCTAAGCATTAAGTCATAAATTAAAATATAATTTTAAATAAAATAAATTTATTACATTTGCCCCAATGCTTGCTCGGCCGGCCGACAAACATTAGCAATAAGCAAGGTCGACAGCTGGAAAAACGATCTGGATGTTAATTGCGTGTGGGTTATTCTTCTCTAGTAACTGACAAAGGTATTTGGGTATTGTTAAATTATTTAATATATCACTGTTATTTATTATAATAATGTAACTACTCGCTAGTGGTATTGCTTGGAAGAAATAACATTCTACTCTAGTAGTGTAATGACAACACGTTTCGCTTCTTTTCTTCAAGATGATCTCCCACGCGTTCGCTTTGCTGAAAAGACAGTCAAGACTGTCTCGAAAGATCAGGGTCTGTCTCTCTGTAGAGACTGTAATTATACTAATTTTCCTGTGTCAATGAATTTTGCCAACATATTGTGAGGTTCTAGGTCTCCTAACAACTATTTTTTTTTAAGTATCAGCTTGATCATCCCCTTGGATTTCGATATACAATTCTGCCAGGACTTAGGCTGCTGATATCAGAGAATTGAAATGTGAAATATAAATAAATAAATAGAAACATTACGGAAATCGGATATGAAGATTGATAGAAATAAATGAAAAAGTTATTTCATTGCTTTTAGCAAGGCTCATTCTTTATGTGATATTTCCTTCAACAACGAGCTCCTCCTGTTCATAAATGGTCATGCATTCAGTTTTGCTGAAGTTTATTTTAAGAATCCATCTATAATTTGTCTCCCAAATTTTTTTCGTAGCATGTATACTGAATCCAAATACAATTACCAGATGGTCAGCCAACAGTAGGTAATGTAGATGGCTGTTACCTATTCGTACTCCCATTTGCTTACATTTATGATCCCATTATTTTAAGCCGTTCCAATGTAGATTAGATGTAGGGAAGGTGACCTACAGCTATCTTGCATTACTAGTCGAAAATTCTGGTGACACATCCCAACCTATTTTAATTTGGCACTGGTTGTTGCTGTATATTCTTCTGATAAGATCATTCATCGGAGGAGAGCTTCCAGGGCATCCAGACTAGAAAGAAGAACTAATACCGAAATTAGAGAGCAAATAAAACCTCAACAAAATATAGAGAAAAAAATATTGCAATAGTATAGCCATCTCAAAAGAATGAAGGAAGAAAGATTCCCGAATTTAATTTTCAATTTGGGAGTAGAAGGGATGAAACTGCGAGGAAGACCACGAAAAAAGTTTGATAGAAGTGATCGAGGAAATTATGCAAGCCCATGGTTCAATGGAGGAAGATATACAAGATCGAAAAAAATGGAAAGACGAATTAAAGGAAATTTATTGTTGAAGGAAACCTCTACCTGAGGGAACCCTTATAAAAAAAAAAGTAAGGTTCATACAGCAACTAATAAAAAAGTTTATATAGCTGCATAAACTGCAAGTTATCATGAAAATACATCGATGTTGCACCAGGCAGTTTATCGCAGTCACGATCATTGCATTTTTAATGAAGTATTGAGGTTACGCAAGGTAGACTGTCCAGGTATGATAAGAAAAGAATATTTTTCATGACTCAGCGGGGAACCTCAATGGCAGAGCAGGTGACCACGTGAGCTACACGTGGTGCAATGTTTTTCGTCAGGGTAGTAACTGCGAGGGAGGCTTTCGCCGGAGGGGTGGTTAATTGTGAGGTGGGGGCGGCGGGGTGGGGGGCGGGGGCGGCTCGAGGGGACGCCGCACTCTAACTCACGTATGTTCTCTTGTGCGTTCTTCCTCGTCCTCCTCCGCGTCTCCTCTTCTCTTCTCTTTACGTGTAGTTCTGTGAAAGAAAATAGTCCCCAAGCGTTCCTCCAGTTCAGTGTGTCCCACCTGTGTTGTAATAGTATATTTTCAAGTGTTAATAAGTGTTTATAGTGCATAAATTCGCTGTGATAACTCCGAAAAAGAGACTGAACGAAAAGACTGTAACAGTTCCTTATACTTCTGATCGCCTTAATAGATAGTTCCATATTTTAGAGTGGCAGTTTATGATAGACTGCCTCATCAGCCATCAGCCTGGTAGACTCCAGTTCGTGAAGGAGATGCCGATCCCGACGACGCCCCCGCACTCGCTCAAGAACGCGACAGAGGCATGCCGCGACGCCGCCTCCAGCCCGGAGGCTGCCATGGGCGGCCCGGTTAAGCTATTCGTCGGGCAGATCCCTCGCCACCTGACGGAGGAACACCTGCGGCCCATGTTCGAGCAGTTCGGGCAAATCTACGAGTTCACCGTCCTCAAGGACAAGTTCACCGGTATGCACAAAGGTCAGTATAGCGTTGCTATGGTAACCCTTCATGACGGGGGATAGTAACCCCAAAGCCCCAACTTGGAACCCCATGTGCATGTCTTCAGACCTTTCAGCTAACATGTTACTGCATGATGCATGATTACAAGAGTGCATTTTATTTCAGTAATTTCCGTATTACTTTTATAGAGCTAGTCTTATTTACATGAGTCATTTAGGGTCTTATCTGCTACTGTCAGTTACATTTTAGTAACCTCTGTTATCACCTAGGTTACTTTACATTAATCACTATCAACTAACTTATCCTTTTATATTATATATTACAACCTGCTCAGTTTCGCATCCAGAAAATTTGATCTAAGTGTTTGCTTTTTCTCCTTGATTTGCGGGAATATGAAGTTTTAGAAATGATCAATAGTTCTTGAGAAGGTTTTTTGGCAATTGTCTTTTTAATCTTCTCCCCTAACAGGGAATAGGAAAGAGGAAGAACAAGTGATTTTGTGTTAACGAGTACCTTGTTACATTATGTATGTTGAGAATAAATGTTACTAAAAAGTAACTGGATTAAAATATTAAATGAAGTTACTGTTACATCCCTTTTTTCAAAAGATTGATTATAGATATACGATTGAATTAATAAACAAATTGCGAATAAATAACGTTCGTTCGCTGTACTCGGTAGAATGATGTAAAAAAACAAATGACACAGATCAATATTACTTGATTGTGGTATTTTGAAAGGAATGAAATTACTATTAGATCCTAAACAAATCTAATATGTTCTGTTTATTTCTCTTTTGTGAAAGCCTGTTGAAGAACCAATGTTGTTTCCCACCAACAACAATATGCGTGCGTCTCTACCATTATATTTGAAAATATATAACTATGTGTAGGTAATTGATGATATTTTGTAGAAAGGAACTAAACCACAAATAACGCGAATTGAGTTCGAAGCTGTTACCAATGGCTTCAGTGCTTACTATTTCAACAAATAAGAACTATCTGTTGATAATGATTCAGGCCTCTTCAATGTAAAGTGGAAGTTGAAAAAACATTAGATATAGGAAGTTATTAATTTTATTTTTTTCGTTAAACCAATTACAATGTCTTGTTATTGTACTATAACATTAAGCTTGTGATAATTCCAAAGTTCCTAACTTTAATTAAGACTTGAGTTTGCTTTAATCATGTATAAGGAGTATTGTATCCTTCTTCCTTAGTGTACTTCGATTAAACTCAAACCGTATTTTTTAAAATATGTATATTGTAAACATTTCTATTTAATACCTAATAGAAATTATTATTTTATCTAATAATAAATATAGCTGGATTAAACAACTAAGTTGTGAATTTTCGTATCGGAGTCAGTAGTGAAAGCAACAGTTGACAAATAATGACACGAAATCGATAGTTGCTTACTCATGGGGTTTGGTTTAGAAGTTTAATCAATTCTGTTTACATTTATCATAAGAAAACTGTTTAATTATTCTTCGGAAAAACGTTATGTATCACATAAAATATAGCAATTTGAATTTTTTAGTAATTGTTTTGTATTTTTCATACTAACTATTGAACGGTTCTTGATAAATCAAAAAGCTTCAAAACAATTAAACTACTTTATTCATATTAATTTGTTTGCAATATCTTTTATATATTTAAAATATCCCAAATAAATATACTATGTACTAACACACTATTATTTTTCAACACATTATTAGATTAAAAAATTAGTGAATCTAACGGTTTGAAAAAAATTAACCGTGGCAGTATTTCCAATGAATATTATTGAGACAATATAGAAATGTGACAATACATCAACCGCGATTGATATTGTATCGTATCAATAACATATTTTGATAAATGGTATACAAAAAAAAAGACTTTCCTATTCACATGACAGAGGTATGTAAGAAATTTATTTAGTTTTCTGCAACTACCGAGCCAAAATTAAATTACATAATACATAATTCAATTAAAATATAATAAGCTGGATAAAGTTTCTAGATTTAGAATTTTCGCAAGCAAAAGCCATGGTAAAAGCAACAGATACCAAGTAATGACTTGAGATCGATATCGCCATTCTCATGGGACTTGAGGGCTCATGCCATTCTTTATATATTCGTACATTTCTAAATATTTGTATTATCTATTATTTGTTAATATATTTATTAATTTATTTGTGATCGATGATTGCAAAATCTGAACAATTATTTTCAGATATTAATAATAAGGTTTAATAATGAATCATAATGATTATATTTAAATTATAAGTATTTGAATTATAGTATGTAGTATAACAGACGTTTTTAATAATATTTTATATACTACCACATATAATTAAATCTAAAGATTTTTAAAAATGTTAATTACGCTTAATACAATAACCAATACAAGTTTGATAACAAAACCTTATGAACTGCGTTTAAGTAAAAGGGTTTATCGATGCTTCACAAATGTGTTAAGTGCAAATTTTTCAAAAATGGGTTTTGTTATATAAACAATATTGTAAAGTTGTGATCAGGAAGTCATAGATCATATGTTGATACAAAATTATTAGAGAAGCTTTAAAGGTTACAAAAATATATTGTGTGCTTAAACTTGAACTGTATTTCTTGTGTTAAATTATTATCATGAGTTGACTCATGTAAAATCTTGTTTTCGGCACATAACCCATTTGTGAACTAAGGCATCGATATTACAGTCATGAAAAATCTTAGTTTTTAAAGATAATAATTTGCAAGTTTTAAGGCATTTTTAAAATCTAAATTACCAGGCCTCGCTGCTACATGTCAAATACGAAATGGTAAACAAATATTGTACGAAAATATCATTAGGTGTCTCAATAGAAATATCGTGACAAAACTTAAATGGCGAATTTTCATAAAAGATTCCACTAAAATAACTTTAAGTTGGTTTATTGGAAGTTTAAACATTTCGTATTGTTAATTGCTATAAAACATGATAAATGTAAACTATTATAGATTATTTTTTATTTAAAACCGAAAACAGAGAAATATTATCGTATGGTTGAAAAAAAATCCAGAAATAAGAGATGTGTTGCAGATTCTATATGTATGTATATATGTATAGACTATAGAATATATATGTATAGAATGTATAGACATAAAAAAAAATGTGTGTGTCAGCTCCGACGCACGACTGGAGTTTACTCCTTAAGAACTAGTATTGTGTCGGTTATGTAAAAATGGGTAAATGAAAGCATCTTAAAAAATTATCAAAGCATATATAAATATTTATTCATAATATTTACATCATTTCAATGAAATATATATCATCAACTATTTCACATAATAATAATTGTTAATATTTTTATATACATCATTCTTGGGAAGATTCGTTTGTTCTACCATGAACATTGAACATGATTTTGAACAGTATTTAGTCCGTGAATAGTATCATCATCATCCTTTAATACTGTGACAATAGGTTTGTGGTAACTAAAATACAATACGTGTACGTCAGAAGTTACATGGGTTATGAATTGTGAAAACATGCATCAATAGTCGTACCATATTTAGTCGTCCCGAGTAATCTGCCAGAAATAAAGTCTAAATATAACATTAAATTAAGTTATTTGTAAACTAATAGCATTAACGATTAATAAAAATTATCGCATTTCAACACTTCGAGGATAAAGCAATAGAATTGATACATAATTGTTGAGGCTAAGCGATACATAATGACATGAGATAATTACAAGTAGAGAAACTACTGATAGTACTCAAATCACAAGTTCAACTAAGAAGGTCACGGGGCCATCTTCTTTTCAGACGCCTCGGAGGATTATCGGGAATTGAAGAGGAAGCTAGGTTTGAAACTAGAGGGTTTGAGTGGAAATGAAGTTTGTTATGAAAAGATAGATAGCGGGTTCGGGCCAAATCGGCAACAAATGGGACATTAAGGTCATTATGGATGACTTTATTCTTAACAAAATAAGGAGCATTGAGGATTTTACGGAGGATATTGAACTGTAGGGATTAGATACGAGAGGAATTCGATGGCTTAGTGGAGCCCCAAAGCTCTACTCCGTAAGTCCAAATAGGTCGTATGATGGCCATGTAGATGAGTCTTTTGTAATTAATTGGGAGCTTAGAGCGTTTGTCTAGTAAGTGTTGAAGTAGCCTGAAACACCGAGCGGTTTCTTGTCTTTTCAGTCTCGTATGAGGATTCCAGGTTAATCGTTTGTCAAGATGCAACCCTAAGTATCGGATCTGTTCTACCGGCATAAGTGGGATATTATTAAAGGATACTGAATGGCAGGAAGTCATTGGTTTACGACGTAAGGTAAATGTGTTTTGATCCGATTTTTGAGAATTCATTTTAATTTTCCAGTTTTGACACCATCCTTCAAGATCAATGATATGGGATTGGAGGATTTGGGATACAATAACTGGATTGGTGTTGACTGATAATACGCATGTATCATCAGCATACGTGGTAAGGATAGTATTAGAATGAGTTGGGATATCAACTGTATGAACTGTATAAAGGATTGGGCCAAGGATACTACCTTGAGGAACACCAGCAGATTGGGAAAATAGGGATGAATGGACATTATTATGGTTTACTTGGAAAGTTCTGTTTGTGAGATGGGATTGAAGGATGAGAAAGTAGGTAGGCGGTAGGAATTTACGGAGTTTGTAAAGCAATCCCGGATGCCAGACTCGGTCAAAAGCATGTTCCACGACAAGAAAGACGCCCGAACAATATGACCACGTTCTAATGCAAAGGAGACTAAATCCACCACACGATGACATTGCTGAATAGTGGAGTGGGATGCTCGGAATCCAAACTGGTGATCTGGTATTATGTAATTTGCATGAAGGATGGGGTACAATCGTTTGAGGATGAGTTTTTCTAGGCCTTTACCCATGCAAGGTAAAAGAGAGATAGGACGGTAAGAGGATGGGAATTCTGTTTTTTTTTAGGTTTAGGTATCATTTTTACGATGGATAATTTCTAGGGGTCAGGGAAATATGTGGAGCGGAGTACAGCATTATATATATATAGGTAAGGAATATGATGGCTTTTCTAGGAAGGTGTTTTAAGAAAGAAATTGTGATGAGGTCGTGCACAGGAGCTTTGCGGGAAGGTAATCTGTGAATAATGTTGGATATTTCTATAGGACGGAATGCTTTGGGTGGAAGGGACATTTGGAGGGAAACATCTATCGCTGATTTTATATATTCAATATGAGTAGGGTTAATAATATCAGGATGTGGATGAAAGATTTTGGAAAGGTATTGACCAAATAACTGTGATTTTTGGGCTAAATATGAAAATCGTTTCTTAAGGAGTAAACCCCAATAATAAATAATAAATTTATTATTGGTTCGATGCTGAATACATCATACATCATGGAAATAAGCTATATTTTAAAATACATTTGTAAAATGCAGTAAATGAGCGCATGCGTTTTTTAAATTATTGAATCACATTTTTAATAAAATTTAATTGATCTTATCAGTTTTTGGAAGACCCATAAATACGAGTTTATTTGTTTTACTTTTTCCAGCCGTTTTCCTTGTTGCTTAATGAACCCTCATTGTTTAAACATGGCTATTGCATTTTATTTGTAGGCTTCAATAATATCCGATTTTATCTCAAAAATGAAAATGTTTGCTCTGTATTGAAAATTGAATACTTGAACAGACTAACACCCAGTTAGAGTATTCTAAAAAGTATCATGTATTCTGTAGCACTAGTAATATTTTTGTCAATATCTCTTTTCTCCGGATAGAATGCTTTTATGATCAAATATTCACAAACGATTTTTTACGAACGAATACAAGAGATCCCTTTCCGAGTCTCGTATGTTTTCCGTCCTGAAAAAACCCTTATTTCATGAGGCCTAAGAACCCGCCCTACGAGTTGGCCTATTAATGGTCCATCCTCATTAACCACTTATTTGTTTAATTTATATTAACTCTTATTTGTTTTAACTTCATTCAAGAACGAAATACTTTCATACTCCTTTATTATTCATTGCGAACATAATACGAATCAGCGAAAGAAACTTTACTTGCCTCTTCGTATACTAATACGAACGAGAGCTATCATTGGAATTACAAAATTAATTGAAAGGATCCTTAATCTTTAATGTACCCAATGTTTCCTAACTATGTTAAAACTATTACACTTTGTCATTGTAATTTTCCCCATCATAAAAATAAAATTTTTATTTACACACGTAAGTATATCAACGAATTTATTTAATAATAAATTATAATTCTTATATTTATTATATTTTATTAATAAATTGTTTGAAACTGAAACATTTAAACTTCCAAAATGATAATTGTGTATAAATTGATTTTCTTCTTTTCTATTTTCTTTTACGGTTAAGAGGAAGTATTTCAATCGCTTTTATTTTAATATTTCAACGGAAATATTAATTTTCATAATTCCTGACTCACTTTTTTTTCTTCTGCTCAAACAGTTTCTATATGGCGTTTTTATGCATAAGTATTTCCAGGTGTCCACCTTCCTTTTTGCCAACTATTAGGCACCGGAAAAAGACTTTTGATCATTGATGGAGAATTGAGAAACCATACCTGTAATTGTTCCTATAATTTTAAACGTTAACAAATAAATAAATAAATAGTTCTATTGTGTGAAATATATTTTGAAATTATTTATATCTTCTCGAAAAAATGATTGTTTCATAATATTAAAGTGAATTGGATACAAGTTACTTTTTTCACTTTTAATTTCTTGAAAATTACTGTGAAGAAATATTATTGTTATGAGTTAAGTACAACAAACCATAAGCAAGTCTTGGCTTCTTTCAGCAATCGCCTAGTGCCTCGATCTCAAACCCTGTCCCGGCCGAACAACTGCTTCGTCAGTATTTTCCGAAGGATTGGCTCATAAGGCATCCGGGGGAGGTATCCTGTCCACCTTAACCTCCGCGCTTTGATGATTTCAAGTATATCAGTATATTTCTCTATTTTTAGAGAGCTGGTCCCTTCAATTCGGGATGGATTTTTCTTTCAAAAGTAACGAGATCACTTTCATTTGTCTTTGCAGTTGGCCATGTCTCAGAACCATAAGCCAAAACATATGAGGATTGTATGGTTATGATGATGATCTTGGTGGGATTCCGTATTCGAGCATCACAACTGTACACACGTACGCCCAGGTATGAAGAAATCTGGGGAATTTATTCATATTCTTACAACTCTTGTTACAAATATCTTACTTTTAAGTAATATAAAAAACATTCAGACCTGTGGGTTGTTATAAACACCAATAAGCATAACTTATCTAATGGTATGTTACTCCTAGCCATTATCTATATTAATCATCTCTCATTTTTAAGGAGATTGTTAACCTTAATTATTTAAAAAAAATAAATATAATAGAATACCAAACCTAAATATAAATAAATAAGTGACTCCTCTTGGACGACAAGAAAGAGAAAGGAGTGTGTATGTGTGTGTGTGTGTGAGAGAGAGAGAGAGTGAGAGAGAGAGAGATAGAGAGAGAGAGGGAGAGAGAGAGAGAGAGAGAGAGAGAGAGAGGAGTCGCAGGGGGAGGACTTCGCAGAAGAGCTGACCCAGGGGAGCCCCCGAAGCTCATTGGCTAACTCAACAGTTCCATTAGGCCCCCGCTAGAGTTAGAAATACTCTCCTTGCTCGCCCGCCCCTAGCATAGCCTTTGCTCTCTTTCATTATACATTGTATTAGCTTGGGATCTCGAGGGGAAGCTAGCCGATAGGGGAAGGACTAACTAAATGCTCACAGAATAGAATCAACAATGCTATCGGCAAACTGGATTATTTTATTTATCTTTTTTAAATAATAATAGTAGATGTTATATAAATGGGGAAGAAAATGATCCGGGTGGAGGTTGGAGAATTAATTCTTTAGAGAGTGACGTTTCGACCCACATTGCAGGTCTTCTTCAGAACTGGATAAACAAGATACAGAGCTCGAATAGAGGAAAATATAACTATAAATAATTAAATAAAGTAATGGATAACAATGATTGAAGTAAACCAGATATAAAAGTAGAATTCATTTAAATTACAAAATAAAAGAATTATTTTAAATTTTGGACAAAGACAATGGGATATGAACAAATAAATTACCAAAATGGGAATAATCATTGTTTCGCTTACTTATTATTCTTCTGGTCTAGTTTACTCACATATTGTTTCATCATTTTTTTATTCGCTTATATCCTATTGTTTTTCCCTTTTTAAGGAATCAATCATTTGACCTCCATTCGGACCATTTTCTTCCACTTTATTTATTGTTTTCGAAATATATTGTTAGTTAGGACTCTGTAAATAAACATGGGTACATTTCTGTACTACTATAATAACTGTTAAGGCTTTAAAAGATTTGTTATTTTTAAGTTTAAGTAAATTCCCTGGTTTTGTTTTTATGATGATTTAATTCACCATGGAGTAAAGTTTTTTCTTTTGTGTTTATTTCGTATATTATTTATTGGAAGCAAAATATATATAAATATATTTTATTTATTACAAAAGATTCTTATCAGTTTGGCCTAGGAAAATATTATTTGTGTATTTATGTAAATATTATATGGTGTAAGTGAACAAATAAGTGCCTATTGTGAACAACCGAAGTACACGCTGTAATCATCTGGAGCAGTCGAGCTGAATGGTTCTATGCCTTTCGCTATCACCTATCGATCATCACCCGTATCGATTACCTACCGATTATCGACCGCTTCGATAACATCGTTGATGTCGACTCGACCAGCTGGATTTGTTGACGCTTGTGGAAGAAGACTGCGTCATATTAAAATTACACCTGCAGGTGATTAATATTGACCATCAATATTTTTGTTTGAATGTTAAATTTGTTAATAGATATATTTAAAAGTTTAAATTTATTTATACTTATTTAAATTTATTTATTTAGATATATTTAAAAGATTTAATATTTTTTATTCAACCAAAAAATAATTGTTAATTATCAGGATTTTCTCAAATAGTAAAATATAGAAATATTCACACCATAATCTTTATGATGTATTTTGCAAAGACATATGTATTTATCTGTAATTAAGGTGTTCCATTTATTTGGTCTTATTTTGATACTTTGATTATTAAATCATTTGTTTATTGTGATTTGCTTTCAATAATTTCCTTAATATTTTTTTTTGTTCACATTTAACCTTTTTTCAGTGATTTAACCTTTCTCAGCTAGTGATTCGAATAAGCTCGAAACGGGGCTTGAGACTTGTAATTTTGTATCCAAAATTGCCGCTCTACCCAATAACTAAGACATAATAAAAATCGGAGTGCATTCTTTAGTCTCAAAACATCCATTTGGGAATTAATCCATAACTTTAAAAAAAAAAAATCTGGATGACAGAGTCCTTAAATCCGATTTAAAGCCGAGAAATTCATCCACAATCACTCATTGGGGAAAAGATCTCCTCAGGAAAGGTACGCGAATCTATACTTCCAAGATGAAAGTGCAGATTATGACGAGAGAAGAACAGGAAGACGTCCACCTGGTCTGCAATTGGAGTAACTGGAAAGTTAGATGCGGAGATGTCGAACGGAATAATCAAAGCAAATCAAACATACTACCAGATTGCTAACAGTATCCACGGAAGACCAAGATGCATGTATATAAGTCTGTATACCTGCCTATTCTCACTTATTCCAGAGAAAGCTGAAATAAGTTAGACAGACATTACAGTCCCATAACTGAAGAAAAAATGAGTTTGCTGCGAAAATCGATGGAGAATACTAGGAGGGATCGCATTAGCCACAATAGTATAAGAGGGCAGTTGGAAGTACCTCAACTGAAGACCACTTTGGAGAACAACCAACTCAAATCATTTGGGCATGAACGAGGACATGGACCCTATAAAGTGACAAGATCGACCAGCTGGGAGGAGAACGCGAGAGTGTCCCAGAGTTTCATACCAGAAGTTCATACAAAGGATTGGAAGTAGAAGAGGAAAATCCCACAACCAAATGAAACTATCGAGCAGAGACCGGGAGGAGTGGCTGCGATGGGTAGAGGATCCTCGAAGCCAGAAATGTCATCTGAGGAAGAAGTTTATTTAACCAAAATTATTTAATTAAACATTATAAAATCTGTTAGGAGACAATTGTTTATTTAAAATACTTTAATGCTTATGATACTGTAAAAGAGATAAATTAAGTGACTTAATTAAAAATAATGATCAATATAATTAGTATATCTATGTAAATTACTTTTGGACAATATGTCATCACTGTTTTTATTTTGTTTTTTGTGTTCAATCCAACCATCGAATAATTACAACACAAACTCATGACAAGGATTGGAATTAACATAATTGACGAGCGATAATTTGGTACGAGTGAGCATGCAATCAGCGCCTTCATGAATTCTAGGAAGAGGGGGGTCATGAATATTAGAGCGGGGGGGGGGGAGATTTTACTTTCAAACAATTCCCCAAAAAGTAATTATGTTAATTGTCTCATTATACATTAGTAGACAATCGTAATAAACAAAATGATTTGCAAAAACTGTATGTTGAAGCTACTGACGGATGCACCAAGCCGAGTCAGGGAGGAAGAGTAATGTTTAATTTTAGGACATTCTCTTATAATGTCGCATTTTCCTAACTAAACCTAAAACAACATTGGAAATACCAAAATGCCGGGAGATAAACACTGAGACCCCCGAGAAGAACTATCCAAAAATAAATTTAATTCACATATAAATATTTAGTAATTCAGAACTCAATTGCGGATTAGTGTGAAGGCCCGAAAATCCACTCAAAAACTAGAAAAAATTGGAACGCTGTTGAGACAATTAAGATGGAATCCACAAACAGCAAACTCAAATATTCTTTTCTAACTCAGATCACACACAAACTTTTATTCCTACAAATCGATTAGGTCGAACAATGGAGGTGCCTAAAAACTAAAAAATCTCAAAAAATCAGACGAATTACATCTGAAATTATTCCCACGGACAATATTACACCACTATAATGACCCTAGATACCGATTTCAAACTCATTTCATCTAATGAAATGTAACAAAATGTAGTAGGAAAATAGAACTACAGGAGTTTCCTATTCAAGGGGTTTCTATGAACGAGTATAAAAAGCACTTCCACCTTTTATGTAAGGTGATTTGAAGTGTGTTTATGTCGTTTTATGATACGTTCTAAAGTACGAAAAACCTCCGATTATCTAATGTTACGTTTTTTGATCAGCTGCACAGTATATCCTTGATAAAGCATAAAAGTATATTGCACTAAGAAGAAATATTTTTTTTTACATATGCCTTGCTCTTCTAGCCAAGATGTGAGATGAACTAAAACGTCTTGGATAAAATAATAAAATAAAAAGTTTTTGCACACATATCATGAATAAAAAAAAAAAACTACAACCTATGAGTGACGTTGGATACAGTAAGTAATAGAGACAGTACTGTTACTAGGACGACGGTTGTGCAGGGAGGTGATTCATCCTCAACCGCCAGGCTTTTCCTCCCAATTAAGGGTAGCCACTTTTAAGACTGAGATACCCCATTCCTTCAAGAATACCTTAATAATTTAAAATCGCAAAGTGTGGCATTTAAAAGTTATTTTCTTCATGGATTTAGTTCCTTTAATCAGATAAAATCAACTGATTACTTTTATAGATTCAGTTATAAATCTATCACTGTTATTAGATTTAACTTGGACGTGCTATAGCGGTTACCCGCCAAAGCGGACAGCGTTACTTTCGAACAAGTATTCTTTTCTTCTACGGGACGATACTAGTTACTTTATATATATAGCTCTATCAGTTATTTATCTACCCCGAAGAGACTGAGCGGAGAAGTGAAAGAAAAAGAGAAGCGGGAGGTAATTAGATGAGGGTTTGGTCGTGGAAAGTGTTAACTTGATCAGGTTCAGCGTCACGTCCTTCTCGAGGGAGCACGGCTCTCTCATCTCCTAACTAGCTTCTCTTCCTCTCATTCTCTTCTACTTCTTCTTCAACTTCCAGTATCGTCTTTCTTCTTACGTCGGAAAAACAATAACAGGGGACGAGTATCACTAACTATAATGGAGTAAGTTGTATGGCGTATCATGGTCTATACATATAGCACATAGAAAAGTTTCATCCTAAAACGAAATTATTTAAAAAATACTAAATGCTTTAAATACATTAATTTTTATTTAAACAAAACGATTCGTTGTAATCCGAATCATATGGAATATTGAACTAAACTGACAAGATTTATCTATCAACTAAACTACCCAAAATAAGAAATAAGAATAAATAAATCTGTAATCTGATAACTAATAAATACAATCTTAAGAAGGGAAACAAGCAGGTAATCATGATACATATTGAAAGAACTGTATATAGAAAAAAAGTCCACCTATGCGTAGCTTCCAGGAATCCAACAGAGAGAACAAAAAAAATGTTAGCGTCTCTAAAAAGGTGTTTATTCAGTCGTCTATATGAGAACGAGCAAAACGGTGAAAGTAAGATTAATTTATATTAATGGATAGAAACACATATTAGCAGAAGCCCCCAGAACTATAGTTAATAAGAGGATAATAACATCCCCCCACGCTCAAGAAAAGTGGAAAAAAGAAAAAAGAGGCAGATTTTAGAAGATAAACATTCAGTGTAAGTCAGTTGAGGAGTCCGGTTTGAGATTAGAAGGTGATAGTATTTGAGATACGTGATGACCAAATGACTAGCAGACATGAAGAAGCATGGTCAACTCTTGATTTCATTATATTATGCATTAATGGCAATATTGGTATTTTTATTCATGACATTATGCACATATGTTCATTAATAACTTCGTCAATAAATTATATTTGTTTTAATGATATCCATTCTATCAATGATTAAAATATTAATATTTCAAGTCAGGTATTGATCTTATCTAATCTACTAGACAGATAAGTTGTACGCCCGATTTAGAAAGGCACTCAATACAGGACTTTTGTGGACATTGAAATACGTTTTTAATTCAATAATTAAAATAGTTATCGCGTATTTATCTTTGTTATCTATATCTTAGTGTTTAGAGTGCTGACTTGCTATGCTAAGGAATCCTGGTTTGAATTCAGGTAGATAATTATTTGCTCTGTTAATAGCCACATGAGGCACCTGCGGGACCTAGAGACCCTCCTTGGGCTCATCTGGCCTCTATAAATTGGATATCCTCAATTAGTTTTCCGAACGGTTGTGAATGATCTCGGACAAATCACAACCCTGCACAACCGTTGTCCTAGAAACAGAACTAGTAGACTAATTTTTGAAGTTGTTGACTTCTTGAAAGATATGGACACGTCATCAAAACACCATTATATTATTTATGTAGGATAGACAATTGATTAGATGACAATAAATATAGTTAAAGCTGGGTGGATTAAGTCGATTTTCTACTGCTTTAGTTATAATTTGGAACATACCTTTGTCTGAATCAATTCAATATCTTTGTTTTATTCCGAACTGATTACCTTTTCACTTTCTGGGGAATCATCTTGAAGAAAAAAAGGAAAATCCTAATAATTATTTGCCTAATAATGTCCTCTTACTTGAACGAACTGATGCTCTTAAAACTGACTTTTCCTGTATAAATCAGTCACACAACTTAGGCTCTAACTGCGTCGAGTTCAACTTGTATAACTGACAACGGTTAATGTGACAGAATTTAAGACATAATCATACTTGTACAGTATTGTTAATAAGTAGTAAACCATAATATAATGTAATATGTTAACATGGAATTCCCAATATAATTCACAAGCTAACAGTATAAAACTGTATCAGGTTAAATAAACAATACTTGTTAATGCTTTTTGGTTGTTTAGATCTAAATTCTACGAATAAAATAAGTTTATGCTTTTAGATTTTTTTTTTTTTTTATCGAAACATAACAAGTTAAAATATTGTTGACTTTTATTGGATGAAGTGGGATGGCTTAAAAGGTTGGCCGGAAAAATTAAGCTATCTCTCTCCCTAACAATTCAAACCTCTTTTGTCGTTATAGATACTATGATGTTTTTTAAAAATTATATAATGTCGATATTTTTATTTATAAAATTGGAAAAAAGAACAAAGTTTTTCACGCGTTCACACAAAAGAACAAAAATTGTTTTAATAATAATTAAATCGTTTATGTGTTTTTGAATATTTAAAAAAAATAATAATAATTTTCTTAATGAAAGAATTAAGTGTGTATAGTTAATATTACAAAAATATCCGATTCACTACAGCCAATAATAATTTAGACTCCATATCACTAATCAAGTAGTTGTCTATCCCATATAAATATTGTGAAGACGTCTTTTTATATGTTTCATATCCTTTATTAAGACTGTAACTTCATATTTATAATGGGATGCAATTGAGTAATTTAATTTAATTTAATCTACTCCTCTTCTACCGCCAACGGTGTGAGGATCTCTCCTGTAGAGCCTAACCCATGACTGTCTCTCCTGTACCAATCCTCTTCTCCTTCCCCATTCCAAACCTCTTCTGTCAAAGGCCTCCTGGATTGCGCCTTCCCATGTCTTCCTTGGTCTTCCCTTCGGTCTCGTACCTTCCACCTTTGTCTCATATACGGCCTTTGACACACTGTTTTCCGCCATTCTGGAAACATGGCCGAACCATCTCAGCTGATGCTCCTCGATGATATCCCCAGCTGGCTGAAGTCCCACATTGGACTAGGTCTCTTCTGTTCTTCCCTTCCATTCTTCTTATATATCGCATCTCCATGGCTTGGATTTGGCTCTTGTGCTTTTTAGTTAGAGTCCAAGATTCACTTGAATATGTGAGAATCGGTAAGAAAGTGTTTTTATAAACTACTTCTTTTGTGCTTTTTGACACTTCTTTTTTCCCGATGAATCCTTTTTTGAGGGAATCAAAACATGTTAATCACTTCCAACTCTTCTTGTAAGGTGGGTAAATTGAATTGGAGGTTCCTGCAATTGTTTGCAAAAACAATTATGTCATCGGCAAATGCGAGGATACTGAGGTGGGTTGGCCTAAGGCTTCTATACCCTAGGTGGTACGGTTTCATTTTTGACTTAGCTCTTTTCAGGGCCGTGTCCAGTGTCAAAATAAAAAGTAATGGGCTTAGGCTACATCCTTGTCTGATCCCCTGGGTTGTTACAAATTCCTGTGATGTCTCATTGGATGTCCTCACCACATTTCTCTGTATTTTGAAAAGACTTAGAATTCTTTTCTGGAGACCCAGATTGACCTTTTTCTCCTTGAGAGCCTTAATGATATCTTCTTTTCTGATCCTGTCGAAGACCTTTGTGAGGGCGACTAAACCGATTAAGACTTCCTTGTTCCTTGACCAATAAGAGTCTATCATTTATTGGTTTCCAGTCTATGATCAGTTGAGAAATATCCTTATGGAAAAAGCAGGCTACTCCACTTCTTCCATTCTCTTGAAAACTTACTCCTGAGTGAATGAGTATGTAATCCCCTACTTCTGTTTCTCCGATGCCTTTTTCTTGGTCTCCGTAATTCCTAGTATGTCCACCTTCGCTTTTTTCATCTCCTCAGCCAATTCCAATTCCCTTTAGCCCCTTGACGTTCCAAGTTCCAAGTCTAAAAAATCCTTTTTCCGCGCCATGTCCTGTTAGGCTCTATTTCTAAATATTCTTTTCATTGTTAAATCTCGAGATAACGGGGTATGGGCCCGCTACTCCAAAGCCTGATGGAGGGATTGCCTTCTTGGCCGGCTCTCTCTCTCTGCTTCTCTGCTTAGATCATACAGCAGTTATTTACCTGAGACGGTGTGTTGATTGCATGCTGTACATTAGGTTTTCCAGAGACGATGGCTCCTGATCCTTTTTGACACCCATCAGGCTGCAGATAGACTTTGCCGCCTTTAAAGTCTTAAACCCCCTTTTGAGTAATTAAACAACATAAAAAAAAATAAAAATATAGTCGGTACCATTACAACCTATGGAGTGTCTTGGATTCCGTTGCATGATAGAGACTACTGTTTTTACACCAACTGTTGTCGAAGGAATTTATTTGGCTGAAATTACATTCAACCGTCACATTATTCTTCCAATTATGGAAAGGCACTTTATGAGAGGTCAGCGAATCCCCTAGTTGTTTATTTAATGGATTACGTAATTTATTGACCTCTGATGTTTATGTATGTATGTCTTTCTTGGAAGTCTGATTTAATTAGGTCAATCTTATACTTTCTTCTAAAATTCATTTCATAAAGGTGCCATCGGTGCTGACATTTAAATTAAAAATTAAATTTCGCTATTTTAAAATTGTCATTTCAAATAATATGAAACTGGTATAGCAATATAAAACCGATGTATTATACAAGTTCTATATGCCGGTAAACTAAGGGTTGTTTAAGGTTGCAATATTGCCGACACCAGGCCCCGACCGACTGGAGTTAATTTATTTGAGGGAGGCTAAAGTTTAGCCCCTACCTAAACGGGATTCAAACTTGGGTCTCCAATTCATTTTCCATGCCGGGGTTATTACACCAGCATGGGTCGTGCACAATATAAACCACACGGCGACCATGACCATGGTATCTCTACGTTATAACCACGGCGAATGAAACAGTAACATTAAATAGCTTAAAAAAGATTGGATTGGGGTCGGCGATAAAATATTACACTACCCCCCTCCCCTTCGCCCCCTCCCCCCACGTTCATTTTAAGTCCAATTTGATAGAGGAGACGAAATTCATGTTGAAATTCAATTTCCCTCCTCCTCTGAGTCAATTGAATGAAACGTTTTAAACAGTAACGTAATTCACAACGGCTCTCCTGATTGCAAATTGTCAAACCCGCTTCGAATATCGTATTCGTTCCCCTTACTTCGAAATATTACAAAGTTCTTTACGGGCCAGTAAGTCGTCTACCGATTCACCGTTAGTTTACATCATAGAAAACTATTTTAAAAGTCTATACGTTTGTTGACAGTTTATCCGTTTGGATATTAATCAATATAAACATTTTGCATAAACCAATACGCAATTAATGCGAATTTAAATGTAGAAAGTAGTAATGAGTTCATTAAATATTTTACAAAAACAAAATGTACCACTACAACTAATGGAGTCTTGGGTTCAGAACATGGTAGAAACTATACTGTTTCTAAGACAACTGTTTTGTAGGAATGTGATTTATCCTATATTTTCTCCCAATGCATTGACCCACTTTTTAGACATTGGATAAGCTCTACTAGCAGGGTATGGTCCATCTATGGCTGTTTTATCTGTCACAGCCGGATTCCAACAAGGGATATTCAGCAAGCTACTCACCATTCGACGCAAAAAATATTACATGGGTCATCAAGATTTCTAATAAATTTAATACAAATATTTTCAAATCAAAAGACTCTTATAAATGAGTATTATATCCAAAATCCTCCATTTTTCTTACTTTATTACGAATAAAGTCATCCATAATGACCTTCTCATTTAATGCTGATTTGCCCCGAATCCGATGATAATCCTTTCCTGTCAAACATTATTCACACTCACACCCACTAGTTTCAAACTTAGTAAATAAATAATAATTAAAAAAAAACCCTGATCACTCTAATATGATCAACGAAACTCTTCATTATTATTTGTGATTTCATTTGAACTTGGTGGTAGATAAGATATTTAATACGTATACAACCCATTAATTTAAAAAATAGAGAGATAAATGCTTTAGAAATATATTATTTTTATCTATAATGTCAATATTATTAAAAATATAACAACTCATTAAAAGCTACTTTAATAATATATAATATCTGCAGTTATATCACCTTTCAAGGTAGCTGAGACATATAGTTCCCTCCATTTTATATGAGCTGTAGGATTATATGAAAGTTTTTTATTCCTGTTTAGAACTCAGCGAGGTGCTAAATTTTTTACAGGATCCCTAAGAAGGTGCCTTAAACTTTTATTGAGGTATCAATCTTCCTTGCTCGGCCCCCCTCGTCGGGTCGAAGGGAGCCGGTCTTCCGGCAGTTCTTGTTCCAGTCCCTGTCTCCTTCAAAACCTCTTATTATATCTCTTTATATTACCTGATTCTGTTGCACATAAACTAATAAATCTGTCGTAAGAAATAGTGCCAATGTTAATAATTACTTGCCACAGACTTTTTGTGAAATATTTCTCTTTTTAACTCGTATTCAGATTTGGTCTGCATGTTACAAAATGTTATAAAGTAACTGTTTTTTAATTGAAATAGTAATATAATGAAATTACAGACGAAAATGCAGCATATTTTTGTCAAAGGTTTCGACAAAAATAGGAGTCGTTACCTAATTTTTTCGCCGACCAAGCACGGAACAATCAAGTTTTTCTTTTAGAATCCTAGAGAATCCTGAAATATCTATTGCCCACTGTCCTTATCCCGAGAAAGTCCATTAACCTTCAGCAAAAATTTAGCAGGGAAATGTTAGATCACATTAATTGGTTAAAGTTATTGCATGTATGTTGATTTCTTGATAAGCACACTATGATTATTCTATGATGATTCTAGTGGTGTTTCAGAAAATGAGAAAGGTTTCAGACTGACTGGCCTTACCCGGTAACGATGGTCATCCAAGGATCACGGATAGGGCCGAGTGATGCAATGGCCTACCTCGGTGTTAGGATTGGGAGAAAATTCATTGTGAAACCTCACATACACTGCTTTAGAAGCATGGTGGTCAGCCCTCAATGGTCTCAGTCATATTGGGAAAGCTTTCTGGGGTTTCATGTGCCTTGCAACAATAACTATTTATAATGAAGTGGGTCTGGGTATCCTGAGGTTCACAACACTGGTAGGATCCAGAACCTCTCGCATAGGGAGAAAAGTAAGTGACAACGAACCAGCCAATGGCTCTGCCTCGAGTATTTAGAGCGTACAGAACTGCGTTACATGAGGAGGTACAGGTCTTAACCAGGAGAACTCCAGACTATCGGCGGTTTGCTGCGAGATCACTCCCAGCACAAGAAATGCCTTGTGATCTTTCGGTGAATCTTCGGATCGATTATGGATCAGTGGAGAGTCTAGCAGATGTCTAATTCTGGAGAGTACAATAGAAGAATGGGACCAGCGGAGGTTTCGAACCCTAAAAGGACTACACTGACGAAAAACTGTCCCACCCTCAAATCACTGTAATTAGCCAAATGGCTCTCTCGAACTACTGGTTCTCGCAAATTCTTACCGAGATTGGGATTTTTCGATCAAAATTTACAATAGGGGATAGATGTCTATCCCAATAGTAACGACATCTATCCCCAACACCAATATTGGGGTGTACCAGAGACCGTCGAACACTTCGTCGTGACCTACATCATATTTGAGGTATTGAGGAGGAGCCTGCTGAAGGATAGGTGGCTTCATGTTTTAACTGAGTGCGACTTTCTGATGACCAAATAGAAAAAAAACTTCCAGGAATTTGTTATTGGCTGGAAGAAGATAGTGTCTCAAACACTCCTTTCCTTGGGTAGGAGTGAAAGAACTGCCTCAGGGAAGCCACTGAACAGAATGGAAAATAGTTGAAGAAGGAATTGTGAAGTATCGAAGGGCATGCTATGCGTGCACTTGACCTATGTGTGCAGCTACATTTACATTAAGATGATTTGACCAACTTGTGACATTCTGATTTTACATAAGGATGCCTAATTTATCTCAAATAACGCAAATTAATAACCCTGTATTACATTAAAGGCACGTTAGCCGCAAAAAAATTCTTCACACTGTGCTGCCTCACTCCCATATGAGAATATATTATAAAAAAATATTAACAATGAAAAACTCTTTCTGTATAATCTTTGCTTCAGAGAAACCACACGTTTACAGAACTTAATGGATTCACCGGAAAGGAATGCAATTCGTGGAGGAGGAGCGTGTATTTTGCATTTTGTGATTAGGGAGAGGCAATCCGAGATCCGGAGACCTTTGACCTTTGTCCTAACGACCTTTCGTTAGTTGCTATCGAAGCTATGTTCTCACCTGGATAATTAGAAAATCTCACTAATTTTAATTCCTCATACTGTGCTTGTTCTCTCAAGATCCTCAACTGTTATGTAGGGAATTAAACATCCAAGAAAATAACATATTAAAGAAGATCTAGGCTTATTTTGAATATGTTCATTAATATTAGTGAAACATTTTTGGGTAATTATGCTTTAAAATTTTCTTACTAAAAGTAGTTTTATGTGTAAAGCAATCGAATAAAGTTAGGCCGTTACCTTTTTTATATTAAAGTGTTTCAGATCTCACTCTCTCTCTCTCTCTCTCTCTCTCTCTCTCTCTCTCTCTCTCTCTCTCTCTCTCTCTCTCTCTCTCTCTCACTCTCTCTCTCTCACTCTCTCTCTCTCTCTCTCTCACTCCCTCTCTCTCTCTCTCTCTCTCCCCCTCTCTTCCTACCTCCCTCCATTCCTTAAGTTCTTTAACAAAACATAATTTTTATGCGAGGGCCATTTTAAAATAACAATGTCATTTTATACATGTTATGGCAACTAACGTGACTCTTTCTTAGAGATGTTTTCAAATACTACTTAGCTATATCCCTTCCAAAAGAGAAATGATGAGTGGTAAATTGATAAGCAAGTTATTCAGCACTTAGTTACTATTCCACAGCCACAGTAACCAACAGCACACTATTATGAGATCAGCTCTTCTCACCAGTTCAAACAAATTTGAACACATATTATTTATGCCTGAGATATGCAGTTTATTTAGCGAGTTTACCTTGACGTAAGCTCTACTAGGTATCGGTTTTCGTTCTTTAATACCTAATTTTATATATTCTAATTCTACTAACAACAATAATTTCTTACAAATATATTTCTCATTAAGTTCCTTAACTTACTTTTCCCTTTTCTTTCTTGTTTTTATTTACGACGAATTAACGAGTGTTGATTAAAGTCGTCAACCGATTGCGTTGACTTAATCTTTAGCCGGACAGACGAAGACGATGTAAATAATATATTATGATAGAGAGGGAATGAGGCCGGTTGCAAGAGGGAGAGGCGAGGACACACACACTCTCTCGATATCTCTATAATCTAGAACTCGTTTCGGCCATCCGTTGCCTCCCCTGTTCGTCACATCTGTTACGCTTTGTCTCGTCGTATCCAGTTCAGCTCCTCTCTTATTTATACGCTTTTATTTGACATTCGCCATTTCCACGTAACTGGACCTTTATCGAATCCTGTGTTAACTAGGGTATTCAAATATAACCCTAATTTTTACCAGAACGTTTAGTGATTTTTTTTCTACTGGAATATTTCCTTTCTGTTCCACATCTTTTAAGGCAGGATACCGAAATTTCAAACCAGAGGGATAAGATCAAAATTCATTCTGTGGGTTTGCCACAAAATTAATTTTAACCTGCCTTACCTGGATTCAAATCAGCAAACCAGCCGCTTCGAGTTTGTTAAGTCGAGAGATGCACTTACGCCCTTGACCACCTGTATCAAGGTCTGTTCTAAAGTCGTATTAAGAGATGTAGAGACAATGTAAATCAATTCATCTATTTTAACCGGAATCCTACTCTCTCTTCTCTTATGCAGTCACAAATTGTATGTGTGTATTACAGATACATTATATCTTATTCACCATCATCTCCTAATATTTACAGAGATTTCATAAAAATCAATACCATGAAAATAGGGAAAACACATATCATTTAAGAAGTCGCCTGTGTTGTGGTTGGGATAACGACCTACTAATAGGATCACGGGTTCGCTGCCCGGCAGGTGTCCTTGGGATTTTTCAAAGGGAGTAAAAATCTTTTTCTTCCACCCTTAGTGGCTTTCAGCTTGGGGGCGCCAATCCTCCCGATTAGCGGCGAGCTTTTTCATTCAATCCAACGTTTCGCCCCTGGATTTCCCCATTCGTTCTATCTGATCAAGAAACATCGTTTCGGGGCGTCCTGTTGATCTCCTACCAGATGGACGGTACTCCGTTGTCTTATGAGGGTCCCTATGCCTTTCCATTCTACAGACGTCTTCGAACCATTTTAGCTATTGTTTCCATGATCGAACACATATTGAGCTCTCCTCTAATACGTTCATTTTTGTTGCGGTCCCTTCTAGTTTTTCCAGATGTTCTTTGCAGGTACTTCATATCCGCAGCGATAATTCGACTACAGAGTCGGTCAATTAACACCCAACTCTCTGGATTATACAGGAGAACTGTCTTGAAGATTAGAAATTTTACCTCTGGTCCCACCTCTTTCTTTCCTACCACTGTATTACATACTTGGTAGTAGACAGAGTTAGCCTTTCCGATCCTGTGCGAAATTTCACTGTCCACTTTCCCCGAATTCGCCATCACAGGTAAGTGTAGTCTGATACAACTTCCATCTCTTCACCGCTGCAGGATATATGAATTTCGTCTTGGGTCCTACCTACCTGGAATGTCTTACTTTTACCTATATAAATCTTCATGCCTTTCCTTGCAAGCTCTTCATTCTATTCTGTGACCGCTTGTTGTAGTTTTTCCTGGGAGACTGAAATGAGCACGATATCATCCGCATAAATAAGAGTCTGTATGACAACAGGTCTAAGGTTTCATTGTCCTAAATGCGTTCGATGTGTTCTCCGGATACATATTGAGGCAATTTCATCCATGTACAGGATAAATAGTAATGGGCTCCCCTTCATTCCCTTTTCTATTGTAAATACTCTTTAGACTCCACTCCATTCAGCCTAATAATCCCTTTTGGTTTGGAATAAGTTGATTGAATGGCCTCTGCCAGATTCTTTGGTACATTTTTCCTTCTTAAGGCTTCCCAAATTTCTTCTCTTGGTACCGAGTCAAAAGCCGCTTTTAGATCAAGAAAGGCTAAGAATATACAGGATCGTAATGGTCCCAACTTTTCTCAAGAATGCCATACTTTATCAATTCTGGAGCAATGTTGTTCCTCCCGAGGAATTTCCTGTCTTCGTCCTGAGAATAGCTCTTTCCACTTCGTCCTCCTCTATTCTGTCTTCAACCATGTCATTGTTCCGTGGTGTCATTTCAAGTGTCAGTCACCATCTTATTTTCTGAGTTCTTAATATTTTGTATTTGGTTACTTTTCCGACCTCGCAGAGCCTTAATTTTCTCCCAAAATGACCTAATGTTTTCTCTGTGGTCCTTATCAAGAGAATTTACAAAATATTCCTAAAATTTCTCCTTTGCTTCTCGAACTGTTCTTTTGCATTCATTCCTTTTGACAACATATGCTTGCCAGTTCTAAGTTGAATCATTTCTGTAGTAGAATTTCCTTACTTTTTTCTTCTGTTTGATGATTTCTTTCAGGTCATCATTCCACCATGAGGTGCGTTTTCCTTTGGTGGAAACCCACTTCGTTCGTTCCACACACTATTTTCGCAGCATCTAGGATGTTGTTTCTTATATCTAGCCAAAGGTCATCAATGCTGTAAGGAAGTCCATATTCTGGAGCTTTTCATATAATTAGGCCTCATATCGCAATTTTGTTACTGGGGCTTGGAGTTGTCCAGTGTCAATCTTATTGTACACCTTCGGTTTTCGTTTTACCTTTTAGGATTTGTGTGTCTGCTACCAATAGCATATGATCATTTCCTATTTCAGCCCTTGAGTGACGTGAAACAATCAAACACATTATTTATATTAAAAAACACAGTGACCTAGGAAAGGTCCAGGGTTCATCAGATAGTTGAAAATGTACTGTTTCTAAGCAAATGATAGTTCAAGTTTTTTTCCCCACGATTCGATAATCCTTAAAGATTGGGCTGATTTAACGTCAAATCTACAGTTCCTGATTGGGGTGATTTGACGTCAAATCTACAGTTCAGAACTCAACATTCTCATAAGATATTTATTTTCAGAAAAACATATAAAGTTTTTTGTTAATAAGCTGCTATATAAGTATAAAGTTGATATATTTATTTGATATATTGAGGTCAAGTCCAACCGTAAGGTCTTGAAGGTCAGGTATGCCCCAGGAAGATCCAAAGATTCCAAAGGTTTGACCAATGGCAGTTAACAAATTAATATTTTACCTAATCTTAAAATAAATTAGCCACCAACTTATTCTTTTACTTAATGTTTTTACTTTATACCATAATTTGGGATTATTCCAAACATTTTTATAATAATATTTCTTGATCGTAGTGTGTATTTTTAGTTTGCGGAGCATTTCTATAAAGGAATATGGGAATGATAATATTTAGAATCAAATGATTGTGTTGGCTTATCAGTTATCAGTGCTGCATCTAAATGGAGAGGACTTCTATCTTTTTTTCCTCGAAAATTGTTTACTTGTAAATATACAATGAGGGTTTATTGTTGGCATCATAATTGAATGTAGGCTTTGAAACTTGAAGCATTTAATATTTAAAAGTCTCTTGAGAAGGTTGGAGGGAGAACTGCTACACAAAGGACTTGGTACAATTGTGCCTCTCACAAAGAAAATTTTGATCCGCCAATACCCTCCATCATTATTATCACGATATCTAACTAATTATGAATCGAACACATAATTAGTAATAGAAAATACGTAATAAATAATAAAAAAATTAAGCGCTTGATCATGAAAATAAGTATTGAGTTTTCATCAGGCTCATGGAACAATAAAAAGTTAGAATTTTAACACCCACATTTAAATTAATGAAAACTGTATGTAATGAGAATTAATAATTACAATTGAAAGTTTGGTTGATTTCTTTTAAGATGTGCCAAATTACTTGATGAATGATAATTATTTTTTTTACAATTACATTGTAATTTCGAGTAATAGTTTAAATTATTCGTAGTTTGTGCTTTTTTTTTCCCCAGTCTTTAAGAGGATCAATTTCCCACCTGTTGATCCACTGAGTGTAATTCAATTTATGTAAATAAAAATAATCATAAGTAATCTAAATCAGTAAGAATGATTTATTTATTTTTTAAAATTTTATTCCTCTTAAATATTATTAATCAGAACAAATAATTCAAATATTAAATCACATTTTTAAATGATTTAATTTTTTTTATTTTTAGTGGAATATCTTTGCTACATATTTTTTTAAATTTCTCTTAATGCCATCAAATTTTCTGGGTGGTATTTATGAAAAAAATAAATCAATTTTTTTATATGAAAGCACTGTCAAAACACTGAAAACCTTGAATCTCGAGATCACCTCAAAAAAAGGAAAACAAAGGAATAGAAGTACAAACGATTTTACTAATTATCGTTATAATAATTCAGTAAATAAATATTAAATTAAAATTTCAGCTAAATAAGTTGTTAAAAAACTACGTTATTTATTTTAAAAAGTATAATATAGTAAGAATAATTATGTTTTAGATTATATTAATATATATTAAATTGTTTTTGCTTTAAATGAATAAATGTTTTAAACATTCCATGTTTATCAACTCACTGATAATACAAGAAAGAAACTGGAAGAAGAAGATTAAAAAACATCAGGTGATGTTGGATCGTGGTCCCGTATGAAAAATTAATGAAGAATAGAAAGAAGGAATCTTGAATATTGAGATTCCTCATTCATGCGTCTGTCGAATTCTTTCCTGTGGTATTTTCTTAAATAATTACAACTTTCTTCCTACAAAAAAAAGAAGAAAAAAACCGTACCCCTAGAGCTCATGAAGGACCTTTGGTTCAGGACTTAGCAGAGGACATATAGCTCCTAAGCCAACGGTTGTGCAGAGAGGTGATTTAGCCGAGATCAAATTCTTAGAAGGTTAACCCAACCGCTTAAGATGGACGCTTATATAGTTGGGCAGCTTCATATCGCCATAAGAGGAGTAAATTTCTCCATTCTTTGTATGACAGTATTTTGTTTCACATGTCCTGGGATGCACCTCAATATTTTACGTTCGAAAATGTCGATCTTATCACCTGTTAATTTTTAAACCACACCTCGCATCACACGAAAATTTGAACTAAGGACCTCAAATGAAGAAAAACTTTTCTATGGAGGTGTGTCCGCAAACCCTTTGTTTAGGAGATATTCACACCTAAAGACTTTCATTGTTATGAATTATTTAGGCATAGTAAATAAATAAAACTTTTTTTATTTGTTCCAACTACTTTATTCATTAAATTTATATATTAAAATTCATATTAAATGTTCTTCAAAGTGACTTCGTTGAGAGTTAAGCCGGGCTCGGGGTTCTTCGACAGCACCAGTGGCAGAACGGCACTGTAATAACAATAGTTACACCAAATTCAGTTATAAATATAATTTGGATAACATTTGACCCTAATAAAACTGCAAACAAGAGCAAAATTCCTCAAGCAGTTGACAGACGCGGAGGATGAAGACGCTCATTAAGGGAGCACTCTCGAGGCTCGACATATCCTCAGCTCCTTGAGACACGGGACGTGGATGTGGCAGCCTGTACGCTCCACTAAATTCAAGGGCTGGCTCACAATGTCTCTTCCCATTAACTTCAACTAAATTAACATAACCCACTTCTCCAAGATCACTTATGGCTTCAATGTATACAGAGTACTTGGCCATTTTGTAATGTAATATCAAAATCGAGATAGTTATTAACAATCAATCGATGATTGAAATAATATTAAAAGGAGCAGACCCACTATAAGAGTATGTGATCGCGCACAGGATTTCACCACAGATGTACAATCCCTGCTATTATAATTAAATAAAAAAGTAGTGACTTTTATTAGCCTCAGTTGCATACGCAAATCAAATGCGTGATACCCCTCTGTTGCCGAAAACCCGTATAATAAGAAGGCTCAGAATGAAAAAAAAAAGTTGATGGAACAAATTTAGTTTCCAGCAATCTCGAATTAAATCCACCACTTTTCTCTCTTTAACTTTAAGCAGATCATATACGGAATACATTTTTTTTTTATATTGCGTCCGAAATCGTACTGACCACCTCATACATTCTCACATACATTCTCTTAGAATACATCTCTTTGGATAAATAATCTTGGCATTATAACGTTCCTCTTATTTTATTCTATGATTATGCTGTTTTCAACCATTCATCCAAATATACCTTTACGTTTTCATCTTTCGAGGACACGGAATGATTTTTCTTTAGTTTTAGCTTCCACAACGCAGTTCCATATTGAATTTTTGCGACCCAGAAAAAACGATTCCCGACTTGAGATGGTTCCATAGGACAAAGGAGCATTCGACTATTTATCCGGCTGCGTATAACATAAGATTTACAATGATTCCAAAAATATGCAATGTATTTAATTTATTTTAAATTGAATGAGAAAATAAATCATCCTTTCGACAACCGAGGTTTCGACACAAATGCAGAGATTCATAACATTGTTTGCATTTAAGGTATAATCATTTTTTTTTTGCATCTGATGTATGAATTAAGTTGGAGATAATTGAGTACAGTATTGATCAATCAAATTATTTGAAATTAAAATTTTTTCTTCGACGGATGGGATATGATGGTAATTCATATGGTAAAATACATTCCACTTTACATCACAGTCTTGTTGCACCAAACAATTTATTCTCAGAAAAACGGGAAATTGGAATTATATCAAAACAGTCTCTTCAGATATAATTATTATTTTTAATAACAGGCATTTTATAAAACATTATATGAACATTACCATCATTTTTTAATTTTATAGATGACTATAAATAATACTTGCTATGAAGTATATTTCCCTTTAAATCCCTTTATTTATTTATTCATTGAAATCTACAACTGTATTATAATAATACAAGTAAATAGTAGGGGTAATACATAGTCTATAAATCCAAAATTAATTTTGAAATAAATTTTAAAAAAGGCAGAAAATAAATCTCTTGTCACATTCACTGCATATTCCTTTTATTTATGAAATGACAAAACCACAGAGTCCTTTAAAATAGAGAATTTATTTCCCGGTCCATGGCTCGGGAGATGAAAGCGGCGTAAATAAATAATTTCTTTGCAGTATCTGGTATCTCTATCACCTATTAAATAAGGCCTAACTTCTTCAATGAATATTTTAGCAAATTAAAATTTATTTGTTTTTATAGTTTTCTTCATTTTGTGACGAGTGCAATGTGCCAATAAAAGGTTAACTTGATGAAAAAGACAAATTAACTTTCAGAGGAAGGACATGAAGTACTGCAAATGTAACAAATTCTAATTTTTCTAGAGTCAAGGTCAAGCCATATTTCAATCGGAATACTGGACTCCTTACTGGACCGAATCCAGGAGATTTAACTCAATTCACACGAATAAGAGAAAATTTAAATTTTTTTGATCCGTTGACATAAAAAAAACAACTTTAAAACGCCATACCTATTAAAATATTCATCATCATAGTCCATGCTATTGTGAAGTTTCCTCTGTACAGCCTGGACCGCACTATACGATTCTTTACCATGTCCCTTTTTCTATTCCATTCTAGGTTTCTCTTCACGAAGCCTTTTTTAATTCCTTTTTCCCAGGTATGTCGGTGTCTTTCTCAGAACCACCTTCCTTCAACTATCTTATCAATTTGTTATCTTGGCTAGCCTCTTGTTTTCCAGACTTGGAACATGTCCAAACCATCTCAGTCTTTTTTCTTCAATGAATTTTTCTGCAGGCTCCACTCCTAGGATTTGGTCTAGTGATCGAGTTTCGAATTCCGTCTCTCCTTGTTTTATGGAATATCACTTCTAAATTATTATTATGGATCCTACTTTCATTAAACGTTTATATTTAACTGGATTGATTTAACGTTTATTATGCTGATATCGAACAATGGTACAGTAGGATTCCCAATTTTTTACCATCCAGGTCTTATTAAGGTACTCCATAACCAAGGATTATTGTTTCCCTTTAAAAAATCTTAGGATTTTTGCCGGGCTGCGAAACCGTGAACTAAAACTTAACCCGTGACTGCTTAAAATTCATTGTTTAGCAGTCACGGGTGAATGTTAGTGGTGACTTAAACGTACACATTGATTTAACACATTTAATACAATAAAGAACTCTTGAAGAACACATATTTTTTTGTACATTATGATCCAACAGGTTCCCGAACGGCCATTTGATGTAGACTATATAGGTTTTTGATATCTCTCGAAGTTCCCATCGATACCGTTCATAGTGTGGGCTATCATTAACTGCACCTGTTCTAACCACCAGGTTTCGATGTTCATAAAACCTATTAAGAAACACCCTCAGTCAACCAAAACTATTAAAAAACAACCAATATTAGTTGAAAGATTTTACCAAATCCTTCGCCTCTTGTTACGTTATTATGAATGCTCCTTGTAATAATTATTTTTTAATTCTAAATAAATAACTTGTCAATTGTGAATTTACCAATCTATTAATATCTGTTTTCATGCATCGAGTATTAGTATATAATTATTGTATAATCGCTAATTCAAATAATTAGCATGTATTCACACGCATCTTAACAACTTAAAAAAAACCTTTACCTTTACTTCTATGAAGGGCCTTGGGTTCAGTACATGGGAGAGACTTCTTTCCGGGATTGATTTGTCCTAGATGACGTCCAATAACTACAAATATTAACAATAAAATGGAATTAATGATGACAATTATCGAAACAGATATGTTGTAATACATTTCTATATATTTATTAAAGATAAATTTATATTTTCCATGTTGCTTGCTGAAATAGCTTGCTACATGGGCTGTGTAATGTGGAAGGGGAGAGTACACACTATATTGTCCCCACTGACAGGAAGATAGAAAGACTCCCGCCTCTGTCAAATCGAGGCTGAAATTAAACCCAACCGGCTATGTATAAATATTAAGCACCATATAATATATAGTTATATTATTATGATATATTTAGGTAGAATTTAACAATGAGTTGGTTATTATCATGGGCGTTGATAAGAAACAACTTAGTGACAATTAACATAACTTCAAATACTTAAAACAATTTATAATACTGACCAGCTTAAAATATGCTGATATAATGAACAAAATAAATCGTTTGTTAATTATGAAGGCTTATGCTTTAAAAAAATCTGCGCTGCATGTATCTTTTGAGAGATACAAATTAGCTTAATTCAAGAAATAGAATTAGAAACAGAAAATTTGATTTTGAGTCATGGAATTTTAAATACGAAGGTAAAAATGTAAAATAATAAAAAAAATGTACCACTATAACCCATTGGGTTCAGTACATGTTAGAGACTGTTCGGTTTCTTGGACAACAGTTGTACCGGGAGTGATGTATGCTATATCAACCGACAGATTTTTACCTCTTATTATGGGTACCCATTTAATAGAGCCTGGGTGAGCCCTAGGAGGGTCCTTGATCCCATAGGATCCTCCAAATCCGGGCGCTAAAGGATTAAATAATAGCCCGCTAGCGAGCAGGTTTTGAACTCAGGTCTTTGGGACGGCATGCCGCGGCAATTCAGTGCTCTACCGACCCACTCTGCTTAACAAGAAGATATAGTACAACTACAAGAAAAAAAAGAAAGTTAAAATTTTATTGACATAGTTTAGATAATTTCTAATAATTTTGCTCAAGAGTACAAGCTCTGGTTAGCTTATAACTATTTTAAGAGTATATAAATATCAGAATGATATTTACATTGAACCTACATGAAATTGTGATTCTTAAGTATTTTTACTAGCACGTTTTTTTTTTTTGTGGCCCAAAAATGAAAAAAAATTGAAAAATCATAAACATATCAAATCACGTTTTCGCACCATTCGTTTTAAACTACATTAGCCTTTGAAATCACGAGTCTTATAAAGGTTCAGCGTTTAGATGTTCGTCAGACTTGTGTGACGAGAAAGTTTCAAATAAAGAAAATATCCTAGGAAAGAAAGTGCATTATTATATTTTATATTTCTATATATATATATATACTGTATATTATATTATATTTCTTTTAGAATTTTTATTTAAGACCAACCGTTTTTCAGTTAAATGCTTTTGATTCGTCTTTAAGATGATGTCACAATATCACTCCATCGAGAGAATTTGTTGTTTATTAGCAATTAAAGACGTAAAACCCCAGGTCATTAACGCCTATGGTTCGCTATATTAAAGTTAAGTATATTTTTTAATGAATAACTAACACAGGCAGTTGCTCATTAGCAACTACCAATACTCACAACTATAATATACACTTCAATATTCAATAGTCAAGGCAGCGGAGTGGGCTCAGTAGTAGATCGCTGAGTCGCCATATCGAAGGCCCTGGGTTAAAATCCTGCTACTGGCAAGACTTTTATTTCATCTGTTAGCAGCCGGAGGGGGATCATATAGGATCTAGGACCCTCCTGGTAGAGCCTCTGTACAGTGGGTACCCAAATTAAAGGGGAAGATCTGGTGGTTGAGCGTGATCTAGGACAAATAACCTCCCTGCACAACCGTTGTCCAAGAAACAATACAGTCTCTACCATTTACTGTACCCAAAACCCTTCATGGGTAGTTTTTTTTTTAATATACACTTCAATGTTCATTAAACCTAACTATTGTACAATGCACACAACTACAATTCAGACAGTAGGAATTTGTAGTTAATCTACTTCTATAGATACGAGTATAAACATTGTATTACAATAAATAAAAAAAGTTGTTACAAGTAATTGTTGCCTTTTGTAATTAACTAAGGTTTTTGGGAAACAGAACGAGTTAAGGAACATCTTGGCCTTTTGCAGCATTGTTAAAACTTGGCCGCTAAATAAGGCCTAATCTTAAACTTTTAAAGGAAATCGTAAATTCCCCCTTTTGTTTCTTTATCTCCGATTGTAGATTGCTCCGTATTGTAAAAAGGGAATGGCTAAGCTCAAATTAAAAACGTTTAGAAGCTCAGTATTTTTCTTTTTCCAACTTTTATGTGTATAATATATATTGTTATATACCTTTCTTGACTGTTAAAGTTAGATAATTTTACTTTCAGTTTTTGAGAATTATTTCTCTATAAATTTAGTATTTATAATTGACTAAAAGCCTATTTTTTCACTGGTTATGGCACGCTATTTTCTAGCATAATTATTAGTAAGAATAAAACACTGTTCTAAGGCTCTATATCATTTTTCCTATTTTAAACAATCAATAGCCTAATTTTAAATTACACCTTATCTACTGGCCTGAAGGAGCGGAATGGCTCAGTGGTATAGCACTGAGTAGCCATGCCGGAAATCCTTGTATTTAGTCTGTTCGCGGTGGGAGATGGATCATATGGAATCTTGGGCCCTCCTGGGGCTCACCCATCCTCTTTAAAATATTATAAAAATAGGGAACCCAAAATAAGGGGGGGGAAATCTGCCGGTTGAGCGTGACCTAGTATAGTCACCTCCTTGCAGAAGAACCGTTGTCCATGAAACAGTACAGTCTCTACCATGTACTGAACCCGAGACCCGTCCACGGGTTGTAGTGGTACAGGTTTTTTTTTTTATGTATGTACTTAATGGTCGTAAGAACAAAAATGAGGAACTTATTACTGAAATCTATTTAATTCTGTCTGATAAGACATTGCGAATGGCTTACAGTCTGTATGTAAAGGAGTTGCATACTTTATTTTGGCTTGCTGGGTTAATACTCTTACTCTATTGGCTGTATGCTGAGGGTTTTCTACTCCACGCTACTATGATGATAGGCTTGGGAATATATTGCACACATGTGTCTATGTCTCCTGTACCTGTTCTAATAGGCCATGTTGTCCATTTTAATTACATTTTATCTACTGACCTTCAACAGCGTTATTTTTAATTACATTTTATCTACTGGCATTTAACTTTTATTATAATGACGGTCTTTTTATGCAGAACTGTGCAGTTTTTCACATTAATGACCATAGAATTATTTAATGTTAATAAAACGCGAAGAAAACTAGGTCGGATAGAATTGCAGCGATTGGAGTCTGTTGTCCTCGTTGAACATTACATTTACTATATAAAGTTCTGTGCTACATGTAGTTGGTAGCAGTTTTGGCAGTGACGTTATAGTCAGTAAGCCCTTAAGGAGTGATGCATTACCAGTATTTGTTTTCTAGGTTGTTGATGTGGGATGTACTACAGCTGATCTGTATTTGTGTGATTAAATCTTAAATCTGAACTTGTAATTATGATCAGAAGACAATAAATATAATGCTATTTAATGAAATGAGAAAGGATCCTTATTTACCAAACAACTCCTAGTCAGTTAACCACGTCAGCCTTTGGAGAAGTTAGGGATCTGTTTTTTAATCAGTAATGAGTAGTAGGTATAGTAACCACAGAGGTAACGATCTCAGGGTGGCATCCCTTTTCATTGTTTCATAGTATTGGACTTAATTTGACTTATCACGGTGTCTGCAGATATGTTCTTTTATTTTTTAATATTGACTATGTTTGGATTGCCAAGTGGTCAATTATTTACCACTTTTTTGAGTGGGTATAAAGCTTTGTGTTGGATCTTGCGAACAAAAAGAGAGAACTTCAGAGCTAAACGGTGGTAATGGGCAAATAATTGAAGTACTAAGTCGAAGCGGAGGCTGCAATTACACGAAGCGGGCCTATCTCCTTCTTTCTTCTTCTTGGGATGAGTTATCGATCCCAAACCGAATCATCCGGCAAACACTCTGAGTCACTTGGGGTTCCATCTCCCATCTATATTTCCCACTTTCCCTTGTTCTCGGCCCAACTCTTTATAGCTCTCCATTATCGTCCTGGCACTCGTAGATGTACTACCAACGCTGGCGTATCAGCTGGGCAAGGGTTCGTAGGTGGATGGAGCTGATACGGTTTACTGGTATACGTTCATAGAGAATGAATATTTACATAAACACATCATTTGGTCGAATGATTGAATGTAGCCTCAGATAAAAGTGAACTATCATATATTACGCGTATGTGTATTAAGATATTTTAATGTACATTTCTCCATATGATTAACAATGTTCATTTAATGAAACAAAAAGTAGGAAGCCATGAGGACTCCCGATAGAAGAGAAAACTCAAAACTTTGGAATAACTGTCCTTTTTTTTGAATATCTAAATCAATTATAGCCTGAATTATTTAAATTTCATTAATTATGTTTGTTCATTTAACGTCACTTTTTGCTGCTATGGCTAATCGGGCGATGCTACATTGGGAGCTCTAAATTTTTCCTATCCAGGTTTAATTAGGATAGGGATTTTTAACGAGTACCTGGCAACGTACAGGCTCGGGACCCCCGTTTAACCTCCTTTCCGAAGGACGGCGTTTTTACTCCCTTTAAAATTCTAGGGCCACCTGCCGGAATACGAACCCGCGATCTTGAGTTTAGTAGTTTGTAACGCTAACCACTAGACCACAGGTCACCCCTCATTAATTATTGTAAATTTAAATTACTAATATTAGTCTGGTTTTTACACATACTGACACTCGGAACAATAATTATATACTTTTTCATGTACTTTGTTTGATAATGGGCATAAAACATATAATGGGCTGCACGAGCTCGATTCAAATATCAATAACTTGGTTTAAAATATAATTAGCGTACTGTTATTTTATTTATACCTAGTATTTGTATTTAAATAAATTTTATTTTCATTTTTAGCATCATTATCGTCGTTAATTTCAACAATACTTAGATCATGTGTACTTTAAATAATTTTATAAAACAAGGCAATGGACTATGAAAAATACAATCTATCAGGGAAAACGAAAAGTTCAACTTGTTATTGATGTTTCAAATTATTACTAGTATCAATCGCACAACGACTTTTTAGATAAATATAACTATTCTTACATCAATGGAATTCTAGCCTTTAAACTAAAGTTGATTAAAATAAATTGAATAACTCGTGCACAGGCCGCTAGGTGTTGACTGTAGTATGTAGCTGACGTGAAGTTTATCGCCAAACAAAACTTGCTAAACGTGGCTAAAGAAGTTGTTACTTAAAAAGACTAGGAAATGGTATATTAGATATTACATTCCTCAACTTCAACCAATAAAATTGCCATGTCATTATTATGAAGGAGCGAAATGTTATGATTTCATTATGTAAATTAGTTGTTAAAAATACAAAGCGTAGTGTATGTAGTATGGAATGTGTCAATAAATAAACGGTCCTTTCAAAGGGTTGGTTATTTAAAGAAAAACTAATTATTCAAGCATGGTAAAATAACACTGTTAATGTACTAATTATATATTTAAATAAAAGCTTTAAGATGATAAGCGATGTTCTTAATGATTGCATTGGCTAACTTCCCTTCGAACCATTCCGTCACTTTCCTCGCTTCGATTCTATTTAAGCCAGTGCTCCTCCCGGGCCTTGGAACTAGGACAAAGAGGGAGTTGTGTTAACAGATTATCCAGAAGGACAGGACAATGGGGTCGAAGTAAAAGAAGGTGGAAGAGGGTGGAAGTAGACAAAGGTGGCTGAGGAGAAGCGATGCCGCCCTAACAGAGTTAGCCTCCCTTCAGTTGTGTATTCCTCTGGGTCCTTCGGGATCCTAGCTCTCCCGGCTCCCACGTAGGGGCCAATTTAATAAATAACTCAATCACGGCTTATTCTTTCCAACACATAGCAAATATTATTACCGTAAAACGTGTATGTCTCCTCTTCTCTACTATACGTTTACAGATAATCTTTTACAGTTTCTAAATATGGATTCAGAAAGATTTAGGATGGCGAAAAAAATCTCAGAATTTTCAATTATTGTTATATTTTATTTTAAACCAAAGTTTGAATTAAGTAAAATAGTCCATTTAAATAGATAAAATGAGAAATTATTACTACGTGTCAATTTAGTATTAGAAACATAATACTTCCAAATATTTCCTGTTTTAAGCCACAGGTTACTAGGATCGGTCAACAGGTTCTAATTATAATAATAATAGGTTGATAAACATCGAAGAAGCTTGCCGCAAGCAGGGACAGGCCCTACGCCAATATTTCCTCGCTACAGAAGGGGTTTATCTCACTATCTCAAGATTGGATTTTGGTCTAACTGCACTAAACCTGAGCAAAGGTGCTGAACCATCAATTATTCCAGACAACGAACGTTTGATGAAATGGAAGGCAAAATCTTTACATGGGAGGTTCTATCACAAATTGAATGATAGCTCCATTGACAAGATGTCAGTTGACTGGCTAAAATCCGGCAAGATATTCTCCGAGACATAGGGGTTTGTGATCCCCATTCAAGACTAAGTTATCGCCACTAGATCATATAGAAGGCATATTCCTAACGACGCTTCAAAGACGGACAAATGTCGATTATGCTCGGCAAGGTTGGAATCAATCTAACATATCACTGGAGGATTCGGAGTGTTGGCTGGTAACGAATATTTCCAGAGTGGCAAAAGTTTTGCATCAAGCCCTGGTGGTGAAATACAACCTACTCGGTAATAAGAAGCCATATCATAAGTATCATACCGATAGATTTCTACAAAAAGATCCCCTTAAGCTATACTGGGAGTTAAATTAAGTTTGTGATGAATCCATTATTACAGACCATACTGTGCGTCATAATAAACCAAACATTCTCCTTTTAAAGATGAGAGATAGAAAAGCAACTACAATTGACATTGCAATCCCTAATGACAATAATGTCAGTTCTTCGGTGGGAGAGAAACTTCGAAAATATCAGGAACTAGCTGCTGAAATAAAAGAGCTCTACCTTATGGAAAGCGTGGTGGCGTGGTCCACGAATGGATTGGTTCCTAAATCCACGGTAGAGGGCACTGAGAATCTGGGACTTATGCTTGAACTTCTCAAGGAGGCTCAACAGGCAGTTCTCCTAGACACAGCTAGAATCGTCAGAACATTTCTGACAAAAAATAATAACTGCAGAAGGTTGGACTAGTCCCCCATCTCTGTTTTGAACCAGCAATATGCGTGAAATAAAAAACGAATAATAATAATAGTCTAATAAATAAATATTGATTTTTCAGTTATTCAAGAGTGAATAAATATCGTTGGTTGTTGCTAACAACTTCTCTTCGCGAGGAATATTGAACTGGGTGACTGAAAAAAAGCAATAATAATGTAATCTGCGTCTTTTCTCTTGGACTTCGTGGACACCTAAAAAGGGCCGGATTTTGAAACATCCTTGTTTCAATATCCGGATTGGAATAGTCAAGGACATATATGGAAAATTTATTAAAGAGATATACTCAAAAGATCCTCATATCAAAAATAAAACGCCACTATATTAAAACCAAAATAAAATAAAACAACACCGAACGGTAGGAATAATCCTAAAGACACTAATGAAAATAATAACTACAATTTAAAACAAGATTCACCATCAATAATTATTATAATAATAAAAAATAAAAATAAGCCAAGTTCAAAAAGTACCAAAAAACATGTCAAAAAATGTGTGTCTCAATGCGAAGAGTGCTGATTTGCTATACACTAGGTTCCCGGTTCAAATCCGGCAACGCATATGTATTATTTAATCTATTAACAAATACGGATGGATCTAGAATCAACAGACCCTCCTATGGTTATAAAGTGGGTACCATTAATTATGGGAAAACCTCACCGTTGAGCGAGGTCTAAGGGGAATCGCCTCCATCCACAACCTTTGCGCTAGAATCAGTCTCTACCATGTACTGAGCCCAAGACTCTCCATTGGTTGTTGTTGTACATTTTTTTTTCTTGAAATAAATAAATAATATATTGTATCTACAGCCCCGGTGAATAAGTGATTAAGTCGGATATTGTCCAGAGAGAGTTGACTGTATTGAGGAAAGCGGAATCGTGTCATCCTAGTGGTTTTTGGCTTTAAATGGAGGGGTAACATAAGCAATAACTCCTTTTCAAGCCAAAGCCTTTCTTATTCCCTTACTCACTACGAAAATAACTCTATTCCGCTCACTTAAGCACAAGATACTCATTTTGGAGAAATTAGACTTAACTATTTATTCACCGCGGCTGGATATATATATATATTTATTTATTTATTTGACGCGAAACAGCCATGAAGGACTTCGCGACTATGATGCAGGGTTTTTTTGTTGGTTTTTCTCAACCCATCTTTTCCTCATGGTTTCACTGAAGGCTTTTCTTCTTTCTTCTGTACAGGTCTTGGATGGAAAAATTTTTCTGTCTGCCACTAGAACCGCATTTTTGAGGAATTTATTGTATTCAGTTCTGTTTTCTAATAAAGCTAGCGTAGTTCCGTGTTTCTTGTTTTATTTGTTCAGTGTATCCTTGTTTGAATTTGTAGCCTATAGTTTTGGTAAACATTTTTTTATAAAATATGAATAGATAAATAAATATTTCTACTTCTCTCGACTGTTATGTAAATTATATGTTTTTATTTCTTGAGTTTCAGTCCTTCTTTATTTTAAAATTCTTCAGGCGACGTTTCGAGATCGGTTTTGTCTCATATTCATGCCTTAACAGTTAAAAATGAGACTTTTTAAAATAAATATGTTAAGGCATGAATATGAGACAAAATCGGTATCGAAACGTCGCCTGAAGAATTTTCAAATAAAGAAAGACTGAAACTCAAGAAATAAAAACATATAATTTACATAACAGTCGAGAGAAGTAGAAACCAATATATTATATATATTCATATAATTTGTTTTTTTATTTTATAAAATAAACCAACAAGGTTTTATATTCGATTAATAATTAATTGGAGCTTAGAGTGCATAAACCTAACACAGACGAGCTTCTTATACAAGAATAATTATTATTAATGTTGCAAAAACTATATAGACGTAGGCAGAGCCGAGACGTGAATTAATACTTGAACAAAAGGTCGCTAAGGGATTATGGCGGGAGCAGGTGTAAAGTTGAAGAGGTCATCAAGTCCTAATGCCCTTGTTCTCGACTGAAGCCGCATTAAGCGCGCCTTTAAGTCCCCTTCTATATCCCTTCATCTCTGCTTAGCTTACCCAAAGTTTTTGCTCATTAACCGATTTATCTTATAATATGACTAAATATATCACCAGAAAATACACAAATTATCTGAGGAAAAAAAACCACTTTTCAGTATAGTGAAAAAACTGTTTCACTCAAAATCAGGTCGCATCCTCAAAAGTATTTTACCTAGGTCATTATTACAGGTTTTGTACATTATATATGAATTTATATGAAGTGTATATCAATTATCAATCCTAAATCAATCGCTATCGAAAACGAAAAATGTGTTTTTTCACATTCGATAATTTGCATTTGCATCGACTGTGTGTCAAAAATTAGTTCGGAAAATATCTAAAATCAACAATAATTTACTTTGTTTGTAAGTAATCTTTTTTGTAAATGTTCTGAAGGGTGAATTATTCCTAATTTTACTTTATGCTTACAATTTGCTTATTGAAGTTACTTAGGAGCATTTTTGTTGAGCGATATTGAACAGCTGTATAGAGTTTTCGGTTCAAACTACAAAAAGTATTGATACGTTTTTCTGATATTGCTGTTTATTTTTAATACATTTGAGTAATTGAGTACACTGGAGTAATTAAGTATTTTACAATTCATTTATTCAAATGACTAGTCCCAGTGAGTATGTGGTTTAGTCTAATTTCCTCTCAATTGAGATTATTGCACTTAGGGAAACGGAATCGTGCTATTTTCTAGTGAAATAGGTGTTAAGTCAGGAATTGTCTTGGGAGTTATTGCTTATATTATAACTCTATATTCGGCTAAAAACGACAGGAATCCTATTCCCTCAGTACAACGAACTCATTAAGGATGAAATTCGACGTAACCACTTATTAGCCAGAGCAGCAGATATAGTACTTACCCGTTAACTTATACCATTTCACTGTATTTGATGAATCCTCCAGGAGAATATATTTCAGTAAATATATAAACTACATTTTAGAGGAAATTCGTCTTAACCACTCATTCACCGGAGCTGCAGGTATTACAGATTTTATTTTTAACTTGTTATCTAATAGAACTTTTTAATTGATTATGAAGAGAAGATTATAGCTGACTGGAATAGTGCCATTTATTATTGCCTATCCCCAATAAGGAAATGTTCCTTAAACTGTTCATAATTATAGAGCCTGGTCTTGGGAATCATGAATTTATGATGGGAGGGGGACTTGCGTGCTAAGAGGATGAAGGCCTACGGAGTGGAGGATAATCGAAGTTGCTCACGATGGAGTCGATAACATTAAGGTGAGAAAACTTCCCAAAGCGGCCACCTCCACCAACAGCCCCCATCCCCCAACCTCTCACAACCGCCCCCAACAGAGCCTTGGAGTGCAACCATTCAATAAGGTTCATTAATACACCCCCGGGGCACGCGAACCTCTAGAGCTCCGCATTTCCGCGCTCTCTCTCTTTCTATTGTCCAATTTAATAATACTATAAAAGTAACAGATTACAGAGATGGCGTTTAGGAGTCGTAAAAAAAGAAATAAACAGTTATTTAAATGCCATAATAAGACATAACAGTGCCGTAAAAACAGGATGCCTGTTCGCCAGTGAATGCCTCTCGATGATCTAAAGATTCTAAAAAACCTCGAAGTCCTGGAAAGGACAATTCTAAGAAAAATGTTGGGTACATTTCAGACTCAAGATGGATGGAAACTGCAAAGTAAATAAATAAAGAAATCTTCCAGAAAATGGAAAGAATCTCGGATACTATGCGGAAGAGGGTGCTGACTTTCATAAGACATCTGTACAGAACGACCATGCAAAGATTTGACTATTTTTGGAAACCGAAGAACAAGTCGTGGTGTTCCCACGTGCACCCATTGGTGTGCACTGTGTTGGGCCATCAGTATTATGTCCATTCACTGTGAGTTGCTTCCAGTAGGGTGATAGACCCCACATCAACGATGCTTGAGAAATCCCGTTACCAGGATTCGAACCCAAAACCATTGGATTTGTAAGAAGGTCTCTCAAACTCCGCTGTTCCATGATCAAATAAAGCTGTGAGATCATGACTTGTTAACCGAATCTGGGATTGATGAGTTTTTGGTTAAATAGACACTATATTACTTACCATATCTAATTGAATCTTATTCAAATTTGAGGGAGGGTACTAAAGTCTAACGAATTTCCTATGTTTAAAATTAGTCAAAAATGTAAAACTATTTCAATACCCCCTGCATCACATTTTTTTGGCTTTTTAAAGCACCTATTAATATTTATGCCTCAAATTTTTTTTAGATAATTTATAAATTATAAATATATAAATACATAACTAATAAGCTGACACACTGGCGTAATATTTAAACAAATTCTTGGTCCTGAGGATAGAGGAAGTAGATTATTGTAAGAGTCGGGACAGACCTTCACTGCACTCAATCCATCAATTGATCTTTTACGGCCCACTCAAACTAGATAGCTCTACTTAGCTCCGATTGGATCCGCCTTCAGTTACAGCCAGTTCCCTCACTTCGCTTATATAATTAGATAAAAGTATTAAATAGTTATTTATAGTCAGTGTTAAATAACATAGATATATTGCTTAATTAATCGCATTGGCAAGATTTATGGTGGGCGATGAGAAATGATATCCATATAAGATATTAGGCATTGTGTCCATTTCTATTGGACGATATGCTGCTTTTATATATATATAAATGCTAGAAAATGAACTATTTTTAAAAATATAAAATTATGTAATCATGACGATTATTTGATGATGTGTAATACTATTATATTCATTTAATTTATAATCAATTAATCTCTGACTTATGGGCATTAATTATTCTAAGGAAGCAGTGTTGCTTTTAATAAATGAAATATTAAAAAACAAGAAATACTAATTTAAATAACTGACTAAAAAAAAACAAAGTTTAATTTACTATAATTTTAATAATTATTGCTTATATCTGGAGTAGGATAATTGCCATAGCGAAGGCTGTGGGTTCAAATCCGGCTCCTGGAAGACTTGGTTTAATCCCTTAACGGAAAGAAATCATCGCCGGAAAATATTGTCACTTTGATGATGACTAGGCAGGAGCATTGGAGTGCTGCAGCAGACTATGCAGCGCAAATCGGAAGAAGGCTCAGAATACAAGAGCGAGAAAGGAGAGGCCAAGCTCTGGCTAATCCGACATAAGTTGTCCAAAGAAGAAATAGGCACATAGCCCTTCTGCCCCCCCCCCCCCCACGAAATAATGCTTGACGGCTGTTCCGTGGGATGGTAAAAGGAGAATTGGGAGGTGTTTTTTTTAGTGAGTAGGAATCTCGCACTGTTGTGTTATTACACTTCGTCTTATGAAAGATTTTTCCCCTACCCAGAAAAAAAAAAGCCAATGTCTGACTTAGCCACTTAAACACTACGAGAATATCACATCCCTAAGTACAAGAAAATAATTTTGGACAAAACTAGACTTAACCACTTCTTCAACGAGGATACAGATAAAAATTATATGCGAACAAATAAATACGTGCAAAATAGGCTTGAATTAGTTTTACTGAGGTAATAAAAATGGTTACAGTATTCATTAGCCCTGTTTCAATTTAACCAAAAGTGTCTTCCTGTAGTAATCAAAAATCAAGGGAATTAAATAGATAATCGTGGATTATGTATTAAATTTATATATTTAGTTAAAATAGAAAACATTTGTGGGAAATTTTTCCTTACATTTTTCTTTATGAACAGTAAATAACCAACTATCACGTAGTAGATTGTTGCCCTTCAGCGTTGACACAATTGAGCCAAAGGGCTGAGAGCAAACGAGACGCTGTGTCAGTGATAAGTGCCCGAATTAACAGAGCCTTGAGGACCAAGAAAGGACAAGTTTGTATAAAGGATGCTTAAGGATCAAGTCCTCGGCAAGTAAGCGCGCAATGAACTTAGCCCTAATAACAACCTTTCTTCACCTCTCTCCTCCCCGGGATTATCCTTTAGTCTACAATGGAGTTGTAGGTCCTCTGTCAAGCCAAAATTTTCTGTTTACATAGCCATCTAAGAAATACAGTGAGTTTGATGTTGAGGTCTATGATCATCCTTAAGGTAAAAGAAAAAAAAATAGGATAATATTCAACACATAGACAATTGACGACCATATCGACTTTTTACACTTTTACCAACATATTTAACAGAAAAAAAAACACTTTTATTTTATAAATATGTGGGAGATAAATAAAAGGGAGTGGAGTGGCTCAGTGGTAGAGCGCTGAGTTACCATGCTGAAGGACCTGGGTCTAAATCCCGCTGCTGGCAGTCTTCTACTTCGTATGCTAGCAGCCGGAGATGAATCCTATGGGGTCTAGTACCCTTCTGAGGTTCTCCTAGCCACTACAAAGAGGATACCCAAAATGGGGGAGAAATCTGGCGGTTGAGCGTGTTCTCGGGCAAATCATCCCTCTCAACAGCCGTTGACCAAAAAAGAGTACAATCTCTACCACGTATTGAACCCAAGATCATTCATAGGTTTTAGTAGTGCAGGTTTTATTATTCATGAAAAAAAAACGAAAAAAAATATAAGGCGTATACTGGTATGAAATACCATTAGCTTTTAAATATTTCGATAATATTAGTATTGTAGACTTGACTTAACCCAATGTCTACTTTACATTATTCTTAGGATTATCCAATCAACCATTTCCATTTAAATATAAATTTTGTACAGTATAATATTTAATATATAGGGAGCTGAGTGGCTCAGTGGTAGAGAATTGAGTTGCCATGCAAAACCCTCCAAATCCTGGTTCAACTCCTGCTGCAGGATAGACCTTTATTTAGTCAGTTAGCAGCTGGAGATATAGGATCATATAGGATCTAGGACCCTCTAAGGGCTCACCCAGCCCCTTAAAAGTCGGTACCCAAAATAAGGGGTAATAATCTGGCGGTTGAGCGTGATATAGGACAATTAAACACCCTACACAATCGTAGTCCTTGAAACAGTACAGTCTCCACCATGTACTGAACCCCAGACCCGTTCACGGGTTGTAGTGATAAGAGTTTTTTATATTTTTATATATATAACTAGAACAATATTATCCTAGGTTATAATTCAGTGACTATAATAAAAGGTTCAGCGAATCCGTTTTCAAAATGACTCAATTATCTTATTAATCAGTAAGGAATAATTAGGGAAATTGACATAAAACTGGTATTCTAGTTTTTTCTATTATTTGCATTATAGTAGAGATTAAATACTTAAATTTAAATACATACTTTTTTTTATAACTGCATCTGTTCACAAAACTAATCGTAAGGAGTAATTAGAGGCATCAATACTTTATTGGATAATAAATTATTGAATAATTGATAATGCAATTATCAATTAATGAATAATTGATAATGAAATAATTATTTAAATTTAAATACATACTTTTCTATGTAACTACATCTGTTCACAAAACTAATCGTTCACAACTATATTTAAATTTAAATACACGTATATATAGTTTTTTCTATTATTTGCATTAATGCAGAGATTAAATATTTAAATTTAGATTCATGCTTTTCTTTACAACTGCATCTGTACACAAAACTAATTCGAAAATTATGTTTAAGTGTATTTGTATGAAAACTCAATCACGACCACAAAAACCTTAGTTCTTTTAATATACCTATTTTATATTTCGAGATAAAACTCAATCACAAAAAAATTAAAAAAACAAACAGTTGCTAGGGGTCCACAAAAAACTTATTGCTTTTAATATGCCTAATTTATATTTCATGATAAAACTCGGTTGCTAGGAAATCATACGAAATAAGATTTAAAAAATTGTGTTACCTCAGGAAATTTCCGGACCTCTAAAATACAAGAAGAAAAATTTCGACTTTATTATGTTGTCTGTACTCGATTGATGAGGACATGGTTGAGCAATGTTGAAAATTGTCGGGGGGTACAGTAAATACAGTTTAAACCAATATTCTATAATTTGTTATTGCATCATCAACTGTTATTTTTTTTAAGGGATCAAGAAAAGTGTTGTTTTTTTTATTTTCCTTGTAATTTTTACGTTTTTTCTCTCAATAAGAACCTTCTTTACCTTAACAAAAAAAAAAGGAAAAAAAAATTAGCCGGATTGGTCGAGCCGTTTTCGAGTTTTGCGCTTAGCAACACATTTGGCGATTCATTTATATATATATACACAGATATACAGCTGGGAACAGAGTGGTTTGTATGGGAAAAGGGAAGTGTTGCTATTATTATTTCCCTCGTCATTTTAAAAAATTTTCCCTCCATAAGAACCTTCTTTGGGCCTTAACAAAAATAAGGGGAAGCCGTTAGCCGGATTGGTCGAGCCGTTCTCGAGTTTTCCGCTTAGCTACACATTTGGCGAATCATTTTTATTTATATAGATATGTAAAAAACACACATACATAAATATATTCATAAGAATAATTTTTATATTGTTCCATTAGCTACGGATACATTCCAAGTTAAAAGTTAATGGTAGAGTAGGTACACAATGGAGTGCTCATTTTTGTTGGCTTTGAGCCATTTTATCTCTGATTCCGTGCCATTGTTTTTATTTCTGTTTTTAAATTTGCTAGCTGCGTTTCAGTTCATTAACATCTAAAAAAAAAAAGGATTCTTGTGGGGAGAAAATGATTGAGGAAAAGCTTTATAGAATCCCTTTGCTTTCTTTTTAATTTATTTTTTCTTTTTATTCCCAATAACGACCAAAGCTTCATTCAGCCTGATTGTCCAAATTAAAATACCTATCAAAATTAACTTTAATAAAATTTTCTAACCATTTTCTGAAATTAAAATTAACGAAATAAGAAATAATATCTATATAACTATCTAACTATCTGTATACTTGGAATTAATTCTCATACACTAAAAAAAGTTTCAAACTCCAATAATTTTTACGTACTTATAAATTTCGATGTTTTAATAATACATAGTAATTAATATTACAACAGTCAAGTTTGATTAAAATAGGGACCAACCCTAACGACGGACCAACCCTCTTTTTACAAATTGTACCAATCTTTATTCAATCTTACTATTCTTTGCTCACGTATAACCGTATAATGGTATAAGTTTATTTTTATGTAATCCGCAGTTCAGATAGAATTATTTTTTCTATATAGTGAAAGCAGGAAAAAATAATTTTAGGCATTTATCTCAGCATTTCGATTTATACTTCGGTTTCTTCCAGAACAATGTTCATACTTTTTTTTTTTGTGAACTATCCAGGATGTAAGTTTAACTATAAGAAGTAACTATTCTCTTCACTAACAATGTCTATCTTAATAAACCATTTTTATTTTATTTTATTATATTTTTTTTTTAGCACAATGCGCTCTTCATCGGTTAAACTTAATTTTAACGACCCGTTTCATGATTTCACACCACACGTAAAATAAAATATAAGACAGCGATCACTAAGCACTTTTTATAATTTTTTAATCACTTTAACTCATTATTGTTAGAAAATAATAAACAGAAAATATCGGTTTCTACTTATCTTGGCTGTTATGGAAAAACCTATGCACTCTGGTCGACACATACACTACACAAGCCAATGCCCCAAAAGATATAAAATAAATACGGCTAAAAACCTAATAAATCGCGCGAGAAAATTATCATCCCCAATACACCAAAAAACAGCCGAAAACAACGTAGTGGACCTCTTATTAAAGAATGGTTATCCACACATCCTCCTTCGTAATTTACTAAAAACAACAAAAACACTTTCTAACCAAAACAACCTAAATGAAACCAATCCTAAAAAATACTATACTATACCCTATATACCAACACTTTCAGAAAGACTAGCAAAAACACTCACCGGTAATAAAAGTAACATTGATTCCGTGATTACTTTTAACAGCCACTGTGTCAAGACTATTTACTAAAACTAAAGATTCGGATAAATTAGAGTTAAAATCAAATGTCGTGTACGAAATACAATGTGAAGATAAATGCGGCAAATCCTATTTCGGAACATCGGAACAATACTTAAAACGAAGAGTGTACCAACACAAATATAGTTGTGATTCAATAATAAAAAACCCCAATAAACCAGATCAAACAGCGCTCACTACACATTTTAGAAATACTCAACATAAATTAAAATTTGATGCACCTAAGGTGATACACAAAGAGAAAAATAGCTTCAAACGAAATAGAAAAGAAATGATAACTATAGTGAAATATAAAAATCGCGCTGTAAACAAAAAATCGGATGTTCAAGGTCTAAGCTCGTGTTATGCTAATTTAATTAATTATTGGTGATATAATAATAAATAGTCTAATATGATTCAACAATTAAATAAAACTGCTGTTCCATAAAAATTGATTACTTATTCATTGATCACAGCTTTTGCAATATAAACATTCTATGATATATTGGGAAATAACTGATAGATGATTAACTGATCAATTCTTTGGAACTTGTAAGTACACCCTATACATTAGAACTTACACTTGTCATCTATATTTATTTTAGTCTGCTATTTAATGTTTTTACTAAAAGCTCATTTTTTCACTGTCAGGGCATGAATATGAGACTGACCTAGTTTCTAAACGTCGCCTTATGAAGTTGAAATAACTGACTGAAACTCAAGAACCAAACCATAATATATATATATCCTGTCACGATGTTTATTCGGGCTAATCTCCGAAACTACTGGACCGATTTTAATGAAATTTCGCACAGATATGTAACACTGTCCAACTTAAAATACAGGCTATGTTTTATTTCAATTATTGACCGCGATATTTCTTTTGCAAAATTATATTTTTTTCTAACCTGCTGAATTTCTGATATGTTGTTAGGGCATGTCTGAGTAGTGCAAATCCAAATTCGCATCAGAAAAAACGGATGGGAAAGCTTTTGGGTGGCCGAAAAATATCTAAATTGTAGAAGTTATTTCAGTTTTTGGCCTGTATCTCCTCATCGGTACGTTTATGAAAAAAAAACCTGTGTAACCTTTTTTAAAGTAGATTAAATGTGCTACAATTTGAGCCCAACCGCATCTCAGTAGGTCTTATAGATTTCTGAGTTCATACGCTTATACGCTATCGTATAAGAAATTATCGGAATCTTACCAATCTATATATATAAAAATCTCCTGTCACGATGTTTGTTCGGGCTAATCTCCGAAATTACTTGACCGATTTTAGTGATATTATTATAATTTAAAACAATATAACTATCCATAATTAAAAATCAACCATTATATACCTCACTCATTAAATTAATTTTTATATTTTATCGGTTAAGAATTAAAAAAAAAAAATTATTATATACTATACTTAGATATAAGATGAATACAATGTAAAATCCAAAATCTATTTAGTTCCTTTTTTTCATTCATTCTTTGTTCCTTTTAAATTCAAATTTATTATAATATTTTTTAAAACTATTTATATTTATAATAGCCACAGCAACGCGTGGCCGGGTGAGCTAGTAATTATAAATATCTAATGATTATCTAAAATAAAATATCGCATATTGGTCACTATAAACTTTTTTATGTAATAGAGGGATAAATATAATACCTAATTATTTTTAATTACAGTAAAAGACGTAACAGAAGATAATAAAGCTTAAGCATTGTAGCCCTTGATGAAAGAAGAAAAATATTAATGTTAAGGAATGGTGGATGTGACCCAGAGCCTCGACTAATTCGGAAGAAGGGAGATCAAAAATCCCTCGGGTCTTTAATCATATCAAGGAATGTGCTATTATCTACAAGACGGATGGTCTTCCCTCTCTCTTCATATCTCTTTTATCACATTCTTTCTCTTCCCTTTATTTATAGAAGTATAAAACATTTCTCTCCCTCAATTACTCTTCTCCTCCTACTTCAGAATGGCTTCTCCTGTTTAAATAAATATCAACAAATATTTCGAGTTCTATGGAATCGAACGATATCCTGATTTTGATAGTTTTAGATGCATCATTTCTTTAATTTTCCCATATCCGGGAATTAATAGAAAAGTCGACGGTGTATCTTCAACTCTAGAACTTAAAAATAGATTACTTTGAGTTTATTAAAATTTTATCTTATCTGCACTTTATAATAAATATTCATTAATAAAAAAACAATTAATTAAAGATGCAAAAGCACAATACAAGAGCATGCAAATATATATTAACAAAACCAAAAATTTCTTTATGTACGAACATATTCTCTTGCACGTTAGATAATTGCACGGGATCAGCCCAGCAGCGTCTTCGGTGAATCCCATCGATATTCCAACCCATTAACACAAAAGATCGACAAATTATATACCCAAACCTTCCTGGTGAATCACTCTATCTATTGGTGAAAACCGTATGAAAATCCATGCAGTAGTTACTGAGTTTACCGCGAACAAACGCGGCCGAGGACTTTGTTTGATAATATGTATTGAAGGTGTTTTGTCGGTTATAATAGTGTTAATTCAATATTGAAAATAATGAACCGAAACAATTGGGACAGTTATTTTATTTATTCTAACGTCGAAGATTTTATCCACAACATATTTATGTGCAGAACATTTTATTGTCTCATGGGATGGAAAACTAGAAAAATGTATTGATACTATCCTTAAATAATATGAGAATTTAAATAGTTTTGGTTATAACTTTAAAATCCAGAAAAAAAACAACATTTTTTTTCTAAGATATATAAAATATCAAAAAGAGTGTGTTGTTTAATCCAAGATTGGTGTTGGTTTTCTTAAAATAAAACTAATAATAATTTATGTTAGCTACTATAGCTACTATAGCTACTAATAATTTATATTAATAATTAAATATTTTGTGTAAAATTTATTGGCTGCATACCCTGGCCTTTTCACACACCTCTAAGATTTATCAAGACAACCATTTCCTCATTAATAGGATAAAAATGTTTAGTTATTATGCTCTCCAGACTCCCACTTGGGGGGAGTTAGTGTTGAAGGGGGAAGAGGGATTTGCCCATAATTCAGTGATCCTGCAATTTAGGCTTTGTATTTTATACCTGACAATGAAATGAATTTTATAATTACAGTTTGTAACTACAGAAAAAAAAACAGATAATCTTATATTTATGACTTATGGCCTGAATATTGAGGTACATAATATAATTTGGCAGATGACATAAAATATCTACGTTGGAGATATATTTACACATTTACACGAGGAGCCTAGCTAGAGATACGGAGAACTAGACGCTTAACATCCTGTGACCTGAATCGACGAGGTGATGACCACGCACCATCTCCTATTCACGCCCCAACAGGTAATCACCCTTAAGCGCCATTATGCAGCAAATACTTGAACTGAACGTTAATACAATATATCAACTAAGCATGAAAGCTAATATAGCAAATTATACATTGGGCATTATTTTGTTTTGTATGTAACTTATTACATAAAAAAACAACTAATCGTGTACAAAGCTACGCTGGAAAAAATGGGTATACATTAGGTATAACACGTATCATTAAAATTAATCGGGAATTTTATGATCCCCAAAACTATTGGGTCCTTCCATATGAAATCCTCGTTTTCAAAGAAAGAGGTCTTTAGTAATACAGCTTTATGAAATCAAAACATAAATCCTCATTTTTTACACATTTTTCTCGACGTGTTATAAACGTTTCTGCTCCCGAGTCTAAGTTCTCGTATTTCCATGGCCATATTCGATAGCATAATTCCATTAGAAAAATGTTTGTTGAATTGTAGTGATAGTAAATATTATTTTAAAAAATGGGATTAATAATAGAGGATGGAAATTGTTGGGGGGTGCAGTCAAAATATACACCCAAATAAGCGGAAACTCATTTTTTATTTGTGCCTACGTTTCGACCTACTTTGTAGGTAATCTTCAGGGCCAATATCAGTGGCTGCTCAGTGAAAAATGTAACTGAACCAAATAGCAATATCATTGCAGCTAAACCAAAGTTTAGAATATGTTTCCTATTTCACTGCTCCTTCACTCAACATATGTTAAAATCATTAAATATACTCCGGACAACAAGATCGGGAATGTACCATATCACCTTATGAAAGGAGTGTATGTATCCACTTTGAATAAGCAGTTGACTTGGAAACAGTTCAGTCCATACTAACCCAAGGCCCTTCATAAATTGTAGTGCCACGAAAAAAAAAAATCGGCATTTGATGGTCAAGTTTTCTTTTTAGAGTTTTTTATTGAAAGTCCATCACCATAAATAATCAAAATATATCTGATTAATTTTTTTTTTAGTTATAAAAAACAATAAAAAGATTTATCACGACTGATATTTTTAGATTAGGTTGTCATTGGATGATCAAGTAAAACAATTCTGTTAGAATAAATAACACATATTCAACTGTGAGACAAATTCATGCAGGTACTCCACAAGGTTCAGTCCTTTCTCCCATGCTATTCAACTTTTATCTTCACGATATCATCCAGTCTACACACACCTCCATAGCAATGTTCGCCGACGATATACCCGTTTTCTCCCAACACAATGACATAATAATAGCCAGAATTACTTTGCAGAGCCACCTGGATGATCGTGAGCAATACTTTACTAAATGGAGGATTACTCTTAACATCGAAAAATGCACCTCAACAGTTTTTACGCTTAGTCGCCCTCCAGACCCACCTGAGCTAACCCTCGTAGGTAAAAACGTGAAATGGAACCCTGCCAGCGAAGCTATACGATACCTTGCAGTTCACCTGGACCGTTGCCTAACCTGGAATACCCATATCAATATTAAATTAACCCAAACCTACGCAAGGTTATCAATGCTCTACCCTATCGTAAATAGAAAATCCAAATTAAAACCAGAGATAACAATTCTCTTTTATAAAACAGTCCTAAGGCCATTACTGATGTACGGCTGTGAAGTCTGGGGAGCAGCATCCTTTACGAAAAGAAAAAGATTGCAAACTTTTCAAAACAAGGTCCTAAGAATCGCAGTGGATGCTCCCTGGTTCATCAGAAATAGTCAACTGCACCGAGAACTACAAATAGAAACAATAGACGACCACATAAAAAAAAGATTCAGAAAATTTCACACCCAACTACCTGCAGTTAAAGGAGCAACAAATTACAACGTAGGAAAGCAGACATCATCTCGAAGACTAAAGCCCAGGCTACAGCAGGATATCTTATTATAAGTTGTATAAGTATATATTTCAAGTGATATTACTACCTTAAATTTATTTTATATTTGTAGATTTTTAGACATTTAATCAATCGTTATAACGATGTATTTAGTTAGGGGTGTCTATTGTACAAGACTATACCCCCCCCCATAATCAATTGCTATCAAAAATAAAAAAAATCAATATTATAGCAACCATGTAAAGGCCCACCAGGCCGATCTGGTAAAAAATAAAATAAAAGTAGAAAATTAATTATTCGAACTGAATAAAGTTATTAAATAAAAAATAGGTCTGAAGATGTAACAATTGTTTAGATTACAAAGGCTTAATGAAGACAGTACATGGAAAGGGACGAAATAAGGTTTTTTGGTAGCGGTTCCGAGAAGCGGCGGCGGTTGTTGCGGCTACTTAGCGCGCTCCTGGGGCAGCTCCTAATTGGACAATCTATATGAATTAGCGCGGCTTTAAGGAAATGCCAGGTAGGAAGGGAGGGAGCCAGGGGTGCGTTGGGGTGTTAAAATGTTCAGTAATAGGGATTAGTCCCTCCAGTCTACTTAATTAATTATATAACTTGTCCAATTATCCCTTGTTTAATTAAATTAATAAACAAGTTATTTAGAAAAGGGCTTAGAGAAATAAATAATTGAGAGACTACTCCTGTAATTTTCTGTTAATTCCTACCATACCGTTTTAATCCTGCACATTATGGTTTTGAGTGTAGCCATGTGTTTTTCTTAACCTCAGCATATTTATCAAGAAATATCTCTCTTTTGATTTTATATTTGGATGGCTCAAGTTAAAGAAACAGTACAAACTAGAAAATAGGCCATAGCAATACTTAAAAAACTTTTGCCAAATACAATTATATCATTGACCTTTTTTATTAAATTTTAGTGAATTAAATTCACTAAACCGAAAGAATTGATGAAGTACCTCCATGTGGTTAATTCTTAACCGGGTGACCTTTTGACTTTGGTCTCTTCTCATACGAGATTTAAATAAGTAGAGACACCCGACAAGAAAATTCCTACACGCATAGCAGCATCTGAGAATTTTACATTACAATTTTGTTTTAATATGTTTACTAACTTCTATAGTCATCGTTTTACTAGTTGGTAGTTTAAATAAATATTTAACGATTTTTTACAATGTTAATTGGTTTTCGTCCTCAAAATTTCACCAAAAATCTAGGTCGAGCCATTCTCCTTCTCAAGGCCATTTTAAGATATTATCAGAGGAACGATGGCCTAAAACATTTGTCGACTATCTTCCAACAGAAAGTAGGGAAAGAGGACAACCTAGGAAGAGACAGCTGCAGGATGTGGAGAACATTGTTAGTTAATTTTGTATATTTATTTGACCGGTTCGTAGTTATTTGCTGCGCGAGTTTCTATGTGGTGTTTTGCCTTATGTCATTTTATTAAGGGGGAAGAGACTGATTGGTGGAGGACGGAGAAATGGGGAAATAAGCTGTTACATTTTTAATTTAAAGTAAGGATTTAATACTCAAGGTTTTACTCAATTGAGGCAAAACCAGTCGATTGAGTTCGATCGCGGCCAAATCATCTGTTAGCATAATCGTGAACTTAGAAACAATACCGTCTCTAGCGTGCACTGAACCCAAGATACATGGGATGTAGTGTTACAAAGATCTTTTGTATTGTTGATAATGCATTTGAGAGAGAGGTGTGGATAAAAATTATACGGAATAAACTGGGTGTTATGATTCTGTTACAAGTGAAGGACCCGTGGGTTTCCTGCTTTTTTTACTTATCTTTTCGATCCTTGGTACTTCTGAGAGATCTCCTCCCCTGTGCTGAAAGCTGAGAGCCTAGCCGATGAAAGAATCTGGTGCTTATTGATTTTTATGGAAGCGAGATGTGCGAGAACAAATCACCTCCATGCACAACTGTTTTCAGTTTTTATCTTGCATTTTTTTTCAAACCCCTTGGACTGATGTTAAGGATTTAACAAGTATTTAAAAGGATCAATACAAGAGTATGGGAAATAATATAATTGCATTTTAGGAGAGTGAGGTGAGGATACGAATACTTTGGGTGCTATGATTCTGTTACCAGTGATGGAGCTGGCTAGTTCGTTGGCCTGAAAGCGGGTGTGATACTTATTCTACTTATCTTTACATGGAACCTGAGGTCCTCACCGAAGAAAGAGGCTGGTGGCCTCCTGCTGCGTATTGATTTTTAGTTGTGTAGAACAGAGCTCGGGGAGAACAATGGCCTAGGAGGGCTATCAGATGTGCGTGCTCGGCATGGCTCCCTCAGCCATAGCATTAGCACGTCCGGCTAAGCGATGGTCACACCCGCCAGATGTCGCCCCTATCTAAACCTCCTCATCTCCCCCGCAGCTAGCGCGCTCTATCTAGTCTATCACAGAACTCTATTAAACTAGCGAATTTATGAGAACACGTTGCCGAACAAAAAGATGACCATTTCGTGTTCGATATCTCGACTATTTTCAGTCAGTCCTAGTTTAATCCGATCATTTTACGGTGATAAAGAATCAGACCGAACCCTGATTTCTAGGCTATTTGGAGTTTAGAAGAGATTGTTGTGTACGGAAATTATACAAACTTTTTAATATTGATACGACGTAAGATTTGGGCCTAGGTGTTGGTGAGATGGTTTCTTATTTTTATTTTTTAAACTTACATGAAACTTAGAAAAAGCTAAAAAAATATGTTTTTTTTTTAGTTCTAAAGAATACATCATTCTTTTGAAAGAGTGGAGTGAAGCCGAAACTTGGTGCTTGTCCAAACATGACATCTGTAAATTAAAAGTATTTGAATGGAATGTTATAAGAAGAATAACCGGTGCAAACTACGTAGGAGGAATATGGAAAATAAAAACAAACGAGAAGATAGGTAAATTGTTGAAAACTTAAAATATTGTAAACTTTATAAGAGAAAACTGGTAGGGTGGGTTGGTCACGTTATTACAATGAACAAGGATAGACTGCCCAAGAGGGAGCTGGAAACAAAAATGGCTGGAAGAAGAAGGAGAGGAAGACCAAGAAGCAAATGCGATTGGAAAAGTGAAGCAAGGAACAACAAATAGAGAACAATGGAAAAGGAAAATCCAAGAGGTCCAGGTTCACCCAGACCTTATTTATTTATTTTCTTTTTCTGTCTTAATGATGCCTGATTGGGCGAAATATTGACAGGTATTTTTGTTTCGCGTTTTTAGTTTTGGGACTTTCAGCTTTTTTTGGATTTTTCCATTTATGTCTTAATAAGTATTTAATGTCTCTTTTGAGCTATTACTCTTCTATATTAATATATTTATTAGCTTTTGTTATTTTTATTAATTACAACATTTTTTTCATATAAAATATAATCAGCATTTCAGGATAGTGCTCCATTTATAGGAATATAAAACACATATTTTAATGTTTAAAACCAATTTTTATAATGGACATACTACATATGTTAGGATAGTTGAATTTCAAGATTATCTCTCATTTTCCGAGACTTATAAATAAAAGAAAATAAATTATTACTTGTAACGACATGTCCCAGACTCCGAACACATTTTTTTCTTCTTCAAAAAATATTCTGTATGAATGAGTTAAAACATACTTATAAATATTAAACATAATTTTTATTTATTGATCTCAACAATAAATAAACTTTATGGGAGTAATCCAAGTGTAGTGATGTTACGAAATGGATCGGTTTAAAACGAAAAGAAAAGCAATAAAGCCAACTTTTTGGAATTCCAGAGCGCGGATAAAGAATGACTAAAGAAAAGTAGTTAAAAAGGATACTAACCTGAGGTTGAGGAGATCGGGTCGGTGGGGGGGGGGGGGCTGAGGATGGAAAATATTTGATGAAGGGGTTGCTCGGGATACATTCCGGGAAAATCAGGCAACTTTGAGGATTTTCCCCAATGGCTGCCTGACAGCAGCGCCGGATAGATCAGCTTAAGTCTTCTAAGCTACTTTTAAATTATTAATATCTATAAAATGTTAGGCTTCCCAGAATCTAACCTTCGTATCTTGGTTAACAGAACGTTATAATTATTTGAGTATATGTCGTTCCTTCAATAGAACTATGTTATAACTCAAAAAACCTAATGTTTAAATACAGGTATTTGAAAGTTCCATGTGAGTTAAAAAAATAAAAGTTTGTGTATTGGTAAAGCAAAGCATTGATGGCGGTGTATATGGTAATGGCGGCATTGAAATTATTTTATTTACCATTAGAGAATTTTTAAAAAGTTTGAAATTTGTTTGCTTTTAATTTATGTAATTATTCCAATAAAACTTCAAGTTCTAACATGCTACAACTTAAAATATGACTTTATTAAGAAGCTTTACCGAATAAAATGGCTGCTGTTGGCGTAACTCGGAATTGCACATTTTTGAGTCATGTCGTTGCTCTTTTGAAGGAGCGATATCACACCTTAATGAATTGTGCGTTTCTATAAATTTAACATTAATATGACTATAAATTTAAATACCATGAAATACATTTATTCTGTCGTCTATTCAACCTTCAATGCAGGAAGTCGGTAGTTAGCAGCCTGGTTGAAGGCGTTAGGGATTTTTAAAGGGAGTAAAATTATTTGGAGGTATAATGGCCGCTCCGAGCCTGCGTTGTCCAAGGTACTCGCTAAAGGTCCTTATTCTGATTATCCCTAGATAGGAAAAGTTTAGGACTCTACCGTAAAGTGACCTGAAATAACTACGAATAAAAAATAAATAAATATGCGAGTTAACCAAGATGCGAAGGTTCGATTCTGGGAAGCCTTACATTTTATAGATATTAATAATTTAAAAGTAGCTTAGAAGACTTAAGCTGATCCATCTACTACTTTAAGAATTGTTACATTTAGATTACTGATAATTAAGTGTTATTGGGTATTTGAAAAGCCCAATTTTCAAGTATGATTTTTTTTTTGTTTACAAAGAATCTGAAATAAAATTTTAGCATCTCAAAATTTAGTAGGTTCCAATGAATCTTTCAACCCTTTAATTTGAAATTACTATTTCAATCTTCTAATAGTGCGATTTTTATTTCAAATTTTCCGATCTCAGAGAGTTAAGTGCTTCTAGCTATCCGCTGGAAATCAGAAAATAGCCATCAATCGCCCATTTTAATTTTCCGAATCTCGATCTCGTATTCTTCGTAAGTGAAACCGAATCCAGGAAATAAATGTATAACAATAAATTAACAGCCCTTGGTACAGAGCTTGTGAGTTAACTTTTCTCTAGCCTCGGTACGGCGCAACAGATCTACACCACCCGCACGACCAACCACTAAGGCAGTTCGAAGGCCGGCGCCACAGCTTAATAATTTATAAATATAAATTTGCTTATAATTGATAAATAATAATTTCAACTAATGAAGTAATTAGTCTACTAACTAATGTCTTCATTTTATTTTTGAAAAATTTTCACTGTCTCATGTCATAATCCTTACTATTCTAATCATAGTAGGAAGTTCGAGATTCATTGTCCTTATAATAATTACAGAACATTCTATCATTTAATCAACTGTAAAAATTCAAAGTATTATATTTTTAAATTTAAATCTATACCATTTAAAAAGAAATATTGCATTCATTTTAATGACGTATGTTCAAAATTTTTTTGTTATATAAATGTGTGAATATAAATTACATGCACGACAATAATAATAATAGGAATTGATATGTATTAATGTGGAATGGAAGAAAAAAAAATTCACTTTAATAACAAAAATGCTCTGTTGATGTGAGAATATAATTTGGTTCAACACCAACAGTTAATAAGGAAAGCTGCGTTCACCAATTTATATTATATTGTTAGATAAATGGAGGCAGTACAGATAGCAAACATCTCTTAAAGGTTCAAAATTCACAAATATCATTCATTTAATCATATAAATAAATATTAGAATACAATTGGATACATCCAAAAAATAAAATCTTAAGTCTAGATAATACTGGAAAATAATTATCCAATCAACATTTCGCAAGTACATTTTTGCCATCTTTATTGGAAAATACTTTGTTATGATTAGAATATGTTTCTATGTATTATTGTATTTTTTGATTACTATTGATAGATAGTTTAATTTAGATAATTAGGATAAATTCTTTAGGACTACTACCCCTTCTCGAAAACGATTTTTTATATATCTTTTTTATTAATTTGTTTTTTCTGCTTCTTTAAAATTTGAACTAATGTGTTTTGTCGTTTCAGTAAATAATGTGAAAAATTGTCGATAGAAACGAGAAAAAAAAAATCATAATACACTGCATACAGAATAAACATTAACAATTGGGGAAATACCTTCTTCTTCTTCTCTATCTTCCTCCTTAGCGCCCAATCCAGGACACCCAAGCCCCTCGATCTCCAGCCAGCGCTTTCATCTCATTCACATTCCTTCCCTTCCTTTCGCCAATCCTTGAGATGTGGTCCATCCATTGCAGTCTAGGTCTTCCTCGAGACCTCGTAGGCCAGGCTTCAAAAAACTTCGTTGGTCCCGGTCCTCATTCATTCTGCACGGATGACCTAGCCATCCCAACTGTCTCCTCTCCACTGTTTCCCTCAGTGCAGGTTTTCCCAGGTCTCCCCTTATCCTCCCATTCCTAACTCTGTCCCTCCTTGTCTGGCCTGCTATTCTCCGTATTTCATTTCAGCAGCGGTAGCCCTTCTCCAGTGCTCCAGTCCATCGGGACCCAGCTCTTGCTTCCATAAATAAGGGTAGGTAGGTATACGGACTTAAATATGTGCAATTTTACACTATTTTACAATTATCTTTTCCCCACCATTGATAGTATATGCTATTATCTTTCTTAATTCTGTTTGAGAGCTCTTGGTCCATTTTCCATTTCTACTGAGCCACCACTACTCCCAGGTAGGTGTATCGTCTGCGAAAACCATTGCTTGCGCTAGGATTGTCCTCATGTTCCACTTTCCCACGACCATCCGAGCTGTCCTTCGCTTGCAGATTTTCAATATATCGTACATAAAAGTGATGAAAAGAAGAGGACTACGGTTGTCCCCCTGTCTTACACCCTTTCTCACGGCGAAAGCCTCGGACATTCTTCCATTAATTCTGACTACAGCTTTGGAGTCATGAAACGTGCATTTCATGACATTAATTAATGCTGTGGGCACATTTTTAGCGGCTAGAGCTTTCCAAAATTTCTTCTCTAGAGACTGAGTCAAGGTACAAGCTCTTTCCTCTATCCCATGTCTTCTGAATCAGCGAGAAGATGTGGTCCTATGTTTGTCGGTGTGGTATAAAAGCTGCTTGTTTCTCTTCCAAATTGTTTTCCACTATTGATCTTAGTTTTTTTCCAGTATAGAGGGGAAAAACCTTAAATCTTTAAAATATTTTTTAAATATTGTTATGAACTTGATTTTATTTTTCAGTTATTAGGTTGAGATGTTCTTTATTAGAGTTTGATGGGGCTAACTTATTTATGGGTTACCCTTACTTTTGCATGTTACCAATAAATTGAATTTCCATCTATTCATCTTTGGGAGTGGGATAAATATTGACAGTTATTGAGCCCGATGTTAAACAACATTTGAATAATGCTGAAAGAAGATAGTGAGGAAAGCTTGGTTTTATATTCGACAGCTACTACAGCTTTGTTTTGCTGCCATGATCCCTCGAGCGGACAACTCCCTCGGGAAGAAGGGAAGCGGCGGGAAGAATCCTAAAAGAAACGGCGGGTCCCATCGCGGGCTAAACTAGCTCATAATTAAACAGCCTCTGAAAATCCTTTTTATTCCGTCCCTATTCTCTTCTTGTTACATTCAACTTTTTCCCCTCTCATCTCAGCATGGATCGTATTTCTCACGAATAATTCAACTTGTGGAAACATTTTTTATCAAAACAAAGGAAATTTAATCAAAACCACCATATTTAATTATTTCATCATTAATTCGAGTCGCTTATACCTTCATTAAATTAACACTTCAGATGGGAGATGTATAAGACTGATTATGCACCAGTCTCTCTGACATCAATATATAGATATAGTTTTTGAACGTCGGAATAAGATATTATTCCCCAAGATTTTTAGGGGAATGAATACAGATTATACCTTTAAAAGATGTAAATATATAAAAAAATAATTTTGTAAAAATCATAAAGATGGTAAAGGGTAAGTCTGGACTAAAACCAAGTCGTAATCGAGTGACACCAAAGTAAAAAACAAATTTCAAATATAAAACAAAAATACCTATTGCTGCTTGATTCTAGATCCAAGTACAAGTAAAATAAGTTATACATATTTTATGTAATTTATTAATTGCACTAGTCTGTTTGCAGCGGGAGATGGATCATATAGGATCTAGGACCCTCCTGGGGCCCACCCAGCCTCTATAAAATATTATAAAAATAGGGTACCCAAAATAAGGGGGAAAAATCTGGCGGTCGAGCGTGACCTAGGACAAGTCACCTCCTTGCAGAACCGTTGTCCATGAAACAGTACAGTCTCTACCAAGTACTGAACCCCAGACCCTTCATGGGTTGTAGTGGTACAGGTTTTTTTTTTGTTTTGTTTTTTTAATTGCACTCCCCAGATCATTTCAACATCAATAAAAAAGTATAACGCTGATAATACTTAGGATTGTATTCATTTCATGTTGTTCATGAGTAACGCAAAATCTTTTAATTATTAATGAATACACCGAAAATGTATAAACGATTACAATAAAACATTGTATTTGAGATTAAACCAATATGACCAAAGTTACAAGAATTTGTTTTTCATTTATAAGAAATTTACTAACGTGAAAAACGGTATACATATGTAAGTTTGAATATTCACGCAAAACTTAACAGACGTGAAGATAACCTTCAGGGACAGATGTGAGTAAGGTTATAATAGATATTGCTTACTGAGAGACTCGCTCGAGTGAACATTGGTTACAATTATATTATGTGTGTTATTACGGAATATCGACTATTGTGTTGATTCAGGTTTGTAATTAAAGATACCTGGAGTTATTTAGTCAGTTATAAGTTTGTCAATATGGTTTTTTAATTACAGTTCTTCACTGCATCCAAAAGTGTTTTATTCCATTCACCTTCTTGGTTAAGCCGTTGAATTCACGACTTACACATATATATAATTTTATTTATTTGTTTCTTACTTTTTAAGATTGGATTCATATATATATTGAATTCTTTAAGTACTACTCGTTTAAAGGTACTTAATAATAAGATATTCATCTTACATAAACGCTAATATTAGTAAAGAATAATATTAATGCTGTTTGATTCAGACAATGTTTCTTAATTTCCTTAATATTTCCAAAATTGTGGCCTTATAAAGATTTTAGGAAGCCCTCGGATTTTTAAAATGATGTAAAATATCCTTAAATACTACAGAGTATTACCGATGCCCTTGACCAAGTTGAAATTACTCTTGATAGTTTTATTGGTTACTATATATATAGAAGAAGAAGCAAATTAACTAAGAGAGAAGACACATGAGAAGCAGGTTTTCTATCTTCAGTGGCGAACAAATTATTTACAAAATCCTTTGCATACACCATCCGAGTTAGCTACAGTAAACGATTTGATGGCCCTTCAGCAGAGATTTGTTGATAGGCTAGCGCCTTGGATCCAAAAATAGGAGAGTTGTGGTGAGAATCGGGCATTCTTTTTGTTTTTATCCGAGATTTAGTACAGAGTAACTGTAAGCTCTCTATCAATAAAATTAATTAGATAGTGTTAGGTATAGGAAAATAATTAAATAAACAATTTATATAGCTTATATACCGATTTGCTTATAGCCACTAAATAATATTATGCAGACAATTTTTTGAACTAACGGAAAAATCACCGTATTCAGTATATTTTTTGAAAAGAAAAGAATAATTTACGGTTTTTGTAATATTACCTTATTAACGTTTGCATGGAATTTTCTTTAACTAGCAACACGGATAATATTTACTTCATTATTAGCTGTATCTCTTCTATACAAACAATTCTGCAGTTCTTCTCTCTCTAAAAATATATAATTTATATGCAATAATTGTTTTTCTCTTTGTTTAACTAACGTCACTTTATGTAGCAATGGCTAATCGGGCAATGCTATAGTGGGCGTCCTAAAATGAGCCAATCCAGGTATAATTAGGATAGACAACTTAAACCAGTGTCTGACAGCCGAGTTGGTGTGGTGAAGATCGCGGGTCAGCCGACGGATGGACACTGCGATCTGTCCTTCCTCAGGCTCAACCATTCCCTAGAAAGTGGGTACCCTATATTGTGTTGTATTATCCCAATAAAAATTGCTTTGGCCACCTGTCGGGATGCGATCCCACGTTATTGGGTACAGTGGTTGTTATGCTAATCATTACACCATAGGTGACTCCCGGTCCAATGGTGATTCAGGATTTTATTAAATACTTTCAACTGCACAATTTGAATTCTATCCCCGAGAGAATACTTATCCATATCGAGAGGAATTATAGGTAATTTTTTATTTTATAGCCTGGATCATTACCCCCAGTTTATGGACCCAAGAAGATTAGATTAATTCCCATGACTTTTATTATAATTTCATCAGGTTTTCTGCAATACCTTAAACGTGCTATCTCCCCTAATTAAATAGACAGCTGCTAAGACATATACTGCACCCTGTCTCGAAGCGAGGAAGGGGACAGCCTGTTCCCCCCCAGTCTCAGAGACTGATTACCATTCCCAGAGCTCCGACTACCACCGCGCGGAATTGAACCAGTTACGTGACTCGTGGATCCCATTCACTGTCCTATCTTATTGTACTCAAAACTCCTCTTCTTTCACCAACCATGATATTTAATAAACACGATTAATGTTTACCTACTATTAAATTATTTATTTGATTATTTTTATATTCCCTCACATACACATAAATATGTTAGCGGCCCTCCTATTCAACCTGTTCATATCAGATCTCCCAAAACATACAAGAGTAACCACATCGCTTTACGCAGACGTCACCGCCTTGTACACAGCATCATACCGAATCGATACAACAATAAACCGATTACGACAATCTTTTAAAAAAATCCATAAATTCTGTCAAAAGTGGAAACTAAAAATCAATCCAATAAAACCGGCCGCCATAATCTTCACAAAGCGCAGATCTAACATAGATCAGCACATCATCTTAAATTCCGAACACATCCCCTGGTCTAAATCCGTAACATATCTCGGTCTAATTCTAGATAAGTCCTTAACATCAACAGGAAAACCGAAAAAGCGAAAAAAACCATCTACAAAATGTTTTCCAATTTCAATAAAAAATCCAGGCTAAGCCCTAAAAACAAACTAATCCTTTATAAAATAGTAATCCGATCATTGATTATAATTATAATTATAATTATATATAGGTAATTACCTATGCCTCACCTGTCTGGAGTTCAACCTGCGCCACAAATTATAGAAAGTTTGAAAGGGTACAAAACCTATGCATAAGGATTATTAATAATTATCCCCGCTACACGAAAATATCGACTATGCTTAGAGATCTTGAACTTCCCACAAAAGCATACTTCGAAAAAACTCCAGCTTCCGAAAACCCACTAATCCGAGAAATCGGTAACTATGATAAACATTCGTTACGACGCACAGAAGAACAAAACATATTCTCCTTTCTTAACAAATTACTATTTGCAGGTATTGTAATTTAATTATCTGTATTTCGTTTATAGCTGTAATAAGTGTTTACTTATTTTCTATTTAATTATTATAATATTTATTTACTTTATTATTATCATTTTTATTTATTTATCTCATTATTATTATATATATTTTTTTTAAGCGGGTTTTTTCTACATTTTTCCTGCTGTTGTAAAACTTATTTATAAAAGATAACTTTAATTAATTAAAATAAATGTTCTTTAAACATGTAAAGGAAGTCCGGAACATGTATTCACACTTATGCTGTTTGTATTTGTAAAATTGCAAATAAAGTTGTTGTTGTTGTTGTTAGCGGCCGGAGAAGGATCCTATGGGATCCAGGACTCTCACTCAGTCTCAGTTGGTACAGGTTTTTTTTTTTACATATCATTAGATTATTTCTATATAGTAAAGACAGTCTATAACACGTTCTGAACCCATGATTCTTCATGAGTTGTAGTGGTATAGGTATATGTAATAAGGAAAAGCATTATCCAATACAATAATAAAAATTAGTAATCCTATATTTCAGAGGAAATACACATTTTAAATTCAGATGCCAAGCCTCATTAAATAATCTCTGCATGGGGTTAGTGTTAGTGGTAATTTAATAATATTCTAGATAGAAATACGACATGTCTATTATGTATTTATATTACTAAATAAATCATTGAGTACTACCACTGGATAGTTTCTCTACTCGTCTTTAACTATGCCATTATTTATCATTCCTGCCATTTACTTGTTGTATTGTTATAATACAGTTGTGAAGTTCAATGAATAAATTAGTAAAAAATAAACCGAAACTGTAATATATATTATTTTATTATAGGCGTTTCAATAACGGTTGCCCCAACCTGGACTCTCTCCATCCAACTTCTTCTGGTCCGTCCGCGTCCTCTCATCACTGGTGGAGCCCAATCCAGCACTCGGTTCGGCCAACATTCAAATGATATTCTCTTCTCATGGCCGTACCATCTTAGGCGGCGTGTCCCGATTCTTTCATTTTTTGATATATTCACATCCATCCTCTGTCGAATCTCTTCGTTTCTTAGTCTATCCAGCCTGGTGACACGGAGACACCTCCTCCAGAAATCCATTTCAAACGCCTGCACCTTTGAGTACAGACGGGAGCTCTTAGTCCAGGTTTCCGAAGAATAAGTCAGGATAGATTCGACAATGGTTGTATGTATATATATAAATCAATATTTCATGACAAACATCCCTACTCAAACCCACTAGTTTCAAACCTAACTACCACCTCTTCGATTCCCGATAATCCTCTGAGGCGTCGCCTGAAAAGGGTCTCATGACCTTTTAAGTAGCGTTTCTGATTTGAGTAATATACTACCACTGGGTAGTTTTTCTACTATACTTTATGGTATGGAGTCATTATATATCTTTCATTTTTATATCTTGATGTATTATTATACAATAATAAATTTCAGTAAATAATTTTTTTAAAAATAAATATGACATAGGCGAGGAAAAGTACAAACATTACCCTACGAATGCTGAAGAAAGATAACCAAGCAATGCTATTTTTTAAAGGAATTACACGTTACAAGCTCTGCTCTCCTCAACCAATCAAGCCTCATTAAATAATCTGTGCATATTTCCTAGCATACGTTTTAAGTTTAGAGATCTAGGTACGAATACTACAAAATAGAAATTCTACTAGTACAAATACTGCAAATACTACTTAGGATCTGTGAAAAGAAAAGATATGACCACGACCGAGAAGCGTGCTTGATTAGGGCCCAGCATAGCTCAAATGGTAGATTCCCAGACTAGCGATCTGGAAGACCCGGGTTCGAGTCCCGGTACTGGACATATCTTTTCTTTTCAAATAAAAATATTTACAAATACTACATAAAACATGTATTTAAGATTGGTATATGACTGAAATGACAAAATGAGTTTATTCACTGCAATCGACTTTTCGGAAGTGCTACTTTATCACGGATAATGAATATTTTCTGGGTAAAGTAAAAAAAAAATCATAATGAATAAAAGCGATAATATATGTGAAATTTACCTAGGAATTAGGGGAATATATTTTCGTATCTATACGGGTTTTTATTTTATTTCAAGATTTCTATATATAACTTTACAGCCTCGGTGAATCTGTGGTTAAGTCGAATTTAGTAAAAAATGTGTTTCTTGTACTTTACCCATTCGAGACCGATTGCACACCCTGTGTGCAATTGAATTCCGAGGCTATAAGACAATTATCAGTTATTTTGAGAAAACTGGTCGTCGAAATAAGATTTTTCTTGAACTAATGAAATCTGTAAAGCACAGGAAAACAAAATTTGGCATTGTTTTTAATGTTGGTTTTTTCATTATTCAACCTATTTTTAAAAATTTGTTTACTTCTTTTTTTAAAATTTTCTTTGCATTATATTCTGTTCTTTATCATTGAAAGCAAAATAACGATTTTATATTCTCTAACTTTTTTTGAAATAAAATTTAATAAAAATTTTCCGAGAAGCGAGCTGCACACCCGGTGTGCAATGATCTTTATTTGAATTCAATTACGAATTGGGTGATTTCCATAGTAAACATGGTTTTTAAAATTAAAAATGAACAATATTAAAAAAAAAAAATCGCTTCTGGGGACCGAGTTCGAAAAAAATCGTCGTCTCGAATGTGTTAAGTGGGTAGAAGCTGAATCGTTTTGTTCTCTTAGTAAATAAGTGGCTAAGAATAAGTGGAATTAGAATTAGAACAATAAGTGGAATTATTGGTTTGTTACAACTCTATTTCATCCCTAGAACAACACGATTCCTCTTCCCTCAATACAACTCATCAACATGACCACTGGAATCTACAAATAATCACTTAAGCGTAAAGATGTAAGCAAGTTTCTGACCTTTATCGTTTTTATATCTAATTGGTTTAATTCAATGTTTTGCAAGTAAAATAAAATTAGTTATTGAAGAAAACTGATGACCAAAACCTTTTAAACGGCCTTCTTCTGAAAGAGATCAGTTTGAAACTCCCGAGCCAATTTAAAAAAGCGAAAAGAAAAGTTTTGTCTGGCGCTGTATGGAAGATTGTAGGTTAAGATTATTAGTTTCCAACAAGTTCCGCCCTTCCATGCCTCAATACAATTCAGAACCTAATTTTTCTTTTTTTTGTTGTTCAATCAATTGTTGATATTTTACCTCAATTTAATGTATTAGGACACCTCGGAACAAGGCTTTAGGACTATTGTTTCCTTACTTTTTTAAAACTAGAACTTTACATTGTATATTATTTAAATACAGATCATATTATCTCACTACAAGCCATTAATGGTCTTGGGTTCAGTACAAGTTAAAGATTACTGTTTATTGGACTACGATTGTGAAGTTTTTATGCTTCCTTTATAAAAAAATAAATAAAACAAACTATACAAATTAATAATAAAAACTGTACAACAGTCCGAGATCACGTTTAACCCCTATTGAAGGTACCCGCTTTATATAGATTGATCTTTATCCGCTTTATAAGGATCTTGAGATCAGTACTTGGTAGAGACTATACTGTTTCTTGGACCCCACTTGTGCAGGGAGATGATTTCTCAATCATCCAAATCGTCGGATTTTTACGACTTATTTTGGTCATGCGCTTCATAAAATGTGGTTGAACCTCAGGAGGGTCCTAGATATCATAGGATCCATATCCGGCCGCTAACAGATTAAATAAAAGTCTGCCTGAAGCGGGATTTGAACCCAGGATCTTCGGCATGCCAACTCAGCGCTCTACCGCTAAGCCACTCTGCTCCATGTTATTTATAATTTATAACCGATTACATTAATAATTGTTATTTTACATAATATTGGTGGAAAATCATCAAAAAGCAAGAGGGGAAGATCATCAGAAAAATCCAGGAGCAAGATATACCCAAGATGGTTACAGGCTACAATCAATCGAAACAACAAAACAAGTTACAAACATTGAAATTGACATTCAGAAAATACGAATGAAATTCTTTGGAGACCTCATGAGATTACCAGAAAATCCACTGTCAAAAAGAATATTAAATTATGTTAGCTCACATAAGAATTCAACACCTTGGCTAGACAAACATCGAAAGGACATCAAAAACGCAAACATATGTGCAACGGGCATTTTAGAAAGAGACACAATCAGACACAAAGTCAACAAGTGGGAAGTTACATCATAGCAACCAAAGCAAAAGCAGTGCAGACAGAAGTGGTCGGAAGAACGTGAACAAGCCTTCTCAGAGATAATGAAAGCCTATTGGAAGAATAAGAACCCAAAAAAACTTGTTTGAGTTGTTTGCTTGACGTCTTCCACTATTGGTAGAATACGCTAACAATTAACAAAAAAATGGTGGTATATTAAAAATAAAAAAAATTAAAACGCCAAACCAATTTTAAATATTGATAATTAAATTTGTACATATCATTTGTAATAATGAGCTTAAATTTGCTGAATAATTAATTATTTACGTCAATCTTTGGAATAATAAATATTAAATATATAACAGCTTAACTTCTGTTCACCGTTATAATTCTACCATTTATTTGTGTAAAACGCTTCTGAAAACGACAAGCTATTAAATAAATAAACAGAAATGTAATATTGTGTTAATTATATTGTATAACAGAGTTTACCTGAGCTTTAGGAGGAAATTAGTTGTAAAACGAGGTGTTTGAGAGCAAAAAGCGGATGACTCAAAAAATTCAAAAATTTACTTTTCATATTTTTCCATAGTTTGTTTTGTAACAAGGCACTTTTCTGCCTTATTTCTCATGGCTTTAGCCCGGTTCTAAACCTGATGTTTCGGGAGCATAATATTAGAATAGAATAGAAAAATAATTTCATTCTGGGACCAGGTCGTCCCTTTAAAATAACAGAGATGAATAAAATTAATTAAATATATATCTGGGCAAAGGCCTACATCAGAATAAAACAATATTTACATAATATCTTGAAAGGAAATAACTAAACAGGTATGTTTTAGTAGAAAATCAGAAAATGTGATACAGAATTAAAATTAAAAAACAGACAAATTTACAAATTATAAAAAGAAATAGACTTATGGAAAAATAAGTGAATAAATAATAGCATCTAATAATTAAAAAAATGATATCATTATGAGTGAGGAATATTTACAGTAGTTCATCAATCGATCAAGTTGAATATATCTATAAATTATTTATTGAATATAAAGCATCTGACTGGGGATTTAGAAGATGTAGGAAAAGTTTTGATTTAAATGAGGTTAAAGAAGACGCATGACGGATATCGAGAGGGAGTGAGTTCCAAAGAGAGATAGAACGGGCGAGAAAGAAACGGTCGAAAGTTTTGGTTCTATGGGAACGGATATAAAGATCGGAAGGGCGAGATCTTGTGCCCTGGGATTGTGTAGACGATTTGAATTGTAGGAGACTATAGATATAAAATGGATGTTGTGAGTTGATAGTTTGATATAAGTAAGAACCAAGGAAATAGAGTCTACGGATAGAAGGGAAAAGCCATTTTAACTCACCGTAACATGACACATGAGACCTTCTCGGGGCGTCGAAGACAAATCGAAGCGTACAGTTCATAATTGCTTGGGTAGTTGTTTATTTAACGTCACTTTATGCTGCTATGGCTAATCGGACGATGCTACAGTGGGAGATAAATTTTGCCTATCCAGGTTTAATTAGGATAGGGATTTTTAACGAGTTCCTGACATCGTACGGGCTCGGGACCCTCGTTTAACGTCCCTTCCGAAGGATGGCGCATAACTAAGGATTTTTTGCTCCCTTAAAAAAATCCTAGGGCCACCTGCCGGGCTACGAACCCGCGATCTTGGGCTTAGTAGTTTGTTACGCTAACCACTAGACCACAGGTGATCTAAAAAAAAAAAAAAAATTATTCCTTGGGTAAACGAGCGAAAATGTCAAATTGTCAAATTTCGAAAGTTTTTAATTATCCGTACTTGATCCCAAACGCCTAATATATATTATTCTATTGGCTTATTTCAGAGTGACCAAGACTGAGATTTTTCTAAGAATGCTTGATGGAATGATCAGTCCAGTCCTTGAAACAAGTTCATGTTGAACGTTGGAGGAGAGACAGGAATCACGAACTGGTACTGCATGTTGCGAATACAGCTTTTTTTAATTAGTTATTTTATTTTGACTGAAATATTCGGCTTAATTGATAATTAATTTTACACCAAGTATTTCATCAATGAAATTTGTATAAACAAGTTTTAAAAAAAAGAATAAACAAATCAATCATTAAAATGTGGAGGTGGACGAGACATACTCGAATTGACACGAGGTTACAACCCAATACGGCTTGCTTGCTTACTAATTATGCTCTATATTTCATTCGAGTTGATGAGGAACAGGTTTCAATCACGCTCTCTGGTTTTCTCACCATCTCTCAATTCTTCATCAGTTTTTTCCAAACCATTAGTTTGTTAAAAGATAGTTTTTTTAATTACCGAATACGCGAAAGATTCAGGACCAATCATTCAGGACATTAAAAACATAATAATAATAATTCTGTTCAGCACCGGTGAATAACTGTTAAATTTCAATTTTCTCCAAAATGAGTTTCTTGTACTTAGGTAAGCGGAATCGAGTTATTTTCGTAGTGAATAAAGGGCTAAGTAAGGCATTGGCTTGAAAAGGAGTTATCGTTTATATTACAACTCCATTTCAAGCCAAAAACAACGAGAATGTTACGATTCCGGTTACCTGAAAGCAGTTGACTCTCTCTGGACAAAATGCGACTTGACCACTTATTCACCGTGGCAGTAGCATTTTATCCATATGGATCAAAATTTTCCATACGAGTTTTATGATTTAGCTATCAAGAAAGAGGTTTTGACCCCCGTATTTTTGTCCTACATTAAACAGTTTTTACTTTTTGAATAGAGCGTTGCTATTTTATTGATTTTGTCCATTTGATCGACTTTATATATTTTGAACTATTACTTTTTAATGAAATTTCCCGACTTTTTTCGAGTCAAATAGTTAAAACTTAATATTAGGCAGTACTATCCTACTTGCAGAACTTCGATATTTTTTAATGCACGTAGGATATCATGTTTTATTCTTAAACTAGAAAGAGAGAACTTTATTTTTGTTTTAGTGCTAGCAAGAAATACCTTAGACTAAGAATATTCCAAGAATTCGAAGAAGTACAAGGCAGATAATCAATTAATCAATTAGGTTGAATAACAGTTGTTATCAGTTATCACCAAATGAAACTACAATATACAATCGAAAATAATTAATTTAAATACAAGTAGAATAGTAACTTTTTTAATAAGTCTCTCTATTACATAAACAAATTTTTAGAGATGTAATAATTTATCGGTGCTGCCTAGCAACGGAACGAGGAACTATTTTAAAAAGAGTGTATTTATGGGGGTTGTTTAATTTTCGGTTATCATTTCATCAAGAAATGAACGTTTAAGCTCCTTTTTCCTAGCATAGATGGTGTATGTTTGTTGAAACGCTGATAACAATTGATTACCGAAACAAACACATTTCCCTTGATTACACTCCCTCTTCCATAGTAAAGCTCACACTTATTTGTATTTTTGGAGAATATAAAAAGGAAAGGATTGGAAAGTTGAGACTTGTGACTCAACTGGAAGCGACAATCTGCGGAACTGATACCCCCATATATGTGTCCATTTCACCCTTTGTATCCGTCACTGACCAGAATGTACAAAGGGATCAGATAAAAATAGAGTCAATGCTAAAATTATCAATGTAGCTCGACTCTTTCTGGCTTAAAAACTAAAGTGGCCTTCGTACTGTATGGGAGTAATCCTGTATCAAGGAATTGGGAGCGGAGTGGCTCAGTGGTAGAGCGCTGAGTGGCCGTGCTCGAGGTCTCAGAAGATTTTAATTAATCTGTTGTCAGCCGGGAATGGATCCTTTGAGATCTGGGACCCTCCTTGGGCTCATCCACCCACTATGAAGAAGGTACCCTGCTATGTTTTTGGGAGATAAATATGGTTTAAATTTTTTATTTATTTGTGCGATTAAAAATTAATCAGAGAAACATTTTAAGATAATTACTCAACATTCTCTTAAACTCGAATGCCCTAACTTTATTTTAAAGAGAATTCTTTTCCGGAGGTTGGTTTTGAGGTAAACAATTGACTGATCAATCAACTTCATACCTTCGGACTCCTCAAAAAAGTCTTAGGCTGCACTCTTCCGTATATCTTAAATCCGTCTTGCTACCTGCCTTAGTGACCTAGTTCTTATAACCGTCATTTGCTTGTTTTCTAAATTCATATTTATTTTTATGCTGGTGATACATGTGTATTATCAGTCAACACCAATCCAATTATTGCATCCCAAAGCCTCCAATCCCATATCACTGATCTTGAAGAATGATGTCAAAACTGGAGAATTAAAATAAACTCTCAAAAATCGCATCAAATCACTTTTACCTTACGTCGTAAACCAATGACTTCCTGCCCTTCAGTATCCTTTAATAATATCCCACTGGTGCCTGTAGAACAGATCTGATACTTAGGGTTGCATCTTGACAAACGATTAACCTGGAATCCTCATACGAGACTGAAAAGACAAGAAACCGCTCGACGTTTCAGGCTACTTCAACACTTACTAGACAAACGCTCCAAGCTCCCAATTAATTACAAAAGACTCATCTACATAACCATCATACGACCTATTTGGACCTACGGAGTAGAGCTTTGGGGCTCCACTAAGCCATCGAATTCCTCTCGTATCCAATCCCTACAATCCAAAATCCTTCGTAAAATCCTTAATGCTCCTTATTTTGTTAAGAATAAAGTCATTCATAACGACCTTAATGTCCCATTTGTTGCTGATTTGGCCCGAACCCGCTATCTATCCTTTCATAACAAACTTCATTTCCACTCAAACCCTCTAGTTTCAAACCTAGCTTCCTCTTCAATTCCCGATAATCCTCCGAGGCGTCTGAAAAGAAGATGGCCCCGTGACTTCTTTGTTGAACTTGTGATTTGAGTACTACCAGTGGGTAGTTTCTCTACTTGTCATTTTCACATGTCATTATGTATCCCTTAGCCCATTTACTTGATGTATTATTTTAATAGAGTTGTAAATATCAATAAATAAACTTTAAAAAAATAAATAAATTAAAAAAAACATAAAAAAATAAAAAATATATTTATTTTTAAAGTCATCGTATTCCTCTCGTATCAATCCTTAAAATCCAAAATCCTTAATGCGCCTTATTTTGTAAAGAAAAAATTAATCCATAATAACCTCATTGTCCCATTTGTTGCTGATTTGGCCCAAAGCCGATACCAGTTTTTTCATGAAAAACTTTATTCCAACTCAAACCCAATCAAACCTAGTTACTCTTCAATTCCTATAAACTTCTAAAGAGTCTGAAAAGAAGATGGCCTCGTGACCTTCTAAGTTGAATTTTGTATTGGAGTACTATATTACCACTGGGCAGTTGCTCTAATTATCTTTATACCTGCCTCATTGTATTGTTATAATTTAAATGAATAAATTAATAAAAAATATATTTATTTTTATAATACCGCACGATACATAGCATCCCAAAATAGAGGGGAAATCTGGTAGTTGAGCGTGTTCTAGGACAATTCACTTTTCTGCATGTCAGAGAAAGTACAGTCTCTACTACTTACTGGACACAAGACCTCACCAGGTGGTTTTGGTACCTGCACGAGTGACCTAGTTCTTGTAACATTAATTTGCTCATTTTGTAAATTCATATTTATTTTTATAATAACGTTCGGAACGACACATGGCATCTCAAAGTAGGAAGAAAATCTGGCAGTTGAGCGTGATCTAGGACAATTCACCTTCTGCTTTCAAGGGGAGTAGTTCTACAGTTTTCTTCTATGTTAAGCTTCTCGTGGTATCCGGTCTAGTATCTATAGCCGATTCTAGATCTTTCCCCCCGGAGTCGTCCCTGTTCCTGAGAGACGTACCTCGCAATAACAAGGATTAGACGAAGAGAGGCGGCTGACAGGCAAGAGTAAGAGTAAAGAGACAACTGGATAATCAATTAAGAGCGGGCCGGGGGCGGTGGTGGGGGCGGAGGGGAGAGCCAGTTCGGCGGCGGCAGTGCTGGGAGCAGGGTCTCCTCTAACACCGCCTTCTCTTCACACGCGCGTCAGGTGTACACGTTCACCCTCGTCGCTTCGCACCAATACACGCACATCACCATTCTGCGATAACGCGTCATCGGTCTTCTCCCTCCTTCCTTCTTTCTTCTTTTCTCATCTTCACATTTCCATTTCTTTACCCTCCATCTTCCACCTCTTCGGACTGTCTCTCCAGGGCATCACTCCTAAGGAAAGACGGTGGGTCTCAGACCACCGTTGCCGACGCATAATCAGTCCATTGTCATTGTCACAGGTATTAATAATGATATTAATGATAATGTGTAACGATAACCTTGTTGTAAACCTTTATGAAACCTAAACTCTCATTGCAAAAGAACGTTATCATCTCTCTTTATTTAAACTAACTGCATGAGCATTTGTTCTCGAATAGATAACGCTAATTCTATTTACTAATCGGCTTTAACAGCTGAGTAGATAACACGATAAAACTGAATGATACGTGAACTAGATAATGCCAGTGTTTAGAGTGACAGGGAAAATATTAATCCATCCCTACTGCGACCCAAACGTTCTTAAAAACTATTTAAAAATTAAGCAAAAAAAAATTCTTAAGTATGGAACTGTCAGGGAATATTTCCCTTGGGAATATAGAACGAAATGCAATTCAAACCCTATTTACTTTGAAGTTTTGTTGATATATATATTTTTTAATACAATTATAACTTGGAAAAAAAACAAATGTGAATTAGAGAAGCTGGGAATCAAATTTAAACAAAACGTGTGTTTAGAATGCCAGGAAATGATAATCTACTTCTACCACTACTCAAAAACAAAATCATCTAATAGTCGGGAATAATGGAAATGTACTACAATTTCGGATTCATTTTATAAATATTAATATTAAGATTGATAGTATTTTTGGAAAAATGAGGGAAAGCTAAGTCTATTTAATCGCAAATTTTCCTTTCTACAGGTGTGAGAAAATTGAGTGACGTTCATGTACATTTTTTAAATAAATAAAAAAGTTGATTTTGTTTGTATATATATATATATATAAATGTATAAAAGGACACACGTGTACATACAAAAGGCCCGGGAAAATTCGAGGAAATTTCAAAATATCTTATTTAATTAATTAATAACATATTTGAATAGAAAACATGATAAAAGCGAATGATTAAAAAAATTAAAAAGAAAACAAAAATCAGAAATATTGAACTTTCTGAACAAACTTTTTTAGTGGAAGTCTTTTTTTCGAAAGTGAGGCTCTTATTCGACAGTAAATTTCGGTTTATAAACATTTTTTATACATTTAAAACTCACAAAAAAATTAGCCATGTTCACATATTAAAAAGTTAAATAAATTGTTGATATACGTTTTTTGAATGTATGAGTGCACACACGTATATATCCAAAACCTCAGGGAAAATTCGAGGAAATTCCATGATATGTAATTTAATTAATTCATTAGATAACGTTAGTTTTCTTTACTAAACTAACATATGAGTAGATAACATGATAAAACAGAATGACACGTAAAACGCTTAAATGTAAACTAGAAAAATATTGGTATCAAACCCCCCAAAATCCTTAAATAATGATTGTGTTTAAAGTGACAGGGTAAATTTCACTTCAGCGAATACTCAAAAGCTTCTTAGAGTTATTAAAAAAAAAAATCATAAATATTGAAATGTGGGGAATAATGTCCATAGAAAAATACTAAAATTCAGAATTATGTTTAAACATACTAACATTAGAAATCTTTTTGCAAATATTAGGGAATGCTAGCTCTATTTACAGTAAAATTCCGTTTATAAATGTTTTTCATAAAATTTTTACTAACGAAAAAATATTGTGTAACAATCATGTAATTTTTAAAATTAATAATTGAGATAATTTTGGATACATATGAATCGACACACGTACACATACGGGAAAATTCGAGGAATTTCAAAATATATTATTTAATTAAATAAGCTGGATAAACAATAAGTGTTGGGGTAATATTGTCTTTCGAGGGAAACCGCTGGATCTTTCGACTCTAACCACCATCGGTCGCTAATTTAATTTAGTTACCGGCTGGGATAAGCTTTGTCTCAGGTAAATAATTTAATTTATATATATATTTATGTACATAAATAAATAAATTTTGAGCTGCAGTGTTCAGGAATTTCTACTTGTCTTCCTTTATAACACATCTAATAAGACAGAAAGTAGTGTTGGTGATATTGGACTATTCTTCACTGTTAGGTTCATGATATAAAATGGAATAAAATTTGTTTATTGTAACTTTTTAAAAAAATAATATTTTAAAGACATTTAAATAAGGGATATATTAGTAAAATTGACAAAATAATTTTGATTAACTTTCCACACTAATATATCTAATTTTTAGTATCCATTTCTAAAAATAATAATCCATCAATTCAATAATTCATAACAAGAAATACTATTAATTTTTTGATATAATTATTAATACTGTGCATTATCGTGTTATCATTTCTGGCGAATATCTTATCTTTGACAGGAGGTTACGGACATAAAGCTATTGAAAAATAAATTGCAACAGTAAATGTAATGTAGATAAAATAAAAGTTACTGACCAAAAGTGAATTTCTTTTGCCTAAGTAAGCGAATCTATAATCTATAGTTTAAATTTTATTTCATTATTTAAATTTATTAAATATATAAACAACAGATTGCGCAGTCGAAACAATTAATAAACGATGTATACGTAAAATTGACAAAAGTTTGATAAAGCTTCCGACACTAATATTTCGTATTCGCTTCTGATAAAAATATTCCGTTAGTTAAAATTAGCATTGATTACGTTAATTATTATTAATACTGTACAATTATCGTTTTTTATGTTTGTTGATTCTCTTAACTTTGACCGGAGACTACAGGTGTAAATTTATTGGAAATAGATAAAATACAATTTTATGACAAAAAGTGTATTGCTTTTGTTATTGTAAGCAAATCAATAATATATTGTTTAAATATATACAGATTATGCAGTCGAAAAAAAATAAAATAAAGTATTGTAACTAGTTGAAATTATAAACATTTATAACTTTTTAAGTTAAGTTGTTTAAAATAATAATGCGCTGTATTGTATGGAAAATTCTTTTTAAATAGTATACCATTTTCAAACTCTATTTGTAAATAAATTTTTATTGCAGCATTTTAATATAATAACTTTATTAAAAAAAATATGTTATATTATGTAATATAAAATATATTTTAAAAACTAAATTTCCTGTTTGGAATGAATTTAAACATCGTGAATAATACTTTTTTTCTAATACAAAATATAAGATTGTATTAAAATAATTATCCTTAAATATATAATGATTATTTAGGCAGATATTTTTCTATCAAAAAACTTTATTTCATCACAATTTAAAAACAACGATAAAATTAATAGATGCTATAATAACATAAAATCTAGTAGGATTTTACAATGTACTGTCTCATCAAAACTAAGTATAGATCGTGTTATCGTCTCGTGAAAAATTATGAACTTGCAGAGTTATTGGGTATAGTATTATTTTCTTGCCTTAACTTCTTGTAGTCACGAACAACGTTGTCCATCAATGGCTATTTCTCCCTAACCCAGTTCCTTTTTACCTTAAGGGCTCTAATATTTTCTTGTTTAAACCAAATATATAATAACTTTTACTGTGCAAGGATAAATATTTTGCAATCCAATTACAATTTATTGAACATAATATATCAAAGGTGAAATAAAATAAAAAATCTATTAAGTAGAAATCAAGGAGATTAGACAACGGTTGTCTACAAAAATAACCAACCTAATAAATTTTGATTAAAAAAAACAACACTGTTCTCAATAACATAAACTTTTTTTTTTAGATCTTTGGAAAACATAAAACAATTAAAAATAGTAGCGTGGAGATTAAAAAGCAAATGGGAAAAAAACTTGTAGCTAACAATTAAGATTTGTTGTAAGCGAATTTGAAAATTTTATTTCGTATGTCGAGCATGCTTTTTTGAAATTATCTGAGATCAGTTACAACGTATCATAAAGCTTTTATATTGTTTCAAGGGAATTAATTATCAACAATTTGCATTAATTTCATTAAGTTTGTTGGTCTATCTCTTCGGTTTTTTATTAAAGGATTTATTAAATCAAATTTATGAATTTATGTAGTTTATTACTTCGGAATAGTTAAAAATAAAAAATAAAAGTATAAAGTTCAAAATATGTATGGATTGATTTTTATTTTTTAATATTTTTTTTTTTTTTTTTAAATATGACCCAAATCCTTTTGTTTGTTAAAAAAAAAAAAAATCAAATAGTCTCGGAATGGCAGACGGACGTCTGACTGCATTTAAATTAATTTCTGGATTATATATATATCGATGGTTTAGTGGTATTAATACCCAAGTTTATATTTTTAAAATTTAATTGTTTTTTAACCTAAACAATTGCATTGCGGTAAAGATACCAAATTACCCTTCGGTGATTTTATCAACAAACTCCATATTTCTTCAAAGATGTAAAATCACCCCAATTCTTGGGTAGGATTACTCCTATCAGCAGATGTCTTAATATATTTGGGAAAAACAAAAATTCAATGTCATTCATTTTCTTTTAATAATCGATTTTGGTGTTTTACTACTAATAGAGAAAATTGAGCAGTATTACTTGAGTTAAATATCTCATTTTCAGAAAAATATTTTTATCTCTTACCCTCGACATCTTCCATTTACTCTTCTTTCTTGGACAATCAAAAACGCTCGCTCCTTAACGAAAATAATAAACTTATATTTATATATATTATTTTTCAATTGTTAATAATAAATATATTTATCGAGATAAGTTTTACAAATGTCACCTAGCACATATTAGTAATCTTCTTTTGTGAACCTCTCATATGGGATTCACGTAGAAGCGTTCATGGATGTAAAGAAAATATTGTAGACTAACAAAAAAAAAATAGATAAACGTATATTGAGGAAAACGGAAAAAGAAAATAGGTACAGCTAAATTTGAAAATTGGAATCAAATTTTGGTTGATAATTTTCAGTTAATGTTTACAAGTAGCTTATATACTCTAATATTATTTTATTTTAGATGAATATATATTAAAGATCAAAATCAATACAAATAATAATCAATAACCCTTGATGATTACATTGCCAAATTCTTCCTATCTTTTCTAAATTACTTATAATTTCTTCTATAAACAGTGTATTAATTTGCTATCCCATTAATTCCGTTTAGGGAGTTGGTTTCATTATTCCATTTGTGAGACGCGTCAAATCTGGCACGGTGGTAAAGTTCAGCCAAGGCACTGGCTCGGTTTAATCTTGGAAGCAAGGTTACTAACTCCGCTACAATATTGCATTGCTCTTGTTGTTAAGAGATTCCTTTAACAAGGGCTCTGGCCTTACGTACTAAGCCCTTCTCTGAAATCCTGAGTATTTATGATATCTCATAGAATGGTTAGTTAGTCAGCTCCATACTTCATCACGATTTAAATTGATTCATTATAATAAATATTTTATTAGTGTGTGGTAGGAATGGGGGGGGGAGGTAGTTCAGTGAATAGGAGTTCGGAACTAATTTGTTGTGGATCGGCCCCATAAGACCGAATTATACCACCTCCCCCTCCCCCCGATTTATACCTAAGCAACCCGACTCATTTTTTGGATCATATTTTTTAAAATACAGAGAATTTAAAAATAATATTATTTCCGGTTTTACTACAATATACATTTTATTCATAATTTTATATATTAAATCTTAAAAGCTTCTAAAATAAAAAAATAAAATCAGACAGGATTTTAAAATATTTTTAACTACAGTGGAATCCCGATATTTCGTATCCCGATTATTCGTATTTCCGGCTAATTCGTACAAATTTGCCGGTCCCCAGAGAAAATCCCGCCTAATGGTATAAAATCAATGCATTTCAGACCCCTCGGTAATTCGTATTATTTTTATGTTCGAGGTTACTTATAACGTCATATAATTCGTATTTCCAGCTTTAAAATATCGTTACTTAGTACTGTTTTCGAAAGGGAGGGAGAGAACAGTGAAGCAGATATGCCAGGGAGCAGAATGAGAATAAATCCTTTCTAGGAAATCACTCAATTTTTATTGTTTAAGTAATTCGTACTGTTTTCACTCAAAGGAAATGAAGGGAGTAGAACACCCCCGTTCTAGGAATTTTATTAAGCTTTTCTTACAATCACACTTTTATTTACAATTCAGTCTCGTTTTTGTTACCGTTGTGACACGTAATCATGCCTCCAAAATACGTTAGCCTCTCTATTGAAGAGAAACAAAAAATCATAAACGCCGTGACCAGTGGCTGTAAGCTAATTGACGTATCCAAGCATTTCATCGTCCCTGGTTCCACGATCATATCAATTTTGAAGAACAAGGACAAAATCACTTCCCAAACTTGTAGAGAACTTAAAAAAGTGATTCGTACAAACAAGGAATTCAAATGTACCAGTTGGAGGTAATATTTGAAGGGAAAAAGCCCGAGTTTTCACAGAAAAATGGGAATTGAAGAGTTTCGTGCAAGTGATGGATGGTTCGATAGATTCAAAAAATTGCATTAATACGTTTTTTAATTTTTTTATTTTGTACTCCCGATAATTGGTATTCCCGATAATTCGTACCAAATATTCAGTCCCTTGACCATACGAATTATCGGGATTCTACTGTATTTGTTAAACTATTATTGGTGACATGAAATAAAATAATTCTATATAAATAAACTAATTTATCTCCCAAAATATAGAAAGCTAAAAGTAGTGTACCACTTCCGATTTTTCTTCAATTTATGATGTTATATACCATTTTTAATTTTTTTTAAACTTCTCTTTTGGGGTTGCGCGTTGGCTCATTGTGTAGTACCCCGATTTACTTAGTAGTGGGACCCGGGTTTGAATCCGGCTGGGTGGCAGATTGATTATTCAGATTAGGTCTTGTATATAGGTCTTGGGTATATGGAAATATTAATATTGCAAGCAAACTAAATTACAAAATTATTTTCTAAAGGAACAGTAGAAATAACTTAGTCCGAAAAATTATGCCTGGCAAAAAAATGAATTCTTCTTCACACGGTTCTATGGTTCATGGAGGACTTTGGTCTCTTTGACAGTTTTCCTCCTCTTTGACCGATCTTCTGAGGCTCATCTCCATATTCCCATCCCCAGGATTCTAAGGTCTGCTTCCACATCGTCCAGCCATTGCAGTCTAGGCCTACCTATTCCTCATTCTCCATCTGGGTGTCTCTCCAAGATCTGCTTTGTGAGCCTTAGTCCATAAATTCGATGAACGTTGGGTCACGTTTCTGGCCACATCTTATTATTTGATACAATAAAAGGGTTCTCCTGAAATGATTGCTATATATAATATTTCGCACACCACATACCAATTATTGAGTTTCATGATGGTCTAATCATCTACCATGATAATCGCTAGCTTAGAAACAGTTAAGTTTCCACCACTTATTAAAGCATTCATGAAATGTCTGGTAGAACTTTTATTTACTTCATATTAATAATAGTTCAAGTCAAAACATATTTTTTATAAATTATGACGCCCTTTCTTCAGGTACATTTTGTTCAAAAGTTTGAGGGAGTTATATCGCAGCTCATTGTAGTGAGAACTAATCGTATTTTTAAGGGCCCGATATTGGAACTAAATATTGGCCTGGGCTAGTCAGGAGGATGCAAATGGACACCTTTGTGGAGGTTAATAGCGATCGGGACCAGACGGGGAGGTAGCAAGGAGGTTAGGGAGGTAGTGAGAGAGTGGAAGGCATAAATTAGGAGGGCAATTCCCCGCGAGAGGAGTGCTCTAAAGAGGCTACCGATGTGCCCCGGCTTATCCATATTGTAGCCCACCCTCGGCGCTCCACCCCCCTCCACCTTAAAACTAAATAGATTTACCTTAGGTTCAGGGTCCTCCCTACCGCCAGTCGCTCAGGGATGTATGCACATATGATATTGAACACTTTAGGGTTTAGTCACTTTACATAGGTAGCCATGAACAAAACTTGACGAAATTTTAAAAGTAGAAATGGATCATGGGCTACTTATTAGAAGGTCGACTACTGGGAGGAAACCTCGAAGGCGCTCCAGTGGTTATAACCAGGATTTCATTCAGAAGATTGGTTGTATAAGAGGAAAATCCCTCAACCAAAATGAAGCAGAAACCGGGAGGAGTTGCTGCGATTAGTTGAGGCTCCTCGACACTAGAAGTGGTATGTGGAGAAGATTAAGAAGATAGATATAAGATAAGATAGATGAAACAAGATATTTAGGAACCCTCACGTGTAATATGAACTTGATAACTGAAAAACTTTCCCTAAGTATAAATGATTTGGTAGATGTAAAAAGTATAGGTATTCAGACACCTGGATATCTTGAAACTTGACTTAGATGTACCTGATCTGAAGATGTACCTCTATACGCATAGAGGAATAATTCTGCACGATGCTCAATAAGATATAGGAAAGAGGTCTTAGTTGCGACATTTCAAAAAATTTCATTTTCTTAGTTTTCCACAGCCAAAACGCTTGCATGAAATGACTTGAAAGTTTTCATAAAGATGCATTTGAGAATGTTTGTGTCTAGCAAGGATTCCAAGCTAATATTTTAACGAGAGTAAATTTGTTATGTTGGCGAAAATTAAGTACAAAATAAAAAAACCCTGCCCCATTGTAATTCATGAAATATGCGGGTTTGAATATATCGCCGGGGTTGGTAGGTGGCAATTTGTTTCTAAGGCTATGGTTGTGCAAGTAGAAGATTCGGCTATCACACTCAACAGCCAGGTTTTTCTTCCAATTAAGGGTACCGACTTTAATGAGACTGGGTGAACCCAGGAGAGTCTCCAGAATTGATAGAGTCGATTATCTCAGAGCAGGGCTCGGCAACCTATGGTTCACGGAGTGACCTATTTGATAATTTCAATTGGCCAACTTTAGTTCACAATATAAATTTTAATACTTACAATTAATCATAAGACAGAAATCAGAGAAGACTGAGAACGTTTATTAAGGCAAGTTCATTCTACTATTAATATATTAGTGGAAAAATTCCAACTAAAAACCTTAAGTCTCTAAACTAAAACAGGAAATTGAAAATACCTGTCCAATATTTCGCCTATTCAGGCATCCTCAGGGCAGAAAGAGAATAAAAGCAAAGCAAAACATGAATAATGCACCCAAAAAACACATCCCACCACCTCCAAGGCTCAAATGCAACTACTGAATCATAGGGAAGGTTACTAGATTCCCAGCTGGCTAAGGTTAGATAAAAACAGCTTATAAATACTCCAGATTTGAAACATCAATATACACTCACCAAACCCCAAAAAACCCAACAGGAAAACAAAATAAAATAAATAATAGTAACAAACAACACAAGAACAGAAGACAAAAAACCATATGAAAAACTGAAAGTAAAAGTGCAAGAAAAAAAGATAATTTATAATTTTAGTTTTCAATTTCCTGTTTTAGTTTAGAGACTTAAGGTTTTTAGTTGGAATTTTTCCACTAATATATTAACATTCATATGATGTCTCTGTTGACCGTTCCCTTTTTCAATATATATTTTGTGTAATAACCATAAGTCCACTGGTTTTTTTTTTAATTCTCTTTTTTTCTTGCACTTTTACTTTCAGTTGTTTGTTACTATTATTTATTTTATTTTGTTTTCCTGTTGGGTTTTTTGGGGTTTGGTGAGTGTATATTGATGTTTCAAATCAGGAGTATTTATCAGCTGTTTTTATCTAACCTTAGCCAGCTGGGAATCTAGTAACCTTCCCTATGATTCAGTAGTTGCATTTGAGCCTTGGAGGTGGTGGGATGTGTTTTTTGGGTGCATTATTCATGTTTTGCTTTGCTGTTATTCTCTTTCTGCCCTGAGGATGCCTGAATAGGCGAAATATTGGACAGGTATTTTCAATTTACTGTTTTAGTTTGGAGACTTAAGCTTTTTAGTTGGAATTTTTCCACTAATATATTAACATTTATATGATGTCTCTGTTGACCGTTCCCTTTTTCAATATTCATTCTACTATGTTTGTAATTATTTTCTCAATAAAATATACTTATTTACAAATGTTTTATTATGAAAATATCTCTGACCAAGTCTTTTTAATTTGTATTGGTTGATTTGTATCCGACAAAGGTTTAATGTAAAAAGGTTTCGAGCCCTGATAGAGTCTGTTAACTCAGTAAATTATTTATCTGACACAACCAATCTCGAATTCGGGACCTGGTAGCTCCATAGGCTTTAAGAGGAAACAAATTATTATAAATAAATTAAATTTAAGACAAAGTACTTGTAATAAGTGGTATGAATATATGAATGCGACAATGTATAAATAAATAGATAATATTCAATGTTACACCCTATTTTTGTATTTACGAAGATAAATACTTTTGTAGGCTCCCATTCATTAAAATCCATCAACTAACATTCCACAAAGTTTCAACAAAATAATTCCAGAATATGAAGTGCCTAAATACTTATCATATTTAAAAAGAAGTAGGATAGAATGCAGGAATGCTCCCAATACCAGTCTGCAAGAATTGGGTCAGGACCTTTGACTTTAATTGGAATTAGAATTATGGTTTTAGGTATATTTCATTAGTGGTTCGTATTTTCGATTACGTTAGCTCACATCACCCTTCGGACCCAAGATGGAGGCGACCCCTTGTGTTACCTCAAGGAGGCTACTAAGAACTGTCGGAAGTGACGTCATAGATCGATGGTCGGGACCCGAAATGGCCAAGGGGCAAAAGGGGGTAATTACCTGCGGGGGGGGGTCTCAAGGATTAGATTGTTTTAGCATCCACTTCCGGATCCTATCCCTTCGTCGGAGGAACAAGGCTTCTGATCTAGGGTAATCGCAGAATATATAGCTACTTCTCGCTATAAAGCTGTCATGAAATTATATTACAGTCATTAATTTTTGCAGTTTTTTTTAACATTCTTGATTTTAGAAGTGCAGAAGCCCTATATTTAATTATTTATGTATATATTCGTTTGGATATATCGTTGTATTGTCGTTATATCGTTGGTCATACATATATTTTATTTTATGAAATATAAGTAATTTTAAGTGTTTTAAAATTTCACTTTGCATTACATTGAAGAAAAAAGTTTTTATTCATTACATACTTTCAAACCGACATAGAATCTACTAAGTTGATTTTGCACAGCAACGTTTTAGCTCAGGTTGTAGTGCACTTAGTTGCTAAGCTATATGCTCCGGTAGGTTCTGATTTATCAAAGTTAAAATGGGTTAGCTTTTATTACACATCGAAGGGACAGAGGTCCGGCGCACAGTGGTGTCAGAGCGGAAAAAAAATCGATTTTCGATAGCGCTGTTTTCGATAATCTAGTTTGTGATTCTCACACTATATAAGCTACAGAATCTAGGAACAGCATGATTTTTTTCCTTGTTCCAAGGGTATTCCCAATAATTTAATTCCCCTGTCAGAATAATGTAAGTTTGACCAAATTACAAAATACTCTAAGTGATATATAATTTTAAATGAGGGAGAAAACATTATCAAATTGTTTCCCTGGTCTACGATGGTCAACTAAGCCACACATCAGTCAAACTGGGCAAACAATAAAATTAGAGCGCTTTACGACGTTATAAGTTACGATTTTTAAATAATTATTGAGAACAGCTAAGATTACAAAAAAAGCTCCGGCTTCCTCCTAGATGTAGACGGTCACTTTTCAATCAAGACGTGTTAAAGTTAAGATTAGAACAACAATCATCTGCCTTTATCTGCCTATCCGTTCATAACGCCGCAAAGACAGGAATGGTTTAGAGTTTTTTCAATGATTGCTAGGTAGCAAGTACAATAACGGGAGTCGACTAAACTCTAATCCACCGGATCGCTATCATGCTGTAAGTCATAAATAGCAATGCAATGATCAACCCAGAAAAATTCCGGCTCTTCTTAAAAGGAACAGCAGAGATGGCCATTGAGAAGTATGCATGGTACTACATGCCATCCACAGTGCATAAGATTTTGTTGCATGGTGTTGAAATAGTGTAGAAGTCGATTCTCCCAGTCGGAATATTGTCGGATGATTCACAAGAAAGTAGAAATAAGGATTACAAGACTTTCATGATCAGAAACTCACGGAAAATGTCTCGTATATCTGAACCAACGAAGACGTGTTTCACAACCTACTCGAGACTTCGGATCCTTTTTCACTAACATGAGACCTCAACCAAAGAAAAAGCACCAGGAAATCAGTGATGCGGCTAAAGAACGATTAATCTAATTCCCTTGACTTTGGAATCGTAAGTTTCTTTTCAATTTGAACAACCTTTGACTTTAAATCCCTAGTTTTATTATTTACAAAATTATCCAGTTTTTAAGCTTCCTTGAATTTTTAATTGTTAGCATTATTTAATGTAAATATACACTCAAAATACTTGTTACAACTTGTTTTGGAGCGTTTAACCTACTCCGAAAATTGCAGAAATTTTTATCTTTCCAACAGGCTTTCATTTCCTCATTAGTTTTTTTATTTTATTCAAAATTCAAATAAGAACCAGTTGAACTTGATGTATTTTTTTGTTCTGAGTCGAATGAGACCAACCCCAGGTTTCTGTGTTGATCCGTATATCCCGTTGATCGTTGATATATATCTCGAGATATTGAATTTTTTCCGGTTTTTGGACATTCGACCCCAGTGTGCGGCGTACCACGTATGGATTTAATAGCTGTCAAAGAAATACCAAAGCTAATATTTATTTATTCCAATTGATTTCAGGTATTTCTAAGGAACATGCGAAAATCGGTCAAATCAGTTATTGCACTCAAATCCCGATACATTATAGCGTAGCCCCTTAAATCCTAAACTTAAATCCTTTAGCATTGATTATTTTTTGTTTTGATACTTTTCTAATCATCGAACTTTGTGCGAACATTATTTAACAATACATTTGACTAAATAACTAATACTAATATAATTTCATTTTATTCAATATACTCCAATTACCAAAAATAATCAGATGAAACATTAGAAAAATAAGCAATTATTTTCACAGATATAGATGCCAATTAAATAAATGATTGTTAGAAATAGCTCATAACAATATTTCATAATTATTAATTTATTATATGTTAGGGAGATAAGCTAGTTGCATGAAAGAAATCATAAAACAAAGTTTAATATTCAGGATCGGATCAGTTCCTAAAATGTTATTTCCTAAAATAAAAAAAATGTTATTAGATCTACAATTGTATTTATATTATTCGCAAAGACATTATATATAAGATACTCGTGTAATTTTTACAAAAAGAATAAGACGAAATCATAAAATGACGTTTATTACATGAAATATAAATGGGATAACAATTTAATGCTCTATTACTTAACTCCCTTAGTGGAGGTTTACCAAAAGAAGATCGAAAATACAATATGTGCCAAATGCCATTTGTATGATTTCTAAATAAGTATTTTTTATTGTTTATTTTTACTTAATTACAAATAGTCCTTTTTAACATGAGTAATATTTAGTATTAATATTGTAAATTACAAAACATAAAAGACTAAATTAAATGGAGATAATGTTCCTGAAACTTCATAATGACATTTATTACCAGTTATATGTTATACTAACCCTCTACAATTATTACATAATACTATATTATAAAAATACTAATGAAAGCCGATTTTAACGAAGATTTATTTCTTCGTAACTAAGTGTTTTTACGGAATTTCTTATGGACATAATTAGAGATTGAATAATACTTTTTAGAAAAATAAATTCATGATAGTCAAATAATGTTTTAAAAAAACGTTAACTCTAAGTGAATAAAGAGAAATAAATAAACGTCTATATTTTCCCCTGTCACTCTAAAGGCGAATGTGTCATAAAGTGTTTACTATGGTGAATTAATATACATATAGCTAAATTAGTGGTAATTACTATAGTGTGATTGGAGGAGGTGTGTATGTGATGTGGCAGGTGCGGAGGCGCACCCGATCCAACCAGTTATCGAGATCCGCAACCACGGCTGCCATCATAGAGGCCTTCGTCCGGCCCAGTCTGGCGGACCCCCTCTACGATCCGGAAGGTAGGCAACAACCAGATTGCTAAAGCATGCTATAGTAGTATATAGTAATCTTAGTAAGTTATAGTCCAACCATAGCAAGTCATGTAAGCACTAATATTGTTGGAGAAACCAAAACAAAAATATATTTACATATAGCTATGTAATGTACAGACCATAGTTTTAGAAGTGATTGGAGTGGAAAATAAGAATAGTAAAAAATATGATGCTTATAAGAACTAGGGCACGTAGGCATGTAGCAAGACTCCTTTCTGAGGGAGGTTGAATTCGTACGAATCCCCTGTGGAAAACTTTATCGTAGAGTAGAGATGTTTTTGAAATATATATACATATTTATATGTTTTTGAGCATTGAAATGAGTGGAAAGTGAAGAGGTTTTAATTGGTTTGAAAGCAAGAGTAAAAAATTAACAAGTGTTGAATTAATAATAGCTTCAATAGAAGCCAATACTGTTCGATAAATATTTTATTTCAAATGAATAAAAAAAATATTAATTTATTGATCATCATCATTCATTACATCGAAGATTCATTCATCAAGATGGTATTCTACCTTTTAATCCGTAAGTAATTTACTAAATTGTGTTTATAGTAATACGTTTTTAATCGTTTAGAAGTGTTGATATGTTAGTAAAAATTACTCAAAACTCCAAAAATATCAATGAAATAATTATATTATAAAAACCAGTAATAAACAAAGCCTTAAGTCTAATAATGGAAAATAACAAACCAGGCGATGAAATATTTAAAAATACCTGTACCACTACAACCCGTGAACGGGTCTGGAGTTCAGTACATGGTAGAGACTGGTCACGCTCAACCGCCAGGCCCCCCCCCCCTTATTTCGGGTACCCTATTTTTAAAACATTTTATAGAGCCAGGGTGAGCCCCAGTAGGGTCCTAATCCTATATGATCCATCTCAGGCTGGAAACAGACTAAATAAAATTCTTCCTGCAGCGGAATTTGAACCAGGATTTTTGGCATGGCAACTCATTGATCAACCACTGAGCCACTACGCTCATGATGAGATATACTAAAATAAAAAATCACATGAATATAGACCAAACGTAGCACATCTTACTTAAATAGTCCAAAGAGGCTCATCCATCAAAGTCTTTGTCTTTGCCTTAGTTTTTAATTGAACGCCTTGACCTTGGGGTTGGCTAGGTTCCTGTCTCTGATTGATGAGTCTATTTGGACTGTTGAAGTGAGATGTGCTGGATTTGATCTTTATTGATGTGATCTTTTACTTTGGTCTACCCCCTAATAATTTCTGTATTAGCGAAAATTATTCTGCATTTATAGGGTTATTGAACATCAGTTTCTCAATTATTGTACTATTTTATTTTAAGGTAAAAAAAATATTATATTTTATTATATATTAATAATATATAAAATCAGTCAATCAATCAACACTGGCTCTACAAACCAGTACGGGTGTTGGCCGCATCAAGACGTCGCCTCCACTCTTCTCTGTCCTGTGCCAAGGTCCTCCAAGCTCTGGATCCAACAATGCTACCTGCATCCTTCTCGACCTCGTCTGCCCATCTTAATCGTAGCCGTTCAGGTTTCCTTTTTCCGTCAACGTACCCAAATAGCAGTCTCTTTTGAGTAGCGTTGTCCTCCATTCCAGCCCATCTAAGCCTAGCTATTCTTATATACTGAACCACGTCTAGCTCCTGATACATCCGATGTATCTCTGCATTCTGCCTGGGTCTAAATTGACCGCCAACTCTTACTGCTGCATATACCCTTCTTAATTGTTTTTCTTTCGAAGAGCAGTAAACTATTGGCATCAGACCTTATCATTGTCTTGTAAAGTATCACCTTGGCTCTTCTTGATATCAGATGACTTCTTAAAATTTTTGCCATCCCAAAATAACATTTATCAGCGGTCAAAATTCTTCTTTGAACTTCTGCTCCAGTTGAGTTATCCGCTTTGACCAAAGAGCCAAGGTAGACAAAACTGTCAAACGTGTAGGTACCAAAAGTGATGTGATGATGGGTGTTGATTGCCTTGAAGGCCTTGCAAGGTCACTTGAAGACCCATCCGCCGTCCAGCTTTTTCCAAAGCAAGAAACGCTTGCTGTAAATCCCTCTGTGTTCTTCCGACTATATCTATGTCATCCGGGTAGGCCATTATTTGGATGGACTTAGCCAGAATCGTACCAGTGACTTTTAATCCTGAGTCTCTTATGACCTTTTCAAGTGCGAAATTGAATAACAGGCACGAGAGTCCATCCCCTTGTCTCAGACCTATAGTTGTCCCAAATACTTCAGACAAGTTATTCTGGATCTTGACCTGGCTTCTCGACTCCCTCATCAGCCATTTCACAAGGCTTATCAATTCTTTGGGGACAATCATTTCTTCTATACCTTGATACAGTTTCCCCCTGAAGATACTGTCATAGGCATTGCTAAAATCCACGAAAAGGTGGTGAGTCGTTATATTGTACTTTCTGGGCCTTCCCATAAGAATTCTCAGGGCAAATATTTGATCAATACAAGATCTACCATTCTTAAATCCGTATTGGTACATTCCTATCTCTCTTTGGGCATGGGAGAGCAGTCTTTGGTACGCCACATTGGAGAGGACTTTGTAGGCAGAGCTGAGGAGTGTTATGCCACGATAGTTATCACAATTCATCTGGTCTCCTTTCTTGTGAAGAGGGAGGATAAGGCCAATGCACCAATCACGCGAGAGAGTTTTGTTTAACCTAAGACTATGAAGAAGAAATTATTTATATAATATTATAATGTATTAAAAACATCTTTAGGACGGGTTCGGAAACCAAAGAATAATAAGAATATGTTTATCATCCAGTATTATAGAAACTTTTTTTTATTTTTTATTTTTGGATTTTTTTATTGCATTTAGACAATTATTTTATACATCTTATATTATTTTAAATGAGTTTTAAGGTAATTTTTATTAGCATATTTATTTTATTAACATAAACCTAAATACGATTTAGTAAACTATTAACTTAATGATTTACTAAAAACCTATCAAAGTGCACATTATTATTTATTATTAAAATGTAAGGAAGAAAATAGTTGGGGGTGCAGTCAAATAAAAACACTAAATAAAGTGGTTACTTATTTAATTAAATAAGTGTTTTTAGTGTTTAGTGTTAGTGTTTAAATAATTATTTAGTGTTTTTATTTGACTGCACCCCCAACTATTTTCTTCATTACATCTATCCTCTAGTCAACCGTCCCCTCACTTCTTATTATTAAAATGATCCAATCATAAGGACTAGAAAAAAATTAATTAAATTGCTTAACACAAGGAAATAAAAGAAAAATGGATAATCACAATTGGTTAGCTATGAATGAAATCGTTTCAATCCTAATGACTTTTTACATATATTTTATTTCCGTTACTTTGATTTATGAATATTGATAATATGAAATATCAAAATAAAACTATCAGAACAAATAAGAATATGTTTCTATATAAACATGAATATTTCTAAATTTTCCCAACATCCCTACAATACCATAAACATGTTATACAAATAAATATAATAGTCAAATATATTAAAATAATTTACTATTTTTTATGATTCGTCAAGAACTTAATGTAAGTATTTTTATGATTTAGATTGTTATTATAAAATATATGAGGCGTTCAGGATCAAAAGCGAATCGATAACTCGAAGATTTCCAAACTTGACTTTTTCACAAGTTTTGTGAAACAATTTCGATTAACTCAACACTCTGTCAACTTATTTCTCATGGTTTTTGTCCAGTTCTGAACCCGAAGTTCGGGACCATGAAGCATTGCTTGACCAAACGAGCGAATATGTGAAAGCCAAGTATTAAAATTTGTAATTATCCACATTAATGCTGAAAGGTATAGTGTAACTGTTTGTCGATGGATGTTGGGTGGCTATTCCTTAGGAGCGTAAAGTCATAAATAATAGAAAGATACTAAAGAATTACTTTATGGAAGGAGGAGCTAAAGTGAATCGAGAAGTGACGTTGTTACGAATGCCATGAGCTACTACAGTTGAACATTATCACCTTTAACCTGGAAGAGAATCTAAATTGGGAGATGAGGTTGATCATAATGAGCATATGATCTCAAAATTGTGGCAAAGTGTTTTAAACAAAAAGAAATATCCCCTGACAACAATAGGTGTTTTAATAACCTTTCTGAGATATTATTTCAAAAGCCCTAAGTTTGAACAATATTGGAGATAGAAGGGCCGCGGGGCTGGCTGGTGATTAGCCATTTAAATCAGAGGAAGAGCTGGACCCACAATGGGTTCGGGAAATGATCCGATTGGTCCGGGAATGAACCTCATTGTGTTCCTCCAAGGCCCGCGTCACAAAGAGGGACAATTAATAGTCAGTCCGATATCTCACCCAATCCCCTCCCCAAATACTCCATAAATCCCAATCCAAGGTCTTCCAATCCTACTGTGATAATGTTGCTATTGAATCACATGGTGCTATTCCCCTAATACAACCCTAATCGGGCGATTAATATTTGAATTAGTCAAATCACTTTAATACGGTGGATCCCTATATCATCAGAAACCTAGGTCTGGAATTATAAAATGCTTAATATAGCCCATTATTGCGAGTTTACAGCTCGATAGGTGGGGTTTGGATTTTTGAAAGGGAGTAAAAAATCCTTGTTTATATCGTCCTTCGAAAGGGATTTAGAATGGGGCTTCTGAGGCAGTGTGGTGTCAGGTAATCTTTAAAAATCCCAATCCTGTTTATACCTGGAGAGGTTTTTAAAAAATTTAGGTGTCCAACTGTATTTTCTACTCAAGGCCACTGATACATTATTCAGTTAGTTACTCAGTCATCTTCTAAGTTATGATTGATAACAAAGGTAACAAACAAAAATTTTTTGAAAACTTTTTTAACTTGATTAATAGTTGATCTTTATAGATGTTTATGTGCTGAATCGAAATCTGGCCTTAGTTTTTTGTATTACCCATAGTTATCCCATAGCTATAAAATTGTTGCTCTCTCTTCCTGTACACATAAATGCTGGTTCCAACAGCCAACAAGTTCTTTTCTTTTAGTCTAGAGCCAAGCAATTCAGCTTTTTCTTTCGTTAAGCCAAGATCCCTAACCAAGTCGTTAAGCTCGATTTGAGTAAACAGTTTAGGCTCTACATTTTCTGTAAAACATTGGAATTCTTCATCATCTTGTTCCTCTAACTTCGATTGTACATCAGAAAATACTTCCGTTGGAATAGAATTTAAATCATCTGGTGGTACAGGGACCGGTAAATCTACACCGTGCCCTATTGGTCGGATGGCGGACGGAAGGTTCGGGTAGCTTATTACCTTCTTGTTTTTTGAGTTATCGGAATGATTTCTTGGCTCCCTCCATATCATAGGAAAAGTAAATTTAAAGGTTTTTTTTCTCCTTTTTCGACCATTTTCTTAGATCTTCAATTGTACCCAATTTCCATGTTGGTTTGTTTAAAGATGTATACAATCCAGACGGAATTCGGTCTCCCAAGTTTAGTTGACGTGCGATGATGGTGGTGTCAAGGGATTTTGTTTGTTTTGGTGGCTTCAATAGATCTAATTTGATTCTTATTTTCCTCCCTATGTATAATTCTGATGGAGTTTTAGCGCTTGACAAGGGTGTTGATCGCATCAGAATTTCTTGTATTTACCTGTGAAGAGGTAATGAGCCATCGCCTGCTCATTTCGTTCCGCAATTCTATTTGTGGATGGATGGCCAGAGGCTATAAACTTCTGGAAAATCCCGTGTTCTAAACAAAAGTCTGAAAAAGACGCACTCTTAAATATTGTTGCATAGTCCGAAACAATTACTTTTGGTAAACCGTGTGTGGAAAGGATGTCTTGGAGATAGCTAATGGTAAAGTCCGTTGAAGGGGGCTTTTTGAATTGCGAATCTCCAGCCATCTGGGCTTTGCATCCACTAATATTAGGAAATAGTGGTGTTGGAATGGTCTGGCAAAGTCTATCTGTACCCTTTCAAAATTATCTTCCCAATGGCGAATCGGTGCTTTTGAGGGGTTCTTATGCACAAGTACAGGAAACGTGAAAGTGAGGTTAGGTTGACAGTAAACAAAACATCAGCTGTTAACAGAAAAAAGAATCAACCTTTTTTGCCCTGCAAATATGTTTCAGCAGTGCTACCAACTTCATCCACACCAATAGACCTAGTTTTTCAGTTATTTATTTTAAATATTAAAGCAGGTCAATTCTTAAAAAATCGCTTAATTTAATAAATTTAACTATAAAATGCGAATAAATTGCGGGTGGTACAGCTTTTTTGATATCATATTTGGATTCAGCACCCTAAAAACTAAGAATAAGGTATTTTCGGTATTAAAGTGTTTTCATCGTTGGCCTGTGTAAGACCATATCCTGATCCTACCTTCCATCGTAGTATCGTCCGATCAGCCATAGCATAATAAAATGACGCTATGAGAAACAAAGAAACAAACGGCCTAATAAATTTTTCCTACAAATGATACCATTGCATGAACAATCGTAAACGTTTGATTACGTGTGGATAGTAAAATCATACAATATATCTTCATGTACCTAAAGAGATGCAATACAACTATAGCTTATATAAGCATCAAATCAGTTTTACATTTATAGAAGAAGAAACAACAACTCCTGCGATGCCATTGGAGCTAGGTAATGGGTAGAGTGCTCAATTACTATGCTGAAGACTCAGGGTTAAATCCGGCTGTGGCAGCTAAATGATTTAATCTCTTAACAGCCACGGATAAACGCTGAAGAATCTACAAACCGTTCTGGGGATCACCTATACTCTATAAAGTAGGTACGTTTATTAAAGGGAAAACAGGTAGCTAAGCGTGATCTCGGACCAATTACCTGCAAGCACAACCGTTGTACTTGAAACAGTATAGTCACTGCCATGTACTGAACCCAAGAACCTTCGTGTGCTATAGTAGTAAAGGTTGTTGCGCGTTACGAAAGGAATTTCCAACTTTTGAAGGTAGATCGGCATAATATCCTCTTGCAGTAGTTGGTGAAAACTTTTGTTAAATACCATCATTCTTACAGGATCGCTTTCTATCTTCTGTTCATTAAATGGTAGTACCCTAGCCAATATTTTTAAATTTTATTACCTTTCCTTGCAGCAGCAGGGGTTTCGAAGAGAAGAACGTGTATTCTTTTGTTATGTATCTACCCTTATCATTTTTATCATCATAGTTCAGAGTTTACACCCTCGGATGGCTTCCGCCATGAAGGTCCCATACACTAACGAAAGTGTCTTTGAACATAAGAACTTCCATAAGTGTAGTTCTCTTTATTAATAAAAAGAGGAAAGACTCTGGCTGCAAGAAAGAAGATGCCAGTCGTCTTCAGGCCTCCAAGTTAGGCTTCATTAATATGTAAAAGACATATGGTGGTGTGCTATGTAGTTGCTGTTGAGTTCGGTAAACACCATTTTGCTAAGATGTACCAGTTTTAAAAGCTTTTCACATATAAAAACTGAAGGCACCATCAAATAAAATAGGCAGGATCTTCTTCACAAGCTAAAAAAAAGTTGATTGCTTTTTAGATTTAGTAGAATATGCTTTAAGCGTTTAAAAATGACTCCAAATTGGCCCTTAATTTTATCTCCTTATCAACCCAGAGGGAGGAACGTTGAAATAGATTATAATAAATTTACTGCATCTAATTTATACGTACAGGCGTAGCGACAATATATTGACACTTCCTACCTTTTTCCATTCATTACCTACTTCAATATCTATTTTAGGAATAAGTAGCGTTTGATAAGAAATATGTCTCTCTTATGTCATTATAATTCTATCGAATACTGAAGACAGTGTAAAACTACCACCAAATACGTCCATATATCTTTTTTTTTAATTTACTATTGTTTTTATATGAATTTCCAATGAAGCAGGGAGTGCGAGACTCTGATAACTGTTAGAAACAATATCCCTTAATAATCAAAGAGTACTTAGTAATATAGGAAGAAGCTAACTTGCCATTTTCTAAAAAAAAAGAAGCTGCTGGATATACGAAAAATCTGCCACATTTAACAATTACAAACACCTAAATCACAGAAAAATAAACTAAAAAGCTAAGTAAAGGAAATTAAAATTAATTATAAATAACAATAAAAAACAATAAGATTTTGCTTCAACTTAAATAAGTCCCAAGAAAGCCTTAAAGATTCTGTCTCAACTACGTCACTGTTGTGGAATCCAACCGGGGGTTGAGAAAAGGCATCAGAGTCCAAGGCATCTTGCAAAAAAGTGGTCATTGCCTGAAGATAACTTTTAAAGCAATTATTTCAACGCATATAGTACTGTTATTAAATAAATAGCCTACCAGTAACTATAACAGTTAAAAATGTTTCTAAGCAAACAGTTGTGCATGGTGAATTAGCCGATATCACGCTTAAATCTTAGGTTCTTCCCCAAACAAAAATGTCCACTTTATAAAGACTGATTAAGTCCCAGAAGGATTTCTAGCACATCTTGTTCGACCCATGACGGTTATCAACCATTTTAATTTTATTTAAATACTTCAAAATGTTAATTAATAATTGATAATTTAATTTAGCTACTAATTCTTGTAATTATTCAACGACTCTTATTTTTAATCTAATATTCTAAAGATTCAATACATTTCTGTCAAAGTTTTATTATTTTTAAAATGCTAATACCTTCCTAATAATAGAAAAAGTATCCCAAAAGTTCTAACACGTACCATTTGGCACAAAACCACTTACTCTTTAACCCTTACCAAAAAAAATCAAAAAAAAAATCGAATACCCTAATGTACCTTCTGCCATAGGACCTGGTCCTCCCAATGAAGACTTACCAGTACCGACTGCGCCTTTAGAGTGGCAAAATATTGTTTTAGGAGATTATGGCAACGATGCCACATCATCAAGCAGCTCAGAAGAAGAATGTAGCGACGCCACATTTGTTCTAGGTTCCAGTGCGCCACATTTGATTCTTCAAAATGAACTACATGATTTGGAACGTGATTTGGGGTTGTCAAAGGAACAATCAGAACTTCTTGGTTACCGTCTTAAGGAGTGGACTTTGCTAGCCAAAGAAACAAAAATTACGAATTTTCGGAAAAGAAATGCTGCGTTTTCTGCATTTTATACTATGGAAAATTCCTTGTGCGCGTGTACTGATATTGATGGCTTAATGCAGGAACTCAATATCGAGCATTCGTGAGCGGCGCTTATTCATAGACTCGTCGAAATACAGTTTCAAAGCTGTGTTACTTCAGAATGGAAATATCAAACCATCTATAACCAGTTGCCCATTCAGTGACGATGAAAGAAGACTATGAAACTCTGCGTACCGTTTTAGAGAGAATTAGCTACAACCGGTTCAAATGGCAGATATGTAGGGATCTAAAATTAATAGCAATTTTAGTAAGACTTCAGGGAGGTTTTACAAAGTATTGCTGTTTCCTGTGTTTGTGGGGCAGTCGTACAATAAATGATCATTGTGTAAGGAAGATTTGACCGGAAAGGATAGAATTTCAACCAGGAAGTAAAATTGTTAAATATGTGCCTCTTGTAGACCCAAAAAATGTTCTTTTGCCACCTTTGCACATTAAACTTGGGCTCATGAAAAACTTTGTGAAAGCCATGAGTAAAGAGGGCGAAGGGTTAACATTCCTAAGGGAACTCTTTCCCCAGTTTAGTGACGCCAAACTTAACACATTAGAAAATCGTTGGACGATGTTCATTTTAATGAAAAGCTCAGCATGCAAGAACTTAGGGCTTGGAACGCATTTGCAAATGTCGTGAGTGGCTTTTTAGGCAACAAGGTTGGAGAAAACTACGAACCACTGGCTAATGAACTTTTAGACTCGTACCAGTTATTTTAAGGTGAAAGATTCCAACAAGATATGAGAACAATGGAAATTCGGTATCAAGGACGATGGGATCCAGCAATGATGGGTGATTACTGCTGGTTTATAAAAAGATAAGATGTGACCCCCCATAAAAGAAAAAATAAATAAATTTAACGTGTTTTAAAAAAAATTTGTTGATGTATGTATGCTCCTTAGATATTAACTTAATATAAATTATAAAAATAATCGATAAAGGAGTTAGAAAGCTAAGAAAAAAGTTTGTGTCTTGGCCGGGATTCGAACTTATATATATTTATATCGAAGACATATATTTAGAGCTGAGCCATCTGATTGACAAGAGCTATCATGAGATTCGATTGGTCAGTCTGCGGTGGTTGAGGTATGTAGGCGAAAGGTTGTGGAGGCTCTGATGGTGGTGGAGCATGGTTTGGCTGGTTAATGGTTGCGATTCGGTTGTCATTTTGGTACCTTGTAGATAATTAGTCATTACTTTGGGTATGTTTTGGTTAGTACTGATCTGCTTAGATCTCTTTTCTTCCATCCTTTTAGTCACTATTTCTTCTATTCTTTTCCTTTGGAGAAATTTTTTCTATGAGAAGCGACGTGCACTCCCTCGCAATTCGAGCATTTTGGTTCGTCTAGTCGCGGACATTCAGTAATGTTATGTGAGCCGCTGCATCTTACAGATTTTATGGTGTGGGTGCAGTCGTTTTTTGTGTGCTCAAATTGCTGACATTTATAGCACTGGGGCGATAGGATATCCTTTTTTGGGATGTATATCACATCCGCGAATATAGATCTACTGACGTGGCGTACGTTGTATTGTATATCTTTTATAGTGACATAAAAGATATACATGTTTGTGGAACAGTTATCACTATATACGTGATAATTCCATTTTCTTTCCGTCCGGTGCAGCCTTTTGCATACGTCTTGTGTCCGAAGTCTGAATAGGTCCAATTGCCTTCCTGTCATCAGATATGGGAATAGAAAGATCAAGATTTTTTATCACAATTTTTTTTTAGTTTTGTCGTGTTTTCAGGTGCAAAACTATGCTATGTGCGTTGATCCGGACAGGCTGAACCGCTTTCAGGACAAAGAATTTTATATGTATAGATGGCAGCGAGATGCGGTAGATTTTACTGCATGGATTATTTAAGTGTTCAAAGTAGAATAATATGGTACCAAAAAGTTATCTGGGACAGAGCCGGAACATGATTAAAACCTTACCTTAAATAAATATTTTACTTACTGATTATACAAAAACAGTAAAACTAGCAGTTAAGTGCTGATATTAATTTCCAATAAACCATGAAAACATTATTTACTTACCTCGCAAACAACTGAGGAAAACATATCACTGGTCATTCAAACCATAAAAACTATATAACTAATTATATTTTAAAAAAAAGCGTACTAAGTGAACCATCGCATCGTAGAAAAAGTGTGTTCAGCTGTCGTTTAAGATAAGTCAGAGCGGCTTATCGTCCCGATATTTTGCCGAGCAGGTAGGCCAGATAGTTATGAATCAGGGAATGCCAATTTTGATTGCATTTATTGAATTTCGGTTTTTATAGTTTTGGCCAGGTTTTAAGGGCTTTTACTCCCCGATTTCTTCCCTGTCTTTACTTTTTTGAATAAAAACAACAGTGAATTAAAGCAAGAGAGAGAGAGAGAGAGAGAGAGTGAGTGAGAGAGAGAGAGAGAGAGAGAGAGAGAGAGAGAGAGAGAGAGAGAGAGAGTGAGAGAGAGAGAGAGAGAGTGAGAGAGTGAGAGCGAGAGAGTGAGTGAGAGAGAGAGAGAGAGAGAGAGAGAGAGAGAGAGAGAGAGAGAGAGAGAGAGAGAGAGAGAGAGAGAGAGAGAGAGAGAATGGATAAGTTGGAAGAGATATAGGATAGGAATAGTTCTGCATTGTCTTCTGTGTTTGGTGGGGAAGAAGTATAAAGAAATTGCGTATCAGACGCTAAACAAACCAAAGATGAATATTGAAATGGGATACGAATGGAGTAACGGATGGGAGTATTTAAACAAGGCATGTTAGAAACAGAACTGAGATTCAAGAAGAGATATTACTTATGCAGTTATAAATCCCGGGACCGTCAAGGTTTTTCTCCTATAACTTTCATATTCCCCACGTTCGCAAAGTTTTTGAATATGCATCAGCGTGTGTCTTCAGTAATTGCTGGGAAAACACTCATTTGTTTTACAAATCACTTCACGACTTTTCATTTATATTCGGTTTAAAAAAAAATTTCCTCAACTGATGTCCTGGTCTAGATTCCGTAGAAAAGGAAGTGAGATCAGGGTATGTTAGTATATTATAATAATAAATAATAAATATTATTTTATGAGATATATTTATGAAAAAGGTAAAACTCCCTAATGATAGGAAAATAAATCATCAAACTCATATATTTATGTAGATATATTATTGCTGTGACTCTTATAAGAAAGTACGAACTCATACCAATTTTAAAATTTTCTAAAATATGAATGGATTAATAACAAACCACTAAAGCTTAGGACATCTTATATATTTATTCCGAAAAATCAATATATTTGAACAAAATAATAATTTAAAATCCTAAAGCCCTTTTACTAGCGAGTAAAACATATTTAGCACACTGTATAGCTATATAGTTGTTATATAGATTTTATTATATAAGAGGTATGAATTGATTTAATTGAAAAAATCAGTGATTAGAAATCAAACTTACGACATAGAAGACAACCAAAGAAAAATGTGAATAATGCACAGTATCAAGTAAAATCAAATTGGATATAAATAATAATCTATACTGATAATAAAAAGAAAAAGGAACCTGTACCAGTACAAACCATGAAGGGTCTAAAATAAAGAATTGAGGCAATTATTGCAATTTCAAAATGCAACATGATACCAACCCACACCAAACAGGAAACAACCCACCACCTCCAAGCCCCAAATGCAACCATTTAATTAATGGATCGGTACATGCTAAAGACTGGACTGTTTCTGGGAGAACAGTTGTGCAGGGAAGAGATTTGTATGAAATTTGTTTTAACCGCCAGGTTTTTACCACAATAAAGGGTACATACTTTATTGAGGGTGAGCCCCAGGAAGGTCTTAAGATACCACAGGGTCTATTTGTGGAGTATAAAATAATCTAACAATCTAAAATATAATCAATATAATATCAATTATAAAGATAAAATAACAAATATCAATTAAACTATCTTTTATTACGGAATACTACAAAATATATAATTTAAAAAAATATATCGTCAAAAATAAGTTGATAAAATGGATTTAGAGATGTTCAAGAAGAATTTATCAGTTGCCTCTTGCGGGTTTATTATTATTATATTGTTAAAATTATTTATTTTTATTTGGTATTTCTTCGCTTGTACCGGATAAATAAACCAACCCGGACCAAGGTCAAGGGTATAGTTCATTTAATAGTTAATTTGGGATATTTAAAAAATTTCTAACGATGCTGGAGCATAACCGCTTTCTGTACTTTTTCTAGTCCCCCAACTATTTCCACCGTCTTCATTGATTAATCGTATTTATTATTATTAATATTAATCATTTTTTTATTTTTATTGAATGATTATAAAGCTATTTAGCGCTATTACTTATTGCCTAAAAGTGGCAGATTGTAATAGCTCAATAATGTGTATATATTTAAAAAAAAAAACCTACAGCCGTTTTTAATCGGTTTCATACAGCCTACAAGAATTACCTGATATTACCGTTGATTTTTAGTTAACAATTAGTTTAGGGTTCCAAGTGAAGAATCACTTGGTAAAGATAAACCTGTACCACTACGGTTCATGAAGGGTCTTGGGCTCAGAACTAGACTGTTTTAGAAAGGTGATTTGGCTGGGATCTCAGCTACCACGCTGTAGAGGCTGGGTGAGGCCCAGGGGGATTCCACAGGGTTGTTGATAGTTTAAATAATTTATGTACCACAGACGGATTTGAACCCGGAACCTTCAGACTTATATGACGAAATTTGTAAGGACTAACCTAAAAGTAATATGACTTTGCTACAAAGCAGAGAAGGGACGTGTGGCGACAGAGAGTGAGGATACGGTGACCAGAGCGGCGAGACAAGTGTCATCCGAGAGGCGGCAATATCTGCAGATTCCAGGGGCGGCCACAAAGGGAACGCCCCCTCCTCCTGGAATTCTTGATTAAAATTCCACTTCTCCATGATTAATGTGCTCCCATCAATCCGATGCGCCAGTTTTATTAGCTCTGCTGCAGTTTGTAGCGACACAGGTCTCTTCAACTTGACTTCCTTACCGAACGCATGTGTTCGGCGCCCACAGGAAAATGAAAAATGTCGGCTTCGCACGGGTAGCAGAGCATATTATGCCTACATGTTTTGTCTGTCGTAGAATCGGATCAATTTTATGCATAGAATATATGTATCAGATTTAAATGTAACATTATGTCTGCACTACATGAAATATTTTAATATATTTTATTATGTAGATATTATAAACAAAAACAAAATAAAATATTTCTTTATTTTCACGCGCGATAATTTTTAGCTATAACTCCCAAGATAATCATTTAAATTATGTGGTGTAAAATATTATAATAATATGAATGAAATGCTGAACGTAATTGAATTATTAATGTTGATACAGATTAATACTGTATCAGTCAAAATATTTTTCCAAATACCAAAACAATTGTTTACGTACGATGCAATTTTATAAAATAATTTTTAAGATTTATTGGGCATACTAAGCTATCCTTAACAGATAAATATATGCTATCACGGACTTTTGTGTATATCTATAAAAGAGTAATATTTCATCGTGCATTGTTTTGTTATATCTCAAACGGATTAGGCAGCGTCTTCGATGACAGCTCCCAGGCGGCTTGACTTTTTCCAACTATTCCAATAATTATCATTAAATTCCAACCAATTTATACAAAACCTTGAAAAATAATATACCTAAGCATTCCTCATGAATATGCGAGTACTCATATCCACTGAGATATCAGTATATCTGATATTTCTGAGTATATCACTGAGATAGAGTGAATCTATTGGTGAAAATCTGTGCAGTAGTTTTTGAGTTTATCGCGAACAGACAGACAGACAGATGAAGCGGAGGACTTTATTTTACAATATGTACAGATACAGAAAATAAAAAAATCGAAAAATTGTTAGGAATAGAGTGCGAAAACTACAAACAAGAGACCTTTATGTCTCTAAAATAACAGAAACCAAAAATATCTGTATTTTGCCAATGCAGGCATCACCATAAGGAGATCAATAGAGCAATAGAGCTAAGATGCATAGATAAATTAGAAAACTAATTTTGTTCTGGGATCAGGTACCTTAAGATTAACAATTTTTATTCTGAATTTTACATTACTATATGATAAAAAAACATCATTGAACTAAGATATTATACAAAGGCATATTACATGTAAATATAAACGATCTTCCGGTGCCTCGTAAAAACATTTCTAAAGAAAATAGTGAAGGAATTATCTGGTAGAGCTATCAGTTGATGAGTGCATTATGCTGAAGGGACGGGGCCTAACAAGTGAGTAGTTATCCGAATCATGCGAAGTAGAGGATGAGTCGACCCGCTCACGGCATCCGAAGATTAGCCCTCGGCAATGTTTTCTTTATTTATCGCCTAATTTCCTAACCGAGATAGCCGCTTCGAAATTACAGCTGCCATTAGAGACCAACAGCTGGACCTGGCGTTGCCGATGGATGTTAACATTTATGGGTTCGAAACATGTTTGGCGAAGCATCTATCTAGATAGCCCACAAGAGCGGCAATTAGTTGGGCAACATATTCCGAGGGAGAAATAATTTTGTGTATTAATCGGCTATCTGATGGAAACTTTATGAATAAGCACGCTAGGTGCTTCCAGGGCATATTGTTAGGCCCCACTTTAATGTCATATTTAATTGTCTGTTACTTTGTACAGGCTATATCAATCCATGTTCAACATTTTAACAATCATATCTATATTATCCTATCATATTTTATCCTATAAAACAAGATAAAAAGTACATGAACTCTTTCATTAATTCATTTAGTGAGTCATATCTCTCTTTTTTAGTTATCCTTCTGCATATTATACACACTTCTTTCATACATAAAATTTGTTTTTATTTATTTATTGAAGTGAAAACTTCTTTAGCCACGATTAGCGCCTTTTGGTAGGAGAAAAACTATTTGATTCAGATCACAAATATGAGCGACATGCTCGTGGCGTATTGCGAGAGTCTGGCAACGTGCATGAGTTATACGATTTGTTTTTATCAACTTTATTTTAGAGGCTAGAATTCCATTGATACAAGAATAATTATATTTAACTAAAAGGTAGTTTATGGAGTTGTGCAATTTATTGTAATAATAGCTTAAAACATCAATAACTGGTTGAACTTTTTGTTTTCCATGAAATATTTTTCATAATTAAATAAATGTCTAATTTTATGAAATGATTAAATGTAAAAAATATTTAAGTATCTTTCAAATTAACGATTATAATAATGCTGAAAATGAATAATGTTCATTTATATATATATATATATATATATATATATATATATATATATATATATATATATATATATATATATATATATATGTATATATATATAAATACAGTAAATATATATAAATATAGTTGTGCAATTTATACTAATGATAACATAAAACTTCAATAACTGGTGTAATTTTAGGTTTCGCCTAAAAAATTTTATTGGCAATCGTTAAATGTCTCCTTTATGAAATTATTGAAAGTATTAGTGATCTAAATATTGTTGAATTAATCGATGATAACAATGCTAAAAATGAAAATAAAATCAATGTAAATACAAATAGAAGGTATAAATAATAATACTAATTATTATTTCAATTAAGTTGTATTGAGCTAGCGCAGCCCATTATTTATATTGAATTTTTTATTTATTTTTTTATTTATATTTATTTATTGATATTTACAACTATATTACAGTAATATAACAAGTAAATTGGCTGATTGATACATAATGGCATGATATAATGACAAGTAGAGAATCTACCCACTGGTAGTACTCAAATCGCATGTTCCACTAAGAAGGTCGCGTGGCCATCTTCTTCTCAGACGCCTCGGAGGATTATCGGGAATTGAAGAGGAAACTAGGTTTGAAACTAGAGGGTTTGAGTGGAAATGAAGTTTGTTATGAAAGGATAGATAGCGAGTTCGGGCCAAATCAGCAACAAATGGGACATTAAGGTCGTTATGGATGACTTTATTCTTAACAAAATAAAGAGCGTTGGGGATTTTACGAAGGATTTTGGATTGTAGGGATTGGATACGAGAAGAATGCGATGGGTTAGTGGAGCCCCAAAGCTCTATTCCGTAAGTCCAAATAGGTCGTATGATGGTCATGCAGATGAGTCTTTTGTAATTAATTGGGAGCTTAGAGCGTTTGTCTAGTAAGTGTTGAATTAGCCTGAAACGTCGGGTTTCTTGTCTTTTCAGTCTTGTGTGTGGATTCCAGGTTAATCGTTTGTCGAGATGCAACCCTTAGTATCGGATCTGTTCTACAGGCACCAGTGGGATATTATTAAAGGATACTGAAGGGCAGGAAGTCATTGGTTTACGACGTAAGGTAAAAGTGATTTGATGGGATTTTTGAGAATTTATTTTAATTCTCAAGTTCTGACACCATTCTTCGAGATCAGTGATATGGGATTGGAGGCTTTGGGATACAATAACTGGATTGGTGTTGACTGATAATACACATGTATCATCAGCATACGTGGTAAGGATAGTATTAGGATGAGTTGGGATGTAAGCTGTATAAACTGTATAAAGGATTGGGCCAAGGATACTACCTTGAGGAATATTGAATTTTAAATAAACTACTTGAAAATAATAAAATGATTATTGATCTGAGTGAAAACCATACAAAATTTTAATTTAGCGATTTTGTTCATGAAATATCCTTAATTCACGGATATACACGTAGTGAGGTCTAAATAATCAATCAAGTCAAAAAGAAAACAAGTCTGATAAAATGATCTCATACGAAAGTCTGCAAATCAGAAAAAAAAATTACTTTTATTGGAAATATTTAAACAAAACGGAATGAGAAAAGATTTAAAACCGATTACCCTTAAAGTAACTTAAATACAATAAAAAGGTGTTTGAGTTGATCACATTCTGGAAATATGCATATATAGCTACATTTATTTATGCATATCTGCTTGTTATTTATTCGAACTGCTCACTGTGTCGATGTAAATTATGAATCCAGAGCAATTTGAAATTAATTGGTGCATATACATAGCAAAGTGGATATGTTATATTTTGTTGAATAAGGGATTATTTCAATTTGCGATGAATACGGACAAATTGGAAAAGGACATGTAACACTGGTTATTCATAAATGCATAAATAATTGACACACACTTTGATCTCTCATCAGACAGGAGACATCAATGTTATTGGAGTTACATAGATCATTAAAGCAGAATAAATAATAAAGGAATTAACAGAATCAACGATTCCGGGGAAATTGATCTGAGGAACTGACATGAAATTCATATGACAACTGTCAAAGCAGAACACCCAATATATCTTCTGTCTCCTCTCACACAGGATTAACTGACAAATTGCGAGCCCTTTATTTTGAATATCATATTACTGATATTTATTCTTGCCAGAAACATTGAAATTAATAATCATTTTTTCGGTTTATTTATTTCACACACAGGATGTATGGACAATATTGAAATAATAATATTTTTTAATATAACCATCGACAACCCATAATGGTTATCGATGGTTATATTAATGGATGGTTATATTATCGATATGGGGTTAATGTTTCTTAGTTGTGGAGGGGGGTGATCTTAACTGCTAAGGTTCTGGGTGTGCAAATCCCACAAAGGGGTATGACTGTTAACATATTTAATAATTAAACAGCCACCGCAGGATTTGAATCCGAGACCATGAAGACAGAAACTCAACACTCCATGCACTATTCCACTTCTTTTTGTTAATTACCATATATATTTTATAATACTATATATCATTTTTGTTATACTATTTTTTAATTTTAGCTATTGATTTCGCTAATTATTAACTAATTATTATTAATAACGAGTTATCGGAACTGCGGTTAGGATGTTTGAAGTAGTTAAGAAAGGGTTTCTAAACAGAAGAGAAGTTGAAAAGGAAACAATCTTAACTTTATTCAAGTCAACTTTCTACTCTATCCTCACGTACTCTTCAGAATCATGTGCACTGACAAGGAAACGCCAATCAAGAATGCAAGCAGCAGAAATAATATTTCTCTGGAAGAGTAAGGGAAAAAAAAGAAGAGACCGAGTTCGGAACACCACCATTAGGTCGAATCCAAATGTTAACAAGGTAATAGATGAGAAACGAGAGGGCTTGGACACCTTACAGAATTGCTAGGGCGACCTACCGAACCAACGTGGAGGGTGAACGAGGAATAGGACGAACTAGGAAAAAATGGGAAGAAGAGGAAGGGTTATGAGAAATCCCCGATTGGAGCAGAAGATTGGCGGAGTTGGAGAGAGCTATACAGAATTCCTCCTCACACTGCATAGGTGGTTCAAGAGAACTGAAGGCTCTGTTTCGGAAAACGCATGCAGATTACTTATTCGGTTATTAAGATTACTTATATGAAATTACTTCATATTTTTCAGAAATTTAACATTTAACTTTTATTATAAATACTAATTAACATAAGTTAATATCTAGCAAACTCAGAGAAGTATGTGCAAATGATATATTAACAGAGCCTATAATGATTGGAGGGGAAGCTCTGAGTGTTGAAATCGACCAATCGTTCTTCTCCAAAAGGGTATCTAATGCGGGGAGGATATATCTGCAGTAATGGGTGTTCGGAGGCGTATGCAGGGATACTAGGGAGTGTTTCCTATATTCTGTCCCATCTAGAACAGATGAAATGGTGACTTCTTGCATTAAAGATGCAATACAACTTGGGACAATAATATATTCTGATTGCTGGAAGGCCTATAAGGGAATAAAGCAAATTGAAGGCATGAGGTATAAACATTATGTTGTTAACTATTCAAAACATTTCGTTGATTTGAACACAGGTGCTCATGCCCAGAGGGTGGAATCACTTTGGGCTTCAGTCAAACGAAGAAACAAAAAAGAATGTGGAAAGAGTAGAAATATGTTGGATTCATATTTATGCGAATTCATGTATAGGAGAAGTTACGTATGTTTGTTTACTAAGATTTTAGAAAGTATTGCTGATTATCATCCACAAATGTAATTGCAATTGTTTTGTTTTGAGGTTATTTATAAACATACACATGTTTTATTATGAGTATTTCATTAAATAGGGAGCAGAGTGGCTCAGTGGTAGAGCACCGAGTTGCCATCCCGGAAATCCTGGTTCAAATCCCGCTGCAGGCCATGACTTTTATTTAGTCTGTTTGCAGCGATAGATGGATCATATAGAATCTAGGACCCTCCTCCTGCCCACCCAGCCTCTATAAACTATTATAAAGATAGGGTACCCAAAATAAGGGGTCACGGTTGAGCGTGACTTAGGACAAGTCACCTCCTTGCAGAACCGTTGTCTGTGAAACAGTACAATCTCTACCATATACTGAACCCCAGACTCTTCATGGGTTGTAGTGGTACAGGTTTTTTTTTTCATTAAATAGTATAAATAACAGATATCTAAAAAATATTCTGGATGCGTTTTCCGAAACAGACCCGAACTGAATATGATGATGACGAACTTCTATATTGAATAAGTAGATTTAGCTCTGAAGAAGGCCTGCAATATAAGTCGAAACGTCGGCTTTCCAATTCTCCTTCAAACAGTTCTCCCTATATGTATAAGAGATTTTTTTTTACCTTTACCCGAACCATTTTCTTTCTAATATGATTCTACTTTGGTTCTAGAAATTCCTGTTTGATTCTCCGTGCTGTGGTAAAATATTAGAAGGACCCGATAAGTTTCTTACAATTATTTATTATTATTATTATTAATTACCCCTAGCGATCCAGCAATTCGAGTTTCGGCAAAATTAACATAAAACCTTAGCAAGACAAATAAGTTTTCTTTTGCTAACAACAAGTAGAATATCTACTTCATTATTAGCTACATCTCTTATTGCTCGATTCGAAACATTGCGGTGATTCTCTTCTCTCTCTCTTCAAAAATATATAATTTGCAGAAAATAATTTATTAAGTGTTGCTTTTAAGACAGCTCGTAAACTCATTCAAATGATTCAGAATTTGGGGATGACATGAAAAAAAGACATTGTCAATCATTTTGTAAATAATTAATTTATGGAATTAGTGATGTATATATAATTCAAGCTTACTCTTGTACCATACACCCCAATATATCCTAGCTGCTTATGCGATCAATTAGCAGTATTACATCCTCTGAAGAAACAACGGTCTCTGGTTATGATAGACAACCAAATAAATCCTTGCAAGAGTTTGGTGTATTTTTAACAATATCGGGTAGACATTTAATCCTCCCCTCCCTAATGGCCATAAATCAGAGTTGATGAAGGAACAACAGCGTCATTCATCTCTGAAGAGCCATTATTCAGGAGGACTGAGGACACTGGGGAGGCTCGTCATCGACTTGTATCTCCCGGAGCCGGCCTGTCTTCCCTTCCTGTCTAAGATCTGCATAGTCCTCAGTGGCAGTGTGGCTGCCGAGGTAGTTACCGTGGTTTCGGGTGTGTTTATATCAGTTTTCTTCTATAACGAAGTACTCAAGAAGCAGAAAAAAACCTGCACTGCTACAACCCATGAAGTACAATACTTTCGGCTCAATACATGGCTTAAACTGTATTGGAATGTAAGTCATTAGTTGAACAGGGCTTCTGATTTCGCCTTAATAACGCTCAACCGCCAGGTTGATTCCCTAGATATAATTATCAGATAACCTTTTACATTCGATCAACTGACATTGATCCATTCAACTTATGGCTATCGCCTCGGAATGAAATTGGCTGAATATTTGTGTAAACCTATATTTTGGTATTATAAATATTGTCTCAATTATCATAAGGTTAACTGTTAGCATCCTTAGATATTCCATATCCAATCGAAGAAACAAGATATTTAAAGATAAGAAATGATTTTCGTAGTCGAAGGCAACATTTAGAATGGCAAAACAAAGGTTCAAGTAAATTTTTCGTTTGTCCCGTTTCTTTCTGAGCTTGATTCCGTTTTTTTAAAACTCAAATGAGTAGGCAATATGAACTGCAACTGTTATATAAAAACGGCTCTTCTCTGATTATCAGATTCATGATGAACACAAAAATGCGTTAATAAATATTTGTAGAAAAAGTGTTCCTCTTCACGCCCTTCCGCTAATGATAAAATTAATTATCCATATATATTTTAAAACAAGTTTCTCCGCCGCGTCTGTCTATCTGTTCGCGATAAGGTCAAAAAGTACAGCACTCACCTTCATGCGGTTATCACCAATAGATAGAGTGATTCATGAGGAAGGTTTAGGTAGATAATTTGTCAAGGTTTTGTGTAAATTGCTCGGAATATAATAACTGTTGGAAGTGTTAGAAAAAGTCAAGCCGCTGGGGAGCTTCCATCGAAGACGCTGCCAAATTCCTTTGAGATAACAATACAATGCATGGTGGAATATTCCTCTTGTATACATTTCCATAAAAGTCCGTGATAGCAGATATATATCTTTTAAGGATAGATTAAAAATCATTATATCTTAAAAATTATTCTAAAAAATAGATTATGCACGATGCAGTAAATGGAAACCTATTTAGGCGGATGCAGTATTAATCCTTATCAACTTAAATTCTTTAGTTACCTTAAGAATTTCATGCACATTATTATAATATTATATACCAAATCATCTAAATAAATATCTAGGGACTTATCGCAAAAACTAGTTATTAAGTATTATAAAGTCGCCCTATCTCCGATCAGCAACAATTACTACTCAAAACATTACTATTGTATATATTATGCTATAGTATATATGTTATATTATCTTGTAGTTTATAGTATGTGTTATATTGTGATATTCACGATAGTCAGCTAACCTTTCGGTACCTCGCTTGGAGTTTTCTGATATGAGATATGGTGTATTGCTTAATAGATTCATTAATCACGTATCATCATGTGGCTTACAATTATGTGTGTTTAGTATTTCGATAAATTATTGACTAATTAAAGTTATCAATTGACAATAGGATGACAGAGGCATTAGTAGTAGCGACAGGGAGGAGCGACAGGAGACAGCTAATACATAATGCATGTAGACCAGGGCCTAATGAGAGGGTGCCCAGGAACCTGTTAGACCCCTCCCGGCACGTACCTTCATCATCCTCTTGGCATTATCATATCTATCATCTTCTCCGTGTCCTTTCAGGGGCAGATCCGTTCAGTGGGGTCCTTGGGGCCGTTTCTGTAAATGGCTTGAGTACTGCTGTATATCAAACTATTTAGAATGCTAGGGATATGTACATAAATGAGTTAATTAAAGCTTAAATAAAATACTTAGTAAGTAGCTAATCTAGGATGTGTACTTGAGCATAAGACAGGACAGCTACAGTTGCAAGACTGGAGCAAGTCAAGATGCTGGGAACCTTATGAATTAAATGACAGTAGTAAGCAGAACAGCAGACACTCAAGATGTAAGCACTCACATATAACGAAATGGCTGCCTACTCTGTGAGTGGATATTTAATATTGTAACCATGATCAGGACTGTGTGACCGGACACACAACATCTATAAAGTGGTACCTGAAGTAGAGGAAAAACTGGCAGCTGAACTTGATCTCGTACAAATCACCTACCATTGTCCTAGAAACAGTGCAGTCTCTACTGCGTTCTGAATGCAAGACCATCATAAATGTTACTGGAACAGTTTTTTTTTAAAGATAAATAAATTAATAATATACAAACAATTCAAACAACCAAATCTAAAATTAAAAAAAAATTGTAAATGCTCCTTGGTTTATTTCAAATCGCATATCACCATAAACCGCTTGTTCTTTCTTTCTATGTTATCCGGACTTCCAATAAGAAGATTGAAAAGACAATGGCCTACAGCATTAGTGGCCAACCCCAATGATCTTGCTGGACATAATGGGAACGCTTCATAGCTAGGCGGGTGGCATATAAAATTATTTTTCTCCACGTTAGATTTAGACCAACTATAGAATCATTTTTGGGATGAATAGTTTAAACAAAATGAGTTATTATTATTTTTTTACTATTATTCTTACATGAAGATTTAGATAATGTAATAAAAATGAAACTAAACATACATTCTAATAATTTTAATTTTTTTTTATTTTTATTGTGATTATTTAAATATTTCTATTTTGAAGAGAAAAGATTTGTCCTGGCCGGGATTCGAACCCGGGTCTTCCGCAACTCTAGCGCGGTACTTTACCAACTAAGCTAGAAGCGCGCTAGAGTTGCGGAAGACGCGGGTTCGAGTCCCGGCCACGACAGATCTTTTCTTTTAAAAAAAAATATAATAATTTTATTATACTTTATCCCATAATTTCGATTACTCATTTTTTATATTGTAATATATTCTTAGAATGATTGACATCAATGATTTCTGGATGTGGTTCTACACAGTTACAAATATAATATAAACATTTTAAAAACCTTGGCTAATGTAAAATGTAGACTTTTTTTGTAATAAATGAACGATTTCGTCTATGAATATCTGACTGCCCTAGTGAGTTGTTGAATTTATTTATTCTTTTCTAGTAGAATCCGAATGCTTTATTTATCCCTAACCCCGTGGTTTATTTAATTCCAAATTCTTCTCCCCTTTACTTTTTTATTTATTATTTCTTTTTTTATAGAATTTATTGGAAATAAATGAACAATAAAGCTAAAAGCGAGGAAATGCGATGTTTATCACCGGGAGGGGGAAAAGGCTTTAAATAAATCCACAACGGTGGACCCTTCGGGGAATATGACATTCGGGAAATGGAAGTGGGCGCAGCTTTTCCACCAAAATATTGTTTATGGAGCGCCATTGGCAAACCGAGCTCTTTCCCAGCAAATCTCGGTCCTCGGGAATTTTTCCGTTTTATAAAAACAAGAAGAAATAATAGCTTTATATTTATCATATAAATATAGATTCAATTAAAATTGTATTGAATCAATTCAGATCCTACAATTCCCTGAGGTGACTACAAGCAATGTTTATTTGCAAAATCGAATAAAATATTTATTCTATTTTTATTTATGATGACCACATATGCATAAATATGGAAGTAAATAAAAATGAGAAAAAAACTCAAAAGAGACATAAATTATATGATACAATATAATAAAAAATCCCAACAGATAAACCTGAGGCTATAAATTACTGGAAAAACCTACCAATCAACGTTACGCAAACTAAGGCATAATCAGGACACACAGAAAAGAAAAATCACGTCAATGAAGACAAATTGCAGCACACCTCACATTAACAGTCCAAGCATAATCATCAAACCAAGACAACGAACAACTTTACTCCAGACGTATCCCATAATGTTAGCTTAACCCAGTTGTTAGCCTGATAAAATATTTAAAAATTACCCCACGGGGGAGATGTGGGCGACCGGGGTTTGAATCCCGGCTCTGGATAAATCTTTTCTCTTCAAAATAAAATTAGAAATATATATATTTATAACTTAGTAGTAAACTTATAGTCAATACAAAACTCTCTATTTTGAACTGAGGACTTTCCTATTATCAAAATTGGTCACTCTTTTTCAGTATTTTATAGTAATGCCCAGGAACAGAAATTATTCAATATTTAATGAAACATTTCCCTCATTAAATTAATCCAATTCTTTTATCTTTTAACTTTTACAGTTCCTTTACCGCTCAAAATGGACACCAATAGGGCTAAAAATGTTTCTGTTCTAACATCCGAGGAGAAAACTATTGGAACCGACAAAAAGAAAATAATATTGTTTATAGGCAGTGCTAAATTTAGACGCCATTTCTACCTAAAATGTCATCTGAATAAGAGTTTGGACGTTTTTCTTTTTGCAAAGGCTCTTTTTTTGGATGTACTAAATTTTTTTTGTTTAAATATTCTTATTATGTAAAACTAAAAATCCATGAACGGTCTTGGGTTCATCGGAAGAGACTACACTATTTACTGAGCCAATGGTAGTGCAGGTAGGTGATTTTGCCAAGGTCACATTCAACCTTAAGCAATGGTACTTACTTTATAGTGGTTTATAGAGAACTTTATACTGGGTGTGAGAATCCCACAGGGTCATTTATCATACCCAGATTTTTCTCGGGACGTTCATCACAGAAACTCAGTCCTCTACAAATGAAGCCACCCCGCTCCAATAATACATATTACAACTATTAATTCGGAATGATAAATTAATGTGGTGGTGGAAAAATAGAAACCGTAGGAAGAAGAACTAGCTAGAACTAAAAAAAAGTACGTGGGAGGGAGGGAATGAGGCGGGCGAATGACGGTTGACTAGAAATAATAGGGTTGGTTATCAGGAGGGTATGAGCCCTAAAGTAGGTAAAGGCCCTACTCAGTACTAAAGTAGGCCCTATACCAACAGTACCTAGTAAGGGCCCTTCAGGGACGGTCTGCCTTTATTATAGTATTTATTAAGGATTTGCCATATAATGTTTATTATAATCACTTAAAATTAAAACATAAATATGATGGTGATTATTATAAAAATGCAGTTAGCTTACAAAAAAAAATAAAATAAAAAGTTATATCATTACATATTCATTCTGTTCATTAATATTTTTAATTAACTTTTGCCTAATGATTGCAATTACTAACGTTAAATTTGGGATCCATTCCGCAAGTTGTCGCTTCGAGTTGAGTTACAAGCTATAACTGCATATTCGTTTAATGTTTAATATTTTCCGAAAATACAAATTATCGTGAGCTTAGTATGAAAAAGAGAATGTAATTACAAGTAACGAGTAGATTTCGGCAATCATTTCTCCAAGAAATGTAAGTTTCAACTCACATTTCGAAGTATAGATGATATTTGGCTGTTAAAACCTTCATTTCTATATGAAATGATTGCCGATTTTTTCAATACTAAAGCTCGTGGTAACTTGTATTTAGGAAAATATTAAAAAGACTCGAAGCGACAACCTGCGGATTAATTACCTTAAATTTTTATAATTGAATCATATTTTATTTTTTGTTGGTTGATTAAATTTTAACGTTATGTTATATAATATAAAATAAATTTAAATATGATAAAATTATAGAATTAAATTTAAATTAATTGAATCCTTTAAATATCAAATAATCGTACACTTTAATATATATTATACATAAATTCATTGCAGTAAATATTATTATTGTGACTATCACTTACACAGATTAACCCTACACTCTTTCTTATTTCATTTTTTCAATTAAACATTTTTTAAAACTTCTATGGACCTCTTGAATACTGAATTCTACAATTGTCTCACGTGTGACACATAGTAGGGTTTAGGGTTTAGAGACCCATTGAGAGAGTACCGATGACGCACCACTCCCTTGCCGAAGGGCCGAAGGGCAGTGGAGCTCCTACTGCCTGCTGGGCTCCTGATCCCTTTGCCCTTATTAGGACCTGTACCTCGCCCTTTCTAGGCCATTCCCTCCCTCCCTTCCTCCCTTCACTTCCCTTTATCTGTCTGTCCTTAGGCCGTTAAGGGCCCGTCCTAACGAACCTTCTGATAGATTATATTTTATTTTTATTGAAATAAATGTTATGAAAGTTATGATATTTTTAATGAACAGAATTTTAAACGTAAAAAAAAATTACTACAATAATAGAAACTCAATTCCAAATTTCTGCCAAACGCATAAAAAATATACGTACGCGAATAGATCTAGAAAGTAGGAAATAAAAAAAAAAAATAATATGTATATAAAATTTTGTCTTTGTGAACAACGGTTAATAAATTTAAAACGCCTGTCCTTTACTGGTTAATGTTTCACAACTTTTCCCCATTATACATTATTTATACATAAAGCAATTCAAGCAATTAAGCAATACAAAGCGATTCCTGACTCAACCGTTATCCAAGAAACAGTGCAGTCTTAACCAGATAATGAACCAAGAACCTTCAAAGATTGCAGTGTTACAGATTTTTTTAAACTCATTAATTGCTACATCTCGGTCGTTGACATGGCAAAGTCAATGTCTCAAACACGAACTTAACTCAAGACCCTTTATGGATTTTACTAGTGCTGCTCTTTAACATATATTTAAAAATAATGAAACTATTATGAGTGAGAGACTTCGAAGATCTTTTTCCAGAATTTATGTCATGTAAGATCAATGAATGTCATTAGTGTAGCTATTAAGGTTCCTCTGCTGTTAACCTCTTTGTAGTTGGTTTCTTAAACATCAGATCGCCCCATGTGCCTATAAATATTATCTTTACGAATATTCTGTATACAAAATAAATAAATAAAATAAGGTTTATCCTGACACAAAGAACGTTAATTTTTTTCTGATTTTTGTGATTCATATCATCAATTCTGAAGAAAATTGTGTCAGTGGCTAAGAAATTATCCTAATCCAGCTTAAATAAGCTTATGGAGTACTTAAAAGTTTATAAACCGAAAGAAAAATAACCGATTAAAAGTTCGAGTGGAAAAACGAAATAGAACAAAAAGCTTTGATAAGTTTCTTATAAACTTTTTTTTTCAACTGAGACGGTTACAACTCCAAATCCTTCGTCAACAACGCCATCTGTCTTAAAACTCTGAGAGTATCTTTTACGTCGGGGTGTTTTGCTTCAACATCCTAAGTATTCACCTATACTTTTTATGTAGGTGACATAACGTTTAAGTTCAGTTGTCAAGGATGAAGTATAACGCTGCTTTTCTGGTGAAAACAAGGCATTTTTCATATTATTGTCAAGCAAGGAATGGTTTTACGTATCATCAAATTTAAGAGGTCCGCTATTTTAAAAATATTGCTTTCAGAAGTTTCGAAGATCTATGCATGAAAGTATACTTTATATTATTTCGTCGTTTTGTTGTCAGTGTTCTATGTCGCAACTTTCCATAGTTAAGAAACACGAAAGATCAACTAGGGTTCTATAATTAGGGTACGATCTTCTTCTAAAAGTGTCCTCTTTGGATGTTGGGGATTATAACGGTCCATCTTATTTCACTGATCGCTGCACAAGTCTACCGATGTTAATCATTTACATTGTCTCAGGTATTTTATCATGGAGTGACCTCTGCGACCTTGACCTCTCTTTCCTTCAATCTTGTCCAGTATAATGAACTGCAGGAGATAGTATCTTTCATTCCGTATCACCTTATATCTTTTTATGCTGTCCGATATCTCGAGGGGCTTCTGTATCCGTCGTAGTATACTTTCATTGCTGACATGGTACACCGATGATACGCCAACCTTAAGCCGTTAACATACGAGTATATAGAATGATTGTAGATGTTTCCTTGAAGAATACGTAAGAGATCATGCCTCCAAACCAAACAATGGGAACACGTAACATCTAAGTACCTACTCTGATTAGGGCCTGCAGGTTCAAACTTTTTCGATAATGATTTTAGAGCATAAATCGATTTTATGTAAGCAGCACATTAAATACAAAATAAAAAAGTTTTTTTTCCGACACTTTAAAAAAAAAAATTACAGCTGTATTATTACGATAATACCAGTAAATATAATGACAGGAATGAATCATAATATCATGGAATGGAGATGCAGCATGGAAACTGCCCAGAGGTAGTACTATAATAACAAACTCAACATGAAAGGTCACGAGGCCATGTCCTTTTCAGACGCCTCGGAGGATTATCAGGTATTGAAGAAGTAGATGGGTTTCAAACTAGTGGGTTTGGGTGGGAATAAAGTTTGTCATGAAAAGACTGGTATTGTGTTGGGTTTATATCAGCAACAAATGGGACATTGAGGTTATTATGGACGAAACTTTATGCGTAACAATGTAAGGGCTATAACGGATTTTACGAAGGATCCGACCCGTAAAACAAATCAAATATTTTTGATATATTTCTTTATGATTAATCTTTATATACCTTGAAGATTACCGATGTGGTTAAATTTATGGTACTTGAATATTATGGTATCACCACTTTAGAATGCATTCTTTACGCTTGAGTTGTGTACGCCATATAAACTCAGCAAGATATGATGTGAAAAAAGTGAGGTTTGTTCCTCGTCATCGTTTGTTACCCCACTTGGCAGACCTCCATAATCGTTCAATCTTCTACATATTTGCCAACATTCTAGTTCAACGAAATTGTAACTATGGTTCTCAGTTTTATGAACATAACCCAGCTTGTCCAGATTCCTGCATCCTTTTCTACTGTCTGACACTACAATGCTTCCAAAATGGACCCTTCTTTCTATTACTGTTAATAGTGTGGCTTCCGATCTATCCTGCACCGATTCTAGGAAACATTCATTTGTCTCCCAGCAGATCCCTCCGAACACCCATTGCTGTGGAAGGATTCGTCCTACGTTATATTTTCTATTGGAAAACAGGCTCTCGTCAGTTTCTACGTATAGGTTGTCTCCACCAATACATGTAAGGCTTTTCTCCATCCTCCAAACACACACTTCCCTTAGATAATTATTCCAATCCACTATCACGGTTTGGCACATATTCAAATGGTTAGAACAATATTTTATTGAAGTCAAATCCTCGGACCAAGAATATATGTTTTATAATAATGAAATCCAATTAATTCTATTACATTCTAAAGTGGTGATACCATAACATACAAGTACTAAAATTATTAATACCATCATTACATATATATAAAAGTGTCATCTTTCGTCTTGGTCTTAATGGATTGGAGAAGAAGGAATTAGGAATGGACTCTTCCCTTTTCTAAATGAAAGGAAACTGTGATCACAAGGAAAGTTTTCTTCATAAGGACCGGTCCTTAATCTGATGGAAAGGAGAGTAAAAGAGGAGGTCCTTGCAGTTGTAAAAGTTGTCCTTAAGGGTTGAAAATATTTGGGGGACTCAGGGCCAAGGGCCCGGGGTTGGAATCGCATTTCACAGAGGGCTCGCCCTTTCAGCCAGCCCAGCTTCATTACAGGGCCCTGTCCTTTGTCATTACACCAGTCGGCTCAATACTGCTTCATCAACTCCCTCCCAGATATCTACTTCTTCCCTCTATTATATAGAGATCCCAAAGGCCTTTATCTCATTTAAGATGTTTCCTGAATTTTTATTTAAAAAAAAGAAAGTCGTACTCATTAATTTGAAACTGAATAGAATAATATCCGGGAATATGAATCGATGAAGAAAAATGTAGCAGTAACTAAAATAATATAAAATATTAATTGAAATATAAAAAACTAAGCCTCAAGTCTTTAAGAATTGATATTGTATTTTATAATGATTATTTTATGTCACTTATTCAGATTTTACTTGTTTCGTTGATACAAAAATGAATTTATAATGTACTAAAAAATGAAAATGTATTCAGTAATAAATATAATTATGAAGTGGTGATTATATAAAGAATTGTGAATATAAATCAATAGAAGTGTATTATGATTTTGAGTATTATGATTATTATGAGATAATTGTGAATATATTAAAAAATAATTTTAAGGTTCCTATTTAATATATTTACTTATTTTTATAAGTAATTAAATAAATATAGTTAATATATTTATCAAAGGAGGTCATTTATTTATGAAATTTATACTTTTAATTGAGTATTATTATTGTTATTCGTTTTGAAAATAGCCTATTCCTAAATCCATGTTAACTAACCCAAGAGCCTAAGCATGAATATTACAAAATTTAATGATTTTATAAATCATTATTATTTAATTGTATTAATAATTATATTACTATTTAATACCGCATTTTATACATAATTTTTTCCAATTAAAAACAAAAAAAAACATTTTCAAGATGATTACATAATATTTTAGGTATGATGTTAGATTCGTGGTGTCTAAAAAACACCCAGTAATTCCACTGTTTTTTTCTCCGAACATTCGAACGATTTTAATTCATAGCTCATGGTGATTCTTTTATTTCAAAATATTTTTGATAATGAACCATAAACCAAGAAATCTGCAGGTACAGGCTCTACTTAACGAAAATTGCTCGAACTACTTCCATTATCAAGATGAATTTTAATTATTAATTGCATATCTTTGTACACGTTCCGCTACAAAAATTTTGCTATCAAACATAAATTTGTTAAATTTAGTAATGTTATTTTTTTATATAAAACAGTTATCGTTTGATAGTTTAGTTATTTTTCACATCATCAAAAAATAATGTGTTAGTGACATTTCCGCTATTCTCGTTGCAATATAATCAGGAAACTGTTACATCATAATTAATTGAGTGATGTTATATCGTACTGTCTTAGTCTAGACTGTAGGAAGAAGATTTGGGGTCTCGGAGTGTTTGTGAAGGCACTAAATTTAAAAAAAAATGATTTTAATGTTCATCGACTTTAACACTGTCTGTTATATTTTTACAATTTAAAACAATACGCTTGCTTCTTTTCCAGAGGTCATTCCATCAGCATGGGCATAAATACGCATCTCCAGAAAGAGCCCTGATTTCTCTCCCCTCTCCTAACAGTGCTTTCCTCTTAGAATTCTCCCTAAAAAGAAATACTAAGAAGTCGAGAAAAAAAAGTGAAAGACATTTGGTTAGTTACGCCAATGGTGCCCCATTCGACGTAGATATCTTAGGAGGAGAGAAGGGACTGGAAGGGACTCCCTTGGGGTCGAGCGAAGGGCCGGGCTCACTCTCTCACTCCTTCCTTCAGGAAATTCGGTTAGCTAAGTCATTGTCCACTAGTCTCCTCTTCGTGTTAAAAAAAAATAGAAAAAACTCACTCAAACTTCTACTCCTTTTACTTTTTTTTTTTTTGCAACAATAATATACAGTGTTAAAATAAAAAAAAAACTGTAAAATATTCATACGGAACTTGATAGTGTTTCTACTGGACTCTTCAAACGATTAGTTTTACAATGCTGCTCAGGGAATAATAAAATGGCAATAAAATAGCAGACGACAAGAAATCATATAGACGAGACTCTGAAACAGATACACACGTCTCACCCATCAATATTTACTGTCTGAAACTACCTAGACTGGTCTTAGCACAATACAACACATTATGATTGTTCAACATTTACTGACTTACAGCAGGCTGTTGATATATACCAGAATCAGAATATTGTAATTTTTTGTTTTATTTATTTTATGGACTATCTTTTTTTAAAAATATTTTCTTATATTTATTATTTAATCTATCCTCTCCGTCGACAAATCACCTCTGTTGTAAACCAGTTACGACCTGTCCAATCCTGTCCTCCCGTATCGTTTAATAACATCCCACTGAATCCTGTAGAACAGATCCGGTACCTAAAACTACACCTTGACAAAAGATTAACTTGGAATCCTCAAACTAGACTAAAGACAATAAACAGCACATCGTTTCAGACTACTTTAACATTTACTAGAGTACGCTCTAAGCTCCCAATTAATTACAAAAGATTCATATACATGACAATCATTAGACCCATCTGGACATGGGGAATAGGTGGGGCTCCACTAAACCATCGAATTCTTCTCGTATTCAGTCCTTAAAATCCAAAATCCTTCATAAAATCCTCAATGCTCCTAACTTTGAAACGAACAAAGTAATCCATAATGACCGTAATGTCCATTTGTTGCTGATTTAGCCCGAATCCGATATCAATCTTTTCATGACAAACTTCATTCCCACTCAAATCCACTTGTTTCAAACCTCTTCAATTCCTGATAATCCTTCAAGGCGTCTGAAAAGAAGAAGGCCTCGAGATCTTTTAAGATAAACTTTTATTTGAATACTACCACTGGGTAGTTTCTCTCCTTGTTTTTTCATGCGAATATACATTTCTTATATTTACTTGATGTATTCTTTTTTACTGCTGTAAATTTCATTAAATAACTTAAAAAAAAAAGTCCTATTTCACCTTTCTATGCCTGTTCTTGGAGCAGGAACTGCTACCCCGCTCAGTATGTAGAAGCCTGAGTTGCTATGTCGAAGGTGCCGGGTACAAATCCGGTTATAGCAGATAACTTAGTTAATCTGCTCATAGTTGTGGTTGGACCCTGTGAGATTTGAGGACCTTCGTGAGAACGGTAACCACCCCGTTATAAAATGGGTGCCCTTAACTGGTACACCTGGTGGATGAGCGTGATCTCGGACAAGTCGCCTCCCTTCACAACCGTTGTCTTAGAAACAATGTTGAACCAATTTGTTTTATCTTTGAAGTTTGCTGGTAAAATATCGTTCGCAGGTGTTAACGGATTTTAGAAAGCCAATAGGGTTTAGTTTAGGTGTATTATGTATTCGGTATACCAGTATCGTGGATTGTAAATAATATACTCTCTTAATAATAATAATAATAATAATGTACTCTCTTAAAATGCCACGACAAATATTTTGAATCCATTCATCAGGTGTTTCTTTCCTTAATTTTTCTTCCATTTTCAGGTGGTTTCAGTATCAGATTAAGCCTTCAGGAAGCTTGCAGTATGGTCTGCGAAACGTCGGTAAAGAATTTGACTACACAGTTGAAACCGGAAGAAACACCTGATGAATGAATTAAAAATATTGTAAACCTTAATGTTTTATTTAATATTTGTTACAACATCAATAGGGACCGGAGTGGCTCAGTAGTAGAGCGCTGAGTTGCCATACCGAAGATCCTGAGTTCAAATCCCAATAATGGCAAGACTTTAATTTAATCGGTTAGCACCCGGGATCCTATGCGATCTAGGACCCTCTTGGGGCTCACCCAGCCTCTATAAAGTAATTAAAATAATCGAGAAAAATCTGGCGGTTGAGCGTGATCTAGGACAAATCACCTCCCTGCACAATCTTTGTCCAAGAAACAGTACTGAAACCTAGACCCTTTATGGGTTGTAGTGGTACAAGTTTTTAAAACACCAATATTTCGAATATTTATAAATAGAGATGCATAATGAAATAGAGTCTAAATTACTAAGCCAGAACTTTTATATTTATATGTGCGGCGTTTTTCGCTGTGATTAACATGTTTTGTTTTGCATAGCAAACATTGTTGAAAACCGAGAAATGACATGACACGAAGCAGCATGAGTGATTGCGTACAAAAGCAGTTGTCACCGACTGGCTCATTGAGCGAACTGCCTACACGAGCTGCTGATAAGAGTGTGGTTTAGAGGCGGCAGTGTGGAGCGGCGAGAATCCATTGTGAGCCCGCTTCCATTGAGGATCTAGATTTATCGACGAGCAACAGATGTCGAGTCGGAGGGAACGTAGCCAGGATAAAAGAAACAAGGACTGCTAGGATTAGGTCCTTGCGCGGGGAATATAATTCACAAAGTTTCTCACACATTTAACAAGAGAATTATTACGTCTTTTATTACGCCGCTATGTATATCCTTAAACTGTTGTTCTCTAGCAACTTATTTCCCACCCCTCATTGAGTTTTGTTGCATCATACTCAACAAGTTTATACGCTATTTTATCCTATTTACTCACATAAGTATATTACAATTACAGCATAAGTATAAAAAGAATAACCAAGCTACAGTAGGCCGGGATTCAATTCACCTCTATATTATAGCGGCAAGGATTTATTTATTACTAATTATAATACTTAATTGACACTCAAATATCTGTGTTAATTTCTTATTGTACAACTGTTATTAAGGAATTGATAAAAGTGATATCAAAGTTTAATTCAAATAACTATTTTTTTTCATAATCGGAGTGGAATATAATTCAAAAAGTTTCTCGCACATTTAACAAGAGAATTATCATAATATAAAAACGTGCATAATAAGCAGGTTAAGAATCGGGCATAAAAATCTGACTGATCTCCTACTTTTAGGGCTGTATCAACCAACCTGCCAAAGTTGTGATATTACAATTCTTACAGTGAAGCATCTAATTGAATGTAAAATGTATCAAAGAGAAATAAAAAAATTAGTAAAGAGATAAATAAAATAAAAATTGATAGAGCATACAAAAAGTGTCTGCCGTTTAATGAAAATAATAAAATACAGCAGAAGCTGAAATAAAAAGCAATGTCGTTAATTCAAGAAGAATAATCGTCGCTGGCCCCAGCCGAAGTGACATTAAACAAAATCAAATAAAAAAAATTATTTTAGGAAAATAAAAGAAAACTTCATCTAATAAAAAACCGTTAATTATTGATTAGTATTAATTTGCCTCTACCACGAGAATTTCTTACTTACCCCAAACCATTCACCTGATGTCTACAATATTTATAATAAGTCTGCCCTTATAAACATTAGATCTGTTTTCGTTTCTAAACAATATTGAGATGGTACGAATGGCAACAATTATTGAAGATTTTTATAAATAACAAAAATTAATAGTTAATATATCAGATGATATTTGAGATAAAGCAATACATTGCCGACAGGAGAGAGGCAAGGAGAAGCAAGCCACTTCCTCCATTACTGCCCCTTCCGATCCGAAAGCACTAGCGTTACTAACTCAATTCTTTCGAGCTTGTCTTTCCTTTTATCTCTTCCCCATCCCTCAGGGTCTTCAGGCTCTCCCTCTCCGGCTCTGGATTGACCAAGATCCCGGCCACTGGTTCACACACCGCATCAACCCTACCGGGTCTAACAAGATTCCAAGTTGATGTGCGTGTGCGTCTCCTTAATCCATCTTGATGATCCTGTACCAAAAATTATGATGGAGATATGCAAATATTATTTGGTTGCAGTTATATTTATATCCGTAGTTTTACTTTACTGAAGTACAGTAAATGAATCTGAACAAGCTCAGGCTATATCAGTAGAGAGATGTTGTAAGGATCATTATAGCACAATAAATCAATAATGCTCTGTACATTAGGGGAATAGGCCTGATTGGAGATCGTACTTAGACTTTATAAAATATATCATTGTCATCATCAATGGCACTACAACCCAATTATTGAGTCAGGGCCTCCTTAAGATGAAATACATTAATGTAAACTTAATATCAACTTATAAATGAGGCAATAAGTCGTATAACATCTCACATTTTTTACATTAATTCGTAATATCATCAATCACTCATTTGATGACACTAAATTTTTAGCTGAGATTCCATATGAATTTCTAATTTGATAAGATAAACTAGTCAAAATTTCAAGATTAATGTTTAAAAAAAAAATTAATTTCAACCGGAGACACAAGGCACAAGGCTTCTCGACAACGCTTTCAATATTTTGTTTACTCCAGATAAAGGAAATAGTCTGAGACCAGATCCATTTTTTTTTTGTGTCTCTTGTAAAATTTAGTAAAGTAGGACAAGTTATATAAGATAAAGTTGCCTTACTCTAGTTAACAATTCATATAATTTTTAGTTACGAAAAAGTGAAAGAGGAAACATTATAACTGTTACAGTAGCTAAGAAGTACAAAATATAATTGTATAGTATATAATTATGGTATAATTGTATTACAGTATATAATTGGAATACTATATTTAGTTTATTATGGTATAGCTTTACAATATACTATTTTTCAACTAATTTTCCTACCCAACCGTACTATATAACGGTTGGATCCTTAGAAACGTCATTTTCTCTGTTTCACTCCACTCTTTATCGGAAGCCGGCGTTTTTCTCAGCTCCATTCATGTTTCTTTTTCTTGGAAAGCACTTTTCCAGTTGCGTCCATTAGGGTCCTATTCTTCCTGAGCCGTCCGTATCATCACACTTTATTTTCTTTTACGATGGATTCCTATAATATATAATCTTCTGTGACACCTCTTCATCATTTACTTCATTCCCTTGTATAGTTGGGGCTAAATAAGCAAAACTCTGGATGTGACTCCTCTTATTACAAGAATTATTTCTAATTTTGTACCTATATGGTATCAATGTGGTAGACTATATTGATATATATATATATATAGTTAAAGGTGGCTCCCAAGTAAACAATTCCTAGAGTAATAATAGATACCTAGAATTGTTATGCACTTTTAGACGCAGGTGCAGTTGTCAGGTGGTGCACGAGTAAACAATTCCAGGAATTAATATCATCAATACCAAATCATGCCAAACCAGGCATAATCTGGAAGAGAGGCTCCTCGCTCTCTTCATTTTCGTCACTTGTCCGGCTAGTGTCTCTTGTACGTTGTTAGCTTGATTTTATTTGTTGTAATCATTCATAGTAAAAGTTTTTAAAAAGCTGCTGAACGTTTGTAAACATTTAACTATATATATATGGTATGCTAACCGATTTATCAGTTAATTAGTAGGCTATATCCAAATGGTATACATTACTAGCTTCTTCCTTGGTCGAAAAAGAATTTAAAAAAAAAATTCATTAGCTCAAGATTATTCGTAAACAGCTTAATCGAAGTATATTTAAAAAATCCTCATACACATGATCAGTCTTCAGGGTTCAGTATCCAGCATAAACTGTCCCATGTATTATTTTAGTTTATTTGTATCTAGTACATTTAGCCATGAAGAAGACTTGCAATATGAATCGAAACGTTGGCTTACCGATAAAAAGTTCTCCCTCGACCTCTACCCGGGCCATAAAAACAAGGTCAACTAACATTATTCAATAAGATAACATTAGTTTACAAATATTAATGAGTGATCTTGTAATATTTCTTTCAGAGCCTTTTAAATATCACAAGGTTTCTGAACCTCCCTACAATATTATGGGTGGTTATTCCTGACCTGCTCCGCGGAACGGCCTGCCCTTAGTGATGTGATGGAGACTCATCATAAAACTATGAGGCCACCGTTACCCAAACGGTAGGCGTGCTTTGACAAAACTTACTCTTCATCGTTTATTTCAGTTTAAGCAGTTTTTGACTTCTTTGGATGATAACAACATAACGTAATGAAGTTTTTTTGTTTTAATTACAGGGTGATAAAGGTGAAAGTGGCTTAATGAAAGGTATGGGGAGGCAATAGGCGGGGGGGGGGGGTATCTACATAACAAGGAGGCTATATAGAACTTGGTGAAGGCTGGGAGGACTAAGTTCAGCGATTCACCTCATTGGGCGATAAATAAGGACCAAGTTGAACCTCTTCATATTAACTACACTTGGGCAACTTCTCAGTCCCTCCTCCCCTGTCTATATCACGGCTCTTATTAAATGTATCTAACTAAACTCATTGTTCTTCCCTAAACCTAATTGAATAATTATTCAATAAGTTCAAATTATTCCATTACGGCTTGGATTAGGCGCTGCTATATATCGTGAGGAGTATTATTACTCTGTTGAGTACTTGGGTTAGCTCAAAGGAATGGGCTCGATATTGGTAATGAGACTTGTTCTTGGATGAGTTGAAGGAGTTGGGAATGCTGGTTCAATCAGTAGTACCATTCTAGAAGGCCCTTGTATGTACTACGCAATCTTTTAAACATAGACAAGGTTAGTTTTAAAATGAGTCTCGGTCCCTGTAATGACTCTTAACCATGTCCGCGACGTCCATTTGAAAAACTGCTCATTGCAGAGTGGCTTATACATTGGCCCAGTGGCCATTTTGCATATACTCTATTTTGGATTTTCTTTTGAAAACCTCCCCGAGGGGTTCTTGTAGAAGCGTGTATGGAGAAACCCATTGAAGGCATTCCCAGCGTGGCTCATCTTACTTTAGTAGATCCCTGGTTCAGAGACGATTCAGTCTCCTTGTCGGATTATGTGGCAATGTGTTTGTAAGTAATGAATGTACCAGTAAGTTTGGGTGTCTAGCAAGTGAGTAATGACATTTTTTGTGTTTTTTCTTGATTGAGTCAGTCACAAGTGGTATGTTGAGAACTTTGAATAATGATTTATTAGTAATAAAAAATGGGAAAATCGTAATATAATTTAATTTGATTGAAAGATTTGAATGGTCTGTAAGTGAGATTTTTTGCACGAGCTCCACACTTGGGAGGCATAGGTCCATATTGGTTTAAGTAGCATGAGGTATATTATAATTTTGTTAGGTAGTGAAAGTTTATTTTTTTGGTGTACTCGTCTTACTGAGAATCTGTGAGTCAACCTTTTCTTCAAATTAGTCACGTCAGTTTTCCAAGTCAGTCTTCTGTCCATTGTAAGATCCAAGTATTTTGTTTTATAGTATATAGACTTTAAAGCATATATAGTTGTGATTTATTTACTTTTGTATGGGGTTGAAGTACTCAGCCCGTAAATGCAATAAAATAAGTAAGAAAGATTAGAGTAAGCGCAATTTTAGTCATAATAGCTTATACTCCATGTATTGCTTTAGTTCATATACGAATCCCATGAGATAATGTCCGTAAAGAACGGACTAGTGAAATAAATGGACTAGGGAAGACCTAGAAATGGTCGGTACATGTTATTATAAAGAATGAGGACCACAAGTTTGGGCAAGAACCGAGGAAAAAAGGACAAGGGGTCGATCTCGGAAAACGTGGTTATATGAAATCAGCAAACTAGGAGAAACAATAACATGCAGATGGGCACACAAATTATTACGGAAACTTGCCTATATGGGTCGAGCCGGGAGAAAAAAAGTATTTCGAAATGGTCTCCAGTGTAATAGTTAATCTTGATGTTTGTAAAAAGCATTCTAGCGTCTACTCTCGTACTCTCGTGGGACCAGAAAAAGAACTGTTTCCAACCAATAACCCATTTCCGTCAAATGTGGAGTTACTTACATTTTTGATTTCCGATTTCTATTTGATTTTAATTTCTTCAACTTTCTAGTAATCCATATAGTTCCTAATCAATCGCTAGAACAGTATTGTTTAAATTTGCTGTTCTATATTTAAATGTCAGGTTAGAACAGTTCTTAGAATTCGGTACATATCCAAAGGCTGAATTTCGTTTAAATTTTACCTTTAGTCCATTTTATCGGCTATATCTGATTATACTTAGGTTCATAGTGTATTCATAAGCTTTAGAATATTCTTATTATCCTTGTTACTTGGAATCTTTTAGACTTTTGGAGCGATCGAAATGCTTTTGAAATTTAGTGATTTTAGAGGAGCACGTATTCCAAATCCTACAACGAAGTGGAAAGTAAATCTATGGAGGATTTAATCTATTATAGTGGCACCTGAATCTGCGAGGGGAGGACCTAAACACCTAGGTTAATGCCTTCTTGGACGACTATAAAAGAGATAGGTAGAGTATTAGTTGGCAGGGAGGCAACTCGGATGGGACGTTACAACTAACTGCGGGGCCTAACTGCCTAATGCTCCTAAGAATTAACACTTGAGTAAATAGAAGCCTTCTCTCCGTAATGGACTTTCCTTTCCCTAAGCCCTCGGCTAAATGCCATTAATGAGGCCGTCTGATTGAACTTCTTTTCATCAACTCTCCCAGCCAGCGTCCCTGTCCTATTCCAATTAATTTTTTTTTTTCGGATGGACGAAGTTGAAAGACTTTCTCCAAAGTACTCCAAGGGGATAAAAATAATGACGAATATACACTTGAGTGGAATCTTCTTTTAATGGTTTCTTTGGAAGTTGTGTCACAGCGATAATTGAAAAAAAAAATAGTAGTCAAAATCATTTCATCATCATTATAAAAATATATAACAATCTATGACTTGTGGGCTGTGAATATAAGTGGTGTCTTTTAGGACCCATTAAGGGTCTTGGGTTCAGTACATGTAACATGATACTGTTTATCAGGCAAAGGTTATACAGGAAGTTGATTTATTTACTGGTTTATCCACCAGTAAATAGAGGATACAGAGGCTTGGTGAACTCCCGGATTGTCTGGGTGTGCAACAGGCTCCATCTATAGCTTTGGTTTACCACCACGAGAACTTTGCATTCAATATACATAACACATCCACTAATTGCATGAAATGTAAAGAAATTATTGAATAGAATTTGCCCGTGATAATACTCAACTGTCAGGTTTTTCCCTCTAATTAAGGACACTCACTTTAAAGAGGTCGGGTGAGCTTTAGGAGGGTCAGTACATCCTACGGAACCATTTCTGGTTTGGCTGTTAACAGATTAAATAAGCTATAAGTACATTTGATTTGATTCTGGACTTTAAATAGAATTCTGTTGAATTGAATGAAGCCTGTCTATTACCCTCTCTATATAATATCAGAAAAAAAAAAGAGTTATTGCAATCAATTACATCTGTATGTTTGTATAGTTTCGGGAAAACCCTTGTCAGTAGGGAATTTTAATAATAATATAGTATCACCTATGATGTAAGTGGTTAGCAGAGCAACTTACAGTTCCCAAGGAATTTTTATATAATTTTCTTTTTTTTAGAAAAGACCGTAGTTATTCCATCGTAAAGGACGTAAAACTTAATTATACATTGAAACATACTTGGATTTACGTAACATATTATTGATTTCTGGGTTCTGTAGAAGCCACCATTTCCTTTCATCTATTCATGGCTATCAGATAGCTACGCGTATGATTCAGATACTTTTGTGAAAGCGAAAAGACAAAACGGCAGAGCGAGGTGGGCGGCATCTACTCTTGGCTTGTAATTAAAACGCGCTTTTATACAAGATCCCTCATTCAGCACCTTTCCACCCTTAGAGGGCTATTGTCTGATTCGCGGTTGCCGACAATGTCTTGTATCTTTTTACAGTTGTATGTTCTTTTTGTTTTAGCTGGAAATTATAATATGTTGTAATGTCAGCGCGTGTTCATGTATGGATATGTTAGCATATAGGCTGAAATGTATCCAGGAGAAATAGGATTTCTTATAAATCTTAGTTTCTGTCATTTCTGATCATGGTTTATTTCTGAATTTCTAGTAATTGATGATCAACTATGGGTTACATGTGTTTGACCTAGTAGCTCCGTGACAAACGGAAAAAGCAAAGACTTTTCAGATATCAATCGATTAAACTTACCACCGATCCCCAGTTGGCAAAATCGCACTGTGTATATATATCAACAGAAGCAGTTCTGTGGTAACTAATGGTCTGTGGTTATTTGCAGCGTTAGCTGGCAAATTTTTAAAATCTCTTTCATTCTTATGATAGGCAGTACGTTACTCTAACCTAACAAACCATCCGGTATTTCGAAATGTCATTTTGTTAGAGGTAACAACCAGAGACTTGAATTGCATGATAAAAGATGTATTTTGGTTGAACTTAATGGAATCAAGGACAAACTGTACACGAACAAGACTGGGTATCTACCATGGACGAACACTGTAGATCATAAACTAACTTCTTTTTTTCTACTTTCTATATACGTATCGACATACATAGACGCACAGAGAAGAGATAATTTATAAACCCAAATTATGAACATTATCTTTATAGTTATATTATATTAATATAAATTAAAGTAATGTTCGATGTATACATCGCAAAATTTCGAGAACACGTGGATATGGGATCGGTGAAGAGAACGGATTTGTCCTGACTGTGAGGTGGCTCCTGGTAGCTCAAATGGTAGAGTGCTGTCACGGAGAGGCGGACGACCCGGGTTCGAATCCCGGCCAGGGCAAATCTTTTCTCATCAAAATAAAAATAAAAATAACAATAATGGTACACATCATTAACGAGGAAGTACTACAGCGGATAGGAAAAGAGAAGGAAACAGTATTCATAATTAAGAATAAAGGAAGATTGAATATCTTGGTCATCTAATGAAAATTGATATAATGAACGCAGACCCGGAAGGGGACATTGCTCCAGTACTTACGTCATTAGTGTGGAGTGATATCAGTACAATAATTTAAAAATGTGGCAAACAGAATTTAATTCGTTGGGATGATAGCCAACGTTCGAAATGGATAGGGCATGTGAAGAAGAAAAATAGAGATGAATTGTTCCTGAAGGACGACAATGACCCTTGGTAGGTACAGGTAGGTAGTAGGGTTCATATCTACTGCAGGGCCTGTACCTCCTGTAAGGCCCATAGTCTCCTGATAACTAACCCTATATTTCTGGTCAAGCTTCACATACTACAAACTGACCAGATCTACTTATTATCTAATACTTATTTAATAACTCTTTATATATTGTATTTCATTGGGTCATTAAAGCTATAACTATTAATAATAACCCTTTATTATATTAATTAAGTTACATGAGTACTTGAATATTTTATTTCATTTTTAAAATGCCGTATTGTAATTAAGTAGGTTTTCTTCTAACTTCTTTCATGTTCATTCTGATGTTAACATTCCTGGAAGTCTTTTCCGGAAGGGCATAATTGTTTTATAACTATTTCTGCGGTTTATATTGTTCCGCCAGTAGATTATTTACATATTAAATTATTGAATTTGTAAAATTAATTTACATTGTAGTGTATGTTATGGTACCGGGGAAGCTCAGAGTGTTGGAGTGCTCAAGACCCCTGGTTCAAATCCAAGTATGTCAAATGATTTGTAAAAATCTAATCTTCAAACGGTCATCAATGGACGCCGTGGTATCTTATGATCTTCAAGGAATCAATCCAGCATCTAAAATGTGGTTTAATTGGGGGGAAATCCGGTGGTTGAGTATGATCTTGGCCAAATCACCCCTCTGCACAACCGTTATCTTAGACAGCATAGCATCTACCAACTACTGAATCCATAAACCTTCAAGAGTTGTGGTGATACATTTTTTTAAAACCAGAATATTACATTGTTTTAACTGAAAAATATTTAATTTCTAAGAACATTAAACCTAAAAAATAAAATTTCTTTTGCTTTTATTATTTAAACTATCTTCTTAGGATGTCAATCGAAATGCAAATAAATATTATTGTATTTAAACCTAGGTATATACATTTTTTAAAAGTGAAAACATCTTTAGCCGCGTTTAGCAACTTTTAGTGATTAGCATCATGCAGCATGCTCAAGACTGGTGACATCTAGCGGCCTGAGCATGAGTCATACCATTTCTTTTAATCCTCTTTAATTTAAATATTAGCATTCCATTGATATAAGAATAACTATATTTATCTAAAATTTAGTTTAATAGCATTGTGGAATTGATTCTAATAATAGTTTAAAACATCAATAACTGGTTGAATTCTTCGGTTCTAATTTTTTTTTTTAAAGTACTGATATTTTGAATTGAGCTAGTGGATCCCATCATATGTTTCGATTAATAAATAAACTACATGAAAAATGTATATAATTATTGTTCAAAGTGTCAATATATGTGAAAACCAGACTAATGTTAATAATTTAAATTTACAAATTTGAAATTTTAATAATTCAGACTATAATTGATATAGACATTTAAAAAAGTTCAAAGTTTTTCCAGAGTTTTGACTTTTCCCCCCATGAGGTCCTATTTAATTTTTTTTTTTACACCTGTTCAAACTGTTGTTTTATTCTAGGTTATTATTAAATATATTACCTTTAAGTAACAATAAAGTTGAAATACCAGAAGGGCCGCCAGGATGTACCATATACATTGGAGGGAGCCTAGAAGGGCCATGCCCTACTCCCTTGTATAAAGCTTTCCACAAATAAAGCCTCTATATCCACACCAATGCATACACACTCATATCATCGCAATTTGTCTCCCTCTCCATTTTCCCCTAAGGATTTCCCTCTGGTCGACCATAATATTGTACCTTGTAGCTGCCTCCATCATTGCTAATAAACCCCCGCATCCCAAATATCGCAAAAAAAATATGAATATTTAGTGGTCCATATATTTTGGATATTCAACAGAATCTAATTTTGATCCGATTCATCTAGCACATAGACAAGACCGTTTAAAAAAAATGCAGGAAGTTATTAAGGAATAGTATTAATTATGGCATAAATAAATAAGAAAGAAATAAAAAGACGAGCTTAAGATAGACAGCTGAGACCAAATTAAATATTTAGAAATTTTTATGCTTTCACCAGATACATAATTCCATAATATTGGAAAAAAAATCAAAAGATAAATATATAAAACTGTTAATGAATTTAAAAAAGAAAAAGATTGTACCACTACAACCCATGAATGGCCTGGGATTCAGTACATCGGAGAGACTATACTGTTGCATCTGACAACGGTTGTTCCGGGTTCGTGATTTGTCCTAGATCACTCTCAAACGCGGGACTTTTCCCCCTTATCTTGGATACTCACCTTTTAGAGGCTGTGTGAGCCCCAGTAGGGTACTAGATCCTACACGAACCATCTCCTAACTTTAGAATATTAAATAAAAGTCTGCCAGGTATCGGGATTTGAACCCAGGACCTTCGGCATGGCAAATCAGCCACTCCGCTCCCTTTAAGAAAGAAAAAGAAATAAAAGTATTGTTAGGAAGTGTTACAGTGATATAGGCGAATTTTATTTAGTAGATTCTGTTTCAAAACATCAAAAATTATTACTGATAAAAAATCGCATATTTTAAAATATCTATTGTATTTCAAAAACAAATCTAAGCATGGTATTATGGCAAGTAGAGAAATCACCTTCTGATAGTTTTTCCAATTTTTAGAATACTTTTTCATATCTTGGACAGGTAATAATTTTCTAGATATAAACTAGTCAAATCAAATTATACAGAATAGACCTAATCACGCAGCAATTGGCAAAGATTGGTGGCTACTGGATGGGCGAATGAAACGAAGACGAAAAGTAGAGATTGTTCCGACATTTAAGCCTCTGAGAAACAAGAATACAAAATTGAAGTAGATTTATCTATTTATCTGGCTATATTATTTGAAATTAATGGAATTGTATTCTCAAAGACAATTCATTAGTAACCGTAAGAAGTTCTTCAGGGCGGGGGCGGCCAATGAAGGAAAACACTAATAAATGAAACATGTTTTCCAGGACTTCACCCTCCGTAGGAGTTTACTTTGAACTATTGACGAATCTTGGAATGTTAAACAAAGAAAGAAATTCTTTGAATTATATCTGGACAAATAATTGGAATAAGAATATCGATCAATAATAACAAATATAGATCAGCAATTTTTGATATTAAAATAGTATTCCACCGTCCAAGTATAAATATATATATATATATATATATATATATATATATATATATATATATATATATATATATAAAAGAGGTGAAGAATGTTACTTAATTTTCTGTAGCCAGCTTCCATTGGCGTTTAATACCAGTGACGCGGCTGGGAAAGGGGGCAGGAGCCTCCCGGACTCCTGCTTTGCCCTCATTCCTGGAGAAGAAGCTTTGTTCGGGGACCCCAGGCAAATTTAAAATAGTGTAGTTATAGTATGAATGTGTACAATTATTTTATTTTTAAACTTTACATTAATATCATTTTCGCATTATTTTTATTACATTTTTTTTTTTACATCAGTTTTGTTTTGGTGTTATGGAATGATTGTATAGCTACTTAGCATCATAGCTCATTGCCCACAAGTGGCAGAAAATTTTTTTTCTGTATTCACATTTCAGATACTTTAAGATGTAATGTATCGAAATATTTTGGAATAATCTACAAATATTTTGTAAGGGAGGTGTTACCTCAGTGTTTAGAGTGCTGAGTTGCTATCTTGAAGGTTCCATTTTTAAATCCAGATAAATTATCTAATTTATGAACCGCCACGAACGGACCCTGTAAGATTTATAGACATTTCTGGGGTTCACCCAGCCTCTATAAAGTGCTCACTGTGAATTGAGGAAAAACCTGGGTGTTGGAGTGAACTTGAACAAATCATCTCCCTGTACAACCGTTGTTCTAGAAACAGCACAGCCTCAACCATGCCCTAAACCCTTATGGGTTGTACTGATAGAGGAATGAAATGAATGTACTAATATTTTTTAATAATTTACTAAAATTACTTTTGACAGAAGGCAAATCCATTTGGCTTCAGTAACTATTTCATTGATCGAACTGAACAGCAATTAAACTAAATAGCTATTGTAGCTAGGAGAGAAGAGGTATCGATTGAAGAAGCCGGTAGGTGAGAAGAGAGGGACATATTGGAAGAGTGTATATTAAACCCGACGGAGCGGGAGCCGTGTACTTGCGCGGAGGTCTTGAGGTGACAGCAGTTGAAAAATTGCTCCCAAGGCTTCGTCCTTACGTTTTCATGTTAATCACCTTCGCTTACACGGCTCGGCTAAATCCATATATCCTTCAACGCCTTGTACAACATTTCACTCATCTCTCCAATATCAAAATTCATCCTTGTCTGAGGCTTGAGGTAATGAGAACCACGTAGCATGCTTTCCTTAACCCTCCTAATACAGGCTGAAAAAAGTCACACGTAATACCAGGTTGGGTCGCTTGAGGACCCCATCTTTTTTTGCTATAAGCTACGATGATATCCATATAAGAGTCATTGCATATAATTCTGATAGAATGGGACTGTAGAAAAGTAATAGCAATCATTTTTGAACTATCAAAATGTATAATTTTATTTATTTTGAAAATAACATGTTCCAAGAGAACCTAAATTACCTACTTACAATGCATGCATGAATTTGCTGTGGTTCTGTGCTCTTTACAAATATATTTATTGCAAACAGTACAAACAAGGTTTACTTTAGTGTCATTTTTTCTTCAGCATAACTAATACGTTGCCCTCTTTTCACGTAACCTCTTCTGTATCATGGGTCAGCGAATTTTTTCCTGAGTTCAAGTAAAAAAAAATCGTTGTTGATAAACCTTTTTCCATTCCATATGTAGATCAATCCAAAGACGAATGCATTTGCTGTAAACAATATCTAGCAGATTCATAAAAAGTGCGAATGGCCACCTTTTAGTTTGCTGCTGACAGGTATACTCACTTATCATTCTGTCAAGATTGTCCATTCCTCATTTCGTGTCATTTTAATGGGCAATGATGTCACCCTTTTTCTCAATATCATTTTTTAGGATGTTTCCGCTGGGATAATAAGCAAATGACAGAAATTCTGCAAGTAGAGTTCTGAAAAATCAAGCCCCCCCATCTCTCTTTCGTTTAGTAGGTACCTAATTCATCTGAAAAGTATCAAGGGACTGATACACATCAAAGGATTCATAGCTTCTGAACAAAGGGTGCAAAAAAGAAAGAAAGAGAGAGAATTCCAACGAAAGAACACCAAAGCTTGAACGCTATCCAGAAAATATTTACTTAACTATAATAATACATATTTACGGCTGTGATTGGAACCCCTACAGGCAAACTGACACTGTAAATGCAAATATTCAACTAGGAAATTTATTTATTTATTTATTTCTCCAACTAGTCCATTTATTTTGAGCATGAAATTCGTTTTAACTCTACTCTTCGTGTTACGTATAGTCTAAGGATAAATGCCCTAGACCCTCGTGAGCATTCCTTTGTTTTTGACTTAAGGAGAGTCAAAAATATGAGCTTGGGGTCGTTAGCGACCCTACCCGGTATAAGGAGGGTTAACAATAAATTCAATTATTGAATATCTAGATGCAAGTATCTATGGCCACTAAGGTGAATTAGTGGTTAAGTCGAAATTAGTCCAGTGAGCTTTTTGTACTTAGAGAAGTGGAATCTACCCTTTAATCCTTAATTAATTATAGATACTGGGTTCGATCCGGGAGATTCTTTTGATCCCACGGTGTCCATCTGTGGCTGTTGATAGATTAAATAATTTAGCTGCCACTACTGGATTTTTTTTTCTGTATCTACTAATCATTATGTTTAATGAATTTTACTACGTTACAGTTATTTATATGTTAAATTTATTTAAGGGATAAATACATATTTATACTAAAAACCATTCCAACTGGTGTAAAAGAATAATTATAGAGGTATTGAACACTTTTTAATAACTTTGACAGATTATACTATGGAGAAAAGTTATAAATGTACATATAACAGTTGGAAAAAGATATAGGTATAGAATAGATATTATATACATATCATCATTATACTTTTACTTTAATTGTACCACTACAACCCATGAAGGGTATTAAATCCAGATCATTGTAGACTGAACTGTTTCAACGACAACGGTTGTACAGGCAGGTGATTTGTCTGAGATCATACTCAACCCCCAGGTTTTCCCTTATTAAAGGTACCTAGTTTATAGAGGTGTCCAGGAGGTTACGTTGACCCCACAGGGTCCATCCGTGAATAATAAAAGATTAAATAATTTATCTGCCACATCCGTATTTCCTCCCAGAACCCTCTCATACTACCTCGCTCCTCATATCATCATTATGCATGGTGATAGTATCATTTTGAACAGACCGATTAACAGTGGTATTGCTTATTAAAACTTAGACTGGCAAGTAATTAAAAATATATTTCAAAGAAAAATTTATAAATTTTAAGTCGCTCATATTTCAAACAAGCTATCTAATATTATTCCGCACATACTGTTTCACCCTTTAACATGATTTTACATAGCTAAGTTTTCTTAAATAAGCAGGAATAAGTTATCAGAGGGGTAAGGGCTCGAGTACGACTCCTAAGTCCTTTAATTATGAATCCAGTTCCGCGGTAAGGGGCTACAGCCCTTGCATTTCGTCTACTGATTAAGGCTTGATTAATATCAAACTGACTCCCACAACTGTTAGCTACATTTACATAAAAAAGGATGTATGAGAGAAATCAATATAGAAAATAAACCTGTACGAGATTTTATGTAACAGAAAGGATTTGAGAAATCATGTTAAATATCAAAACGTAGCTGACACAGGGGATTCAATATATTTGTTGTTCTGACACGAAAACTCTGACGATAATATTTAGGCCCCGAACATGTAGTCGGCGAGATGATTTGTGAAAATTAAAATATATATCACAGAAATTTCTTAATAATTCTTTTGTACATAAAAAAAGTTTTTCATGAGCAAACCTTATATATTAATGCCATACTATAATGTATAACATATAACATACTAAATTATGGTCAAATTTTTATCCTAAAACCGGTATTTTGCCTATAGCCAAAAATGTATTTGGATTAAAATAAAATTAAATATTTTTTTTTTTAGATTTTGCGTTTCAGACTTTTATGCCGATGAGACTAACGTATTATGTTTCCGCTGCTAAAAATAATCTCTATGTTGTATTTTACTTGAAGATCAAACGAATTATAGCAAAAATTGAAATACCTTTATGAATTTATATAAAACCCAGGCTTTAACTAAAATTGTATCCAATATTTAGTGTTTCAAATTTTATTAATATTTAAATATTTTTGTTTTGAAGAAAAATGTACTGTGCTCTAAACCACAGAGCAACCAGGGGTCGTATCCAACTCAGACAAACCCATTCTCGTTACCGATCGTATTCCGGCCAGAGAACATCTTTTCTCTTCAAAACAAAAATATTTAAAAATAATCACCATCAAAATAACAATTAATAAAAACAAATTGTAAATAATATACTGACGTAATTAAACAAGATTCTAATCAAAGTAAGGTTCAATGAAAATTCTTCCCCGTGTATACATCGCAAAAATTGCGAGAACACGGGGATATAGGATCGGTGAAGAGGATGGATTTGTTTGACTTGGATACGACCCCTGGTAGCTCAGTGGTTTAGAGCACTGCACCAGAGATTCAGACGACCCGGGTTCGAATCTCGGCCAGGGCAAATCTTTTCTCTTCAAAACAAAAATAATCACCATCAAAATAACAATTAATAAATAAGTTATATAATTTAGTATGTTATAGTATTGTTCAAAAAAATTATTATTACTATTTACATTTTTAAATATTAATTTTTTTTTTAACTACTATATTAAGTTGTAATATATACAAAGTTATATTAAAAGTTAATTTTTACATTTAAAATTGATAGAATGCATTATAAACGATTTAATTTTAAATTTCATTCTAATAGCATTAATTAAATAGCAATGGCGTTGTAGCTTTAGACTTAGTTTCAATAAACAGAAGTAATTATTTATATGAAACCGATTTTTACCTCTCGTTTCATGGTAAGGGAGCAAAAGTGATCTTGCTAAAAATCGCCTATCATTTTTTTTTTCTTATGCTACTGAAATTGTATAACTTTTATTTATTTTTATTGTTTAAGTAAAAGTAATAAGCATAATATTTTTTTAAGTATTGGCATATTTGAATTTGAATTTGATTCAAGGTCATTATTACTAAAAACCGATTTATGCTAAAGTAGACTTAAAAGTCTCCTGATCAGATTTTTTTTCATGATAAGCCATATATTCTTTTAGTTATCTTTTAACAATATTGTTCTATTGATACAGAGCGGGGTAGGTTACTTAATCTTTAGGTTCCCTTTAATCTTCAAGTCCGCTGTGGCAGATAAATTACTTATTCCGTTAACAACAGTGAATTGATTCTGTAATATCTGGAAACCTCCATGGGCTCACCTTTTCCCTTAGTAGAATAACATTTTGAGACTGTTTTCGGCCTAATCACCTCCCTGGATTACGGTTTCTTTTCTCTACCATATATTGACACAATAACCATCAAGGTTTTTCCGAAAGCTTTGAGGTTACATTCATGCACCATCTTGTAATGATGTCATCTAGCTGAACTTATTTGTTTACTGGTAATTTAGTCTAACTGAAATTGACAAAAAAACGAGGTATCTCATTACTCCAGAATACTCATTAATTTGAAGCTAAGTTTTTTTTGGAACCAAGAGTTAAAATTGCTGTATAAATCCATACTTGTATAATCATTAAGGATTACGAAAGGTGATAGATGGATTAAAATAGTATTATTGATCGTAATTTATTATTTATTTATCCACTGATGAGGGCAACAACTTGGGCATTTGTTATTGGGTAATTGCAGCACGTTCTATTTTGATTAGACAAAGTTTAACAACGATAAGTACAATTTGCCTTGGAATATATCAGTTCGTATGGGGCTTAACCAATTCGTAATTGCTATAAAACGATGGATAAAATCACTTTATGTATGTTTTAAATTAAATTTTAGAAAACACGCTATAAACGGCATGAATCGTATGTTTTTTCGGTCCATAATGGGCGGGGAAAAGTACATATTCTGTCAGGGTATTGAGTCAACAATGTTCTCCCATCATCGATTATTTGTGTGTGCTCTTGGCCAACAAAGCGTAATAGGCGTGTGATTTGTGAAAGCAACGTTAGGATTGCCTCCCCCTGTAAATTTTGTCTGCCATTTTGTTTTTAAAAATGTTAAAAATCCTATAATAATAAATAATAAAACCTTGGCGTACTGATAATATTTAATAATAATATGGTTATTGTTCTTGTGGGGCCAGTGTCCAATTTTAATTGAACAGAATCAAACATAGTTTCATTTTACTATTTATTTATCCATCTTGAATAATATTATTTGATTTTATATGAATTGGAATGAAATTGGTCCAAGAATTATTCTTGAAATAGTGATTAACTATTTGTATTTATTAGAAATCGAAGTACCGGCCCTCATCGCAAATTGTCTTCAGTGCTTATAATGTGTGAAGAAGACCTGAAATATGGTCGAAACGTACATTTCTCATAAATGTTTTATCATTATTTAAGGAATTTATTCATAGACCTTCACCTGGACCATTATCGTTCCTATTTATTTATAGAGTTTTGTCATAACAAAATAAAATAGAAAAAAAAATATGGCTGAACATAACTGTATCTCTTGAAAAACTATGAGGTAACTTATTATCTCTTATATATTAGGACTTGATTACTTTGTGAAAATGAAAACTCGATATTAGAATAAAATATAGTGGAAATTAATTTTCCTAAAATTAATTTTTTTTTTCTTGATTTAGAAGATTTTGGTAAATAAAATAATTCTAAAAACAACCGACTTTTTTTTTTCTTTTATAATTTTGCATTTTAGACTTTTGTGCAAACAAAAATATCTTAATATTAAGCTGATGGTGGATGAAGATGAATGGAGGATAATTTAAAGAACCATCCAAATTGTCACCCAAAATGTTTTTTAAATTTAAACAAATAAATTTTTATATTTAATATCTAAAGTATATTTTCCTTTAATATACTTTATGTGTATATAGTCATCAATATACTTTTGAAGCAAAATTCCTGACTTTTCTTAACCTTTTCTTTAACAGACGGCTGACACTTCAAGGATTGTCAGTTAAGAGTGTTTGACCTATTAGATGACACGCAATGCCAGGATTTCGTGTCAACTGGCAACTTCTAAAACGAGTATTTAATGAGGATTAATGTAAACTCTAACAATAACAGTTTATCAATTAAAAATTAACATCGTTTAAAAATATTTATATACTTTTATAAATATTTTTTATATTGTTAAAACTGTGATTGGCTGGATCTGCGCCCGGTCTAATCTATTTCAACTCGACTTAATATGCATCATGGAATAAAATAATATTAGTAATTTGCAGAATAGTTCAATAAAACGAATTAGTCAATAATATGTAATAACGGAAAAGATAGGGCACCCGTGGAAGAAATAATACTGGAAAGACTGAACTTTACCACTTGTAACATTTACAGCAAGAAAAATTTGTCCTCCAAAGCAAAAATAAGGCACTGCTGTACAGTAATAAGACCAGTAATAAATACTGTATGGTATGGAAACGGTCAGCATTCTAAGTCTGGAGAAGGTCCTGACGATTGTGAGAAATATTCTTAGGAGGTTTCATGGATCCAAAGGGTAATATAGTCTATTACCCCTCTATACCCTATAGAGGGGTATAGGGGAAATCCAATGAAGAAATATACATAAAATTTGGAAGATCTTGAAACAGTCATCAGGACCAGGATACTTAGGTTCGACGGCCACATGGTCAGAATGAACAATAAGAGGCTGAACAAAAAAAGCTTTAATAAAGTATTAAGCTATAAAGGTATTGGTGGATTTGTGAAGAAAATAAAAGAGGAGCTGGATAGACTAAAAATCAAGGATAAGGACTGCTTGGATAGAGAGCTTTTCGGGAAAAACGAAAAGAGGTTGGGGTTATTGCAGGAGGGAAGAAGAGACGAGGGAGAAAATGGACTAGGGAAGAGCGAGAGGAACAATCCAGGAAGATGAGAGTATTGGAGTAGACGGAAGGCGGAGAGTGTGAAGAAGATTTGACGTGGTCCTTGCTGGCCGATTCGTGGGGGGAGGGGGGAATGAATTAGTTCAAAATTTTAATTTATTTTACAATTGAAAAATTTTCATTTCATTCACAGAGCTAAAAAATTCAAAATTATACCAATTACATCCTTTAATAACTTTCTTATGATCTCCTAAATTGCCTCAATGGACATCTAATTCTTTCATGCACTTTTTAATCTCTAAGTAATTTTCGACCAGCTCTCGTCCTGATGCAGCCTCATTTTTTAAAGCGTCCGTAAACTTTTCGTTTACGATCACGTGATCCCATGCCCTCGAAAACCCCTCAGCACTTGGTTTCATCCATCATACTCCCCCACTTCGATTATGGATGTCTTGTAGAGGGTGTGCGTGAGGTGAAGACTGATAAGACAAATGAATTGTATCACTAGATTCATCATACGCGCCTTCAGTAGCGATGCCGAAGTAAGGAGCCTTTCCTAGTTTTCTACTTTTCTTTAGGAATAGTTACACACTCTCTATTTATTCACACCTTATTTCTCGAACAATTCTTTAAGTACCTGTCCTAAATCCCTAACCTTCATATAAAAAGATCTTTCATTATTCATGCCACTTCCTTTTGAAATACATTATCTATATCTATTCATATATCCTCATCCGTCATTTCATTTGAAAACCTATTAGTTAATAGTCAAGTGTTCCAAGCCTACAGGAATAATTACAACAATATGTCCTAAGAATCTCATGGACCAATGTCAGCCGAGTTCTCAGTGCAATAAGAAGAGATAATGAAATGGTTTAAAATAGTAATTCATGATTTGCTTAGCTTTCAATTTTTAGTAAAGAAATTACTAGCATGAAACGATCGTCTGATTTGAGAAACAAGTGAGATCTTTTCAGTCCGGTTCTGAACCTGAAGTTTCGGGAGCATATAAAACATTGCTTGTATAAATTAGGGAAAATTTTGAAATTGTCAAGTTTTGAATACTGTAAATCATAATTGGCTTATCGTTCAATTTTCAGTACATTAGTAAGAAACAATCATCTAATTAGAGAACTAAGTGAATCATCTAAAAAATCTAAGAGCTTTTAGATACGCTGATTTGTATCTGAAAGTTTATAGAAGTAAGAAATTTCGATTTTAATTATTGCTTCTGAAGTAATGAATTGACCTTTTACGAATACTTAATTAACGACGTCACATTTCTAGTTATGTATTTCCTGTATTGTGAAATAAATAGGAAACTACACATTAAAATATAGGGATCGCCTGTGGTTTAGTGGTCAGTACAGCAGCCTACTATGCTCAACATCGCGGATTCGAAGCTCGACGGATGATGGCATTATGATTTTTTAAAGGGGATAAAAAATCCTCAGTTATGCCGTCCTTCGAAGGGGACGTAAACTGGAGTACTGTCCATGGATAGTTTCTCAACTTACCTTTATATCTTTCATTCTATTTACTTGATCCATTATTATTACAGTTGTAAATTTCAATAAAAAAAGAAAAAAAAAAAGAAAGTGGTGAGTAAGAGATCACATAACAACGCCCCCTCCCATAGTTTAGTAGCCTGATATTAATATTTAACTATTAATTATACACAAGACTAAGGATATGCCGCCCTGATGTCTTTTCCGATACCCGCTACCCTAAACATAATGGACACAAGCTGTTCGTGATGCCCTTCCAGAGCGGCAGATCTACAACTGCTTATAAAGTGGTCATGTGCCTCCCTGCCTGCCTACGATCATGTGCCATTCCTACTCTGGCCGAGATCATGTGCCACTCCTGCTCTAGCCTGGGTTCATGTTAACATTAAACATTCACGTCCGCCATTTAATCTCCTCCATCATAAATTATTCCTTCCCAACTGTTTTCCTCACTAAACGCCATTTATCATCTTCACCCGATCGCATATTTTATCCTTAGTTCAGATTTAATTTAGTCAATTCCTTTCATAAAACTTATTTCAAAATTTACACGTGATGGATGACACGTGAAATTCATTTTTAAATATTAAATATATTTATAAGTTACTTACACAGGCCAATTTTTTTCTTAAAATAGATGTATTTAAAAGTATTCTGCAGTCTTGAATCATGAAAATGATGAGACAATGTTTTTAGAAGAGTGTGAAATTTTGTTTAATTAGTAACAATAGCATCCAAGAGACACATTTTTAGTGAAATATTCTTTATATAAATTGGGTCGTTTCATCTAAAATCTCACAATTTTATGTATTTAATTTTAAACTAAAATTCAAAGAGGACTTCTTTTGTTCACAATGTTTATGTTTACATATAGCAATGAGCTATTATTAATCCTCTATTTTTGATAATATTTACTATCAATACTGTAGAAGGAACATTGTTTAAAATTCCATCTGATATGACCACGGTACCGAGATTCTGGTGGTTATTTTTTGGGACACTCGGCATCCCAAGCTCCAAGAAACATTACCACAGCTTTAGGTAAAAGATGCTGTAACGAACGGACCATGTCCCTTGGATTGATAAATTTTCAGCTGATGACACACAGATTAATTCATAAATAAGTCATTAATTCATTTCTCCTTTCTACCCAGAGGTGAAACCATCACATGAAATATCAAGAAACAACCTACGTTGGTTCGGAAGGGACCTATACTCTTGAACTACTACAGACTACAGATCTCAAGTTTTACTACAGACTGTAAAGAAACTAAAAGATCTCGGTTACGAAGTCCTCCCAGACCCACCTCATTCGGCAGACTTATCACCAACAGATTACCATATGTTTAGAAATTTGGTCTACTTCCTTAAGGGTAACATCGCATTCGTCGAAAACGCATTTTCAGACTTTATTTCATCATAAAACACTGAATTTTGGAGTTTTGACAAAGAAAATTTGAGGATACGTAGGGAAAATGTATAATTATATAATTACTAATATGTAATTATTTTGAATAAAAATGATTTGATTTCATAATGTGGTTTTACTAAATAACCCTTCCTTTGTAAACGGACACTTCATATCAAACAAGCGCAATATATAATTCACCAAAAGCGGACATATAGAACTGGTGATCGTGGCTTCGGAAAAAAAATGTATGTACCAAGATTAAGATGCAAGGATTATATCAAGATCTTAATAAATATGATTAAAGTATATCAAATGGTACTTTCACTAGAAATACAATTTTGCTTAACAAATAACATAAATTTAAAATAAAACATTCAAGAGTATATATTTTTATAATTGATACAATGGTTAGCGATGGCGCTTTGCTTCTCAATTCGTTTTTCTTTAAATACTTAGGATTAGCGGATTTAAATCCTGACTTGAAACATGAAATATTTTTTCCAATTTCGTTATACATATTAAAATATAGCTAATTTAGAAAGAAAAATAGTTGTAAAAAAAACTATATTATTGCTAGCTGGTCGGATTTGAATAAAGTAGCCGAAGAGATGGACTACTAAGTTGAGCCCCAACACCGCTGAGCAGGGACCTTATTAAAATGAAAATCTACCGGCGGATCCGTGTGTAGTCCCTCTCTCTCCCTGTTCTCAGTTAAAACTCCTCTTTCCAACTTTAATATTAGTTCCTCTCCATCCTTCGTATTTTTCATTATTTATTAAATAAATTTTGTTTGGATGCTGTTATTGTATTTCAAGTGAATAAAACCAGAAACATTGTATAAATATTAAAAGGCTTAACCGACCCGAAGGCTCGATGGCGATGCCACAAACTAGTTACAAACTTCCATCCTCCGATTACTAAGAGTTAATTATTTTTTTTAACTAAGGGGGCGAGGTAGCACAGTCTTCTAAGAGCTGTTGACTGAACAGAAAAAATATTTAACCTGTTAACTACTCTATGGGATGGACTCTATGGGAGCTACATAATCTCCTGGGACAGCCTCTAAATGGTTACCCTCGATTGGGGAATAACCTTATGGTTGAGTGTGATTTCGTCAAAAATGGGCTCTTGCAAAACCGTTGTAGGGTTGGGAATCCTTTTAGGGGGCTGGGAAAAATGTGAGTAGTCATGAGACTTTTGGGCTAGAGATATTTTCCTATTAAAATAGTCCTTTAGTAAATAATTACAAATATTTTATTAAGAAAAATATTGCAAAACAGTTGAATGACTTTTATTTATATTAATGTTCTTTTCGATATCAAAAGTTATATTTAAAAATACAATCCTACTTAATTTATTTTACTTTCGCAACTATACCTTATAGTTGCGAAAGTATGGCCTGGCCCACTTTAAATTATCAAATGGGTCACTTGACAACCCATGAGGGTCATAGGTAGCCGATAGTTGCCCTAGCAAATCCCTTCATGGGTTGTAATGGTACAAAGTTTTTTTTCCCGTTCTAAGTCCAAAAACTTTAAAAGCCCATATTAATCTTAGCGAGGCTATCACTTCAATTCACCTGAGTGCATGGTCTGCGATTCCCCGTTGTGTAACCTCCAATTTCCTATGTGGTCTTGACCTTTTTTAGGTCAATTTATTTTCATACGACATTGGTCATTCATCAAAGTTAGTGACTAGGTTCCGTACCCATATATAAAAGTTGGCAGTATTATAGTTCATCATCATAATTTTCAAGGTTCTGGACAAAACTAATATCGAGACACGCAAATAACAAGCATTTACCACCTTTTATCGTGGTTATAAGGTTATGGATTATAAAAATGTTGTCATCTGTATAACGACCTCCTATGCCCAAGGTCGTGGGTTCGAAGCCCGGGAGTTGGCCCTAGTATTTTGTCAATGGAGAAAAAATCCTTGGTTATGCCGTCCTTAAGAGGGACGTAAAATAGATGTCCCGAGCCTTTGCGATGGAAAAGTGCGCCTTTGTAGTTGGAAAACTTTAGGAATCCCTCATTAGCATTCGATCCCTCATTAGCATTCGATCCCTCATCGCACTATTAACCATAGTAGCATAAAGTGACGTCAAATCCATGAAATAACAATAAATTGTACAACGATAATTTTTACTAACTGCTGATTCGTTTGAGCATATTTGGAGTGATTTGTAATTTGATAATTTAGAAAACAACTCTAAACAGTTAATTCATTCAAATTAATTGGTTTTTATTTGTTTAAAAATAAAGCTGCCCTTTATTCAGAAGAAATGTAGATTTGGAGGTTTATCAACATATATCAGATAAAACTGATTCGGGTCGGATTATAGGGGTCCTCGATGGTAATAGCGGTATCGTGGTTAGGATAGGATGGGGTCCGGCTTTCCAATCCAGTACGATGACTACTATATATTCCAAGGAGTGGCTTCGGACGAGCCCGATTGATATGGCGGCATGATACCGTGGATTGGGCAGGGAAGGGTTGAGATGGATTGGAGCGGTGTATTGTACCTCCTCTCGGAGTTATTGTATTTAGACCTAAATGGCCCAGAGGACAAAGATTGGCCCTGACTTCCCCTCATATACCCCTCCCCCAGGTCCTCTGTCCATTACCCCTCTCACTATATCGATGTAATGCCTCGTCAGGTTTTACAGAGCTGTGAAGAATTCGGAAAAGAATTTGGAATAAAATGACCCCAGGAAATGTTATCTATGTTGAACTAAGTTATGGAATTCATTATTAAAAAAAAATAATAATAATAAGAAAACCTTTATCTCGAAACATACCTAATTTTCTGCTAGAAAAAAAAACTGTACCTTTACACCCATGTAGAGTCATGGGTTTTGTACGTTTTAGAGACTGTACTATTTCTAGGATAACTGTTGGGCAGGAACGTGATTTGTCCTGGCTAAAGCTCAATTCCCCCAATAAAGGGTACCCATTTTATTGGCTTGGTGGGCTCCAGGAGGGTATTCAGATCACAAAGGATCCAGTTTCGGCTGTTAACAGATTAAATAAATTGTTTACTGTTTGTTAAATCTAATGAACGCTCTTCTTAATTAATTTTTCTGAACCCATTTTCTTCTTTAAATACGGCATTTTAAATATTTTTAAAATAGTCCATTTTTTTTTCAAAAACCTCCTACGAATTGTCTAAAAACACCAATACACTTGTAACTTAAGATTTTTTCAATACTAAGTTTGTTTCACGATCTTTTTATGAATCGCCTAGTATGAATCCAGATAGCATGAAATAACGAAAAAAGCAATATTAATCTGAAAATATATTGAAACGATTTTTTCTCTTTAGATTTAAAAATTATTTCAAATATTAAAGTGGAATAGTTTCACGGAAGACTTGATAACAAGATTATTAAGATGCTGAGTTCTCGGTACTTCTTTACGGGGTAGAAATCCTGGAACCTATAGGAAAAGTAGAGATACAAAGATTACATGCATTTGAGATGTGGTTGTACCGAAAAATTAAAAAAATAAGCTCAATGAATAGAGTTACTAACGAGGCTGTTGTGCAGAGGAGGGGTAAGAAAAAAAAGTGGTGATTACTATCAAGAAACGGAAACTGTAATATCTGAGACACCTAATGCGTGGAAATAATTATAAATTATGGCAACTGATAATGCAGGGGAAATCCAAGGTTCAAATCTGCCGTATTGTTACGGTCAGAGCGGGAAGTAGGACCGGCTTCTGATCTGCCTAGAGCGGATTAGGCAAACAATGGGATTAAGCGGAAGAGATTATAGAATGGCGTAGATCCTTCTGGGTCGGTCTAGGCGGTTCTCGGCCTTCTTCCGAGAAATCCCCACCCCGACCTACCTTGCCTATATAAAAAGGACAGCTGTTCTGGCCGGCAGTCGGTAGTAATAAGACGAGTCTGTAATAAGCCAGTGAGTAGCAGTCGTTAACTAGTGGCAGTGTGTGTGAGTTAGTTAGTATTAGTATCAGTCTGTAATAAGTGCTTAGTGAGCAACAGTGACAATTAGTGACCGTGTAATAAGTGTAATAAACTGTGTGGCAGTTTGTCATATTTGAAGAGTCTTACGGTCGGTGGACTTTAGTTAGCGAACTGTAAGTGTTAATTTGTAATTGTAAACTATAGTGAAATATTATTGTATTTGTACTAATTTATATATAAATAGTTTAGTTATTTAGTATTACCAATATCTTATATTGTTTGTATATTACTTTAGAAATAGATAACATTTAGTAGAATATTGTTATTGTAAATTGATATTAGTTTAATAATTTAGTCGTTTTTAATAATCTCATTGTATTCTTGTTAATTTGTTAATAAATATTAGATTCTTGAATTAAGTAATAGTTTAGTCCATTTTACACCCAGTAGTCCGTAACAAATTGGTGTCAGAAGTGGGATCTTGTGTAATTGTTATTATTTTGTCTTGCATTTTTGTAATTATTGGGCTACTGTATGAAAAATGGCTTCTCAAAGTGTTAAATTGATGGATTTAAAAGTTGCGGATTTAAAACGGGAATTAGAAGAACGTGATCTGGATTCTTCCGGAAATAAAAGTGTACTGCAACATCGCTTGCGTCAATTATTTGTAGAGTTAGGGGAAAATCCAGATGACGTTCTGTTTGAAACTGATTTAAGCAAGTTGTCTGCGACTTTAAGCAATGTAGATAATAAGCTAGGTAATTTACAAAATGAATTAAGCAGTGTTAAAAATGAATTAGGCAATGTAGAAAATAAGCTAGGTAATGAATTAAGCAGTGTTAAAAATGAGTTAGGCAATGTAGAAAATAAGCTAGGTAAGGAATTAGGCAATGTTAAAAATGAACTAGGTAATGAGTTAAGCACTGTTAAAAATGAGCTAGGTACTGTAAAAAATGATTTAATGGATACATTAGAGTCTAAGTTAGGCACATTAGAGACTAAGTTAATGGAAAATGTAGATAATAAGCTAGCTAATGTAGATAATAAGTTAGCTAATGTAGATAATAAGTTAGCCGATGTAAATAATAAAGTAGCTGATATAGAATCTAGGCTAGGAGAAAAAGTGAACGAAATTAGGCTAAGAATGGAAGCTCTCGAGGGACGTAAGAGCAACCCACCGACGAACGATACCGACCATTCCTCCGAGGGCAGCCATCGTGACACCATTCTGCCTGCCTATGCTGGGGCGCCACCAACTCACAATACCATTCCAGTATTCGACGGAAAGACGCCGTGGGAGGACTACATGACTCTCTTCGAGACAGCTGCTTCGATCCACGGGTGGTCACAGGAGACCCAAGCTTCAGCGTTGTGCCTGGCCTTGCGTGGAGACGCCTTGAGAGTGCTGCAGGGAATGCCCATGTCGGAGCGGTCTAACTACGGGAAGCTGATTAGAAGGCTGGAGATGCGTTTCGGCCACCGCCACATGGACCAGCTATATCGCTCACAGCTAAGAAACAGGGTCCAGAAGGACAACGAGACGCTGCAGGAATTTGAAGCGGATATTGCCCGGCTGGTGAGGAACGCCTACCCATCGGTCACCGACTATGTCTACGAGAGTTTGGCTGTCGACAAATTCCTGGATGGACTTCGGGACCCAGAGACACAACAAGCAGTGAAGCTCGCCCGCCCGAAAACGTTGGGAGACGCATTATCTCAGGCCATGGAGTTTGAAGCTGTTAGACAGTCTGTACGGGGCCATGCGCGAGTTCGAGCAGCAGAAGCGGAACCTAATGTGGTCCCTAGCATCGAAGACATTGTGACGAAAGTGTTGGATGCTCTCAGGACCCATAAGAAGGAGATACGCTGTTGGGGCTGCGGCCAGCTTGGACATCCTAGAAGCAAATGTCCAACCCGTAACGTCAAAGCCCCCAGGAAGACCATCAGAGTTGCGTCGATAGGAAGCAGAACGAACAGTTTCTACGTTGATGGGATGGTGAACGGGCAGCTGCGAAGTCTTCTAGTGGATACCGGAGCGAGCATGACGATCTTGAACTCGAAGACACTTCCAGCTGAGAAGATCATACCGACCACTTGGGCATTACGGACTGCAACGGGACAGCCAGCCAAGGTCTACGGGGAGACAGATGCCACCTTCCACATCGGGGGCCAACATCTGAAGCACCTCGCTCTCGTGGCAGATATAGATGAGGACGTCATACTGGGTATGGACTTTATGATCACGTACGGGATCAAGCTGGATATGTCGAGAGGTGTGATGACGCTAGGAGACGAGGAAGTCATACTTCGGCAGGAAAAGGACTTCTGCGCTCGAGTGCTGCTACCAGAAGACACCGCTTTACCAGCACGGAGCCAAATCGTGACGCATGGGACGGTCGAAGGGCATCTACCCGCGGGTCAATGTGCACTACTCGAACCTGGAAGGCACGAAGAACAAGAGGTTGGACGCGGCGTACTGGTTGCTAGGTCTCTCATCAAGATCGGACCCATCACTCCAATTCGGCTAATGAACCTGAACAGCTTCCCGGTAACGCTGAAGAAAGGAACACCAGTCGGGGAGTGTACCACCGCTACCTCAGTGGTTCGTCAGCTGCAACGTCATCCCACCGAGCTTCGAGGACTCCCAGAGGAACTTAAAGGATTTTTGGACGAATCATGTCGCGACCTTTCGCCCGAACAGAGCGAGGAAGTGAAAAATATTATTATCCGATGGCATGACGTCTTCGAGATCGGACCAGGACCACGGGGCAGAACGGATATCGTCCAGCACAAGATTGACACTGGGGATGCGAAGCCCATCCGACAGGTTCCGCGGAGGCTGCCGTTAGCCAAACGGGAGGACGCCGAGGAGATTATAAAGGAGATGGCGGCTGACAGTGTCATTGAGCCTTCGAGTAGCCCCTGGATGTCTCCTGTTGTATTGGTGAAGAAGAAAGACGGCACAACGAGGTTCTGCGTAGACTACCGTCTTCTGAACAATGTCACCAAGAAGGACAGCTATCCGCTTCCCAGGATTGACGATACGCTGGACACCCTAGAGGGGTGTAAACTCTTCTCTACTTTGGATCTCCGCAGTGGATATTGGCAGGTAGGATTGGCACCTGAGGATAAAGAGAAGACGGCGTTTTCAATTGGCACTGGGCTCTGGCAGTTTACAGTAATGCCATTCGGGCTTTGCAATGCTCCTGCCACATTCGAGAGGCTGATGGAAAACGTGTTAAGAGGTCTCTCTTGGGAGGTATGCCTGGTATACCTAGACGACATTATTGTGCTGGGAAAGTCCTTCGCTCACCATCTGAAGAATCTGGAGAAGGTCTTCGAACGACTGCGTGCAGCGAACCTAAAGTTGAACCCGAAGAAGTGTAATCTCTTCCGAAGGCAAGTCAACTACCTGGGGCATATTGTGTCAGACAACGGAGTTGCTGTTGACCCAGAGAAGATAGCAGCGATCACCGACTGGCCAGTACCTCGAGATAAGCACCAGGTTAGAAGTTTTCTCGGGCTCTGCACCTATTACCGGAGGTACGTGAAAGGATTTGCTGACATCGCAAAACCTCTTACCAGGCTTACCGAGGAGAAAAGGACTTTCCATTGGGACCACGAGTGCCAGGCATCCTTCGAGGAGCTGAAGAGAAAATTGAGTAGTGCTCCTATTCTGTGCTATCCACGTCCCGAGGGCAAGTTCATACTTGACACAGATGCCAGCAACATCGCCATTGGAAGTGTCCTCTCTCAGCTCCAAGACGGAGAAGAAAGGGTGATTGGATATTTCAGCAAAGCACTCTCAGCTCCGGAACGCAACTACTGTGTCACAAGGAAAGAGCTTCTGGCAGTAGTAAAATCCATAGAGCACTTCCATAAATATCTATACGGAAGAAGGTTCCTGCTGAGAACGGCCCACGCGGCTCTAATGTGGCTGCTGCGATTCAAGTCACCGGAGGGACAAGTGGCGAGGTGGATCGAGCGCCTTCAAGAGTACGATTTTGAATCTGCTCATCGTTCTGGAACGAGCCACAGGAATGCGGATGCGCTGTCAAGAAGACCATGTGAAGATGAAGAATGCAGACATTGTTCCCGACAAGAAGAGAAGCAGGCAACAGTATTGAGGACAACGGTTGTTATTGACAGTTGGCAGGACACAGAGGTGTCAAAGGCGCAAGACGAGGACCCGGACTTGAAACAAATAAAGGAATGGAAAATATCGGGGCGAGGAAGACCGGCCTGGCAGGATGTTGCTCCAATGTCGAAGAATGTAAAAACGTACTGGGCCCAATGGAACTCCATTTTAGTGGACAACGGGCTGCTGAAACGGGCATTGGAGAACGCGGAAGGAGATCAGCGCAGGCTACAGCTCATCGTTCCAAGGAATAAAGTGCCCGAAGTGCTTAGGGAACTACATGACGGTGTAACTGGCGGCCATCTTGGAGTTCACCGTACATTGGAAAAAGTTCGTGAACGCTTTTACTGGGCAAACCTTAAGGACGATGTGTTGGACTGGTGCAGGCGTTGTGCGACTTGTGCGGCTTCTAAGGGACCAACAAGAAGAAGGAAGGCCCCTATGAAGAAGTACAACGTGGGAGCACCGTTCGAGAGGATAGCGATCGACATCGCTGGCCCTTTCCCTGTCACGGACGAAGGCAACAAATATATTCTCGTGGCCATGGACTATTTTTCTAAGTGGGTGGAAGCGTATGCCCTTCCGAATCAAGAGGCAGTCACCGTTGCAGACGTACTTGTGAAGCAGCTCGTCAGCCGGTTTGGAGTACCCATGGAACTTCACGCTGACCAGGGAAGAAACTTTGAGTCTGCAGTCTTCTCCGGAATGTGCGAGGCACTGGGGATACGGAAGACCAGGACGACGCCTCTTCACCCTCAATCGGATGGCATGGTGGAGCGCATGAACAGGACAATGGGTCGATATTTGTCTAAAGTGGTCTCCGACCATCAGCGAGACTGGGACCAGTATCTTCACTTGTTCCTGTTAGCCTACCGCAGTTCAGTCCATGAAGCAACGGGGCAGACACCCGCAAATGTGGTGTTCGGCCGAGAACTACGTTTGCCTTGTGATCTAAAATTCGGGTTCAAGCCTAATGAGGAAGTTAACGGAGAGGAATACGTCACGAATCTACGGAAGCGGATGGATAATATCCACGAGAAGGTTCGTGCAAACATCCAGGGAGCCAGTGACAGAATGAAGGAGCGTTACGACATCAGGGCAGAGAAAGGTGGCTTCCAACCTGGAGATTTGGTCTGGCTACATGACCCTCGAAGGAGGCGAGGCTACTCACCTAAACTTCAGAACTCCTGGGATGGCCCGTTTGAGATCATCAATAGGATAAACGACGTCATCTATAGAATCAGGAAGCAGCCAAAAGGAAAACCCAGGGTAGTCCATTTTAACAGACTGGCCCCTTACAAAGGAGACCATGGCCCGACAGAAGACCAGCAAGTCAGGAACCTCAACAACGTGGAGACCAGTAAGGTATCAGTTGCACAACCTAAGGTACAAGGTTTCCGTGGAGTAACTCAGGCAGTATACAGAGATATCTTCTCGTTACCCGCGGACTATTCTCTGGCCCATTGTGTAGCCGAAGATCTGAGGACTTCCCGAGGGATTGCAACGGTCTTCAGGAAGAAGTTTGCTGGAACTGAGGAACTGGAACGCCAAGGACCACGCGTCGGGAAAGCACTCCACCATACGCACGAAGGACGACACCTGTTCTACTTAGTTACCAAGTGTGCTACTGATCAGAAGCCCACATATGACGCACTGCGGCGAAGCCTCGACGACCTGCGGAGTAAGCTTCTGAGACTGCGTGTCACCAAGCTCGCGATCCCTAAGTTGGGCTGTGGATATGACGGCCTGGAGTGGAAGGTTGTCAGGAACATGCTTGAACAGATATTCGCCAACTCTGGAGTCGCCATATTGGTGTGCACGTTCAACCCCTGGAAAGGAAATGCGTCTCCAACGAGGGAAGCTCATGACCGCCCGATTTCTGCGGACTATGCTCTGGGGCAGAGCACTTTTAAGGAGGGGGCAGTGTTACGGTCAGAGCGGGAAGTAGGACCGGCTTCTGATCTGCCTAGAGCGGATTAGGCAAACAATGGGATTAAGCGGAAGAGATTATAGAATGGCGTAGATCCTTCTGGGTCGGTCTAGGCGGTTCTCGGCCTTCTTCCGAGAAATCCCCACCCCGACCTACCTTGCCTATATAAAAAGGACAGCTGTTCTGGCCGGCAGTCGGTAGTAATAAGACGAGTCTGTAATAAGCCAGTGAGTAGCAGTCGTTAACTAGTGGCAGTGTGTGTGAGTTAGTTAGTATTAGTATCAGTCTGTAATAAGTGCTTAGTGAGCAACAGTGACAATTAGTGACCGTGTAATAAGTGTAATAAACTGTGTGGCAGTTTGTCATATTTGAAGAGTCTTACGGTCGGTGGACTTTAGTTAGCGAACTGTAAGTGTTAATTTGTAATTGTAAACTATAGTGAAATATTATTGTATTTGTACTAATTTATATATAAATAGTTTAGTTATTTAGTATTACCAATATCTTATATTGTTTGTATATTACTTTAGAAATAGATAACATTTAGTAGAATATTGTTATTGTAAATTGATATTAGTTTAATAATTTAGTCGTTTTTAATAATCTCATTGTATTCTTGTTAATTTGTTAATAAATATTAGATTCTTGAATTAAGTAATAGTTTAGCCCATTTTACACCCAGTAGTCCGTAACAGTATATTATAATAAACATAAAATAATATTGAATAATTATCAAATATATTATATACCTTATAATATTAATAATTTATTATTTCCCGATATTTATGTTAATCTTGTAAGCTAAATACATAAAATTCGAAACAATTTTCTTTAGTATGGTTCAACTAAAGAGAAATAAAATATTTTAGTAGTCATTTGCTCTGTGATGTTAATGGTTACAACTTACAGCTTATAGCTTATACGTAGAACTTATAACCTTATAAGCGATAGAAACCTCTCTCACACATCAAGAATCCCAGGAAGTGGCAATTGCTTCCGGACTAACATTCTGCAGTCACAGTCAAACGTGCTGTACTATTCTTCTTTTCCAAAAGTAGCACTCTACCCAAAATAAATAAAACTAATTTATATATGATTCTTTGAATATTTTTATTTTGAAGAGAAAAGATTTGTCCTGGCCGGGATTCGAACTGGGGTCTTCTGCATCTCTAGCGCAGTGCTTTAACCATCTGAGCTACCAGGCTCGTAACCAGGCCGGACAAATATATTCTCTTAGGGGCGACCTGTGGTCTAGTGGTTAGCATAACAAACTACTAAGCCGAAGTCAGGTGGCCCCAGGATCGTAGCACTAGGAAGGGAGTAAAAAATCTTTGGGTATGGCGTCCTTCGGAAGGGACGTTAAAAGGGGCCTGTACGATGTCAGGTACTCGTTAAAAATCCCTATAATAATAAAACCTGGATAGGCAAAATTTAGAGCTCCCTTTGTAGAATCGTCCGATTAGCCATATCAGCATAAAGTGACGTTAAATGAACAGACAACAAATCTATTCTCTTCACCGATCCTATATCCCCGAGTTCTCGCAATTTTTATAATAAATAAATTAGAAATATAAAATTGACGTAAGTCAACGAGATCCTAATTCAAGTAATATTCAATGAACATTTTCCACCGTGTATACATCGCAAAAATTGCGAGAATACAGGGATATAGGATCGGTGAAGAGAATAGATTTATCACAACAATTAGAGAATAGATTTATTACAAGCCTGGTAGCTCAGATGATAAGAGTACCGCGCTAGAAATGCGGATGACCCGGGTTCGAATTCCTGGCCGGGACAAATCTTTTCTCTTAAAAAAAAAGTTTAATTTAAAAATAACACTAAGTTTTTGATGTGTGACCCTATTATGTAAGGTATAATATAGCGTAGGTAGCTAATGTAAAATTATAGGAAGGAGTCGTACATCCAACCCCCAGTCTTCAATTTTCCTCCTGAATTCCTCTTCCCCAGCAAACCCTTTCTTATTCTTTATTTACGTTTTGTTTGCTAAAATGATATCGAGCAATAATCAATTCAATATATGATTAATATATAAATGTATAAATATTTTATTATTCTCTCTGCCATCATTCCCTAAAGTACTCTAAAATAATTCACTAACAATTTTAGTGATTCCAGTTGTCCAATTTATTTTTAAGGGCGACAGAATAGGAGGTCGGAGTTTAGCTTAAAATAACCTGATCAATAATTGAAATGGGCTGAATAGAGAATAGAGCATTGTTATTCAATTAGAAACATGGACAGTTTGAAATATGACATATTGATGATATAGGAGAGAAACCTTGTAACTGCCAAAAAAAAGGAGTTTTCATTAATTTTGCGAAACTAATAGCTAACGTCTATCCATTCCCGAAAGCGTAGGGGAAACATGTCTTTGTTAAAAAAAATAAAATAATTCAATAATATATCTCGAATTTTCTGGTAATAACTCAAAATAATTGGAAAAAAAATCAAGAAACCTGGGAACAATTATTGTATTTTGAGAAAGAAAATGGTCCGGGTGGAGATAAAAAAAAAATATATGAGGAAAACTATTTAATGGAAACCCTAAGTTTCGACCCACATTACAGGTCTTCTTCAGGCCTAAATATACAAGAAACATATATATCAAGCTCAAATATTATCATTCAAAGTAAATTAAAATATTTTTGTTTTGAAGAGGAAAGATTTTTCCTGACCGGGATTCGAACCCGGCACTGCATTTCCGTTGCAGTGATCTAAACCACTGAGCTACCAGGGGTCGTATCCAAGTCAGACAAATCCGTTCTCTTCACCTATCCTATATCCTATCTCTTCACCTATTCGGTTGAGCGTGATCTCAGACAATCCAACCAAGACACTTCATGTGTTGTTGTGGTATAGATTTGTTTTCACATCTCTATGAAGTTTTAAAACAGGCGTTTTAGTTAGCCCTGTAAATAGCTTATTTTTCTTCAAATAAGAGACTGTTCTTATCCATCGAAATATTTGTCATCACTAATCAATGCTTTAAACAAATAAAGATAATTTCTGTTAAACAATAATTTGGAAGAAGATGATTAAATGAAATAGTTAAATTATTTAATTTTGTCAACTGTCAATTATTTAATGAGTGTTAGGATGAACTGAATTTCGCACCTAAAACTGAGATTTCTCTTGAAAGATGCCATTCTCTGGAATCTACAGGCAAGTTAAGTCTTTGTTATTCAGTTTTAGTCCTCAGTTACCATAGCCTGTTGATATAATACACAAGGTATCATGAAGTTTGCATCCCGTTTGGAAGATGGCCTATAATTAGAATGATCTGATTAATCTAATGGTTTTCTGATAAGAAGATTCGCTTGAAACTAGCATAAGTTTGTATCCGTAGAAAAAGTGTTTTTTTCAGATGATAATGAGACCAATGATGAATAAGATATTTCGATTTGTGTATTCAAGATTGGTGCAGAAATTATTGTTATTTGCCATCGATGAATGGTATGTCCATTGAACGATAGTTGTTCCGGGTAAAGCGTAGAACCCATTGCGACGGTCCTTCATTTATATTATTTTTCTATCAATTATTGGCTTATTAGATTATGTTTTACAAGACTTACGGGCATGAATACACATAAATAAAAACAGTTTTATTTATCCATTTTTTAAGGCCGATAGGAAGAAAAAAGCTACTGTATCCTTTGTAACACACGACTCAAGACCGTTACAACAATAAGGCCCAAGGGGAAGATTCCAGCGATGGGCCTGGTTCTTTCAACGCAAATAAATATTTGACCAAGATAGTACAGTTGGCACAGTTGACCGAACATACACAGAGCATAGGATCCACGCTATAATTAATTTTTCCCTCTTTCCCCTGAAATAGGGGTTGTTGTTCCCCCTGTTTGCAAGCCCTGCTTGAATAATTCCCTCCCCTTTTATCCCTTCGAGGGAGTTTTCTCCTCAGGGAACTCTTTTGTGGGGAAGGGCTGTAGAAGAGGAAGAGTCCACATTCTTATTTTTCAAGCTCACTCCTTTGTACACTCAACTGGAAACTGAGTATCTTTCTTCAATCTTTCGTCTTAAACTTGTATGGAATATTCTTCTTTTTTTTTGTAGAGTATTCCTTTATTCTTTGAAACAATTATCGAAGAAGAAAAAATGTTGTATGGTTAGAGTGCTCTATATGATTAAATTTTGGAACCAGGAAAATCTATTAATTCCAGAACTTAAATACAAATACACGCACGAAGTCTTACATGAATCCGTTACCTCAGAATATTCTCCAATATCAAAAAGAATATTAGTTGTGTTTTCAATAGAAAAATTATACAAAATAGGTATACGGGTTTTTCCTTCTACGCGAGGATGTAAAATAAATAATAACAAAAATTTAATTAGAATATAGAAAAAATATATATGCACCGGAGGTTGACACCATGCCTACAAAGAGGTCACGTTTTAGGTAAATTGTCATAAATAAATATTATGATAAATATATGCAATGATTTATCAATGAAAATGATAATGTGAATGATTTTCTTTAAACTCTTTAAATAAGCCTTGAGGAAAGAAGTTTTAAGAGCTCGAAGTTATGGAAAATTGGCTCTCCTGAGCAAATACAAAATGTGACATGGTGTCCTTTACCTCCGGGGTACAGATATTAATAGATGAATCTCAAATAACACTAATAGTTTCTCAATAAGAATAACTGAGCATTTAATGAATTGCCATTAATGAAATGAACATGACTCCAAACCATTCTTATTCATATTAATGTTGATAGGTTATATATATAATTGATATATGCTGGTGCATATGAAATAAAAAAACCTGCACCATTACTATCAATGAATAGTTTGAGTTTATTATTTGATATGGCTGTAATGTTTCTAAGACAATGGTTGTTCAGGATGGTGATTTGTTCATGATAACGACCCAGTGTTAGGTTTTCCCCCAATTAATGGTATACACTCTCTATAAAGAATGGTTCGTCAAATCCTACAAATTCCGACCACAGCTGTTAACAGATTGGATAATTTATGCCACAGCAAGATTTGAATCCGTAGCCTTCGGGATACCACCCGAACTCAGCACTCTGCCCACTGAGTGATCCCGTGATGGTACTTATAAATATTCAGGTTTCCAAACGTGTGTACACAGCGATGACCTATTGTTGTAGGGTCAAGTCTGCGTTCACTTTTTGAAGTATAGTTTATGTACATATTTGATTCGGATAATTTTTTCTGCCTGAGCATCGGTTGTAGTAACAGCATCGTGATAATGAATCGTATCGGATATTTCTTGACTTTTTTTATCGCGGACTGTATCCATCAACAGACTTGTCAGATTGAGTAATATACGTTTTACAAAAATTGTCTACAACATAAAAATCAGACCTATTTCTACCTAAAACAGTTGAATACTTAATTGATGTAAAAATTAAGTAAATTCTTCATATATTTAACTATAGTATATAATAAACAAAAAATATACAAAATTCTTAACTGATAAAATATGAACATTAGTTTAATGAAGAGGAATATAATGGTTGATCTTTATTGACATATCGAAAATATATAGCAGCTTAAAAAATATATAATTTTGCAAACAAATAATGCCTACTCTATATTATAAGTTGAAAAATTATACATATATGTGCCAAATTTCATTCAAATCGGTCCAGTAGTTTCGGAGATTAGCCCGAACAAACATTGTGACAGGATATTTTAATATACGTCATATAGATAAGATTCCAGTTATTTGTTATATGATAGGCACTGAAGTCAGAATCTATAAGACCTACAGAGCTGCAGTAGGACCCAAATTGTAGCAAATTTAATCTACTTTACAAATGGTCACATCGTTTTTTTTTCCAAAAACGCTCCATTAGGAGATACAGCCCAAAAACTAAAATAACCGAAAATTTCGGGGCTTTTTGGCCACCAAAAGTTTTTCCATCCGCTTTTTCTGGTGCAAATTTGGATTTACAGTACTCAGGCACGCCCTTACACTATATCAAAAATGCAGCATCATCAAGCGTCACTGGTACGATCGACGTATAATCCTTAATAATGGCCAACACATATCACTTAGGGGTATGAAAAATAGTTTACATCCTATTCTCAGATATACTGAATATAAACACAAAATTTCATAAGAATCGGTCAAGTCTTTTCGGAGGAGTTTTGTTATAAACACTGTGACACGACAATTTTATTTATTAGATAGGGCTGAGATTCCGGTTAGTTATTATATGATTGGAACTTAACTCAGGATCTGTTAGACGTACAGCGCATCGTTTGGGCTCAAATTGTGGCAAAGTTTGTCTTCATTAAGAATGGTTATTTACGTTGTATTAGTCGTTTCGGAGGAGTGTTGTTACAAACACTGTGACACGACCATTTTATATATTAGATATATATTTTAAAGCACCAATTACGTTAAATTACGAATCTATGATCAATATTTGTCTGCTATCTTGAGACACTTCGACGCTCCAAACTCTTGGAGACATCTTGTAACGGAGACACCCAGACTCGAACGGCTAGGCTCGACAAGCAGCAGTTTGGCCTGAGCTTAGTCACGTTTGATGGTTTTGAAACTCTGCCATCTCGCCACCCTCCCGCTCAACATTGATCCGTCACTGACTGAGAAAAACTGATCCAGCCCTTCTTTAAGATAATTAAACGGGGGAAGTTTAGGAAAGAAGGGGAGTTCTTCCCGAATGAGAATTGCCTCGAAGTTGAACGGAATCATCATATGAAATATAGCCATTTATTTTATTATCATTGTCTATATACATTTCCTTTGAACTAATACCTAAGCGACCTGAGCATAAAATAGGGGAAAGAATGGCGCGGGTGGAAATAAAAAAAATCCTTAAATTGTAATAAACCTAAGCTCCCAATTACAAAAGACTTTGGATATTTGGATTTACGGAGTACACCTTTGGGTCTCCACTAAGCCATCGAATTCCTCTCGTATCCAATCCTTACAATCCAAAATCCTTCGTAAAACCTTCAATTTTCCTTACATTGTTACGAATAAAGTCATCCACAATGACCTCAATGTCCCATTTGTTGTTGATTTGGCCCGATCCCGATACCAGTCTTTTTATGAAAAACTTCATTTCCGCTCAAACCCACTAGTTTTAAACCTAGCTACTTCTTCAATTCCTGATAATCCTCCGCGGGGTTTGAAAAGATGATGGCCTCGTGACCTAATAAGTTGAAATTGTTAGCTTCTAATTTTTACCGCTGGGTTGCTCCTCTGCTTGTCTTTATCCTCGCCTTTATATATCATTCCTGCCTTTTACTTGATGTATTGATGTAATACAACTGTGAATTTTAATGAATACAATTTAAAAAAAAAGTTTTGATAAACAATTTATCATAAACCGACGTTATCATAATACCATACTTATGACCTACATTACAAGCTCTGAAGAATACCTGCAATGTGGATTGAAACATGAGTTTCTAAGAAATATCTCATTTAGTTAAGTTCACAAATTTTATTTTGCATATTTATGCGTTCAACCAATAATTATTCAAGGAGTATAAACTGTCTTAGTTACTACACGATTTTGTATATAATATTTTATAATCACTTTTATGGCATTCGTGTAGATAACATGCTATACAATCCTAAGAGGGCGTTATATATACAATATATCCCTCTAAGGCCTCGTCCAATTAAATCTTACAAGTGCACGACCTCTTTTGGTTAAGATGAAATATGAATTCCTACCTTAACAATAGCTTTGCATGATCGATATTTTTATCTTTTTGCATGGTTGACATTAATTGTTTTATTAAAACCATGTTAATGTTTATTCAAATTTCATTAGTTAGTTGTTTTCATGTATAGTTATAATACCATACTAGGCTATGCTATGAGGAATTAAGTTCCTTATTCGAATAAGGGTTCACACGATTAAAATAATTATCATTCAAGTCTTTAGTTACTATTTTGTTATATAATGTTTAAGTAAATAAAATGCGGACAATACCTTTCCTATGGAAATGTATACTGCCTTGAGATAGCTTAGAATCAAAACTAAATAATTAAACGTATTGTCTGTTTAATTATAATTATTTGAATAATCTAATTTAAAGAAACTAATGATTTTTTCCTTTTAATTCCAGGTAATTAACTGAATACTCTATAAAATCTACATTGGTAAGACATTTTATCTTTATTTTATAAGTGTGCGTTTACCTATGTGTAAGTAGATATATTTTATTAAATCTTAAAAACAAAACAAAGTAGCTTAAATTAATCTGATTCAGGTAGCCAATAAACAACTTTTTTTAATTTGGGATAATAAAATAGTATTTTTTTCTCTTTTTCAATATAAGAGGGGGGGGGTTTCGGGTACATTATTAATAACATGACATTAATAATACGTTGATGTTTTTAACCAATCTAATTTATATAAACCTTATTGACCTCAATAGGTTTTATTTATTTTCTATCAACTATATTTACCAAATAATTCGATCGTGTTTATTCTCCTATTAATTCTTGTAATTAATTCAGATTTAATTTAAGGTATAATTAGATTATTTAGATAGTTCTGTGGAGACATGAAATTTAGCTAAAAATTAATTACAAAACTTCTCAACAAGTTGCTGAACTTTTGTAGGGTAAAACTTTTTTTTCAGTACGCCCATTTTGAGGCGAGGATCCTTCAACCCATTTCGCTGGGGAAAAAAAAAGAATATATAATTTAAGTTTCTCCCGGAGCAAGAAAACCTTATTACAGGGAAACGAGTTGAATTTTCATGGATTTATGCCGTAATATTAAGAAGTGTGACTCCCGTGAAATTAGGTGGAGGCCTGGCTGATGTCTCATATAGTTGAGTTATGAGCTGTAGTAGCCGTCTAGTACTAGGCTAGTTTTTACCGCAGAACTATCCTAAGCAAAAAGTTTAATATTAAGAATTTTATGTTGTTGTAAATCCTTCTATGTGAATACATTTTAAATTTTATAAAATGAAAAGGTTGAAGGTTTTTGTAAAAATATCCGGTCTGATACAGCGCCAAAAGGTGGTCAATTAAAAAAAAAGGTATTCTTATATAATAATAAGTAAAGGTTTCGTAGTCATAGTTCCAAAAAAAGTTTTAAAAAAAATATATCTAGTTAAACCCTATAACTAGATTTTTAAAATCCAAAAAAATCGTTATAATAGACCGTTAAATTTTCATTGTAAATTTCATACATGCATTCCACTCAAACGTGTCAGGATTATTTTAAATTTAAACTGTTGACTGTATACTTTATATTGGCCATAATATCATTGAAATGTCATTTTTGAAAGGATTAAATTATGTGCGATTGTTTACTTTAACACATATTTAAAACTAATAAAATTGCAGCTCAACAATATTAGTTATTCTAACGATGTGTTTCAATTTCCCATCATAAATTTACCCTAGTTTTAATTGCCTGATATATATTAATTATCATAATAAAATTATGGGAATTCAATCTGTTAAGATCTATGGAGACAATAACACGTAGATCAAAATAATCTTAGGATCCTGAACTATTTTCAAGAAAGTTCTCGAAGAACTTGGAACTTTAACATTGGTAATTAGCCAGATGAAGCAACATTACTAAAGTTGAGTGAGTACAGTCACCCCTAATACAGTTGACTGACTCACCATTATACAGTATTTCCAGAAATCGAACCAAGGCTGTCATAAGACCAATTTCCTTTCTTAATTACTAAATTTACCTCATATCTTTCGTTTATATTTTTGTATATATTTATTTTTTTGCATTTATAAATTAACATTAGTTCGAACAGTTTATTTCTTATTTTTTTCATTTCAAAATATTTTATTATGTAATTTTGCTTCATACCATTTATTATACAATTATTATCAACCATTTTAAATAATTATAACAAATCAGGATACCAGTAATAAAATAAAGAATACCAGTACTTTAACTTTAAATTATAAATTTGGTGATATAGATTTTTCATTAGGAATATTAAATGGGTTACCAAAGTTGGGTCTTTTCCTTTAATGCACAATTCGGTTATTAAAAAAAGTAACTGTTATTAAAAAGTAACACGTGATATAGTTACAACCTCCATATCAGTAGAACATGACTACATTTCTTAGTTTCGTTTAAAACCTAATAATGGCTATGTTAAGGTTATACGAAGATTTTAAAGATTTGGACCGAACCATCGCATTCTTACATTATATAGAAAAAGGCCTCATCCATAAAGAAAAACTATGCCGGAATGGACATTCTATGAAGTTGCGCAAGAGAGATGACCGGTACAGATGGCGGTGTCACCTTGCAAGTTGTCTTTTGGAAGTAGGACTCAGGGAAGGTACGTGGTTCAACGGTTCAAAATATCCTCTGCATAATGCAATTCTTTTTATTTACTCATGGACCAAGAAATATACAACAACGTTATTTTGTAAAGACGAATTGAGTATGTCTGCAGAAACAGTAACAAATTGGAAAAATTATTTGAGGGAGGTTTGTGCTGATTCGCTACTTAAAAATCCTATCAAAATAGGAGGATATGGTATAACCGTCGAAATTGACGAGTCTTGTTTTACAAGAAGGAAACATAATGTCGGACGAATATATCCCAACCAATGGATTTTTGGTGGTATTTGCAGGGAGACGAAAAAATCTTTCATATATTCAGTGCCCAACAGGAACAAAGATACTTTAATAGCGTGCATTAAAGAATGTATTCTCCCAGGAAGTGTTATAATATCAGATTTATGGAAAGCTTATTCCACTATAGAAAGAATAGAAGGGTATGATTTTAAGCATTATACAGTCAACCATTCTGAAAATTTCGTTGATCCTTCAACTGGAGCGCACACACAGTCGATAGAATCGTTATGGGCCGCGGCCAAAATAAGAAATAAAATAGAAGCTGGAACTAGAAGAACAATGTTGGATTCATATCTCTGTGAATTTATGTGGAGACAAAGGAATATGGGGAAAGACCTTTTTGAGGTTATATTGGAAGATATCGCTTCATTTTGGAAATTTTATATAACTTTATATTAATCACGTGTTACTTTTTAATAACAGTTACTTTTTTTAATAACCGTATTGTGCATTTAACGAAAAAGACCCCCAAAGTTTGATATGAAGTGTGATTATCTGGACAATCTCCCCTTCCTTTGCCTCCATATTCTATTTATATTTAAAAAATGTCTTTTGATGTTTAACAAAAGTAAAATAAAATATCTCTCATGACATTCATATAGTATGAATAACAATTTAGCTTAGTTGTCTAAACTGTTATTATGCAAATAAGAAATTATTCATGTAGTTAAGGTGGTTCATAGAAGTGACAAAACAGCTATGATATACACGTATTTCACATAAACAATTGAACAGAAATTTAAAAAGAAATATATTGGATTATAAATCGGTAAAGATCTTCTGTCAAAATTTGTGAATTTGGTTTTGATGAATGAATTAATTCAGAAACTGTGACGTTGAAGTTAACGCCATTCGAAATTATTTTTACAAGATGGCCACAGTTAGGCGTGGTTAGTTTTTGGACTATTCTTGTGTTTCAGTATTTTATTTGACTAGTTACAAATGAAAAATATAAGAAGAAAAATAGCGTGCAAAGGCATAGAGATTTTCAACTGAATGGTTTCCTTCAATCATTTATTATTATTTGCTGTAAATATTTGAGCACTAGGTGTCATCATTTCTAAACATTTCTCGGGGTTGACAATATCTATAACTAATATCTATTGAATTCCATTCTAGAAACTAAATAGAATTTCAATGAACGAAGACAACTTCATTTCCCTCGATTATGAAATTCACTTTATAGATAAAATATTCTTAATAATATAATATAACACGTAAATTAATATAACACCATTTTATACAGTAAACCTTAGGTAACTAATAATTTATCTGTCAAAGCTGGTTTTGAACTCGGGATAAATAGAAGAGTAGCTGTGCTGATGGCCAACGATTCGAATCCAGTAGGGTCAGAGATAATTTATTTGATCTGTTAACAGTCATGGATGTACCATGTAGTCCTTCCTTCTTGTTTGTTCATTTAACGTCACTTTATGCTGCTGTGGATAATCGGACGGTGCTACATTGGGAGCTCTAAATTTTTCCTACCCAGGTTTAATTAGGATAGGGATTTTTAACGAGTACCTGACATCGTACAGGCTCGGGACCCCCGTTTAACGTCCCTTCCGAAGAACGGCGTAACTAAGGATTTTTTTTTCCCTTAAAAAAATCCTAGGGTCACCTGCAGGGCTACGAACCCGCGATCTTGGGCTTAGTAGTCCTTCCTTCTTAATTGGGGAAAAAACTTGCTTTTGGAAAAATCTTCACCCATCATAACCGTAGTCTCAGAAACAGTATAGTCTCTAGCATATACTGAACTCGGAAAAACACATTCATGGATTGTAGGGATTCAGGTGATTAAAATTGAGTAGTACGGTTGAATTTATAGCATAATAAATACGATGTTCGAAGTTAGTATGTAGTTGCAATAATAATTTATATCTGTAATTTCAAAGATAAATCGGATTAAACTAGACCGACAATTCGGATCATTGGGACGCTTGGAACAGGTACAATTTTCATCATAATCCAAATTTGTTTACCTTTTCTTTATAATAATATTTAACCCTTAAAGTGCGAACGATTCTCAGTATTTTGACTCACTTATGATTTTGTATTCAATAAGCTTTAATGTTTATAACATACCTTTCTTACGAGCCGTAGCTAAAGTATAAAACTCCTGTATGTAATACATGTCATTTTGCTTCCAGCCTCTGAATGACGTTTGAGACGCCAAGCGTTTTGGCATGCCGCATCGAGACCAAATACAAATAGTGAGAACCACCATTTTCGTCCATGATATCCAAGATGTAGGGAGTCCAGGTTCTCATCAAATCTGTCTACTCCGCCCATTAAAAAATGTATTTTTTATGACGTTTGGAAAATCAGCTTGAATCTTCATTTTCTTCTTATCAACAGTTCCAATGCAGTCAACCTTGGTCACTGGCTCAACTCCATGGCAATTAGATATTACTGTTACTATATTATTATCATTCCACTTAGTTATACCCTTAAGTTTTTTTTATACAATGACGACATAGATCCCCTGTGTTTTATTTGTAATGCTTTTGATTCTTCCAATGGACATTTTCCTGTCCTATTTTCCGAAATTCTCCCAATTTTTTTTTTTATTCATAGCTTGAAATAATCTTAAGTACTGAAAATGCGGTCAAAGTATGCATTGCAAAGGTCCTAGCGATGCGGGGAGCCTTGACAAAAGTTCGAGAACAACTGCCGTATTTAAGCCATATTCTTCCTGAAATGGAAGTTTTGCATTCTTGAAACCTTGGTATGGTTCAGATCTGAATCAATTTCATTGCCACTTTTTTCTACTGTCAAATTTCCATCGTCCGGTGGGAAAAGTACAATTTCAATATCTTCTAATGCTTCACCAGCTTCTAGGCGTGCTATAACTTCATGAAGTGGGACTCTGTGGAAACAATAGAAAAAAAAAAGAAAAGAAAAACCCCATAGAAGGGATATATTTCCATGCGATTATTTACAATATTGTTAACTTTATAATATCAAAATTAAAATCTTAATTTTGTTAAAACGATTTTAAATTTTAGTTACGATAAGAAACACATATAATCATGCAGGGACCTGAAATACCATTCAAAAATCCGTTAGATATATAAGGCACTGAAGTGAACCTTGGGTACCCCATAAGCACCTAAAGGTGCATTTAGTTCTATTTCATACCAGAGAAACGAATATTTTCAAAAAAACAAAACAAAAGCTACTCTACATCTTACCTTATAAATTTATAAAGACATTCCAACAACAAAAACATCTAAACTTACGTTTTTTGTGTCATTTTTAAAGAAACAAGTCGACAACTCAGAAAGCTAACATCCAGGCGGGGAACCTCTCAGTTCTAAACCGAAAAGAGAGGGATTATCATGCACACACTTTGTAGGAGAGGGATGGAAACTAAAGTTAATATGTTTTTTAACCGGTAGATTGCTCTGGAAGAGCAGTAACTAAGACAGAATTAAATGAAAAATAAAATGATGCACTTAAGGGAACTGACGGATTAAGGACCTTTCCGCTAAGATCTCGATGTTAATTGAAAAGCCAGGAGTATTTTCATTTTCGTTTTAAATTCTTTACATTTATGGAGCTCTAAAACAATACAAAGAACAGTTACGGGGCTCTCTTGCGCTTCATCTGGAGGAATTATTAATATTTGGCGCTTAAGAGCAGTTGGGGACTGGGAGGATTGAGCCAGAAAAGTGGGGGCTCGGCCCTTAGTATGAGTAATATATCCCACGGCGCTAATTCCCTCTTAACCCCCATCCCCGTCGATAATTCTCCGGTCGCATTCATTTCCCATTTGACAAATCCCCGAGATTCCCCGGGCTATCTTTAACCCATCTGTTACACAGCGGATAACCTCAGCCTCTTCACCTAAGGCGGCCTAGCTCTTAACGCACATTAATATCGCATATATCACTGAAATTGATTTTCGGTTTGATGTAATAAATAATAAAATAGGTAATTATTCCGCATTTTGTCGCTTTTAGTTGATTCACAACAAGTTTTAACTTTTCATTTGTCTCTCTTTTAATAATATTCCAAAATACGAATTATTGCGAGGTTTAGTATCGAAAAGAGAATGTAATTATGGATAATGAGTAGTATTCGGTAATCATTTGATCAAGAAATAAAAATTTCAACTAACATTTCAATATATGTTTGTTGAAACATTCATTTCTAGATGAAATTATTTCCTAAATCTACACATTATCCATAATTACATTTTCTTTTCAATCTAAAGCTCACATTAACTTGTATATTTGAAAGACATTAAAATTGAAACTTGTTGTAACTCAACTCGAAGTGACAACCTGCGGAACAGATACCATAAAATAACAAGAAGAAGAAGCTAAATACCATGAAAACTGTGTTTCATGAATTGACATCTCAAGAGTAATCTAACAATCAACAATGTTGATAACAAAAAAAAAAAAAAACCTGTACCATTATTGCCCATGAAGGGTCTTGAATTAAGTATACGGTAGAGACTTTACTGTTTTTAAGAAAATGGTAGTGGAGGGAAGTGATTTGTCTGAGATCCTGCTTAACTAGCAAGTTTTCCTCTAATTAAGGATTTGCCACAGGAGGGTCTGAAGACTCAACTGGGCCCATGTCTGTTAGGTTACATTATTCATCTGCCGTTCCCGGATTCTAACCCGGTGTATCCTAGCTCTATACATAAAGCTACCCCGCTCATATCTCCCGGAAATGGAACAATAATCACACTATAATTTCGTCACCAATCTCGAGATGCTCAATGACAAGATATCTAGGATAATTGAAGTAAGATGATAAAATTACTTTTTATACGAATAAAAACTGTTTCTTGTTTCGAGTAATTCTCCTTATCGCATAAACCTAAGACCAGTTCTTTCAAATCAAATAAAATCTTAACAATAGGATCCAAACTTCATGGTAGATAGTAACTTTTATCAACAGGCTCAGGCAAATAAAGGCTAAAACTTAATGAGGGAAAGACGTCACTTGCAGGTAGAATCCAGAGGATAACGAATTTCAAAAGAAACTAAATCACATGTAGACGGGATGAAAACTGTGTCCTTATTTTCCTGAACTTCTAAATCAAGAGTAATCTAACAATAGTATAGCAACATTGGTATTAACTAATAAAAAAACTATAACAAAATGCACCACTGCATCCCATGAAGTCTTGTGTTGAGTATACAGTAGAGACTGCACTGATTCTGAGAAAACGGTAGTGCAATTGGTGATTTATCCGAGAAACCGCTCAACCGCCAGAGATTTAACGGATGACCACTTAAATGGGGCAGGTTGAGCCACAGGAGGGTCTGAAGATCTCACAGCGTCCATCTGTGGCTGTTAACATATTGAATAATTTATCTGCCTCAGCCGAATTTTATTCCGGGACCTTCAACACAGCTCACTAACTCTGCCCCTATTAACAAATAAGGCAATGATGTTTTCTATTTATTTATTAATCTTTGGTTTTTATACAGTAATCAATGAAAATTTTTATTTTGAACTCCTACTTCTATAATAATCGGGAAATAAAACTTTTAGTTATTGACAAAAGAAGATGGCCTCGTGACCTAAGTTGAAGTTGTTAGAATACTGCCAGTGAGTGGGTAGTTTCACTACTTGCTTTTATCTCATGCCATTAAATATTTTTCAATTTATTTACTTGATTTATTATTATTGCAGTTGTAAATTTCAATGAATAAACTTATAAAAAGTTATAAACAATATATTAGATAAGCACTAAATAAGAATGTGCTCTAAAAAAAAGATTTAAAGTATTGAAGAAAATAAACTAAACCCTGCCAATATCGTTTAGTGCTTATTAGAAACGATAAAGAATCATTTTTTTTTTTTTAACGTCGTAGCTATATAAGTAGGGTGCTCGGTTACTAATCTCAAGGCTCCGTGTTAGAGAACAGCTGTGGAAATAAATTAAATATTCTTTTAATAGCCAAAGAGATATGAGTTCTGGAGGCCCTCCTGGGTTACCTTAATAAACTGTATGCTTAACTTAACTATGGAAAAAAGCTGGTGGTTTATTTCTATGTAAGTCGTGAATTCAACGACTTATCCAAGGAGGTGAATGGAATAAAAGACTTGTGGATGCAGTAAAAAACTGTAATTAAAAAACCATATTTACAAACTTATAACTGACTAAATAACTCCAGGTGCCTTTAATTACAAACCTGAATCAACACAATAGTCGATATTCCCTAATAACACACATAATATAATTGTAACCAATGTTCACTCGAGCGAGTCTCTCAGTAAGCAATATCTATTATAACCTTACTCACATCTGTCCCTGAAGGTTATCTTCACGTCTGTTAAGTTTGGCGTGAATATTCAAACTTACATCTATATCAGTAATATCACCTCATCCACACTTCAGATACAATATAATCAAATTTTAAACAAATAAGGCAGAAATTGACTGAAATAATGTTTATTAATAAATGAAAAAATATAAATAATCATTTATAAATGAAATATATGACGTAAAAGTAGTAATTAAGAAAGTAAATTGGCCTCATTACAAAAGGTACGTTCACTAAAAATACTGTATAATCTGTGAAACGGTGAGTCAGTCAACTGTTTTAGGGGTGACTGTACTCTCTCAACTTTCGTAATGTTGCTTCATCTGGCTGATTACCAATGTCAAAGTTCCAAGTTCTTCAACAACTTTCTTGAAAATAGTTTAGGATCCTGAGATAGTTTTGATCCACGTTTTATTACCTCCATAGGCCTTAACAGATTAAGTTTTAACAGATAAGTTCAGTATAACTACTCAGATATTATTTAATTAAGATTAAGAGACATTTACGATGTGAACTTATAACATATCTTTATGCTGATGAATAGTGAAAAGGATCGATATTATAAGTTAAATATAGCTGTATAAAATGTGAGTTTTAAAGTATTCAGTCATCTAACTATTTAATCCTTTCTGAACCAAATGCTTCAATAATATTATTATCGACTAACATAGCATTTACCGCTTCGTAAAAATAATTCAACCAAAAGGATTTCAAGTTAGTAACCGTTTGAATAAAAATCGAATACGAAAAGTTTTCTCATGCAAGTATAAATGAAATTTTCCCTATATTTTATGATTTCATGAATAAGTTATATCGCATTTGACCTGTTTCAGCATTTAACCATTTATCTGATATTAATATAGCTTATACATATACACTCGTATGTATTTTTTTTTTCTGTTGATGTCACACACTTCTTCTAGATCTTTGTGTGCCTCCTCCACCTGTGTCTATTTTAGTCTACTAGTATCCAGTTTGCTACATCATAGTTTGATTTTATCTAATCATCTGGTCTTGCCGACATGGTAGCTTGCCAACTATTCTGGCATTTATTGTGATGTTGATGGGTCCTGATCAATTTAAGTTCCTGAAGTTACATATATCACCCAACTTGCATCATATCATGAGATATCATAACAGATCATAATCTGGTTAGATATCGACCACTACTATATTAGTATTTTTTCTCCATGAGGTCTTTCCTTTTATATGATATATGTTATTCTGCTATGTTATTTAGGATGCATTTTAGAGCCCAGACCTCGCAGCAGTATACCATCTAGTTGTATTATCACAGCTTTTCCCACTGTTAATTTGCGATTTCTAAAGATTTTTCGCTATTACAGAAGGATAAAAGAAAGCTGTGTTGCCATTGGTTATGCGCTGATATATATATATATATAAATCTGTAAGTCGAGTACTTACTTCATATTCAGCGATTGGTGTATGGCTTTTTTATCCAAACGTGTTATTTATTTACCTTTTTTTAAATATATCGCTAGTAACCATATTTTTTTTTTATTCGCTCCTGTAGTATCATTGTATAAGTCATATATCCCTATCGTTTATCAAAGACTATAATAATTAAATAAAATAGGGGAAAGAAAAAGGCCCGGGTGGGGATCAGAGAAATAATATCTATAATAATAGGGTTGAACAATTTATTTGAAAGCTTACCTTTCGATTTACATTGCAGGTCTTTTTCAGGGCTAGATATACAAAATACAAACAAATTAAAATGATACTTAAAAATTGTAAAAAAAAAAATAGATCGATTATACTATAGAAATAATGATATTGGAGTAAAGCAGATACAAAAGTGGGGATAATTTAAATTGTAGAATATTATTTGAAATATATGAACTAAAATAATGGGCTTTGAGTAATAACAATAATGATGAGAAACTATGTAAATAGATATAAAACATAATAAATAATTAGTGAGTATTATCTAATAAGTAATAAAAAAGCAATAAAAAATAATCTAGTAAGTAGTTTTTAACCCTATTTAAGATACTATCTCTGACCACCACCGGGACAATTATTTCCTCCATATAAATAAGGTCAACTATTAATTACTAAAATAATTAATATTAAAATATAATTATGATTTGAAGTAGTTAAATAGCAGTCAAAAGGCGATGAAAAACCTTTCTTAAATGTATAATTAATTAAGCTGATAATTTTACTGATACTGGTATTTATTTAAAGTAATGTATATTTTTAAATATTACACATGAAACTAGTTACCTCATTAGTTTAGATACTAATTAATAAAATTAACGATTAATGATAAGGAAAGAATCGAAACTTAAACACCGCGTTGGGTGAGATATTAATTATATAGATCCTTCCAAAGCCTGGATTCTTAACTATAATATTAGCTAGTAATTACTATTATTATTATAGTTATTAACTTTATTATTTCCAAGTAAGAACGATAAGGGACAAAATAAAGGGATGAAATGAAAAGGAAGGTCATTTGGCTCTAGTCTCAATCTAGGTTATTGGATTTTCTAGAAACCCTTTGGGGAAATTGAACTCAGCTCTTCGAATTTATTTTTGAAATTTCCATACGAGATTCTAACATAATTTCTTACCTCAACCGTTTTTCAAAAAATTTCCTAAAGATGTGTGATGAGCCATGATGCCATTCTAACAAGTCCATTGTAATAAAATTTAGAAAATACACTGAAATTTTGAAACTTTTATTATAGTTTGCATAGAGTGCAATAAAGATCTCTCTGCTTAAAAAGTACTTGGAATGAAGGTTTAAATAGTAAGATGGTGGTTTTATTGCTTGTCATAGATTACCAAACATGAGAAACCCAAAATAGAAATAGTTAAATGGTTGAAAAAACACATTTCAAACTTCAATAGCATTTGAAACTCTTACTACTAGTTATAATATATACGTATTCCGTTTATATGTTTCTGATCATAAAATTTCTCGATATAATGTGTATAATATTTACATATTAGCAGTTTAATATTATATGGTTTTACATACTTCATTTAAAACAATCTCCAATACAAATAATGAGAATAATAATATGCTTAATGGTAGTTACAAAGTCAATAAGGTTTTTTAGTATTATTTGGTAGATGATAGGTTTTTTAGTAGTATTTTGTTTTGTCTATAATCCTGAAACTAGTTTACTAGGTAAAACAAATGTTTGATCATTTTTTTATTATAGGATAGACGATAATTCGGAAAGACGATTAATCGGGTACTGTCTTCATAGTATTAATTATTCATGTACAATTACTTATCAACTGTTTTTACTTCATTTTCTATTTACTGTTAATACATACTGAACATTGTTTTAAGCTACTGGATTATCGATTATTAGGATTTACTGAAGGATATACATTTTACGGAAGACTGATTATACACCCACAGTTTTTCATGTTTTCCTTCACCTTCAAAACTTTCACAATTAGTTTATCTATTATAGCTAAATATAAATATTATACACCTCAGCCAACAATTTCATGTGCTGGTGTAAACCGAACTAACCTCTCCCTTTTTAAACCTTAAATTGCATTTTACGCATATTTTTACGAAGATACCTTGACAAACTGAAACAGCAAGGGGGGTGTTATATGTTGTATGTAACAACGATGTAAAAACTACACTAACCCAGAACAATTATGTATTTTATTCCATTTCATTTACTGGAATGTTACATCAGATAATACCGAGTATAACATACTTCGCTTGTGTCCTATGGGTATAGAACTAGTATCTTGTTTTTAGAAATGATGGAACCGGTAATTTAGTTTCATCTGTATACATTAAATAATACATCTGCAACCACTGTTAATCAGTGGTTAAGTCGAATTTTGTCCAGAGAGTTCACTGTATTGAGGGTAGCGGAACGTGTCATTCACGTAGCCAATGCCTGACAAAGCCCCTCATTCATTACTATATATATATATATATATATATATATATATATATATATATATATATATATATATATATATTTATAACACGATTTCGCCTCCTTAAGTACAAGAAACGCATTTTGGATAAAATTTGACTTTACAACTTATTCGCCAGAGCTGTTGATATAGGTTAGTTATTAACCCTCATTACGTTCTTGTTTTGAACTATAGTATAGTCTCAGATAAATTACAAATCGATAAATCAGGCTCAAAGATTTCATATCAAGCGAATAAAATACCTAAATATTCGATAACCTCACTCGAGGTAAACCGGGGGGGAATCGAAGCGAAGGATTCGAAGCGATGCGACGGTGTGTGTGGAAGCCCCCGGAGATCCGAATGTAAATAAAAAGTGTTTATTCCTGAGATCCGTCGAAGGGGGCTTGGAGGGACTTAGCCTCCCCGCAAAGCCCCTTTAAACTTTTACATTCTAAGCTGGCTTGTCTTGTTGCCGTCACATTTCTTCGGGGAGATAAGGATGAAGCAAGTTGGTACTTGGGCCAGCTGGGGCCCCAGAATTACTGTCGAGGGAGTCCTCATGTCCTCTTGCAGGAACCGCGGTCCGAGATAAGACCATCTCCTTTTACCCGACTCCATACCACCACGAAAGATTTTTCTACGCTTCTAAATTCCATTATTCCAAAACAAAACTTATGCTTAGGGCAATGGCAATGATTAATTAATTTTTTCAAGTAAAATATGTATTAATTCTAAAGTTGGGAGAAAAAATCCGTACATTCTAAGGACCCTTATAGCCTTATAGCCCGGCCTGGGTTCAGTATATGATCGAGACTGTACTGTTTCTAGGACGACGATGTCGCCAGTCTCGCAGAATAAATCACGAGTATGTTGGTAACATGATCATATAAGTTTTTCCCCTGTCAAAAGTCTCTAAACTTTTCACTTCAAAAATCTAGTAATAAATCATAAAATAACAAAAGAAGAAGAAGAAGCTTAATACAATGCAGACCGACTGAAAACTATGCATAGATTTTCTGAAATGTAAATATCGATGTAATCCAACAATGGCATTACCCAATAAAAGACTCACTTTTAATTTATTTGTTTATTTAAAACAATCTTAAATAATTGTTCCTATCTCATTATTGCATAGAAACAGAAATAGATATAATGTTTACAATTACCTATTATGAATATTACGGATATTAGTTGATAGGGTTAAGATGATTAAGAAGCTATCGTGTGAGAGTACTTGTACCACTACGACCCATGAAGAGTCTTGGATTCAGTACATAGTAGAGACTGCATGTTTTCTAAGAAAACGTTGGTGTAGAGAGGTGATAAGTTCATGATCACGCTCATCCGCCAGTTATTCCCCCAATTAAGTACATCCACTTTATAGAGACTGTTTAGTGAGTCCCAGGAGTGTCTCCATCCCACTACTACATAGGGTCGGCCATGGTTCTAAAGTTTATTAAAACAAATAGTATAACTCATGCACAGGCTGCTAGGTTTCGCCAGTCTCGAGCGTGTTGCTGCTGCGAAACAAAAGTTTACTCCCTACCAAAAGTCGATAAACGCGGCTAAAGAAGTTTTCACTTCAAAAAATTAAGTCAGGAATGAACTATATATTCATCATATACACACCATAGCTCCTAATCTTATCGTTGTGCCTTAAGATTTGAGATGGCTTAGCGAACCCGAAGGCTTAAAGCCGATACCAACAATCACTGCTTACAAACTTCTTTCCACGGACCACTATTCAAACCAAAATTCGCCAGATCACTCAATCGCAATCCTCCCACCTACGGCTTGGTCTACCTTTAAACGCTTCCAAGTTGGTACAGCGCTTATTAACATCTAAAGAATTCGCTCGCTACTAAGCCAAGCAACTTTACTGGTCCATCTTAATCTAGGTGTCGCTAATAATGTGTGTGTATATTTCAAAAATCTATAATATTTTGTCCATAACCCAAAAATAAGATTCTATTCCAATAAGTAATATTTCAAAAATCTATAATATTTTGTCCATAACCCAAAAATAAGATTCTATTCCTATAAGTAATATTTTAAAAATCTAAAAGGGTATTTCGGAGAATCGGGAAGGTTAAAAACAATGGATTAAAAAAGATGATGAGGATCCGGAGGGTCATTAAGAGACAAGGAGCTGATTGAAGGAGCGGATGATAAGAGAAGAGGCTGATGACCTTGATCCATTATGGATAGCTCCGGATAGCCGAGCTCCTCCAGCTAACTCTGATAAGAAGCTCCTCCTCGCTTATTGTCTCCTTAGACCTCGCCAGGTTACTTACCTCCCAATCCTCTTCTTATCTTTCATACACCATTTAGCTCATTCCCTTCCGAAACGACTGTCTATTCCAGGCGAGTCCGTTCCTTTTTCCCTTTCCATTATTGAGAACGACTTCGGAAGAGTCGAATATAAGAATTTACACAGGGACGAATCGTCCTATAGTATCTAATTAACTAGAAAAAACAGTGGAAGATACTCAACATTTTCGGTCCATGACTTTTTACAACCTAAGGAAATAGACTCCTTCAGAGTCCTCTAAATATTTAAGCCCTATCACAGAAAAGGGTCTTTTTCTATCTAAATATAAAAATTGATACATCTAATGGCGCAAAACCATTAGTCACTACATGATCACCGGTATCGGTACGTTACTTGAAGCCGGTTCTAAAAATACATTTTTAGCTACATCACATTTTTAGATACATCACTTATTCAAAAACCAATGATTTTTAAGTTTAGTATTTAAAATCGTAATGATTCAAGCTACTTTAAATTATACAAACGCTCTAAGCTCCAAATTAATCACAAAAGACTCCTATATATGAGTATTACTACTACTTTTTCAGGACTACAGCCCATCCCGATCCTTGGCCTCCTCCAAGTGATCCTTCTTTCTTCCAAGTGATCCACCTCTCCCTGTCCTGTGCCCTTTCCCTATATATTAACCACACCTGCGGCGTCTCTGTCCACCTGATCTCTCCATCAGGTTTTCGGTCTTCCAAAGTGTAGGCCTGCCCAAACCCCCTTGGTGGTACTGCAGTAGTCTTCGAGGCATGTCATCCATCCTCGCTGTATGCCCAGCCCATCGTAATCGCTTTATTTTTATAAACTTGACGATAAATATTTCCTTATTTCCTATATTACTTATTATAGAGAGAATATAGTTCATGATTATGGTGGATTCTCCATCTCCCTTCACCCCTAGCTGGACCTTAAATTTTTCTGAGTATCTTCTTTTCAGAAACACTGAGGTTCTTCATCTTTCTTTCTCAGTTTTCAGAACTGTACGTCAGAACAGATCTAATAAGGGACTTATATATCACCGCCTTTGTAATTGTTTCAATAACCATTGATTTAATAGGTGTGTGTAACTCATGAAAGCATCTCTAGGCAGCTAATGTATAATTCAATATTTATATATGTTTATTATAATACCTATTTGAACTTACGTAGTTCGACTAAGCCATCGATTACCTCTAGAATAGAATCCTTCCATTCCAATGTCCTTCTTAAAAACCTCAATTCTCCTTTCTGTATTACGAATAAAATCATCCTCAATAGTCTCAATGTCCCATTTATTGCTGGTTTGGCTCGAACCCAGTATAATTCCTTTCACAACAATCTTGATTCCTACCTAAACCAACTAGTTTCAAACGTATAAAAAATAACTACTCGGTAATCCTCCGAGACGTTCATTAGAGTACTACCAGGGGGTATTTAATCTACTTTCCTTTATCTCGTGCCATTACGTATCATTCATTCTATTTTCTTGTTGTATTATTACAATAGATAAATCTTTAAGAATAAACTAGAGCGGAGTGTAGCTAAGTAAGGTTAAAGGTCCCGGGTTCTAAACCGTCAGTGGCAGATAAATTATTTACTAAGTTAACAGCCATAAATGGACCCTGTGGGATCTGCAGATCCCCAGGGACTCATACAGCCTAATAAAGTGGGTTCATAATCGGAGGGAAAACCATGGTGGTTGGTGTGATCTCGGCCAAATGAGGTTCCTGGATCAGTACGGTCTCTACCTTGTATTTACTGGACTCAAGAGCCAGGTTTTAATGTACCAAGTAATTCTTTTCTTGAAACTGACTACATGTTAACGCAGATTTCGGATAATTCTTATGTGCTGTGTAAAGAAATTATTGTAATCCTATTCAGATTTCAAGGGATACTTCCTTTTTGATCAACCCAGGATCCATTTTGACAATTTATTTTTAATTTCTTGACTATAATTTTTTTTTTATTTATACTATTTATTTTATGTTATTTTTGGTAATTTATAATATATATTTTATTCTATCTTCATTATTTATATTGTATAATTTTACATTATTATAGGAAAGAATTCTTTTGATTGTTTTATACTCCACATAAAAGTGGAGAAAGGGTTTTGTTCCTTGTTTTATTTTCTATAATGATTAAAAATGATATGTTTGCTGTGATATTTTTGCAATATTATTACTATTTTAGTGGTATCGATAATAATTAAGTAGTAAAATTAATTCCTGATTATTATAACTGTTAAATTTAAAAAAAACTTATATTTATTTTAAAGACAAATGTTTTCTCTTCAAAATAAAAATATTTAAAAATTATAAAAATTAATAAAAAAGTAAAATAAAATAAATTATTAAAAACATGTAATTAAATAAACAACATCAATTTATACAGTTAATAAGCACATGAATTTATTTAATAATAAAAAATGTTTTCTATTAACCATGAAACAAAAACAATTTTGAACAATATTTAAAATTTAATTTTTGTAAAAACGTTTATTTTTTCAATGGTCGTCCTTTCTTACCAAGATAGAGTAAATTCATTTTTTTTTAAAAATTATCTATTCATAAACGACTTTAAAAAAAATTCCGACCATGGCTCAGTCCCTGGGTATTGAAAAGTAAATAAACGGTTTCTACAATTGAAGAACTCATAAATTGAAGTTCTGGTGAAACGAAAATCAAAATCAATTAAAATAAACACACAATTTAAAATAAATAAATTGAAATTCTGGTGCTTCATATATTCTTTCCTTTGGTATTAGGGATAGTTTAAGTCCCGTCACGTTACGTCATTTCTACGTCACGGTGTTATTATGCTTTGTAATTCATAACACGAGAATGTCTAGAAAAAAAAAATGGCTTGAAAATATACCTCAATAAAAGAAATAGACATTTTATTTGAGAATGACTGACATACCCCATAATGAATTATTCGAAATGAGTAATTTCAACTGGCATAATTTTCTGTTTTATTGGGAAGCCCCATATAAACTTCATTATACACAAAGGAACAGGAAATTATGTTAAATATCCTAGATTATTTTCTTTTCTTATTTATTGGGAACAAATGGTCGGGCACATAAGATTTATCGTAATATATTTATATATATTATATAACTTATGTTCGAGAAGTAGAAATTACGTAATGTGACGTCACCTGAAGTAACAACAAAAAAACACTGCATTAACACCCAAGGCAATTTGTATAATGCATGTATATGGCGAATTACCGGGACACGGAGTGTATAGATGATAAATAATATTCGAAATTTATTCCGATCTTAATAATGTTTGTACTGGATTTGTTTTTTAAATTTATATAATATACATTACAATTGTTTTATAATAACGCAACAAGAAAAAATAATGAATGATTCCGAATATGGAGAAACTACCAAGTGGTGGTACTAAAATAAGAAATTCATCTTAGAAGGTCACGAGGGCATCTTATTTTCAAACGCCTCGGAGGATTACCGGGAGTTAAAGAATAGGTATTAGATGTTTTATTCTGACTAGTCGGTATGAGTGAGAATAAAGTTTGTCAAGTTAGGACTGATATCGGGTCCGGACCAAATCGGCAACAAATGGGACATTAGGGTCATTATGAATGACTTGATCGTAATAAATTGAGGAGTAATAAGGATTTTATGGAGTAATAAAGATTTATGATGGATTGGATACGAGAAGAATAAGCAAGGTTCAAGAAGCTAAGTATTGATGTAACATTGGGTCACACCTATTTCATTATAAAAAAAATTATTATAGGTTATTATATTTTTTTCGGCAGGTGGAGAAGGGCAGCCGAAGACAGGTCGGAGTGGATGAGTGTCACTGAGGAGGCCAAGTATAGCGCCGTTAGATTGATTAGATTATATGGTTCCTCAAAAGTTATTAAGCGCTGTACCGACTGGATTACTGAGGGGTAGATGGGAAGATTACGTTAGGAGTGATCTGGCGGTTTTGGGTTTGGCTAGTGATCTGTGGACAAAAGTTTGTAAGCGGAGATTGGTTATTATTATTTATTTATTCTTATTCTCTTACGATACTCGCAGTTCCGAGAAACACTGCTTTCCGCATTTGTTCTAGAATATTATAATTTAGGTCCAACTCTTATACTACTCACCGTCCTTTCCGGAATCAGTCCATTCGTGGATATGGCCAACGGCAAAACTTTTGTTTTACGAAGCTTATATAATTGCTTCAATTCCTCCGCCAAGATCATACCTCAGTGTTGGTTTGAGATCTTCATAACTCAATGTCTGTGATTCAAGGGAAGACGCCATCGGAGTTAGTAGGTTTCAGTTAGTTAAAAACGCACGATTAATGAATATCACTCACAAGTTAAAAAAAAAGAAGGTTGTAATGCCATTATTACTTTTTAAAACTGAATCCAAGAGGTGGAAAAAAGAAACTTAGGGATGAGTAAGAGAATGGGGTTAGGAGTAGAGGAGGAGAGGAGTCTTACTTAGGTCTCTCATGGAATTAGGGGGCGTTACATATTCATGGGTTGGGGGCTAAATTTTTAACACCCGCGCCGCCCCCACCAGGCTATAATTAAGGAGGCCCCCCAACCTCCCTTGTTCCATTGTCCCATCATTGCTAGCTTACACCTCTCTCTTAGAGCGAGTCCCTTTAAGCGTAATCTCTATCATAATTACAGGGACTGCTTAGTTAGCAGTTGGAAAATTTATCAGGCCACGGTATTCGCTCTCGGATAATACCCGACTGTGGCTAGTGTGAATACTTCGCAGTTATAATTGAACCATAATGGCAAAATAATTTCTTATTTTGGCATGAGATGTTGAATTATTTTATTTTTTAATTTAAAACTCCTTTGGCTGGGTTTAGCGAGTTTTTATTATAGAAAGTCGTTCAACAGTTGTGCAATAGAAATTAATAATCACTAAAAACATAAATAACTGGTTTAACACTTCTTCTACTGAAATTATTGAATTTTATTTTTTATTAATTGTTATAATTTTTAAATATTTTTATTTGAAAAGAAAAGATATGTCCAGGGCCGGGACTCGATCGTCACTAGCGTGGTGCTCTGCCAACTGAGCTATCCTGGCTCGCTTCTCGGTCAGACATATCCTTTCTTTTCACTGATCCCATATCCCCGTGTTCTCGCAATTTGCGATCTATACAAGGGGATACATGGGGATACCCGTTGTATACAGAACACGGGGATATGGGTTATGTCTGGCCGAGGAGCGAGCCAGGATAGCTCAGTTGGCAGAGCACTACGCTAGTGACGTGGGCAACCCGGATTCGAGTCCCGGGCCTGGACATATCTATTCTTTTCAAATAAAAATATTTAATGAAATTATTGAAGTACTAATGATTGTATTGTATGATTATAATAAAAACGATAATAAAATCTATGTAAATACAAACACAAGATAAAAACAATATAACCACATACTAAATACTCGTATCTTTTCGATTAAAATATTGATATTTTTTATTGAGCTTGTACAGCCCATCATATTTTTGATTAATAGATAAGCTACTTGGAAATATATATAATTATTGTTCAGAGTGTCAATATATGTGAAAACCGGACTAATGCTAATAATTTAAATTTAAAACTTTGAAATTTAAATAATTTAGACTATAATTTATTTAGAAATTCAAAAAAGAACACAGTTATTACAAAGTCTTGTGTTTTCACTTCTGTCAGATGTCTTCATGACTGCCTGTTTACATTTTTTTTCTTTGTATATGTAATGAAATATGACATATAATGATAAACATAAAGCAGGACAGGATTGGATCATGGCGGCACCGTATTCACAAGAATGGTACAAGTGGGCATTATCGGTAGATCACTAGGCAGTGTAGAGGAGGCTTTTATAAAGATAGACCAAAAAGCTAAATACATGGGTCTCAGGGTTTATAAGAATAAAACAAAGATTTGCATCAGGAGAAAAGATACGGTCCCAGAACAAGTACAGCTAGGAAACTGTACTTTACAGGTTGTCCCTAGCTTTCAATATTTGGGATCTACAATAACTGAAAACAAGGAGGCTGAAATAAAGAACTGACTTTCAGCAGCAAACTGAGTGTACTTCTCCCTCACCAAAATTATAAGGAGTAGGTTATTAAGCTGAGCTACGAAAATGAGGGTGTACAAATGCCTCATACGGCCAGTAGCGTCCTATGCGTGTGAGATCTGGACTCTCAACAAGTCCGATGAACAGAAGGTGGTCCGCTTAGAAAGAAAGATCCTGAGACGAATAATGTGACCTATCAAAGAAAATGGATTTCTGGCGACTACGTCGGAATATGGATTTGTATTCGGAGTGGACAAAAAGACAATAAGCCTGATAAAACTGACTCTGACGAATAGCATTTCAAAGATAAAATCTCAAAGAGTCAATATTTTGGCGCGTATTAGTCCGCATTTCCAATATTTCTCTCGGTTTCTCACTATTAAGGAGTTTTTCAAAGTACCGTACTGTATTAAGTAAGTATTGTACAGTTTTTGTGGAAGAAAATGGTCCGGAAAGAGGTCGATAAATTTCTCTGAATATTAATATTTATTAGTAGTCAAAGAAATATTTATTCAGTAGCCAACGTTTCGACCCACTCTGAAGGTCTTCTTCAGGGCTGTCGTGGGGGGGGGGGGGCGATAGGTCCGTCCAAGCTGTAATCAAATCACTCTCTCTATTTTCCATGAGAGAGTGTAGACTGGTTAGTTTTTTCCAGTATATTAGAGACTTAACGCATTGCTTTTTGGGATATTTTATATTGCATTCTAACCAACAAAGAATTATTTTCCTTTTTTTAATTTATTTTTATATATTTGTGATATTAATTGATTATTGTAATGTGTATGTTTCTGGCTAGAAAAATGTTGTTTATTTTTTATTGAATTCAATGTTGCTATTCTTAAGTGACGTCCCAGAAAAAAAAATTTCTAATGAAAGGTGAACCATTATTCTGTTTTTTAATTATATATATCAATACATAAAAAAAAGTGGATAGCACAGGAAAGGGAAGAACTTTTGCAATTATACAAAACAGAAATACATTTATACAATACAGTGAATTTGACAATGAGGATCTAAAAACTAATTATTATTGATAATAAATCAATATTTAAACCTGTTGTAGTCTTTTTAAAGGAGCATGCTCAGTGAGTAGAATGCTGAGTTGCTGTGCTGAAGGTTCAGATAGGGCTGTGACAGATATATTATTTAATCTGTTAGTAGCTATGGATGGTCCATTGCAAGTTCCTGAAGACTAGTCACATTAAATGATTGTCTCCAGTAATCCATTTTTAGGGATAGAAGTATTTCTCACCAACTCTTTAATGTTTAGACGGAAAACCTTTTTGAGGATTTTTATATAATTTTATTTGTTTTAAAAACGCACTTTTTAGCTCTAAATTTACTACTTTATACCAAAATCAAGGTAATAATAATTGTAACCATGTGGTTTATGTTATTTTTTCCATTTGTTGTTCTTAATCATTAAATATATACTTATTACAATTGACTCATATACCATACGAAACTACTAATGGAAGTTATCAGTATTTTACTTCAATAATGTACAAGCAAGTTTGGGAATTCATCGGTTCATTTAAATAAATATAGGGTACCCACCCAAAAATTGTAAAATTATGATTTTAGGATGGTTGTGGTTTAGAGACTGTGTAGTATATCATATCACCAATTTATTAATTCTTTTAGAAAATATATATGAGTTCTTGTGATGATAATTGGAATAACAACACAAATGGAAATGTGCCCTATGTGAAATTTATTCCTTGAAACTAAAATAATTTTAAAAAATAAATAATAAAACAAAATCGTAAAGTAGAAACCAATTCAGTATTTCCATTAATTTTTGTATAGGTTTTATTAATATAAATATTTATAATATCTAATCCTCTATAACAGATAAAACCATATTTACCCCCATATTTACTTTTCCAGTTTGATATTTTGAAGTAGATTATTTCTTTACTTATGAAATTAAATTCATAACTTTTAACAATTTCCCCTGTAATCATTGTAATACCAATAACAAGGTAAAAAGCCAAAATTTCCCCAATATTTTTCACGGATGTTAAAAAGTAATCCAATTTTTCCAGCACTGTTTTTATGAGAGAAAGAATAAGCTAAGGTCAAAAGCCTTCAAAGGAAGATCTCTTGTGTTTTCTAAATTGAAAAAATATTAAAAACTTAATTTTTTCCTTGTAGTAAAATTTGATAAACTCTGTTCTGCTTAATAAAAATAATCTTGTTTTATTTAAGGTCAGCTTTTACAAATTATTATTCCTTTAAAATTTAGAAGTAACTATAGACAGAACATGATGGTAAAATAGATATTGGGATAAGTATTTGATATTTTTATATTAATGATATTTCTTGAAGAAAATTTTGAGATATTAGTCATATAAATAGAAATAATTAATTATAATTTGGATGGCATACAAATAAATCATGCTAATTTTAAGCAGTTCACATTTTATTAATACACCTTAATTATTATAAAAATAGGTATTAATCTATAATAACTGTGCGTACAGATTCATTACAATATCATATAGCACAGATGGGTTTATCAATTTTAGTTAAATAATTATTTTGAGTAAGCACATAATCTTATTCAAGGTGATTGAACTTAACCAAATTTAATTGGTAGGAGAGAATAATTTGTTCATAATCCTAAAATAAGATCCTGTGAATAGCAAGATATGTTTTTTAATAATTTATGAACTTGTAGAAATCCTTAAAAGCTATATTTACTACATAGAATGGTAGCATCCCAGGTTTGGATCAATAAAAAATCTCACAGATGGAAGGAGACCCTAAATGAGTACTGCCGTGATGAATATAGCAGGCAGTAGTTACTAACCCATATACCACTGTGGCTGGCTGAGGTAGTTCAGCTTTCTACCTTAGCAACATCGTACCTATTGCGGTACTGTTTCGAATCCAGACTGGGTGGATTAAAATTAATTTTGTAGCAGATCCATAAAATGAATCTCGATCTTACCATTACATTAGAAAGGTCTGTAACCTGTCCAGGACCATAATCTCCAACAAAAAAAGTAGTTCTAAACCTCCAAAACTGGCTACCCTGAGAGTATATTTTTCCATTGTTGGGTTACTTTTAGAAGGACATGAGTCTCACACATTTACAGTTTTATTTACAGTTACTCATGAAAACCAACATTCAAGAAAAACAAGAATAATTCGTGTCTACCTTACCAATCTCGTAACTAATAAGATGCTAGTTTGAATCCAGTCTGGGTGGATTAAAATCCATTTTCTGACAGGCCCAAAGGATTATTTTCGACCTTACCATTCTTGTTAAAGGGTATGCAGCTTGTGGAAATAAACGTGTCCTGATTGGATGATAGTTCCCTAATAAAAGAAATAGTTCTAAGCCACAAAAAGTGGCTAACCTGAGAATATATTTTTCCATTGTTGGGTTATTTCAATAAGGAACATGGTTACTGTAATTTTTACAACTTCTCATGAGAACCAACATTCAGCATTCAGGAAAAGCTTGATTAACATAGGAAAGACCATTGATCTACTAAATATGGTTACTAGAGCCTTCCGAAATGAACGGTCATTCAGGCCTTATATGGTTATAAGGGTGAAACTTTAATGAAGGTTCCTACTACCCAAACTTCAAGATCTCCACACATTGGTGAATGAATGTTTTATTTCATATCCATTTGTCTAAATGGTGACGATAAGAAGCTGGCATCATAAAATGCGAAGTTAGTTTATTTACATCAGTGGAATGTTAGATAAGAAGATTTATAAGCTGCTGAAAACACAACCATTGACTAAAAGCTATGTTGGCTAAACTGTATATGACAATATATTTCAAGATTCGGTTTTCTAACCCACCAAAAAGTTGGTCGAATTGACTTAGATGGTAATGGAACCCACAATGCAAACTTTTCTTTCTGAAATTATTTTTGTATTTCTTATATTTTAGCTAAAGTAATGAGGAGCTTCGCAGTTGATCATCTTTAGATGCTTATCATGGGAGTATACATCAAACTAAAGTTAATACTAATGTAAATAAATGAGAAAACTTTTAATAAATAAGTCATTAAATTTTATTTATCTTATTTAAAACTTTTTTTTCATAAGAAGAGAAGTATATAAGTGGGTATTGTAAAAATGTGTGACATATTTTCTTATAAGTTTGTTATTAACTCATTAAATAAAGTTTAATAAAGCCTTAAAATTATGCTATAATTGTTTTCAAAATTCAGGCAGATAGACTTATCAATGATTTTCATCTGTGCTGTATGAGTTTCTTATAGATTAAATAAAACTAAATATCACTTGATATTTTTAGATTAAGATTAAGATGCAGCAACAATAATCATTATACCTTAATAAACTATTTTTAAGTATATAAAGGCTAAGGTATCTGTTTCGCAGGCTGTCGCTTCGAGTTGAGTTACTACAAGTTGTAGCTTTTTATTCTTTTCATTTTTAATATTTTCCAAAAAGAATGTAATCATGGGTAATGGGCATACTTCGGTAATCATTTCTTCAAGAGATAAAAGTTTCAACTAATATTTAGAAGTGTAGATGATGTATGTTTGTTGAAACGTTTATTATAGATGAAATGATTATCCCAGTATACATATTTCCCATGATTACATTCTTTTTTTCATACTAAAGCTCATAATATCTTGTATTTTATAAAACTTAAATATTAAACGGGAAAAAAATGAAAAGTTAAAACTTGCTGTGACTCAAATCGAAGTGACACCCTGCGGAATAATTACCAAGGATAATAATCCATACTTTTTAAACAAAAGGCATTGAATCCTTCAGGAAATAAAAATAATTTTGAGGGCAAATACATAAATACCTTTTCACCACTTTCCTTCCGTCCCATTACTAATCCTATTCTTCACAGCTCAAATAACAATCTTACATTTTCTATTCCAATTTTTACTCCAAAATCATTTTGACGATTGAGTAAAACTTCCTAAAGAAAGAAAATGCTTTAGTATTTGTAATGAAAAGGAAATTATCAATAATAATGTGCTTAAAACTACTTAATCATATAAAATTCATTATACACAACAACAATCAACTATTATTATATTTAAAAAAAATCCAAGAATAGATTTAGATTAGATTGAAAATTGCTAAAATTTTATTAAACCTGTCATGATATAATTGAAAGAATCCAAAACCAACTTTAATTGATTCTTTTATACTCAGTTTTTAAAAACGTAACGATTACAAAAAAAGAAGCTTTCTTCTTTTATTTTGTTTTATATAAAGTTGTTCTTGCATATCTATATTTTATGTAAGATATATGTTTAACATGAAAAGTTGATAATTCCAAATAAAATATATTTATTTTAAATTTAGTTTCAATCAAATCTTTTTAAGAAAAAGTTAATAAAAGAATGGAATTAGCTTGGAAAAATATAAAAGTAATTAAAACAACAGATATTGATCAATGTTGAAAACCGAACACAGATCAAAGGGCGATTTGGGTGACCATCCAGGGCTCTGCATGTTTTGGGTACCTATACAAATAAAAATTAAATAGATTACTTTTAAATTACATATAATTTAATTGTTAACCCCAGATTCCTCATATTGTGAAGTTCATGGCTTATATTTATTGTATTGGCTTCCAAGATCTAGGTCCAATACTTTAAAAAACTATAAATACATACTTATTATTCAATATTTAAATTTATCTTGAGAAAATTTACTTCATTGAACATGGTAAGTATGGTTAAATAAACACTTAAAAAAAATTTAATTGAACAAATAATATATAAAGACTAGAATAAACTAATGGTAATGAAAATTAAATACGTTAATATAGCCTTTTAAAACAAAAACTGAACTTTGATTTTATAATAAACAAATATTATAGAACGAAACTAAAATATTAATAATTTAAATTAATAAGTTTCTTTACTTACTCTTTAGGGTTGTTATGCGAGGGGTAGCTTTGGTTCATATGAACTTTCAATCTTGTCACTTTTCGCATGTAAAGCTGAAGAAGCTTTGTGCATTTGAAACTAAAATATTAAAAAATAAATAATATGAAAAATATATTCAATATTATAATTTTGTAATTGTCATTTCTTTATTTGACTTAATTATTATTATATTATTTATAGTATATTATAAATATAATTGGTACAGCATAGATTATTTTGACTCCAGGTAGCCCGAACATGTTACACCTGAAATAAAATCCTATGAGTTGCTAATTTAATTCTCTATAAATAATTTTTTTAGTTGATTATTAATCGTCACCACATCTAATTGTATTAATCGACTGTATATTATTAATAAAACACAGTTATAATGCTAACGATAATTGAAAAATAAAAATTGAGAAGTTATTTTAATAATTCTAGAGTAATTCAAATAAGAAAAAATACTAACTTTAATCGAGAAATTAAATATTTAGTCAGACATATTGCTCAGTCACAATAAATAATGGAGTTGAATGAACCAGATGAGATACTAAAAATTATTAAAGATTGTTGTATCAGTAAAAGATCGGAGACTGTAAAGGGCATTGAATTAAAATTGAAGAGGGGGCATAATAGAATCTGATAAGAGTGAACCAGAAGATGAGAAAAGACAAAATGAAAGTAATATAATATAGAGAGGTCACTGGCTAAAGGATTCATTAGTTTCACTTAAAGACATTTCTACCTTCTATTAGGGTGCCTCTCTCACTGCCTCCTTTGTCAGCTACAGGCAGTCTAAAGATATATCTTTATGTAATTTCCTCCTCTTTTATATGTTCAAACCTCGTTCAGAATGTTAGTTTAATATTTCTTATAATTATTAATAATAATTAATTCATTAAAAATGTAATTATAATAATTATCTCAAAAGTGAATTTGTGAATATTAAAATTTCGTTAATTATTATATATTTTAAATTGAGTAATTTGCATTAAAAAAATAAGCTATAAAAATAATGACATAATTACACACAATTATTTAATTAAAAAACTAATTTAATTTTTAGTTTTTGTATAAATCAAAATTCGCACATTGGAGGGACACTGACGTGGTAGTGGGGACTTTCAAGGCGCGAACTGTCAACCAATCAGGTGACAGAATGATCTGCTAGATTTAGTTTCGTTCTGAATATTAATCGGATCGGTCGCGTTTCGGGGTAGTGCGGTTTAATTATTTTTTTTGTGAAGTGTTTTATTTTGTGTTAAATAAGAGCTATAAACCTTCAGTATCGCCGTTAAAAAGTGTTAATTTTTTTTTTTAATCTTAAGGGTTATGATAAGTGTAGAGTCAGTGAAATTATTTTGAAATCTGAAGGGCTATAATAAGTGTAGTGTCAGTGAAAATATTTGAGTATAAAAAGAACGGCCATATTGAAACTCATTGTAAGTGATTTGGCGAATATTAATTTTATATTATCTTTATTTTTATTTCAGGATTTTGTTTAAAATGAAATATATTTAACTCTTCTAGCACAATTTAAATGAAACCAGTTTTATTTATATATAGTATCAGGTTTTCTCGTAGTATACGATTTTTTTAATATAAATTAAAATCCTGTTTTTACAATTGTGAAAGTTGATAGATTTGTCTGTGTTTAAGAATATCCTTTTTAAGGATCATATTAGTATTACCATTGTGTATTAATTGTATAATATAATGCAATGTGTTTTTATATATTGTTCCTTGTTTTATTAATATTTGTCCACAATATTATAACATTTTTAATTTTTATTTTAGGCGAATTCGCATTTTATTACATCATTACATTTCTTAATACAGTATTTAAGGAAATTAAACAACAAAATAAAAATCAGCAATTGTTGAAAAATTTGGTTTTTATGTTTCAGAATTAATTTTATAAAAATATATTTGCTTCTGACGGCGACTCATGAAACGATGACTCCGTAACTGGAACTGGTTTCTTTTGGCTGTAACTAGAGTTTATTAAATATTTTATTATTTAACATCATTATGACAAGTCCCTCGTTTTAATTTTTATTAATTAATTCACATTTTTAACAAGATTTGGTACTTGTGTGTTAACGCCACCGCAGTTATTTTTCCCTACTTGTTCGCATGCGCGAGCGATTACATTTTGTAACCGTTATATTTCTAACACCTGATTTCTTCAATGTTCGTCTTGTTTGCTTAGTTTTGTTTGTTACTGATTTATTGTTTGTTTGCTGATTTGTTCTAGACTCTGATTTGTTATTATTTTATTTATTTATTTAATTATTATTAGATTTGTTGTTATTATTTCGCCATTTTTTGTGCTACGAAAATGAGGCTTTGGGATTTGACAAAAACCGAAGAAGTAATTGTATTTTTCCAGGAACGAAATATTTTACCAATTTTCCACCAAAATCCGATTAACCACTTTCTTTTTTAATAAATTATTTTGATTTTTCATTATTTTCATATTTCATTATTTTGATTTTTCATTTTTTCATTATTTTAATTGTTCGTGATATATTCCATTATGTATTTCTATATTATCCATTATTTTAATTGCTCATGATACATTCCATTTGTAAATAAATTATTTTGATTTTTAATTGTTGATGATTATTTAAAAAATTTTAAATTCTAACCCCAATAAATAGATTTAAAAACATTCAAGATAAATGTTTTAGAAATATAACGGTTACAAAACGTAACCGCTCGCGTATGCGAACAAGTAGGGAAAAATAACTGCGGTGGCGTTAACACACAAGTACCCAAGATTTGTTTCCGGAGGTAATTTTATGGAGAAAAAAAAATCAAGTATATATATATATATATATATATATATATATATATAAAGCCATTTGTCAAATATATCCAATCTGGAAAAAAAACGGTTACTTTTTCTGGAACGAGTAACGATTAGCTGTGGTAATTACTTTGAGGAAGTCAGGACTCGCTTGCAGTTTTTCGAGCTAAACTAACAATAATAATATTTTAATATGTCTAATAATTATTGAAAATATTACGAGCTGAGAATGGAGTGATGCAAGGTATCAAAATGTAAGTTAGAACCTATTACGTATTAGGAACGTCAAGATGAAGATTGGAACTTTACATTTTTAATGATCGTCTTACATACTTTTTAAATAATTGAATATAATTTTTGTCGTATGGTCAGGGAACAAGCAATTGACCTCAATACCATTAATATTTTATTTGTTGAACTCTTTAAAATTATTAAAAATATTTAAATATTTAATATTAAAGAAATAGTCTTAGTAGGTTGGGATGAAGAAAGGGAAAATTGAATTGAATTTTTTAAGGAGTGACTGTGATTTTATTTTAATATTTGCATGGAACACTTTCTACTAGGTTGGCGCGAAACGAAAGGCGCGAACTGCCTGATTCAATTAGATGGCAGTGCACTCTATAACCTAATTTTGGTTCGCGCCTTGTCTCCAGCAATAACACCTTTCAATAATTTAGGCTTTTTTAGTATAACATTTATTCGATGGAGGATTATTTTTCATTTTAGAACAATACATTCTATGTACTAGTGTCTACATATTTTTAATTTATTGTCAACAAATTCCAGACTGATATTACATATATAATTAAGTAAAACTAATATGTTTATAAAGCACACTAAAATAAAGGTCACAAATTTTAAATGACCAATTTCATGTATCTATGTATATTTTTTTATTTGTCCAATATATATGTATAGCGAAACGAGTCTTACATGACAGCAACTTTAACTTGAATGTAATAAATTATTGAAATCTTTAAAAAGTTCTACGGAAAAATTTTAATTACATATATTTTTAGCGACGTATGCCTGAGAATAGCGCCTATTCTCTGAAAATAAAAAAAAATCATTAATTTAAAATAGTTGGAAAATTATATTTTAAATCACAAAATTTACTGAAAATTCAACGGTTTGGTAACCTGAAAACCTGTAACCACTACAACCCGTGAACGAGTCTAATGTTCAGTACATGGTAGAGACTGTACTGTTTCATGGACAACGGTTCTGCAAGGAGGTGACTTGTCCTAGGCCACACTCAACCGCCAGGTTTCCCCCCTTATTTTGGGTACCCTATTTTTATAATATTTCATAAAGGCTGGAACACTTTGTAAGCCCCAGGAGGGTCCTAGATCCCATATGATCCATCTCCCGCCGCAAACAGACTAAATAAAAGTAACTGCCAGTAGCGGGATTTGAACCAGGATTTCCGGTATGGCTACTCAGTGAATGGTTTGGTGAACTATATAAAAGCTTATGTGGTTGCAATACTTTATTGATTTTACCACCAAAAGAAACTCTATCCACCTCTATTTTAAATTTTGAACTAAAACAATATGGTTTATATTTATTTTACGTGTTCTTTTATTTACTTTGGTTTCCCTGCCTATATTTGTTCTACCTTTTCGGAGCATTTTCTTGTCCGGAAGACGATCAATTAGTGTTCAGTGGGTCGTGTATTGTTTCATCCTTTTTCTGCTGTGTTTTTCGTTGGTCTCTACCCTGTTCTGAAACTACCTCCAGGTATATATGTGTGTGTATTGACAGAGTAAGAAATACCTTTCTCGGAATGTGAGAGTAATAGGCTCGGGCCAGAAGAGATCCGGAAGGATTTAGTTGAGGCGAGGCAAAGCCTTACCGGCGCGGAGAGCTGAAGACAAGAGATATCCCGAGGATTTAGAAGGAAGAATGGGCAGTGGCCGAGGCGATCTGATAGGTCCTCGCGATTGTTCAATCTCTGCCTTATACAAAGTACTGGATCAGCTCGCAATCCCTTCCACTGCCCTTTTTCGTCCCTTTCATTACACTTGTAAGGGAGCGCTTTTCTCTATTGTTTCCAAAATGTTCCTTACTCCATCTCTGCAGAGCTCATAAATAATTATAAAAATTAAAATAATTATGAAATCGATTCAAAGAGAGGAAGATACATTTTGGTATCAATGCCGCAGGTTGTCGCGTTTAGTGAAATCACAAGTTTTCACTTTTAATTCATTCTCGAAAATAAAAATAATCGTGAGTTTACTGTGGAAAGTGTGTAGATATGGGTATTGTGTATCCTTCAGTAATCATGTCAGCAAGAAATAAACTTTTCAACTAACATTTAAGTATGGATGATATATGTTCGTGTGATATATGATTTATTGATTGCAACACTTTGCAATATATATATATATATATATATATATATTAGTTTCTATATTATAGTTTTTTATTTTTCTTCGGACTATAATTGGTTAGAAATTCAAAAAAGAACATAGTCATTTCGATTTTTTGAGTTTTCACTTCTGTCGGAAGTACTGACTATTATGAAATTCATGACTGACTATTTAATTTTTTTTTTTTAATGTTTGCCAGACCACGTTGCTTATTTCGGTTTGTTATTTTATGTTCTCACATCTTTTTAAAGATATAAGCTGCTAATGTTGTGACTTTAAATTATGATACATGGAACTAAAACTAGGTGAGGAGAAATAATTGATGAATGTTTCGATTAAGGTAGGACCGTCAATTCTCTTTCACGGTCCATTTTCTCCGATCATAAATTCAGCATCCAATCAGTTCTGTGTCCGAGCTCAGTTCGCACGTGGAATATTTATCAGCTCATTTCTTCTTCAATATTCTAAACTGTCTCATTTAGGATTTCTTCGTAAAGATTCTGCAAATTATACTCAACAATCGGTATAAATGAATTCACTAGACAGTAATCATTAAGTGTAAAAAATATATTTGAAAAAATTAATTTTCAATGCGGTTATTGAAGGTGATTAAAATATGATGTGGTCAGTTGATAAATTATTAGAAAATTATTAGATTTCTTGGTAAATATTCTATGTATAATATATAATATTATATATAAATATAATAATATAATATATTATTATGTATATAATAACAGTCAATAGTTATTTCCTTATTGAGCAATTAAAATTAATATTTTTTTTGTATCAATACAATTATTAAAGGCGGTTATCAAATGATTTTTTCAATCTATTGATTATATGAATGGATCACGGCCTCAAGCCGAAACTTTTATCTTATTGGATATTTTGAACAAAACACTATTTAAATACTCTTTTAAAGTTCCACGGCCACTATTCTGAATTGAGATTCAATTCAGGCCTTGAGGAAGCCAGCAGCATGTCTGGTGAAACGTTGGCCAGAAATTTAGCAACACGGTCGAAACCAGAAGAAACCACTGAAACCTTATGTAAAAACACTATTTATATTCTTCTTAGCATAACTACATCAGTTAGTTTGGGTACACAAAATTGGGAGTTAGCAAAATCTCTTCAATTATCAAATTATTTATTAGAGTAAGCACATTGTTGACCCGAACTATTCGGAGACATTATTCCATATTACTAATACAACGTAATAACCAATTTTTTTTCCCGAACATATTGTATTACTTCTGAACCTTATTGTCCCCTTTCTTTAAATGATTTCTTTATGTTCAGTCGCGAATCATCTCATAAACTAAAATTAGAATCTCGCAGATCTCGTTCACATTTTGTTACCTTGGCGACAGATAAAAGGGACTTTGTTTCCCCCACTCCGTCATCTTGCACTTCACTTCTCTTCGCATCCAGACTCCAAGCCATCCACATCTCTCCGCTCTCCTAGACAATACCTAACCAGTATCCGACTTTATCATTTAATTCCCCGACTCTAATCTACTAATTTATCATTATAATTGTTTATCTTTTTTTTCTATTCAGTCTAATCACGCCCGTACACATGTAACTTTTTTCTTTATCATGCCAAAGTTGTTTGCAGAGTAATAAATAATTAAAATAATTATTTTTAAAATGTACTATTTAAGCGATGTAATATTTTATTGGCGTTGACTAGAAACGGACCGATGAACTGCTTTCAGTTCAGTCTTTTTTCAAGCTCGATCAGTTAAGTTATAAATATTTTTAAAATTTTAAATTCACAAAGCTACTTTTTTTACTTGCTTAAGCCAGTACACACACAATATAGCACTTTTTTTAAAAATTTAAATGGAAAATACAGTGTTAATTGGAAACAATCTACACCTTGTTCCAGTATTTCGATTATACGATAGTTGTTTCAATTAAGAGAGAAGTGAAATTAGTTTAAAAACATTTTCTTATAAGCTTTTTAATATAATTACGAGTACTTCCCTAGTATCAATACAAATTTCGTAGGTATATATTTGTTTTAAAAAATGAGACCTTAAAAAAAATAAGTGACGGTTAAATCATCATTGACCGACAAAACTTATTTAAAGCTAAAACAGGCCTTAAACATTAAAAGCTAAAACAAACTCATTACAAACTAAGATGGAAATCATCTTGGCAATGAATTTAATGATAATATTAAAAATGCTTTGGAATTAAGGGAGCGGAGTGGCTCAGTGGTAGAGCGCTGAGTTGCCATGCCGAAGGACCTGGGTTCAAAAATCTCGCTGCTTTTATTTAATCTGTCAGCGGCCGGTGATGGATCCCATGGGATCTAGGACCCTCCTAGGGTTTACCCATCCTCTATGTAGTGGGTACCAAAAATAAGGGGGGAAAGCTGGCGGTTGAGCGAGATTTAGGTCAAATCACCTTCCTGCTCAATCGTTGTCCATGAAACAGTATAGTCTCTGTCCTGAACCCCAGAGCCTTCCTGGATTGTTGTGGAGCAGTATTTTTTAAAATTTAAAATATATTATATAGAATATTGAATCGTTCATTTTTTTAATAAGGCATATAAATAATAGAGCACTATGAATTGAGAGGAAGTGATGGGCGCTATATTTAAGGCCAATCTGGACAGAGCGGCGCTATGACAGCGGCGGCACGCTATGTGATGATGTAATTACTAGCGTGCCTCTGGGTAATGCACCATTCCATGCATTCACATTCAATGATTATTTTGAAACATAGCCTTCTCACAACATTCTATTATTATAGAATAATAAGAATAGCGTTAATATCTACTTTAAAAATAAGTTTTCCTATTTTGTACCATCCTATTGTCTTCTATAGGTGATAATTCCCCCCAAAAATAACATAATTAATAAAATTAAAAAAATATAATGAAAGAGCATTTATTAAAAACTGACTTCTTGATGTTTCACAAATAACATTCTTAAACAAAATACAACTGGTGAAAATTAAAACCCAAAAACTAACAACTATGGGGCTCCACCAAACCATCAAATTCCTCTCGTATGCAATCCTTGCAATCCAAAATCCTTCCCAAAATCTTAAACGGTTCTTATTTTGTCACAAATAAAACCCTCCATAATGACCTGAACGTTCCATATGTTACCGATTTAGCCCATTCCAGATAGCAATCATTCCATAATAAACTCCAGCCCCATCCAAACCCACTAGTTTCCATCCTTGCAGCCAATTCCATCCCGGACAATCCTCCTAGGCCTCTGAAGAGAAGTCAGGACCTTCTATTATAGAAATGTTATTAGAGTGCTGCCAGTGCGTAGTGCCTCTACATGTCCTTTTTTGTATTAAGTTAGTCATGAAATAATTAAAAAAAAAATTTTTAAAAAACAACTAATAATCGGTCATATTCAAACGACTTCTGACAACAAAACTTTACAGATATATTTTTCTAATTTTATTAAGACTTAAAAAAAACAACTATACCACTTCAAACCATGAAGGATTTTTGGTGCATTATACCTACTGCTGTAATTTTTTATTAGCTTTCTACACTACATTACCTTTGTGTGGGTCACTCATCTTTACATTGCTTTTGCTTGGGTTTTACCACTTTTGGGAAGAAGGAAATTTAGTGCATGAGGTTCGACTTTGACAGCAGATTAGGTCCGTGAACAATTGCCATTTCATGGGCTTCTTGATGACAGGAGAGATTTCGAAAATTTGTAGAATGGGAATACCTTCAGGTTGACATTTTAGTCAGATATCCACAATTAAGATATTATCAGTAATGGCTTAAATATTTTAATTATTTTTAGTTGGACTATTCTAGCGAAAAAAGTATTGGTTTCAGAACATGGTAGAGACCGTTCTGTTCCGAGGACAATGGCTGTGCCTAGTGGTTTTTCCGTGATTACATTCAACCGCCAGATTTATTCCCAATTAAAGGTACTCACTTCAAAGACTAGATGAGCCCCTAGAGGGTTTGTATATCCCAATTTTGGTGTTGAGTAAAGGTTGCTGAGGGCTGAAGGTTTCTTAGATTATTTTTTTAATATTCCCGCAAATCATTTTATTTATATATAAATATTTTTATAAATATTGAGGATCGGAACTAGTGGACTATATAACTCGATTATGTTCTAGAGAACTATGAAAAGTGAAGTAGAAGGTGATGAAGGAGAAAGGAGAGAATGAGGAAGATATTGGGAGATGTGGACCTGCTCGGAATACAGCCGAGAGATAGGCACACTTGGCCGACTATCTCCGCTCCCTTCTGCCTCCCCTAGCTCTTAATCTTAGATCGCGTCTCTGAATTAGTTTATTCCTCTTGTATGTATTCAACTTCTTGTAAAATACAAGTTCTAAACTCTTCTTAATATAAATATGAATAATAAAAACAAATCCGAATAGACAAATCCAACGGTCCGAGTGTAGTCTAAGAATGGTAATTATCCGGCAGGTTGCCGCTTCGAGATTTAGCTGTTTATTCATTTCACTTTTAATATTTTCCAAAATTACAAGTTATTTAGAGTTTTATTTTGTAAAAGATAATTTAATATAGGTAATGAGTTGATTTCGGTTGTCATCTCACGAAGAAATAGAAGTTTCAAGTAATAGATGATCAGCTATAATTTACATTATCTTTTCCACACAATACCTCATGATAACGTGTGTTTCTGGAAACTAATTGTTCAGTCGCAAATCAATCTCATAAATTAAATTTAAAATCTCGCGGGTCTCGTTCACATTTTTTACCTTGGCGACAGATAAAAGGGACTTTGTTTTCCCCACTCCGTCATCTCGCACTTTACTCTTCGCATCCAGGCTCCAAGAAAACCACATCTCTCCACTCTTCTCGACTGAAGATAACCTCGCCTTCCACCACCCCATGGAGCCGGCAGTGTAATCACATTCCCCCATGGCCAAGAGACGCCTATCACCAGACACGAGATCCATGCCCCTTATGATAACACTAGATCGCCGAGCGACCAGATATTGCCAGAACAAGGGTAGTAAGTCTCCATCTCCAACTGTAAATTCTCTTTCATTCAATCATCAAAAGACTATCCAATAAAACATCACCGTTCGAGATAAAGACTCTACATTATATCGCCATGTGACCCTGTCGCCCAGTATTGGTGTTTTGTTTATAAGAAAAATCATTCCGAGTTGAAAATTCATATTTAATAGTTTCTCAGCCTCTTCTGTAAATACTAACCATTCCTTTTGTATACATCTTTAAGCGATAATTTCTGTAATTTCTTTAAGTGTAAAGAATGCCTAACCTAGTAAATATATTTAGATTTAATAAACTCCACATGTTTCAGTATCTGACTTTATCATTTAATTCCCCGACTCTATTCTACTAATATATCATTATAATTGTGTATCTTTTTTTTTTTCTATTGAGTCTAATCACGCTCGAACACTAATAAAAGGCCAAAGGAATGAAATGCTAAAACTTGTTGTGGCTCAACTGGAAGCGGCAACCCTCCGGAATAACTACCATAAAAATATATTCTAATTCAATAATCGATAGGAAATGACGGCGTAGGTCTAAGAATTAACGAGAAAATGATTGAAAATCCAACGTTTCAGTACGCCATATTAAAACGTATGTAGTTGCATTACTTTATTCGGTAGTTTTTCTGCAGGTTGTCGCTTCCAGTTGTTACATGTTTTAACTGTTTATTAGTTTCATTTTAAACGTTTTCCAAAAATATATGTTATCCTGAGATATATTTTATCGTGTAGTAAGCAAGTTAATCGTAATAACCTAATAGTACTAATGATATTATCCTAATTATTAAAGTTTTAATCAAATACTTTTAAAAATTTATTTTTTGGGAAACTATGTGCCGAAACTTTCTCCTAATGAAGCCATTCTTGGATAATCAATTTTTGTTAATATTAATGCTTTTTTTTTTATAAATCCACCTTTATAAATATATACCTATATATACCCTATTTGGCGTAGGGAGTTGGGAGCCCCATCGCCCAGTCATCTGACTGCAATCAGCCACTGGTCCTCCAGGATGGGGGAAACCCAATACTGGGGTGATTGCCCGGCCACCCTTTCTCCTGAGAGGGCATAAGTATTCAGGAGGCCAGTTGTCCTGAGGATGCGGTGCTTCCATCGCTGGGCTAATAATCCCCATGGTAGGAAATCTATTCCAAGTAATCTAGATAGCCTCAGGCTCCTAGACGCTTGAAATGGCATAAGAGAAGGCAAAAGTAGAAGAATAATAAATCCACCTTTGCCATGTTATTTTAATTAATAGCTTGCCTGATTAGCTGTACGTTACTAATGTAAGCAATTTTCGTCTTTATTAATATTATAACTTATCGTTTTGTAATTGTATGCTCCCCCAACCCTCAAACCTTAAGCACTTAACACCAATTTAAATTCTTTTTATTATTATTTTTTTATATCTTTGAGTAGAAGGTGGAATTAGGATAATAAAAAGAGTTTAATTCCCGAGCCACGAGAGAACATTGGAGCCTATAAGAGACTTGGACCAACCCTTTCAGTAAATACAATCAACTCTAATTGCCTACTATTTTAAAAGTTTAATTTTCTCAAATAAAAATTATCCATTCCCTCTTTTTAGTCTAGAAATTAGCCCCTTTCGTCTTTTAAATTATTGTTTTTATTATAGTGGAAACTAACACCGACGGTAGATCGTTTCTTTCCTATATTTGTATTCTAAATTCCTCAAAAAAGAACTAGACCGTTAAAATGAATTTTTTTTGGTATTAATAATGTCGAGAAATTACTAACAGCTGGAATAGTGTTCATACAACTATAGGATGGAAGTATTTAAATAAAATTCATTTATGGAATATTCGATGTGTAAAATGTTGAAATATACATAGTTGATGTTACAATTTGTTGTGAAATGAAAGTTAGATTTTTTTGAGAGAATCGTAACTGACATTTACAATTATCCTTTAAGTATAATCACACTAATACAAATTAAATGTGTAATAATATCTGAATACTAATATTTATAAGATCATTGATATTAAGGATTTTTTATTTACTAGTTTTTTTTAATCTGTTTTTCCGAAAATGTTTAGGTGATATTATTCACGATAAGTAAACTTTTACTGCATAATAATTTTATGAAGGGGTTTTAAAACCGAATAAATTTATTTATTTTAAAAGGAATACAGATCAAAAGTAATACAAATCAAACTAATTATAATTAAACATATTAAAAAAATAATAATAATACATTAGTGGAAAAATTCCAACTAAAAACCTTAAGTCTCTAAACTAAAACAGGAAATTGAAAATACCTGTCCAATATTTCGCCTATTCAGGCATCCAACTAATGAAATGCAACTACTGAATCATAGGGAAGGCTACTAGATTCCCAGCTGGCTAAGGTTAGATAAAAACAGCTTATAAATACTCCAGATTTGAAACATCAATATACACTCACCAAACCCCAAAAAAACCAACAGGAAAACAAAATTAAATAAATAATAGTAACAAACAACACAAGAACAGAAGACAAAAAACCATATGAAAAACTGAAAGTAAAAGTGCAAGAATAAAAGAGAATTTATAATTTTAGTTTTCAATTTCCTGTTTTAGTTTAGAGACTTAAGGTTTTTAGTGGGAATTTTTCCACTAATGTATAAACATTTATTTAATGTCTCTGTTGACCTTTCTCTTTTTCAATATATATTTTGTGGAATAACCACAAGTCCACTGGTTTTTTGATAATTTGCTCTTTTTTTCTTGTACTTTTACTTTCAATTTTTCATATGTTTTTTTGTCTTCTGTTCTTGTGTTGTTTGTTACTATTAATTATTTTATTTTGTTTTCCTGTTGTGGTTTTGGTGAGTGTATATTGATGTTTCAAATTCTGGAGTATTTATCAGCTGTTTTTATCTAACCTTAGCCAGCTGGGAATCTAGTAACCTTACCTATGATTCAGTAGTTGCATTTGAGCCCTGGAGGTGGTGGGATGTATTTTTAGGGTGCATTATTCATTTTTTTGCTTTGCTGTTATTCTCTTTCTGCCCTGAGGATGCCTGAATAGGCGAAATATTGGACAGGTATTTTCGATTTCCTGATTTAGTTTAGAGACTTAAGGTTTTTAGTGGACATTTTTCCACCAATGTATTAACATTTATTTAATGTCTCTGTTGACCTTTCCCTTTTTCAATTAAAAAAAATATTATTTTTTTTCAAAACTCAACAATCTATGCATATTATAAAACAAAGTCCTCGGGCGTGCCTGTCTGTCTGTTCGCGGTGAACTCATTAACTACTGCACGGATTTCCATGCGGGCGGTTTTCACCAATAGACAGAGTGATTCATCAGGAAGGTTTTGGTATATAATTCGTCCAGGTTTCGTGTACATTGGTTGGAATATAACGATAATTGTTGGAAGTGTAGGAAAAAGTATAGCCTCCAGGGAGGTTTCATCGGTGACACTGGCCAATCCCTTTGTCATATAACGAAACAATGCATGGCGGCGGTATATTCCTCTGTTATTGATCTACAAACAAATCCAGGATAGCATATATCTATCTTTTAAAAACAGCTTACTATACCTCTTTTATCTTATAAAAAAATGATTACGTACAATGCGGTAAAGCTATTTAGACGAGTTCAGTATTAATCCTTATCAACTTATATACTTTAGTTACCTTAAGCATTTCGTACACATTATTACAATCATCGCCCAAACAGCAAGGTTTTCCAGACACCGAAACTACAACGCAGAAAGAAAAGAGATGAAGCACCTCGTCTGCAATTGTCGATACTCTCACTGGGTGCCGTTCGGTTATCTTATATCTTCCTAGTTTAATAGCTATAATTGGCTAGTGAAACTAATAAAGCAGCTTATAATAAATTATTATTATAACTCCATTTGATATTCAAACGAAACGTGACTTAGTAGACTCATTGGAAGCCTTCAACCCCTCAAGAAGTCTTGAGCCGGAGGACGAAGAACTTCTAAGCCAGTCGAAATGCTCACCGGATTAGTTTCATTCAGTTTTCTGAAACATTATACTTATAAAAATCGTTTAAACGGCTATTAAAAAATTACAATTCTAAAGTAAGACATTGTTAAATACCATATAAAGTAAATGAGTATCTTATGGGTTATCTCAAAAACAACGCTCATAAAAATAAATATAAAGATATATTTTGTTTTGTTTTTATGTTTATAGTATCTACATAATAAAATTCATTTGACAGACAAAACATGTAGGCATAATATGTCTACCCGTGCAAAGCTGGGTCGCTAATCCATAATAAACAAATGTCACTTTGGAAGTAGTGTTTTTTTTCAATTGCTTTCTAGACTTGATAACAACATTTCGGATCATAAGATTCCCTTCCCCTTACCGCCCCGGTTCACTGTTTTATAGCTTCTTTCAACTTATTTTGATCTTAATTGAACCATTTATTATAATTCAATTTGGAATATTCTTAAAAACCAATCTACTGTCACAATATCATTTTTACCCTTAAATCTGTGGATCCTTGAATTTTGGATACAAATTCTAACAATTTTTATATTTATATTTATGATTAGTAGTTCCTTTGATCTGTATTAATTTATCAATAAATAAATTTACTTGCTGTACAACCCCGTTTACCGTGGATAATGAGGCCAAGATGTTTTCTGGAAAAGAGATTAAAAAATAAAGTAAATAAAAAATTCTTTAAATTAATAGCATTTATCAATAATCTTATTTTATTTAAGTATTTAGATTTAATTACAAATTTAATTTTAATTTCTTCCTTGCGTCTGTGCCGGCTAGTCTACCTACCCCAGTTTGGACTACAAATTTTCTTTTGATCTTTCCTTCCTTTTTCTGAATGTTTTCTGTTTCTCTTCCTGTTTCACAAATTAGTGACCTTGATCCATATAGGCATTAAGGTTTTATGACTTTATTATATTGTCTTAATTTCGTGTGCTTTGGATATACATTTTGCGTTGTAAATATTTTGAGTGAGTCGGTATGCTGTACGTGTTCTCCTGAATAAGTACAAAAATAAACATGTAACATTGTTTCCTTACCCAAATTAATCTGCAACAGCTAGATTCGGGGCCTACAATTCATCAATTCAGCATTCTACTCGCGTAGCTATCCTCTCTCTAAACTTATAATTAATCATTCTGTTTTATCCGAAAGATACTCCTGGCAAGGTGTAGGTATACAGAAAAGTTTAAATATTCCCCTGGCGAGGTATTGAGGAACCCCGGCAGGATTGAATCGGAACAGCCCCCAAGGTATTCCTTTTTGCTGATAGGGCCACTAGTACACCCTGAACGCCCACCCCCAGGGCCACCCTATAGGGCTCCTCCAAGGGGCCGGCAATGGCTGCGAGGGCTCGCTCTGTAATTGACATTGTCCCCGGCCCGGAGCCCTCCCGGAATATCTAATGCTCCTTCAGCGGCTGCCTCCTATCGTCGTCATCGAATCCCAATCCTAGCAGTGCAGTATATATTTAGTTCTATTTAGTTAGTTCGATAGTTATGGATGATTAATTCAAAATAACACTATAAAACAATAATAATTATTCACAATAATAATTATTCACAATTATAATTAAAAAAATCATGTGGAAATGATCGACTGGAATTTCTTAGAAGAGTGTAAAATGGTCAAAGAGTTGCCGTCAATAAATCATATGTCTAACTTACATTTTAGTTGAAAAGTGTATTACTTGATTCCGAAATATACACGCTTCCCATAATTACACTCTTCTTTTCATACTAAAACTCACGATTATATCATTTTCGAGTGTATTACAAATTGAACGAATGAAAGTAAAAACTTATCATGACTTAACAAAGCAATAATATTTCGATATTTTAAAAGTTAAGTATGTTGAAGCATTGGTCGTAATGTGTATTAGTAGCACATATTTAATAATAAAGTCTTTATTTATTCTGGAATTTATTTATAGAAATTAACCAAACATATTCGTATTATTCTTGATTACGTTGGAACTTTATTTTAAATTTCAGAAAAATTAAGATGCAAACAATTTTTTTGTAATTATTACTTATTATTTTAATACTTCTGAAAAAGCGTATATGTACTGTGTACTTTAAGTATTTCTCCTCCTTAGGCTGTCACAACAAATACACACAAAAAAAAACATAGCAACTGTACTGCTTTCACAAAGAACAAAACACTAAGTTGCAAGAAACAATAGAACTCTACTACTCGATGCACTTTCCTCCTTAGGGGGTCACAAATAAAAACAATACTATTATTACAGTGACTTTCCTTGTGATGCCCTATTTTGTGTTGTGACTTTCCTCCTTATGCCCTATTTTAAAATTTCTTATATTCAAATAATTTATTTTTTATTGGACTATGTGGAAAGGAATTCTTAATTCCAAAACATTTATATTTTATTTAAATAACTTTTTTCAGTAATTGCATTAAAGAAAATATGTAATAAATAAAGAAATTATGTGATCTTCGATCGTCTTAGGGCACATTCTGAGACAAGTCACATTTTTCTGATCATTACTTTTTTTTAAAATAACATAAAAGTAACCTGAAACGAATTTTTTAAATAACATTAAAGGTATTTTCGTTCCTTGGTACTCCTTTAAATTTTGAAATAACCCTTCAACAGTTCAAATTTAATATTAAGCCATCTTTGATCATCTTAGGACAAATTCAGTTTGGGTTTAGAAACAGTAAACTGATCATACATTTTTTTTTTTAATAACAAAGAAGTTGCCTGCAAGGGGTTTTTGTTCCATAGCACTCCTTTAAATTTTGAAATAACCCTAACTAAAAGGACAGTTCAAATTTAATATTAAGCCATCTTTGATCATCTTAGGACATATTCAGATTAGGACAAGTAACAGTTCACTGATCATTACTTTTTTTTTTTTAAACAGCATAAAAGGAATTTTCGTTTCTTAGCACTCCCTTAAATTTAGAAATAACTCTGAAGAAAAGGACAGTTCAAATTTAATTTCAAGCCATCTTCGATCGTCTTAGGATACATTCAGATTGGGACAGGTCACAGTTTACTGAAAATTACTTTTTTTTTTAAATAACTTAGCAAAAAAGCAACGAAAGAACCCTCGGAGGAAATAGGAAATATAATTCAGACAACGTCTGTTAGCAACAATAAGAGTTAAAGATCGCATTTAACCTGTCGAGTTTATAATAATTGTGTAATGAGGGTATAGCAATTTTCACTTCCGTTAATCCATTTTATTACCACGATCGTTCAGAGTTACTGAAATCCGAATGTTCATATATAAATTTTATTGCATTTTTTTACAAACAAAGAATTTGGATACGATATTAGGTTATCAATAACAAATAAATTGTTACATGTGTTTTACATTTTATCAGAACAAAGTGGCTTAGGTAGGGAAAGCAATTCAGAGTTGAATAATGGTTATAAATGGGGAGATACGTCTTTCCGAAAAGGAAGGAATATTTTCTTAATTTCGAAAGCTATATTTATTATTGATACCATTCTTAAGTCCTTGTAATATATTTCTTTGTCAATCAGGAAACAAAGAGTTATTACTCATTCTGTTGCTTGTTGCCACCAAGACCCGAAGCCGACTTTACCAGGCTTGTGTACTCGTTACTATTCACAAAGGAAAGGGCATCAAACAGCGGGTCGATACAATTATTTTTACGGACTTAATGTTTTTTTTATTGTTAAGTACTTACCGGAAGGGTGCTATTTATCAGCAGGTTTTTATCAGGGGCAAACTATTTACAAATATTTATGAACGAGATAATTTTAAAAAAAGTCTACCACTACAACTCGTGAAGGGTCTCTAGTTCAGTATATGGCTGAAACTAAACTGTTTCTCGGTCTATGGTTGATGAGGGAGATGATTTGTCCTGGATCGTGATAGTTGGTTAACTACAAGAGCGAAAAAGTCAATTTTGTAAATTTTGGAGTCAACGACTCATATAATAATGATGCCCTATAATAACATTCAAATTAGAAAATTACATTCGATTCGATTAGAATTATGAATTAAGTTCTGCTTTGAAATTCTTTCAAATTAAAAAAAATTATACTTTAGATATATTTCTGATAGAATATAAGGTTGTGTATAATATAAGGTGATATAAAATTTCCTGTAATGCCCTTAAATAATTATTAATTTAAAAACAAATTATACCTCTGTGTAATTGGTGAATGTACACGTGAAATATTTAAACTCAATAAAATTATATAATTTCGAATGATAGGAAAAATCACAAAAAGCAAAGCCTTGTGTCTAAGGAACTGAAAAAAATATAGAAAATTATAAGATAATAGATTAAATAATATAAGAATTAAAGTTATGCTTTTTTTTTATTATTCCATCTGCAATTAAATTTATAATCTTTTTGTAAGTATAAAAGTATCTTTTTGTTTTTCCCATTAAATTAATATTTATCTCTTAATTATAAATTTCGAAATATTAGTTAACAGTTGCAAGCTTAAAACATTTTTTAGTTTTTAAATTTAAAATTAGCGGGTGACATGTGATGTAGTTAGCATACTAACCGACTATGCCCAAGACGTCGGACTAGCTGCCCGATAGATGGCCTTTGGATTTGTATTAATGGGGTATAACTCCTTTGTTATGCTGTCCTCCGGAGGGGACGAAAAATGGTGTCCAGTGCTTGTGCGGTGGCTGGCTCTCCTTAAATACCCCCATGTTTGTCTTCGATGCCCCGTAGAGGCGTCATGTGTCCGACCTCTGTGATGACTTAAAGTGAATCTTCCCCTCCATCCGTAAGGTTCTTTCTTATACCAAATCATCAACTAACAACATCCCTCTTACATCTCTAGTCTCCTACTATTCAAATCCTCTATCAAATCCCAGGAAACAAGATCTCGCCTTGTCGACCTTTATACTAGTTCCCACAGCACCAAATCACTTGAGCGTTCTTTCTCGCCCGTTCCACCACACTTTGGAACTAACTCCCACCGGGTCATTCTTCCTTGTCCAATTAAAATCCAAGCTTTTCTTTTATCTCCTAAATTCTCAAACAGAAGCTCCCTAATCAGCTATAATTAATAGCTCATATCAGAAGTAAAATATGAATTACTTTCAATTTTCATATTTTATGTACATGTTTTAAAAATTGGCAACATACACTAACATTAATTATAAATAATTAATCTGTTTTATTTTTTGGATAATGATTATTAATAAACACTCTTTTATTTTTAGGTAAGAATTTCAGGAAAGTTTTTTGTTGCAAGTGGCAGCGATGTAAGTGTCTTTTTTCGAACTAAACGTTGCTCCTTCAAAAGAACATTGAAATATCTAAGATATTGGATATTTTATTTATCCCTTCAGTAGAAGTTACATTGGTTAAAGCTTTTTAATTCAGGAACGACATATCTGTTATTCCATTTCCAACATGTTTTTTAAAAAATAAAGTCATATTCTGAGTAGCATCATGTTTGAACTTGAAGTTTTATGAGAATAATGACATAATTTAAAATCAAAATAGGTTTAAACTTTTAAAAATGTTCTCATAGTTAATAAAATAATTTCAATACTAACATTACAATAGGAATGCTTTGTTTTACCAATACTCAAATTTTTATTTCTTTAACTCGTATGAATCAATTTTTTTTACCTCTATTGAAAAATTAGTTTGATTTTTTTAGTTCTGAAATTGTTCTTTTGAAGGAGGGATATCTGTTTAAATTCATACATTTTAAATGGCTTCACTCGTGTATATACCTACGATCAAAATTCCGTTCCGATCAAAATTTGTTTCACGTATCGAAGTTAATAGATAAACTATTAAAAAAAATCTAATTATATATAATTATAGAATTATATGTAATTAGAATTTTAAAGCATTTAAAAGTACAAAGATGGCCTCACCATTAAATATTGTTAAACTATTTGATCTATTTCATAAAATATATAATCTTTGGAAGATTTTATTAACTCGTATTGCGTTTAGTATAAAACAATCATGTCATTTATAGTTTCATCGATAGTCATTTAATAGTTAATGCTTTTTAAAAATAGGGGATTCCTCATATTTTTTTTTACATATATATTTGTATTTAGTAGTTGCAATTGCTTGACTTAGAGCTTGAGATAAGGTTTATTTACTCGTTTCTTTTTGTTATTATTGTCTGTCTGTCCTATTGATTCCTGGAATGGCAAAATTTGTGCAGGTGTTTTTTTCACTGTTGTTTTAGAGACTTGAGGATTTTGGATTTTTTCCTCTCATATCGTAATAAGTTTTTTAGACCATTTTAGGTTTTTTTTCTATATTATTGTATGTTGTGTTTCTATTCATATAAAAATGAGTCAGATTTGGGGACTCATTGCTATTATGAAACAACTATACCATAAAAGTTGAATAGAAAAATGAGCTGTTATACAAGTCCATTTCGATTTAAATAATTCTAATTATGATTATTTCATAATAAAATTTAAAAGGTTACAGTGCTATAAACATGACTTTTTGCTTAGTGCTAAGTGTTATAAATATAAAGTTTGCTCATATTTTCAAATTAATTCAAATGCATACCCTAAAATATCCCTATATATGAGAAAATGTACTTATTAAAAAATAACAGCTCAAATAAATAATTTAATACTTGCAATATATTTTATATTTTGGCTTAAATACTACATCCTTTTGTTTTCGACCTTTTACGATCAAGATTTCGAGGGCGTAAGATCCTGAATAGGTGAAGAGAAGAAAAGCGGGCCATTGTCGCCCTGGTAAGAAGTTGGCTTAAGTGAAATGAATTCTCCTTAGTTTATTGGCCTTCCCGGAGAAGGATGATTAGTTTTGGGAGCATTGAGAAAGACCAATTGATAAGTGGATGTTGGCAGTTCTCACAACTTTCCTCCATTCCCAATGCACTTGAAAACTCCCAAACTCTCTCACTTCCTCTGCCGATATTTTATTGATCCAGAGTATTATTTTCAGGAGTATTATTTGACACTCCATCCTGGGCAACTCCAACACTATTTGACAACACCATCCCCCCTCCTCCTCTTCCATCCAACTCTAAAAACTTCATTTTCACAAAGTTATCCCGGCAAAACTTCGGCTGCACCAACTGTCTTCTTCCATTTTACTTGCTAGAAGAAACTTTTCATCATCAAATTCTCGGTTGTCTTTCACCCCTCCTCAAATGAATAATCTTTTGAATATCTTTCTGTCTTATTAGCCCTTTTCAGATCCTCAGTTTAATTAACATCAGTACATTTAAATATTCGTTAGGAACGACTTGATGATTTTCTTTCTTCATTCATAAGTTTGTTACTATTTCTATGCAAATGTTGAGGTTCAACTGTACCTGCCGAATAATGCGTCTTTTTCCAGGAGAATTTATTCTCATTTTTACTGTTATAATTTATATAATAGAATTTAAAAACAATAAAAATTATATAGTATTCAGAAATAAGGAAAACTTATGTGACTGTTCATAAAAACGGAAAACTTATGTAATTGTGTTGCGAATTTTTGGCTAACGAATGGGCCATTATCTAGGACTTACTCTGCTACTGAGATATTAAACTCACTCACGGGATGCAATTTAGGATAATATAGGCTCAATAACCACCTTGAACAATAGTGGATCTAAAAAAAGCACGTTCTTTACAAAGTACTGATACCAGAAATCCTCTTGGGTCGTATTAGTTCATTTTTTTAAAAAACAAACTAATTTATGAGGTTTTTAGTATATTAAAATTAATTAAAAATATCAAGATATTTTAGTGAATTTGAACATATTAATAGCTTCCTTGCTTTTAATCTTTCTAATTATGTATCTATATCTTTTTTAATATACAAAATAAAATAATAAATGGCTAAAATGTGTTATAAATATACAACATAGTATAAATAGAATAAAAATTAAAGTGTAAAAATAATTGAGAGGTTTCGGGCGGTTATGAAAAATATATAATTGTATATAAAAAAACCACTAAAAATACCAACATATTTTAGTTAATTTGAACACATACTATCCATCTGTCAGTATGTTTATAAAGGTTGATTTTAATAAGTAAAATAAAATAATAAATGGCTAAATTATAATATGAATAAAATAAAAAATATAGTAAAAGGTTAAGTTCAATAATATATAGGTTTTGGTCTAGTTATGAACTTAATAATTATCATCAGCAGTATTTTTTCCTTAATAACAAACAACAATTAGCTACTTTTTGATGAAAATTCATATCATTATTTTAGTGTTAGTTTGGATAAGAACCTTCTTTCCCCCTTTCTTTTGGGCGGAGAACCTTCCCCAAAAAATAGATCAAATGAAAACATCACTAATTCAACTTCATCACTCTGAATTGTGATGCGCTACTCCAGTATTTAGTTTCCTTTTTATTGTTATGAATGATACTGATAAATATTTAATAATGAAAATCATAAAGGAAAACTTTTTGGCCAATATTTTGTGCCATAACCTGCTTTATGGGTCGAAACGTCGGCAGGTAATTGTTTGTGTTTTGTTTATTAATGGGCTTCACTCAAGTTTACTTGTACCGTTTCGATAGTAATAACTTTCATTATTATCATGAAAATAACCAAAAAATGCTATCTATCCTCCAAATACTGTTGTATCATTTTTGGCAAAATGATGTTGAAATAATCTCTGGAGGGTTATAAATTAGCCTTATCAGTGAGATAACTCGGACATGCAGCCATGTTTACATAAAAGATTGAAGAGGCATTGAGTGGAAGCTAAAGGCTATCTAAGAAATGTGAAATTGGGCGGATTGCTTCCCGAGAATCTGATAGCGGTGATGGATACCCAGCACGCGATATATCGCTAAGTTATTCAACCATTACTATTATACCCCCTCTTCTTTTTATTCCTTTTTTATATCTTATCATGTTTAGTGATGAATAAACTGATTAAAATATGATAAATATATTTATAATTAAAATAATGCAACTAGAAAAATCCAAAATGGTATGACTTGGCCTCTAAAATTATGGAACCATTCAAGGTTTCTACAGTGTAGGCATCATGAAGTCATATACTTTCATACGCATCAGGTGGATTTCAAAAATTGGTGAAACGTTGTCAGGTTAGAAGTACTTTGAGGACTAAAGGATTAGTATTTTGAATTTTTATAATTGTATTCTAAAAATTATTAAAAATTTCAAATTGTTTTTCCTCCTTTTTTTATTAGATATTTTTGTTTTTAATCTACTGGAAGCAAAATATTATATTTTTAATGTCCTACATTTCTCTACACTCTTTGAGAGAGAATGATTTTTTGAAAATTTTATTTATTCATTTTTTTCTCTCTTTCTTCCTAAATATTCTTGATAAATATTTTTGTTATTAATCTTCAGGGAATTAATTATTTTTCTAGTAATAATTCATATGCAATGAGAGAATCATTTTTTCTTTACCTGGTTTACAATTATTTGTCTCTTCTCAAGCTTTTCCTCTGCCTTTTTTCATAGAAATGCTTATTTCAGCTATTTCTGTTTTAATATACTGGAAGAAAATTATATTCTTTTTAATAATTCGTCTCTATGTTTATGGGCAATCTTTGAGAGAGAATGATCATTTTTCAAAGTAATTTTTTCTTTGTATCTACTTAAGTAATATTAGATATAAATACGGTTTATGATTATGTTGTCTCTTTTCGAGTTTTAGCTCATCGTTATTTATTCTTATATATATATATATATATATATATTGGTCCTATCTCTTACTAGATATTTATGTTTTTAATATTCTGGAAGTAAATTATCTACTATGTAACTGCTCATCTGTGCGCTTTTTGTTTTTAATTAATTGTTTAATACTTTGTAAATAATCCTGGATTTATGGTCTATAATTATTTTGTCTCATTTTTTCTTTTATCTTATTATATATTTATATTTTTAATCTCATTGGGAGCAAATTATTTTCTCTCTAATCATCTGTTCATTCCTGGGCACTCTTTGAATCTAAATTATTTGAAAAAATATTTGTCCTACAAAATGTATGGTTTGATCAAAGAGTCCCCTCCTTCCAACGTGTATCGATAACGAAGTCAAAAAGAATAAGTAAAAAAAAACAGCTGGTCAGTTTTTGAGAATCATCAAATCGACATATTTTGTCCTTGCTACCACTGTTAGCTACCACACTCGAGAATTTCCGCACAGAAAATTGTTGGGCGTCTCATCGAAACGAAGCTATTCACGAAGATTCAGCTTGATACTAAGCAAGTCCAAAAATGGACCATGGATTCTGGACTAAATGTTATTTGCAAAAAGTACATTACCATATATAGAAAAAAATCTGTTTTAATGTAGTCGTAAAAATAATTTAGTTTCTTTGACCTAGATTTCGTTAATAATCTAACAAGAACGATTGTAAGAACGGTTGTGTATGTAATATGTAAAGAGGTTGTTATTGATTTAAGAAAAATGCCTAAATATTTAAAAACATTGATATTGGGGGGGGGGCAGGGAGAAACGTCAATGCTGCGAAATACACGGGTTGTTTTCCATCGATATAAATCATTCCGCCCCTAATCAGCGTACAAGAGCATAATGTTCTAGTAATCACCCTCCGGTGCACCTTGTATAATTAACATCTATACGCTCTTAATAAGGTGGTTATTGGCTTCTAATAACACCATCTAATAGGCGCGTGCATAATATATTTTAATTTTTTCTTTAACTTTATTTATTGTTCTTTTATTTTACATATGCACCATGGTAGTTTCGCATCCAGTAAATTTGATCTCAGTGTTTGTATTTTTGTTTTCTTTGATATTTAAATTTAAAAAAGAAATTAGTATGTGCTTAATTTAAAACAAGTTTTTCATTTTTATATGAGGATTGACAAAACATCATGTTCCATTGACTGTAGTTGATAGTCCCATCTTCCACAACAACTCTTTAGATTAGTTTCCGAATTCAATGAAATTTCTATTTCGTTTCTTGAACTACATCGAAGGCAAATGACAACAACTGATCAAAATAAATAAGTAATAAGCTAATATTTATAAACAACCAAAAGTTCGACTCACATTTCTGGTCCTTATTCAGAGGTGGATAAATAAGTTACAAAAAATACATTGAAAATTTTATAATTTATTTTTATTAATTATTATTTTGATAGTGATTTTTTAAAATTTTTTTTGTTTTGAAGAGAAATTTTTGTTTGTCCTGGCCGGGATTCGAACCCGGGTCGTCCCATGACCGGATCGTGAGCATCTCCGTTGCAGTGCTCTAAACCACTGAGCTACCACGGGTCGTATCCAAGTCAGACAAATCCGTTCTCTTCACCAATCCTATATTATGAAATATGTCATTTAAAACAGCAAACTTGTAAGAAAATGATAGAAAAACTAAAGTTTATCACTTTTCGAGTCGAAAAAGTTTTTTTTTCTCTTTTATTGCAAAGCGGGATAGCTCAGTGTGTAGAGTTGCTGGTGCATAAGTCTCAGGTTCAAATCCTGGTGTTACAAATAAATTATAATCCACTAACCTAATCGATATTAGATGCTAACTACTAGGCTCCAACCAGCCTAGAAACAATTTTTTATTTTTTTCCTTTGGAAAGTTTAATTGTCTTGCTCTGTATCACTAAATATAATATTTGTCATGTTAAATAGTGCAGATTGGATCAATTATGATATGTGACGACTTATTGGATATAAAACAATTAATTATCAGAAATTTTAATATTCTTGGGGAGCGGAGTAGCCCAGTGGTTGAGTACTGAGTTGCCATGTCGAAAATCCTGGTTCGAATCCCGTTGCCGTCTAGACTTTTATTTGGTATATTAGCAGCCGGAGATGGGTCATATGGGATCTAGCACCCTCCTGGGGCTCACCCAGCCTCTATAAAGTGAGTAACCAAAAAAAGGGGGAAATTCTGGCGGTTGAGCCTGATCTAGGACAGATCATATCTTTGCACAACCGTTGGCCATGGAACAGTACAGTCTCTACCTTGTACTGAACCCCGACCCGTGTTCACGCGTTGTAGTGGTACAGGTTTTCAATTTTTTTTTTTTAGTTTTAAGAGGAATGCTTGAATTAATTAAATTGATTTATTTTTCAATTTAATGTTTTAATATTCAGGAAACTAGAATTATACATGACCTACGATTAACTTTATTTTTTATATGTGACCTTGTTGTTGGGAATCGCCGCCTGTACCTCTCTCCCATGACTCAAACCCCTGCCTCATGCATCAAGAGCCGTAACACTTTGTGATGGGTCAGCATTGTAATTCATATCGCAACTAGGCAATTTAGCGAATGGCTACCACCCTTCCATATTTCTTCCGGATTCGCAGATTCACGGGATATATATTTTATATCCTGGGGCCAATATTTTGTTTGTTTTTAGCCCCGGGACCCGGCGTGGCTTAGCATTATCTGTGGTGGGGTTGCCTCCCCCTCTGCCCCCCTCAAGGGCTATGGAACTATAAAAAAAAGTTCTTTTGCTGTAATAAATTATGAGAGGAAGCTATCTCTAAGCAGAGTTGATTTATAGAGACGGAGGAGCCGTAACAGGGATTCCGTGTTCCATCTCTACCTAATCTCCTTAGTGGTCCAATCTCTACTTCCGATAAAATCTGCTTAATGTTACTTATAACACCTTCTACTCCCACCTACCTTCAACCGCAATGATGAAGTCATTACTACCAATTGAAATGTCGTGTATTCATCTATTGTTTAACAAATGACAAACAGTTATAAGAGTATGAAATGGTCGAGAGTGCAGTCAATAAATTATGCACGCCTATATAAAACGCCTATTATTAGCGTAAATACCCTATAAAGTAGAAATTAAGTTCAATTGTATGCAATTATGTATACTTATTAAAAGTAAGTATTATTGTTTAAAAGATGGAGGCCGGTCGTAAATATCTGTTGAATAAGAAAGTGGGTTAATGATAACTAGATATTAATTAAATTATATTATATTTGTATTTACATAGAATATAATACTAGAATAAAAATTTATATTTATATTCTTTTTCGGAGGAAAGGATTTAGATTAGGTCCATTGAATCTATACGTTGGATGTAAAGGACATTAATCTACCAATTTAGCACCATTACATATTGATTATTTTTTTTTGGCTTCGGACCAGAGATAAAATTTCTAGAACAATTAGGATTACGTTATAATAATCATTGATTATCTATTTTTATTATAGAGCTATTAGGAGTTTTTTATAATGACCACATACTTAATAATTACCGATTATTTATTTTATTGTTCTTAGTGGAGAGGAATACACTTAAATAATTATAATTTAATTAATATCTAGTTATCATTAATACACTTTCTTATTCAACAAATATTTACGGTCGGTTTCCATCTTTTAAACAATAATACTTACTTTTAATAAGTATACATAATTGCATACAATTGAACTTAATTTCTACTTTATAGGGTATTTACGCTAATAATAGGCGTTTTATATAGGCGTGCATAATTTATTGACTGCACTCTCGACCATTTCATACTCTTATAACTGTTTGTCATTTGTTAAACAATAGATGAATACACGACATTTCAATTGGTAGTAATGACTTCATCATTGCGGTTGAAGGTAGGTGGGAGTAGAAGGTGTTATAAGTAACATTAAGCAGATTTTATCGGAAGTAGAGATTGGACCACTAAGGAGATTAGGTAGAGATGGAACACGGAATCCCTGTTACGGCTCCTCCGTCTCTATAAATCAACTCTGCTTAGAGATAGCTTCCTCTCATAATTTATTACAGCAAAAGAACTTTTTTACGTACTTTTAAAAATTATACATAATTGGATACAATTGAATTTAATTTCTACTTTATATAGTATTTACACTATATAATAGGCGTTCTATCAATAGTTTTAAGGATGTTATAGTTAAAAACGCGGGGCTCACCTAGCCTTGATATAGTGGGCAAAAACCTGGCGGTTACTCACAAGACTATTCGTGCGTTATTATGGTTAGGTTTTTTTACGATGGTTAAGGCCCGAGATAAGATAGTGATAGAAGTTAAGCCGACACTGGAACGGAGGAAATTTGAGGGAAATAATAATTGGGCAAGTGTAAAAGTGTGGCTGAGACTGGAAGGAGCCGGCTGTCAATAGGTCCCTTTGAGGTTTCATTACCCACGGCCTCCGCCGCCTTAGCCCGCCCTCTGTTTTATATTGAAATTCCTTCTCGTTACCCGGGCACTGAAGGCTATTAGCATAGTTAGTAACTGGAAACTTCAAACTTCATCTTGAATTCCTTACTCTGTAGTTTCTTAGTCAAAGGATTAAAAAAAAAGTAGAAAAGTAATCCTTGGGTTAAAGATTAAATTAATCTTTTGCAAGATCCTCCATCAAATATTTATGAGTGCAATCAAAGAGTTGCCGTAGATTTTCTGATCTGGCGATAAATTTAAATCAGGAAATTACAGGAATAATTTTGATTCCTGATGATTGACATGGTTCGTTAAATAAAGTATAACAACGCCAATTTCAATGATTGTTCTTTCGTAATATTTTATGTTAATGGTTGTGAACCTGTGTAGATATGAACATTCTTTTATTGAACAAAAATAAAGAAATATATGCAATAAAATTCGAACTATTTGCTATATTGGCATCACTGCCCAGGTAATGATCTCAAGGAAAAGTCAGACCCTTTGATCTGAATTATATTTAAATAATAAAATGAGATGCCACCCTGAGATCGTTTTATTTATTAAATAGTCTTTCTATATCATTAATGAATAAGATACATATCCCTCCCTCCTATCCACCCCAGAGGTTGACGTGCTTGCCTGAACGGGAGTTGTTTATTTAATAACAATAATTATTGAATAACAATATATTTATTTGTGCTGATCATGGTTACAAGAAAGCTTATAAACCTACTTACTAAGAAAGGGCGACTGGCTATTTCTCGACCAAAGCTTCATCCAGTTTCCTGCCTCTTGAGTTGCCCGCTCTTTGCCAACAACTGTATCTTAAGAGTAATTAACCCTAAGGGACATTTTAAGCCATCTGCCCTATGCACCTTACCTTATTTACTAAGGTAGCTCTAATGTTCCAGGTAGTGTCTCATATAGTAAATTGTTACATCATTAGACACCGGATAGTCCATCTACCGATTTTTGTTTTGCTTATTTAATTTTACCTATTTTTGTAACACTAAAGTGGATATATATAAATAAAAAAATAAAAAAAATTACAAATTTAATATATAGAAATTTCATAAATTAATATATATATATTTCTATCATTTTATAAATACATTTTTATAATATATATAAAAAAAACCCTCTTACGAAAATATGTGATAATTTGATTTTTATTAAAAGGATACAACAGGCTAAATATTTTTTCATACATACAGTAAATTTTGGAAAATATGAGTAATAGTGGACAAAAATACTAAACTTAGTAAAGATTTTAATAAAGATTAATTTAAAAAAATAATATCAGCACCTTATGACCTCAGAAGATAATAGTGGCGAAAAATGTATACTTTTAAATATAAAATAAATTTCTAATTTAATGTAATGTAATAAAAATTAAATTTATCATCAGTCGCTCCTCTCTACCCCTCTGCAGTGCAAGGTTTCTTTCTGTATAGCCCGGACCACACCGTACGATCCTCTACCATTTCTCTCCGTCTATTCCATTGCAGACTTCTCTTTGAGAAGCTTTCCTTAACAACATCTTCCCAGGTACGTCGGGGTATTCCTCTGGACCTTCTTCCTTCAACCTTAGCCTCGTTTGTCATCTTGGCCAGGCTGTTATTTTCCATTCTTAAAACATGTCCAAACCATCTTAGACTTTTTCCGCAGGCTCCACTCCGAGGCTTGATCTAATGATCGAATTGCGAATTCGGTCTCGTCTTGTTTTCCCATCTTGCAAAGGAATCTAATTTCTGAAGCCTGGATCCTACTTTTATGTTTGGTGGTGACGCCCAAGATTCCGAGGAGTATGTTAAAATGGAGAGAAAAGTAGGTTTTTATTTCCCCTCAACTTTGTGTCCTTGGATGCTTCTCCTTTTAAAAAAAAATAAAAATTATTTGGGGTATATTAAAATTTTACATGAGAACTTAGTAAAAACTTGAATCTATGATGGTAATTGAACATTGTTAGATTTTTTTTTCAATATCTGAGTTAAATGTTACTGGGTTAGATTTTTGTATGTTAATTTTTATACGCCATTTATCGAGCCAATATTCAAATGAATTTAAGTGTGTCTGTAGGTTCTTAGAAGCTTTGTTGGGGTTAGTACTGGTCATAAGTATGGCAACATCGTCCGCATATGTAGCAAGTAGTGTTTCTGGCGTCTGTGGAGGTCGTAGGTGTAAATACAGGAAAGAACTGGACCAAGAATACTGCCCTGCGGTACTCCAGCATTAATTCGGAAATAGTCTGAATGTTTACCATCCTGATTAAAATTAAAAACCAGTCCTCTGGATAAGATTTTATGATTAGATAATATGCCTGCGGTAGAACTAATTTCAGTTTGCACAGGAGACCATAGTGCCTAACTTTATAGAATGCTTCTGAAACGTTCAAGAATGCTGCTGTGCAATATTCCTTCTGTTCTAGTGCCATGGCAATGCTATCAACCACTCTATGTCATTGTTGTGGTGTAGAATGTGCAGGCCTAAACCCGAATTGGTGGTTAGGAATTAAATTATTTATTTCTAAGAATGGATAGAGACGCTTTAACAATAATGTTTCAAATATTTTGGGAAATAGTGGTAAAAGACTAATAGGCCTGTCCAGAATGAGAGTCGGTGATTCAACATTTTCTTCAAATGAGTAACATGTGATTCCCATGCCAGTTAAATGATATATGAAACAAAATTTTATTTACAATTACTTATTATTTAACCCGGGTGAAAATAAAAAACGTGGCTCGACATATACCGGTTTTGTAGCAATTTATAACGGGAATTGCTTTTATTTGTCGGGTAAGTCAAGGCGCGTAGTTTAGAAGGAAAGTGGAAAGAAAAAGTTATATAAATAATAAGGGTAAATGTAAAAAGAAAAAAAAACTAGATTAAGGACGGGGCGGGCCCCAGCCTCAGGTTTTCACAATAACTCCTATCTTGCTCCGAAATGTAATGAAGTCTCTATTGCCACACTTTTTGCCCATCTTCCTTAAATTAACTTAGGGAGGTTTCTTCTAAACCTCTCATAACCTTCTCCTCTTGTTCGAGTAATATGGCTACGCCTCTACATAAGATATGAGGAGTCGTAAATCTTTTATACTAATGCGTAATAGAAATATTACATTCGCTTTAACAGAATTCATTTTACGTTTCCTTCCTACTTCGTAAAACGGTCGAGGGGGTTTCGCTCTTAGTATGTGAGAAATTTCATTGCCGAAGACAGGGCTGGGAATTTCTTTCGCATTACTTCCTTAGTAAGTTTTATTTGAAAGTTTTATTCAGTCTAAAGTCGTATACTCGAGCCTCGTCAACTCTATTTTAGATTTGGGAAAGAGTTTAGGATAAAAAAGTATATAATTAGGCTAAATGTAAATTTTAATAATTAATTGAAATATATGTTTATTATTTAGTTATAGCGAATGAAACCAGAAGGATCACGCATACTTCTCGGCACTCTCTTCTCTGTCTGTTTTGTTCTGTCATTGCTTCCTCTGCCGATACTATCTACTTTTGTACCTTGTTCCCAAACATTGTTGAATTTTTTTTAACAGTAAGAAACAATTCTATTGGTGAGTCCTGTTGTTTTCTAATATCTGATGCCTGGTTTAAGATATTTCCTGGGATTTTTCTTTACAAATTGGTATCATTCATCAGTTGGTTTCGGACATATATTCTTTCTTACAACTTTGCGTTCTTCTTTTATTTTTCCATGTCACATTTCGAGCGGTGCGTTTCACTTGGATATAATTCTGCTAGTTTATTAATGTGGAGAAGTTCCTGATTTTTGGGTTAGTAGAAATGCTATATTTCAAATGCCATGCTATAAGCATGGTTTAAAATATAGCATAGTATAAGCAAAATATATATAATTTATTTATTCAGACTATTTCCGAATTAATGCTGGAGTACCGCAGGGCAGTATTCTTGGTCCAGTTCTTTCCTGCATTTACACCTACGACCTCCATAAGAGGTCGTAGGTGTAAACGACCGTGCTTATACTATGCTATATTTTATATAGCATATATCTATATTTTAAATTTAGTATAAGCATATATCTTCATGTCCGTTGTCTGTTTTTTCGTGCTCAGGTTCCTATGGTTCATCCAATAAATATAAAAATATATATTGGCGACGGTTCTTAAATATTTGATTCTCCAAAAACTTTGAAAAAAAATGGCTTTAAATAAATAAAAATAAAAGTAAATTCTTTTTACTAAACTCATGTAAATTAACTTCACACGAAAAAACAAACAATGTATATATCTATACATAAATAGAAACAAACATTTCGTTACAATAATATTAAGTTGAGGTTAAGGAATTTCGAATGAATTTTAACTTATGTGTTTCTAAATTTCACTATATGTTCATATATACAGTTTATATTACATCGGAAGAATTGGTTATTATTCACTTTCTCGGGTCCAAACGCTTTTAAATTGCTCAATCGGGACAATAATTCGATTTGCCGTTTAAGATTTTAAACGGATTTTATTAATGATTGGGCATTTAAAGAGATATAAATTTTCCATCATCGACCCTCTGCTTTTCAATTTTTACTGAAGGATGAGCCAGGATAAATCTTATTCGAACTCACCCTCAGTTCATCAACCTTTTATTAAGCGGTGAATCATTGAAGGAAGTAGCTGCTTCGTTCCTCTAAGTCCTCACTCCTGTAAGTCCTCCTGCCTCCAAAGAATATCAATCTCTACCAAACCAATTTATTACCTTCATGAACAGAATAATTCAATTTGTTAAATTATCAATAAGTGAATGAGTGAGCGATTGCTTCTGTTTCTGGTCCAAACATAAACGGTTTTGGAATTTCGTTATTAACCTGTACCACTACAACCCATGAAGGGTCTGGGGTTCAGTACATTGTATTTAAGAATTAACCTGTAACATAATTTAAAAAATAAAAACTGAATGATTCCATGGCGTATAACTTTCTGTAAGTAATTTACTCCACATTCTTATTGTGCCTTCCCATCGCTTACCTTCGACCGATCGTAGAAGTATCCTTAATTGTTGCGATGACTAATAGTGACTGAGAAGCAGAGACTGTGATGAAGGAGTATTGAACTGGAAATTGAGGTCATGCGATACATCAACGTCGGCTAGAACAGGATCGAGTATTGACAGCTAACAAAGAATTATTCGTCGAAGAGGAAATGAGCAAGGAAGAAGAAACCAGGTATTGATGTAACAGTGGGTCACACCTATTTAATTATAAAAAAAATTATTATGGTTTATTAATATTTTCATTTTTATAATAATAATAGTATAAAATATTTTTATATAGTTACTAAAAAGTTAATAAGCGCAGTACCGACTGGTAGTTACTAAAAAGTTTATAAGTGCTGTACAGACTGGGAAGCGTTTGAGGGGTAGACCGTGGCGTAGGTGGAAGGATTGGGCTTAGAGTGATCTGGCGGATCTGGGTTTGGGAGTGGCTGCGGCGGAAGTTTCTAAGCAAAGATTGGTGTTATCGGCATCGAGCCTTCAGGTTCGCTAAGCCTTATTATTATTATTATAGTAATAAGCAAAAATTAATGCTTAGATTAACGCTAAAATACTTTAAAAAAAACAACAAACTATACCGCTACAACCCGAGAAGGGTATTGAGTGAGTACATTGGTCCAATGGATGTGGTGGTCTAGGCCACACTCAGTAGCTCAATCGTTTTATGAAGACTGGGTGAGTCCTGGGAGTTGATTCATTGACAGCTGTAATAAGAAAAAATAGTTTATCTGTAGCATCAAGTATCGAACCCGGGGTATAGAAATCACTCGGCTCATATTTGAATTTGATACATTTTACAAGACGAAGGGAATAAAAAATGGGAATTTAGTATACTTCCCCGACTATTTTAGAATTCTAATGATATTTTAACAATTGCCCAATTTTATATTTAATTTTCTGTAAAAACGTTATGTAATTTCTCTAAATTAAATAAAATATTTATATAAATTTACAACTGTTTTGTTTATTATTGCGAATATATGATGGCAAGTTAATAAAGATAAGTAGAGAAACTACCCACGGGTAGCGCTGAAATAACAGATTTAAGTTAGAAAGCAACGATCTTCTTTTCAGGCGGAATCCTCGGAGGATTATCGGGAATTGAGTAGTAGTTTTGGTTTGAAACTAGTGAGTTCGGAAACCAACAATGAATCCCCCCCACAATGAAATTCTGTCCTTAGCTTTTTAATTTTGTTTTTATCAACAGAACACTTTAAGGTGAAATATAAAAGGTGAAAATCGCAATGTAAATGTGATGTAATTAATTTATATAAAAAGCAAAACATGTACTCTTAAATTTTGACATTACGGAACTACAGAATATTTATTTTTGAAGCTTAAGTTTTTTTGTTTTTTTTTATAAATCTTTAAGTTTAGATTATTTCTAAAACGCTTATGCTTAAATATAATATTTCATGCTTCTCTTCATTTTTAAGTTTGGTTCATATAGAAGTACTTAGTATGCACTTAACCCTGCTTTATAGTATCTGAATGATTTATTAATAAATAATTATGATATAGATGTTTTAATCGAAAAAAGTTGAATTCATTTGTTTTAATTCCTATTAAGAAGCCTTCCTTTGCCCCGCAAGTTGATCTATTAATTCTATAAACATCAAGATGTATAAGATGTAACAAGAGATGTATAAATAAATACATGAAAGGACATGTAGAGGCACTACTCATTGGCAGCACTCTAATTACATTTCTATTACAGGTCCCGAGGTCCCGAGGCCATCTTCTCTTCAGACGCCTAGGAGGATTGTCCGGGATGGAATTGGATGCAAGGATGGAAACTAGTGGGTTTGGATGGGCCTGGAGTTTATTATGGAATGATAGGTATCTGGAATGGGCTAAATCGGTAACATATGGAACGTTAAGGTCATTATGGATGGTTTTATTTGTGACAAAATAAGGAGCGTTTAGGATTTTGCGAAGGATTTTGGATTGCAAGGATTGAATACGAGAGGAATTTGATGGTTTGGTGGAGCCCCATAGTTCAATTCCGTAAGTCCATATAGGTCTTATAACAGTCACATAAATAAGCCTTTTGTAATTGATCTGAAGCTTTGAGCGTTTGTCTAGTATGTGTTGAAGTAGTCGGAAGCGTCTAGCTGTTTCTTGTCTTTTCAGTCTTGTGTAAGGGTTCCAAGTAAGACGTTTGTCTAAGTTGAGTCCTAGGTAGCGAATCTGTTCAACAGGGATAAGTGGAGTACTATTAAAGGATACAGTAGGACAGGAAGTCATGGGTTTACGGTGAAGGGTAAAGGTTATTTGTTGGAATTGATTTTCTGAAATACTAAATAGGGGTAACATAAATCCCATCTTTTACTTAACTGAATCATAAGTAAAGGAATTATTTAACACCCTTGAAAAATAAAATTTGCATATAATTGAAAGATTAGGTCATTATAATAATTGAGGTGATTAAGATTAATATAATTGAACATATGGCATCGCGAAGATTGAGATTTGAAATTTTAGTAAACGTTCGATGGGTAGGTCCTAAGCGTGAGTGGGAGGATTGCGTTAAGGGTGATCTTACATGGTTTCGGGCGTTAGTCCACGAATAGAAGATTCTAAACGGTAATATGTGGTATTGGCATCGAACCTTCAGCTTCTCTAAGGCATTCTTTATTATTATTATTATGTGTATATTTTAAATTCATTTGTATTAATTCCTATTAAGAAGCCTTCCTTTGCCCCGCAAGTTGATCTATTAATTCTATAAACATCAAGATGTAATCCATTTCGAGTTATGCAGAATACACTATAACCATTCAAACCGGGAAGAAATTTCCATAGAAACAGCTTCTACGGAGCCATAAAACTGCATCAACCTCATTTAGGAGGGAAATGAAACAGATGCATATCTAAGGAATAGTTTTATGCGGAGGAAAAAACTTTATTCTTTACTCTACCTTAAAATTGAATTATTTAACTAGATCCCATTCCGTATTCTTCAGACAGATCTGATGAACCAAGTAGTTTCTGTTGTTAATTTTGAAGGTTTATTAATTATATCATTTTAAGATAAGTTAAACCCAGACTTATAATTATATGAGTGTATATTACAACATATACTTGTACCTATAGGTAAGATTATGTACGTAATATTTTATAAATGATATTTTAGATAGTACGTAACGGTACAATATCAATAATGAATTTAGATCTACCCATCCTTAAGTAGTTTAAATAATATTTTAACTATAATTTAAACTGGGCAAATATAGATAATATTCTATCCAATATCTAGAGTAGATAAATATAGATAATTTTCTTCTTCTTCTTATTATTATATATATATATTTTTTTTTTAATTTATATTATTTTATATAAAATATGGATTCTATATAATATTATATTTTATGTATCACGTCTAATACATTTTAATTAATTTAGATCTACCCATCCCTAAATTTTGTCTACATTGTTGTTCAAATATGATAATCAATCAATACTATAGTCAAATAATAGTAACAAAAATTAAAAGAGGATCAACAGTTTTTCACAAATTAATTCAATTCACAAGAGCTCATGGGTATTGTAAGTCTACACTTTTAATAATAACACAAATAAAATGTACAAGTATTTTTTTTATTTATAAAATTAAAACAAAAGTTTATAAAATATACAGGTAGCTGTATATTTGTTTCTGTTTCATTCCCCTCCTAAATGAGGTTGATGCAGTTTTATGGCTCCGTGGAAGCTGTTTCTATGGAAATTTCTTCCCGGTTTGAATGGTTATAGTGTATTCTGCATAACTCGAAATGGATTACATCTTGATGTTTATAGAATTAATAGATCAACTTGCGGGGCAAAGGAAGGCTTCTTAATAGGAATTAATACAAATGAATTTAAAATATACACATAATAATAATAATAAAGAATGCCTTAGAGAAGCTGAAGGTTCGATGCCAATACCACATATTACCGTTTAGAATCTTCCATTCGTGGACTAACGCCCGAAACCATGTAAGATCACCCTTAACGCAATCCTCCCACTCACGCTTAGGACCTACCCATCGAACGTTTACTAAAATTTCAAATCTCAATCTTCGCGATGCCATATGTTCAATTATATTAATCTTAATCACCTCAATTATTATAATGACCTAATCTTTCAATTATATGCAAATTTTATTTTTCAAGGGTGTTAAATAATTCCTTTACTTATGATTCAGTTAAGTAAAAGATGGGATTTATGTTACCCCTATTTAGTATTTCAGAAAATCAATTCCAACAAATAACCTTTACCCTTCACCTTAAACCCATGACTTCCTGTCCTACTGTATCCTTTAATAGTACTCCACTTATCCCTGTTGAACAGATTCGCTACCTAGGACTCAACTTAGACAAACGTCTTACTTGGAACCCTTACACAAGACTGAAAAGACAAGAAACAGCTAGACGCTTCCGACTACTTCAACACATACTAGACAAACGCTCAAAGCTTCAGATCAATTACAAAAGGCTTATTTATGTGACTGTTATAAGACCTATATGGACTTACGGAATTGAACTATGGGGCTCCACCAAACCATCAAATTCCTCTCGTATTCAATCCTTGCAATTCAAAATCCTTCGCAAAATCCTAAACGCTCCTTATTTTGTCACAAATAAAACCATCCATAATGACCTTAACGTTCCATATGTTACCGATTTAGCCCATTCCAGATACCTATCATTCCATAATAAACTCCAGGCCCATCCAAACCCACTAGTTTCCATCCTTGCATCCAATTCCATCCCGGACAATCCTCCTAGGCGTCTGAAGAGAAGATGGCCTCGGGACCTCGGGACCTGTAATAGAAATGTAATTAGAGTGCTGCCAATGAGTAGTGCCCCTACATGTCCTTTCATGTATTTATTTATACATCTCTTGTACTAGATGTATATACTACAGTAGTACAATTCAATAAAATAATAACAAAAAAAAAATTCAAAGTAAACTAATTTGAGTAATTGTTTATATTATTCTCATTAATGTGATATTTTCGTTGTTCAGACTGATATACTTTTTAACAGTTTGATATTTACGTAAATACTTTAACGTTAGAGGATCGCCAAGGATTGAAATATACGGTTGAAGATAAATATTTGTTTTACCAAAATATAAAAATAACAAAGAGAACTGAAGCTCTTTACATATGGGATTTCTAATTTCTATTCATTTTTAAAACGTCGCAATAGAAATTTTTTTAGTTGTTACATACCGCAGGAACAGAAATAAGTAACCAGTAATGCAAATGTCGAAACATTAAAATTTACTCTAACTTTAATTTGTCTTTTACTGATAAATTAATGGTTAAATGAAATAAAATAAATGATTTCCACTATAACTCGTGAAGGGCCCCCTTGTACAGTATGTGTTCTAACATTTCAAATCCTAACGATTGTGCAGGGAGGCGATTTGGCCTAAATCACGCTCTACCACCAAGCTTTCCCTAATTAAAGCAATTAAAGCTACCCACTTTATCGAGGCTGTGGATAAGACACGAACTCCACCTTATTAAAGAAAGTTAATACTAAGGCGAAAATGGTAACAGAAGTAGAAAGGGAAAATCAAAGAGAAGAAAGAATCTTTGCCTTTGCACAGGACTTGAACCGTTTCCTTCCAATTGCTTTCGTTTATACTCAGCACGTTTCGGGGAAATACATAATCATTCTGTTACGAAAACAAACACCGGCTTCGCCGATCGCGCTGCCTGAAGGTTGGCAAGCAATCTCAAACCCGGCTTCACCGCCGACATTATTTGCAAATCTATTATTAATATTTCAATCACATCATATGAAATGGTTAAATTTAATTTAGCTCCTAATTTATAAATATCTTATTTCAACTACGGGGGGGGGGGGGAGGGGGTAATTTAGAGCTCAAGGTCCTGGATTCAAATCCATCTGTGACGGATAAATTATTTAATCTGTTAACAGCGGACGGAGCTTATTCTCACACTATCTCATAGTAGACTAGATATAAAAGACAAATGTGGGAACAAGCAATGACGGCCAGGCGTGGGAAAGATTTGAACAGAATAGTTTCAAAGAACTTGCATTATACAATATTTTTTGAGTGACCCCTTTCAATTTTCTCTACGCAAATGAGCTGAAGGTTGAGTATGAACGGTATTATTCAAATTATATAGTAATAAATGTTATTTTTTAGTTAATCTTAGCTTGGATAAGACTTTAAGGGGACCACCACTAAACATATTTAAGAATTAAGTAAAAAAAATGAACAGTGTACAATTTTAAAAATATACATTTTTGAATAATATTAGTTGACCTTGGAGCGGGGTGGCTCAGTGGTAGAGCACTGAGTTGTTATCCCGGTAATCCAGGTTCAAATCCCGCTGCAGGCATTTACTTTTATTTAGTCTGTTTGCGGCGGGAGATGGATCATGTGGGATCAAGGACCCTCCTGGGGCTCACCCAGCCTCTATAAAATATAAAAATAGGGTACCCAAAATAAAGGGGAAAAACCTGGTGGTTGAGCGTCATCTAGGACAAGTCACCTCCTTGCAGAACTGTTGTCCATGAAACAGTACAGTCTCTACCATGTACTGAACCCCCAGACTCATTTACGGGTCGTAGTGGTACAGTGTTTTTTTTTGTTTTATTAGTTGACCTTGTAGTGACTAAAGAACATTGAGGATAACTGGCAGGTTAAAAGTATAAGCGAACCATACGCATATATTAGGAAGGAAAGGATTTAGAGCGAGAAGCACTCAAATATGAGGAAAAGATGGAAAACTGACGGCATCCAAAGTAGAAGTATTAAACATCTGGAAAGACATTTCCAGAAACTTCTAAACCAAGGAAACACACGAACGAAGAGGGGATGGACCACGAGGAGGATCTTGACCCACAAGAGGTTAAAAAACCTGACATTCTGGACGTAAAAATAGCAATCGACAGGCTTAAAAGAATAAAGGCCTCAGTGTTGGACAACCTGCCATCAGAGTTGTCCAAAGATGGGGGAGAAACGGTAAATGCCAAACTATTAGAAAGTGTGTACATATTTTTTTTTTATATTGAAAAGTATTGGTTAAAAATGAAATAGATAAAAAAATTTAGTGAATAATGATAGCAGATATGATTGATAATGTACTAGGTCCATATCTACATATATTTGCTTACATTTTATTATAATTTACCTTTGTAGTGCCCCTCTACTATAATAGTTTAATATAATCGTAAATAAAGCTGTTTGTAATTTAACAATAACTAATTTTTCATAACGTAGTGATGTACTGTATAGTATTGTAATTCATTGTTTACTTTACTTGTCCTCAAACACATAGCGACTTAAATATTTTTCGATTAAAATTTTTATATTAATAAATAGTTAAAAGTTTTCATTCGGAGCCAGTTGGATTTAGCCGAGGTGACGCGAGGAAGGGCCAGAGGAAGCCCTCACCTAGGGCTCAGCGGAATGACGTCGTTAATCAACCCTTGACGACAATAGCCGACCACCTAGCTCCTTTGTCCCGCTCCACCAACTTCTTTTCTGGAAAAAAATTATTTAATTTATTTGTTTCCATTTACTTAAGCTCTTCATTTAGTTTATATTTCTATTTAAACGCATACCTGTAGCAAGTATTTAAAATAATGTTTTATTTTAAAAAATGGGTCCAGTATCATTCAGATTGTTTTGTGTTCCATTTTATAGCTTACTATATGTATATGCTGCCCCGGTGACCAATCATTAAGTAGATTTTTTCATGAGAGGTAATTAAAGCGGAATCATGGAATTCTCGTTGTTTATGACTTGAAGTGGAATTGTCATATAAGCAATAACTCATTTTAAAGCCAATCCCTGACCTAAGACCTTTTTCACCTAAAACAACACAATTCGGCTTCCCTAACTACAAGAAATCATTTTGGAGAAGATTAGACTTATTTATATAACAATAAATCACTTATTCACTGGGGATGTAGGTATATAATGGATAACTGTACGAATCACTAAATCGCGTGAAGGGTCGTACTTTTTCTAAGCCAAATTATTGTTCAGGAATGTGTTTTGACCGATCTTGATCTACAAAAACGTTTTTCCTCATAATTAGAGCCGGGGTAGGCCACTGGGAAGTCTTCAGGTCCAATACAAACAAACCGCAGCTCATAACAGAATACATTATTTAATATACGTATATATCCCCGATTTCTAACCAAGGAGCTTTGGAATAGTAGATGGTGGCCCTACCCACCAAATTACCTCCTATATAATGTATGCATTGTAAATTCACTGCACAGAGTATACGTTAGATAGTTCTGTGTTAAAGGGAATTAATCGAAATCTCAAATTCGAAGACAGGCTACGATAGATAAATTATTTTTTTCCTTGTCTATATCTATTAAAATATGCTTGTTTGTATATTTTAAATGTATGTGTGTGTTTTTTTTCGAATATCCGTAATTTTTAATTTCTACAATACAATAGGTTTTGTTATATTTCATAGAACTGAATTTCTTAGAAATGTTTGTCATTCATTTGTTCTAGGGGTAAAGATGTAGGGGGAACATTTTTAAATTCAAAGCCAAATTTTCAAATGTTACTGCACTTTGTTATTTGCCTAAAGTCGCCAAATACACCATATAAAATGTTGAGGGAAATGTTGAAAAGAGCAGGGGGGTGCAGTTTCATAATTTTACAAAAAACAAGTACACCATATTTTTTTTGTACCCACATTTCAGCCTTTTTTCTGATTATATAGCTTGTTATTTTTTCTTCTTCGGCACTGGACTGTTTAAATATTGTCGCCCTTTTTTGTTTTATTCTCAACCACGATGATGGCGTCAAAATTAGGCCGTTTTGTTTTATTTTATTGGGACAAATAAAATAAGTTTTATTATTTGTAGTTTTGTTTAAAAAGTTATTTTGTGTAATTTTTTTTTACTACACCCACCGACCGATATCCGGTCAACCATTTCCACATCAACATTAAAATTTTAGTTTAGTAGCTCTTTTTTTTTTCTTTTTTTTTAATGATTTCAACTTTAATAACTTGCAAGACTTTAGTAAAATTTAATTTGAACTTAATAGCCTTAAAATTACCGTTTTAACAACCCTTTTCTCAAAAAGGGAGTCCCCTCATCAGGTTACTCTGATATGTGTTGGTTGCGTCAAAGGCCTATTATAGTCAGTGGTTGGGTTTTCTGAGAACATACGGAACGTACACCAACAGTGCTAAATATACTGACACAGATGAACCACATGTTCCTCTCCGTGTATTTCTACAAACTAGACTCACCCGCTACGAAATGTTTGCCTTGACTCATTATTTAACAGTACTTTGGTATTTATTATTTGGCCACTGTGTCATTTCAACTTTGATAAATATTAGAAGAGGATGGTTTAACTCACAGGGTAGGTTGGTATATAGATAATTATACCTACTGTTAATGTTTATATTTCCTAAATGTTTCTAGTGCATGTGATAGCTCTGTACTGTGAAATAGGTGATTTCAATCAGCTCCCCAAATATATAAATTCCCCTAATACGGCACAAAATAATAATAATGATAATGTGAAAAGAGAGGCTCAACAGTTCTCTTATACACAGCCCACATTGTTAGAAAATTTTAAATATTTGAAAAACTTTAATTTGAAATACACTTCCGGTTTTAGAAAATCATCCCTCAATTGCGAAAAAATGGATAGAATACTAACGATAAGGCTTAAAAATGATAAATTTATTATTATTTGGAAGAGAAAAGATTTGTCCAGGACCGGGATTTGAACCCGGGTCTCCCACGCGTTCGTCGTGGTACTCTGCCACTTGAGCTATCCTGGTACGTACCTCGGTCAGACAAATCCTTTCTCTTTATTGATCCCATATCCCCGTGTCATCGCAATTTGCAACAAGAGGAAGGCTGTTCATTGAACATTACTTTACTTAGGGTCTTGTTAACTTACGTCATTATATTAAATTTTGTTATGACTAATACATTAAAATAAATGATAAATTTATTAATCTTTGCTTACAAATTTCCAACCACAACTCAAACATCCGCCAGATAACTCTTAACACAAACCTTCTACCCAGGTCTTGGTATACCCCTCAGAAGTATTAATCGAATATACTAATCTATATACTGGGACAAATCATATATGATTAAATTATATCGAGTAAAGTCAATTTTGGTTAGACCCTTTGAGAGTTTTGAGTATACAGAGGTAACTAAAGACATTTTACGTATTCCAAGCATTCTAAAAAGTTTCATATATATATATCAGTGATACGTATTTGGATACTATTGATCATAGTATTTATTTATGACATATATATTACCTGTATTGTGGAAATGGTGTTCTTTACCTCCACAGAATTCTTTACTTAAAAAGTATTTCAAATATTCAGAAATGTCTAAGGTTTGGGGGTAGAACTACTGTTTTATAATGGTTGCTATAAGTCCTTTTAATGTATCTATAAAAATTAATAATTGATTATCCTTCCGGTCGGTGGATTATCCCGGACCATATACGGAAGCCATTATTGGTTCCTCCCTGACCCAAAAAAAGTAATAAAAACGGATGGGCAGTGCATTAGGAGGGGGTGGATGTGCGCGGGCTACAGCTGCCGTTACGGTTCCCAAAACAAATAACCACTGCCCGCTCTACGCCTTCTCTCTCCTGCTTCGTTGTTCCTATTTACACTGTCCATTCCAAAGCAAAAATTTTAATTCGCAAATATATATCTCCCCCATAATTATAGTTTACAATTGTAACATATTTTGGATACATTTTTGATTTGTATACGATTTAGATTTAGATTATGAGTGTGCTCCATTTTATTTTTTGAAATTTTCTAAAGGTTTCCATTTGAATTATTTTAAAAAATGGGCAAATAGAAAAATGTTTTTATCACTTAGCATTGGGCAAAGAGTAATGTTAAAAACCCTATACACCTTTTAAATTTTATTATGAAATAGGAATTATTAAAATAATTTAAAAGAATAATCGATTTTTTTAAATCAAAATGGACTTACATAACTTTAAAAAAAAAGTTCAATTGCCAATACATTAAAAAATGCTCCTTAAATTATTATTTATTTTTTTGTTTTCTTATCAGCATAAGTGGAAAACCATAGAAAAGTGCATAGAATTGAATAGATAAATACAAATAAGTACAGGAGAAAAAGACAGTTTTTTTTTTGTTTTTTTTAATTATTTATTTATTGATATTTACAACTATATTACAGTTATATAACAAGTAAATTGGCTGAGTGATACATAATGGCATGATATAATGACAAGTAGAGAAACTACCCACTGGTAGTAACTCAAATCGCATGTTCAACTAAGAAGGTCACGTGGCCATCTTCTTCTCAGACGCCTCGGAGGATTATCGGGAATCGAAGAGGAAGCTAGGTTTGAAACTAGAGGGTTTGAGTGGAAATGAAGTTTGTTATGAAAGGATAGATACCGGGTTCGGGCCAAATCAGCAACAAATGGGACATTAAGGTCGTTATGGATGACTTTATTCTTAACAAAATAAGGAGCGTTAGGATAAAAAGACAGTTAAATTAAAAATGATTAAAACATGTCTTGTTTATAGATTTTATATAACTTACATAGATCTTTATTTTAATTTTTTTTAAATATTCCTTGCTGTCCGATTCGTGGAAAAAAAATACCAATTTGATTAACTAATTTATTTATTTAATATTTCATTATTTATATATACTATTCTTTTACAACTAAAAGTATATTCACTACTACCATTTCTTTTAATTATCTCGAGTCGTATATCAATGTTATGAACAAAATAATTAAAAATAGTCAAGTTCCTTTAGTAATTAATTTTGAGCGTATCCTAACACCGGAAATTTTTAAATTTCCTAGATTACTCTTCTTAATAGTCAATGGCATGTATAAAATAAAAAAAATCTGGGAAGATTTTATGAATATTTTAATTTGTATGGAGCTATTGTTAGAAGAGTACAGAACGGCACTTCTTCTACCAAACCAAATTTTTCATTTGTTACTTTTTTTTCAAATTAAAATTACTTAACTATTATGTATATAATTCTGTAAATTGTTTTTATGGAATTATCTCATAATGTTTGTACAATGTAGAAATACTTAGTTAAGTACAATTTTCATAATAGCACCAGCAGAACCTATTTTTATCAGTACAATTATATTTGATGACTGAACTATTGTTTTATTTAACAGCCATAATACACACAAACAAGGTCTTTCGTTATTTAGGCCTTCCTTCTTATAAATTTAAAATACTTGTGTCATTCATGTTCTTTTTTTTCAAGTCAGCCATTACGATGATTTATTTTTCGTTTGAAATGGCTCTGTCAATGTATACCTAATGTACTAACCACTATGTAATGCACTAACCCATGAAGGGTCTCGGCCTTGGTGATTTGACCGAGATCATGCTCAATTCATGGCTTTTAACAAAATAAATAATTTATTATACATAGCTGGTTTCGAATTAGTAGGCGGTGAACTTGCATACTTAGTTACCCCAATGCGCATATAATGTATAAATGTTACATTACTTAGCGTAAACATTATATAGGGGGTTTAATCGAAAGCTGCCCGATTGGAGACAATTTGAATTAATGTATATATATTTCTTTTTTCTCTAAGAAAATAGCATTCTCTTTTTAAGGTCGTGAATGTGTTTACATGCCTAATGGATTGTTTCAAAATTTAGCGAAATAGCATATGATATATTAATCAATAATACCAAATTTCTTAGAGAGAATAATATTAAGACATTTTTACTTTTAACTGAATGAAAGAGAAATATAAATTACCAAGTTTTATTAGCTGTAATAGTGACAATTAGATATTTATTAATGGCTAATTTAAAAGAAAATCGATTATTAACATTTGTCTACAAATTAAAAAAGTACGGATTAACAAAGATAGAAAACCTTAAATAATAATTCCTTAAAGATTAAAACTATAATAAATTAATTAATAAATAAATAAGAGGGACAGACAAAAATCAATATTGAATGTGGGGTACTGACAATCTGTAAAAATACAGATTAAATAATATTAATGGAAAACATTTAAAAAAAAAAAATCAAAAGAGAAAAGTATATTGAATTAATTGTAACTGAACAAAGTATAAAAAATAAAAATAAATTAAGACTGATAGAAAGATTTCATATTGATAGATATTATACGGCTGATATATACCATTATTTTACTCGTTTTGTTTTTTAATTTAAATCTTTAATACATAGTGTTGAAATTTTCGTTCCAAAATTTCTTTTATAGATATTTTCCCAACGTTCTGTAAGTGTGGAGGTGCACCAACTTTGGTGCATATTTTCCCAACTATTGAACTGCTATTTATTTCAATTACCTTGAGCCATATATTAATATTGTGAAAAAAAAATAACGCGATATATTCGGTTAGGTAATGATCATACAGTATTATTTTTCAAAGGCCTGGACTCAGCTGACGGCGGCACAGATTATGGGCCTGTACTGGAGCCCCCCATTTTACGTTCCCTCTGAAGGACAGCATGACTAACGACGACATATCGCTACCTTAGTATTACAAGGTTGTATGTTACATAATTGAAAAATCAGAGATTTTGATACCATATGATTCTGTGGGTTGAAAATGAGATACATAGGTCTTCAAAACGTCAACAAATCGCGACCAGGTATCATCAAAAAACCAAAAATAAGAAAATACTCAGAATCTTTGATAACGTTTTTCTCATTTTCAAATATGAGTATCATACGATACTCCTTTTAAAAAATCATAGGCTCACCTATCGTGTTGCAAGTCGGCGATCATGGAAATAATTAGTTCTTATACTAACCACAGAATATTTAAATAAAGACATGAAAATAAATATAAACTATAAAGTATGTTCTGGGAGAGAAGAAAAAAAAAATTAGCATAAAAGTAAAAAATAACAAGAAATGATTCGATTTGATAGCTGAGAGAAATAAAAAAAAACACCTAACAATACAAAAATAAATATCGTTATGAGTGAAAAATATTTGCAGTAATTCATCTACCACTTCTGATGAATATGAGCTATCAATTGTAACTGATTAGAAAGCATCTGTTTGGGAATTTAGGAGATGTAGGATAAGCCGAGGCATTTGAATGTAATAAAGGCGTATTTAAATAAATTGTTTTACATATTAATCTGATTGATTGATCCATATAAACAGAATTAATAGGTAGTTCAATAATAAATTGTAATCAACTAGTGGTGATTGCGTGGTATCGACGAGAGAGAGGGGGGGGGTGTATAACAACCGTTGTGATCACGTGACTAGCCTCAGCCGTGAAGTAATTATTGCCGCTAGAATTTATGGATCCGAAGGGGTTTGCTTGGGTTAATTATCGCCGAAATATGGCGCCCCAACCGCCGACAAATGCTCTGGGAAATCACCGCCGGTTATGGTCACCTACGGATCTCCTATAATCTGTTGCGTCCAGGGTATAGAGGATTCAACCAATAAGTAATCTCCAAATTATTAGGAACTGGCTTTGAGGATTTAGTAAACATGTTCATACATTATAATTTATTTTAGAGAAATAACAAAAAAGTAACATTTCATAAATGACTGAGATGTTATTCAGTTATTGAGCCAAGAAGTAGAGAAGAATAAGAAATTTATCGGAAAGAAAAAAAAATAGCGTAATTAAAATTAATACAAAAAAATAAACAGTCAGCGTATTTTCTCTAAAATTCGTTGAATTAAAAAAAATATATTTGTCAGAGATGAATCGATACTTAATCCTTTAAAAACATTACTTTTTAAAAGCAATTCTTTTTTTTTAAATTTATTTATTGAAACTTACACGAGTAATATAACAAATAAATGGCAGGAATGATAGGTAGTGGCAGGAGTAAAGGCAAATATTTAAACTACCCAGTGGTAGGACTAAAAAAAACAACAAATTTAAACTAGAAGGTCACTAGGCCATCTTCTATTCAAATGTCTCAGAGGATTATCGGGAATCGAAGAAGTAGCTAGGTTTGAAACTAGGGGGTTTGAGTGGGAATAAAGTCTGTCATAAAAAGATCGATATCGGACGTGGGCCAAATCAGTAACAAATGGAACATTAAGGTCATTATGGATTTCTGTTCGTTATAATATAGTAATATTAAGGATTTTACGATGGATTTTGGATAGTAAGGATTGAATACGAGACGATTTCGATGGCTTAGTGGAGCCCCAAAGCTCTACTCCGTAGGTCCAGATGGGTCTAATGATTGGCATGTATGAGTCTTTTTTAATCAATTGGGAGCTTACGGCGTTTGTCTAACTAGTAAGAGTAGCCTGAAACGGCGAAATAAACATTTAAAAATTAAGTATTATATTAATAAGGTAATTATTATAATTATTTTAATTTGTTCACGCAATACAGATTAATAATTTGTAACCTGAATAATATAATGAGAACGATCAAGATTTTATGAAGATTAGAAGAAAGAATTAAATTTGTAAAATTTATTATTTGTTCTTTTAGATACCATAAATGTTAGGTTAACTAAACTGGTTAGTTAATATTTCATCATTGTTCGAGAACTTGTAGGAGGATTAGAAGGAAGATATTTAGAGAGCTCTGTTTAGTGTCATTTCTAAATTTAGCCAATCGGAAACAGCTTTCTCACTATCTTCATGTTTTTTTGTAGCTCTCAAGAAGTTTCTTCGTCTTCTTTAAAACTTGGTGTGGTATAAGTTATTTTAAGATTTAGCTATCGTTTTTAATTTTGATTACAGAGATATTGCTCTTATAGTGTAGTCATTAATCTATTTCAGTATATCTGTTGTTTTGGAATTGGTTCTGGTCTATATTTAATATCTCCTTAGGTTATTGATTTGATTTTTGCTGCATTTTGTCTTATTTTATTTATTTTTCTTATTATATTTTATTCTTTCTTTCACAGTATTAATAAATGATATAATTTTACGCGATTTTTGATTCTCAGTGGCTTGTGGTGAAATCTTCCATGTATATCCTAATAATTATTTAGTTTTTAAAAAAAGTTTTGTATATTAATGATTCGTTAATACCTGTGCTTCCACTGTTTCTTGACTTGGATCTTTTTTTCCTAATTATAGTTCTTTTTTTTAATACTTTTTAAACAAAATTTTTTATCGTACTGATATTGATAGTATTACATACGTTTTTATTACAATAGCGGTTGTTTTAGTACATAAAAATATTTTTTAATCGTATCTAAAAATTAATTGATATTTAATAATTCATTCACTCAATGAAAACCTATTTCCAGTCGGTAAACCGACTGGAAATAGGTTTTCATTGAGTGAATGAATTATTAGATAATGCAATCCAGTTTACATCCTTTTAATTGACATTTTTGAACCACTTAATTTTTTTTTTATAGTACATTTTTGGTTATTTCAGATGCTCTTAACTAAATTTCAAAGTGTCTAAAATAAATAAGGAATGGAAATAGATTTATTGCTTACATAGTTTTAAAATATAGTGAGTTTTTAAAACGCTTTTATTAGCTAATATATATTTATATATAAACAAGCAAAAACACGCTTGGATTATTTTCGATAAGTTTAAAATAAGAATAGAGTTATGAACGAAAAATAATATTTTATGTTTAAAAAGTGTGGGATACATTTTAAGGTATTTTCTATTTTTTTTTATTACGATTAAAACGTGTTTTTTTAGGTTTTTAACTATAATTTATTTTCCAGTTTTTAGTTTATTGTCTATTATTTTTTTAATTTTGTCTAGCTTCAAAATCGTGTTTATTAAACTATTGGTGATTTTTTTTTTGAAAAATATACAAAACTCCACGTTGGTCCTACCAGTCATATGGTCGTCTCAAAAATTAACCCATTTATGCTACAATAGTTGATCCAAGACACTATACCGTGTCTTCAGATATCAAAGATTGCTAATCATAAAGATCCTGGTCAGGATAATGAGATAAACTAATTTAATTATTATATTGCCTTCAGTTCTTGAGATGTGAGCCATGTTTCAATTTAATTCAATGTTTTGAAGTGGCCAAAAATTGAGTTCGATGATTCTGTTACGTACATATGTACTAAAAGGAAACTAGTAAGAGAGTATTAAAAAAACACAACTAAGTCTTCTAACTTATTATAATGAATTTTATAAAATTTGCTAAAACAAAGAGGTATAAACCGGGGAAGTGAGTTGTTGGCTTAGATTTCAGTGCCTTATTTCAAAGCTGTCAACTACAATTTTATATATATATATATATAATTATATATATATATATATATATATATATATATATATTTTATATATTTTTAATAGTATATAAAAACAAATAATGTATATAAATTTATTTATTGATTACTTAGTGAGTTTTAAAAAAAACTGTTTTATACTGTTTTTGGACAGTTATATGTTAATTAAACGTCAAAAAGTTTCAAAAATAATATTTTATTCTGACATTTTTTCCAATAAAGTATATTACCATTTTATTCAAATGGTGGACTTTTGATTAAAAAAACAACACTAAATCGGTAAACTTTTTGTCATCATCATCATCATTCGTGGCGCTAGAACTCCTGTAGAGTCAAGGCCTTATTATTACAATATTATATTATATTATAAAACTTATCATTACAATAAATCTTAAACATATATTAAGAAAAATATTAGGCTATAGAAGAGTATGAACGAGTTGTTAAATACAATTTTACATAAATGTAAATTATATATTTTTAATTCTATATAATAAACAAATAAGGAATATAAATTGATTTATTGATTATGTAGTGAGATTTTTCTTCTTCAAACTTTATTCGGCTTGTGAAAGGTCATCTATTAAATAAGCGTTAAAAGTTTTAAAATAAGCTTTTATTTTGACATTATATTTTCAATAAAATATATAAACGTTTATTATTATTGGTGGACTTGTAATTAAAAAAAAATAGATGCTTAACTTATTATCAGAATAAATCTCATAAAATACTCTAAAGAAGTACAACCTACAGAAATGAGCTGTTAGCTTAGACCTACATAAGAGTACGGACTACAAGTATATAGCTAAGTGCCCTAGAGCCGAGTTGTCAACTGCAATAAGAGACGAGAGGGCAGCAGGTGTGCAGGTCTGCAGCTGTTCCGCCCTTCATTCACTCCCGCCCCCGCGTCTCTTCAATCTCCAGCCACACTTCTTCTGTTTTCATCTTATCGGAAAGATATGTGCATGCCAACAAGCTACGACCCGGTTTAATATCTTACCTTATTCCAGTCCCACCTGGTCCGGCATGAATTACTTCAATCTAACACTGAGAAGAGACATTCATATAATCTAATTATTTTTATAGATATGTTCATGTGTGGGAGTACTTAACTTTTATTCCAGTTTGGGACAACTTTGAAAATAAAATTATGTTAAAAAATAAAACCTTTACTACTACAACCGGTGAATGAAGGTCTTGTATTGTTTGCCAATATGTTGTGCAGGTGATGTGTTGTGCAGGTGCATGTCATCAAGATCACACTCAACAGCCAGATTTTGTTTACCGAATAATTTCACAGAGAGATTATAGAGGATCTGCAGTCACTCAGGGTCGACCTTTGGCTGGCTAACAGGTTAAGTAATTTGTCTGCCAAAGGCTGATTTGTACTGAGGATACCTAATAACTAGGATCTGTTTACATATATTCACAACACCTGAATATATGTAAACAGATCCTAAATATATGCAAACCCAGCTTTAAAAACAACTTGGCTTATATAGCATCGAATGGGTGTTTATTATTTCACTTAATAATAAAGCTCGAAACTCAAAGCATGCCACTATCCGAAAGCGTTGCTACTGTTCAAACCGGCTTAGAAGCTAGAAGGAGCATCTGGAGAAGTTGGAACCACAATGAAGAAGAATTTGTCAATGAAGACATTTTACTAATGCTAGATGTGCTGAGAAAAAACCCAGGCTGGAAAGACATGATGCTCATGGCGAAAATCCACAGAGGATGAGCGAAATAATGAAGAAGAATCACCATCTCATGCAGCGAGCTTTAAGTACACTATATTGACTTCAGTGGACGTAGAGCCACCCTTTAGTTGTTACAAAGCGATTTTAAGACTTCGATGGCGGCTTTTTTTAAATGAAAATTTAATTATGTACGTTGTTTCCAAAAACTTCAAACAATAAAACTTTCTGTCCATCATAATTCCACTTTTAATTAATATACATACTTCTAAAAATTAAAGTTAAATAATAAATAAAACATTTTTTGCTGATTTTGATTTTAAATATTTTTCCTTTTTACTTACTTATTATTAAAAAAATAATATATACTTATAAGTATATATTATAAGTATATTGTACAAGAATATGAAAGCATATTCTGAGCTACCCGCTCCCTTCTTTTTATCAAATATTGAAAATTTTAAAATAATTCCTTTTTCAAGTAGAGATCAATTTTTGTGAATGATCCACAAGTAATCGTATCTTATTTATTTTTAAAATATTTTCTCCCTATGGGACTTTTAAGACATTTTACTAATAAAAGAAATTAATTAATATAATTTCCCTGTTGCCTAGTTTTACAGCAACCATCTTCTTTGGTACTGAAAGTGTTAAATGCATCATCTAAAACAGTGAAATTTAAGTTATATTTTAAAAAATAATTACTACCTCAGATACGTTTTTATTATTCCAATCGGGTATTAATATTGCTTTGCTTTGGTTTCACCTGAATGATAAACTTCCCTAAGTTACTTTAACTTGGTAACAAAGTTGTTAGATTTATAGTTGCAACAGATGGTATAATGGAGGGGTTTGGACTTTAACCATCGCCATTCTAGTAAGAAGCAGTTTCCATTTGGGAAATACCCCCTCCAGGCTGTAAAAAAAAAGAAAAAAAAGTAGAAGATATTTTTAAAAATAGAAACAATGTATTCTTTGAACAAAACTATATTTGGGGCACTTCTGACATAAATGGACAAATATATTGTTAGAATAAAATATATAACCCTTACAATTTTATTTTAAAGTATCTTTAATTTTATTTGTATATATGTGTGTTATTTAAACACACATTTCTTCATCATCCATACTGCAGCTCTCTGGAATTCGCTTCCTCCTGGTATCCGGCATAAAAATGCCTTGCCAACATTTAAACCTCTTTTTCTTCTATTCCTGCTCATATAGTAATCAGACGGTTACAGATAACTGAGGCGTTCACGATCGTTTCTTGAAATTTTCAAGTTTGAATTTTCCACAACTTTCATTAGATTAGTCAAGCAATTCAATATGCTCCCGAAACGTCAGGTTTAGAATTTTACTCAAACAATGAGAAACAAGGCGGCAAAAAGAAATGTGACAAAGCCAATTTTGAAAAATTAGGAGTTACCTGATTTCGTTCCTGAAAGCCTCATATATGATACATATAATTTTTTCAAATTTTATTAAGTCCATTTTTACTAAGTTCTACTATATTTTACTAAGTTCTACTAAATTACAAGGATTCTATTTTTAGTTTTTATTCTTTTGGTGGTTTGTTAACTATGGTACTTACAATTCAATTTTTTTCTTTCTCTAGCTGTAATATATATATATATATATATATATATATATATTATATCATTACAGCTAGTATAATTAATAAATAAATATATATTTATTTATTTTAATGACTAATTTTTTACTTCCGGTAACTTTATTTATTTTTGTTCCTTTTATTAATAATTCTTTTATAAAGTTTTGGAATAATTATTTTCCCTGTTTTGGGAATTTTTGTATTTTTTGATACAACATTCAACAAGAAACATCAATTTCTAGTTGTTTTTTTTGTAGTATAACTTTGTTATTCTTAAAAGACATGGTCCAATAATAAACATTTCTTTCTTTTCTATTCTTAATATATGCTATATATATAAGCCATTACTTGATTTATTTTAATATACATCCTGGTATGAAACGACTCTAATAACCTAAAACAATAATATACCTTAAAAATAAGATATTAGAATTGAAGGGTGCCCTCGGACTTGGGAAGGTGACATGGCTATGTCAAAGCGACCCTTAGTAAAATATTTAGAAGAGGACTTTAGCCTCAGTTACCCCGCTGGGACTGCTCTTCAAGGAGCGATTAATCTAAATATTTCCCTTCCATTTCTCCAACTTTTTTAAATCCATTAGCTCTGTTATAGAATTCATATTTCAACAAATGTCCAGTGTTAAAAACAGTTGCTTCTATAACTACTTGCATTCTGCAGTAATAATTAATTTTTAAAAATGCAGTTAAATTTAAAAATATCTGATGTGGATTACATCAGACATCCCTGTACAACAGGTATTTAAATGGCCAAGAATGTTACTCTTAATAGAATTGAAATCTGTGAGCAAATATTTGAAGTATCTTTTAACTATCGGTTTTCACTTATAAAATACTGCAAAATTATGAGTGTTGATTTTTTAAAAATTAAATTAATTTCAGAGATTTCCTAAGTTAAGCATCCGGTAAAAAAAAGATGAATTATTTTTAACACGATTCCTGTAAAACCCCGTTGCGTTTAGGACCCAAGACAATTTTTTTAGATTTTACATATATTAATCGAAACACCCTATGTAACTAAGGGGTTAACTTTTTTTTGTTACATGAGGCGTTCGTAACCAAAACCGGATAACTCCGAAATTTCAAAACTTGACTTCTTCAGATTTTTCGCTAGTGCAATCAAATAGGTTTGTCAACAAGACATTTTCGCTCCTTATTTCTAATGGTTTTAGTCCGGTTTTGAACCTTAAGTTGGAAGCACATAGCATTGCTTGTCTTTAAGAGCAAAGATTTTACAAATTCTTTTTCAATTAGAGAAAACCCTTTTTATCTTGAAGTTTGTACTTTATTTTTTAAAATGGTTTCTTGTCTTTTGTGTTTATTGTTGTTATGATATGTTTGAATATTATTCCTTTTAGAGCTTTTTGGATTTGGGGGAGTGTAATTCGGATTTTCTATTTATCTGTTGCTCCCCAAACAAGGAACACAAAATAAAATAAATAATTGTAACAACAACTTTTTTTCTTCCACTTTTACATTCATTTTTTCATATGGTTTTTTGTCTTCTGTTCTTGTGTTGTTTGTTACTATTATTTATTTTATTTTGTTTTCCTGTTGTGTTTTTTGGGTTTTGGTGAGTGTATATTGATGTTTCAAATTCTGGAGTATTTATCAGCTGTTTTTATTTAACCTTAGCCAGCTGGGAGTCCAGTAACCTTCCCTATGATTCAGTAGTTGCATTTGAGCCTTGGAGGTGGTGGGATGTGTTTTTTGGGTGCAGTATTCATGCTTTGCTTTGCTGTTATTCTCTTTCTGCCCTGAGGATGCCTGAATAGGCGAAATATTGGACAGGTATTTTCAATTTCCTGTTTTAGTTTAGAGACTTAAGGTTTTTAGTTGGAATTTTTCCACTAATATATTTAAAAACCTTTTATTTCTGGATAGTAGTCTTTTTTTATTGATTAAATAAATTCAACCAAAATATTTCTGATATATAATTTTTACGCGGTTTCTAAATCTGAGTTGAAGAAATGTAATTTACTTCTCATATTGGATACGTAAGCCCTGCAACGGGTGTAATCGTGAGCTCCACACTAATGGTTCGTGAAAATTAGCCTTATCTCTTGGTTTTTTCTTACCCCATTTGGTAAATTGGATTAATTCTGAGTAGTGACTAAGAGGAAATGACCGTTAAGACGGAGAGAAAGGCCGTGAAGGGATTACCCGAGAAGACACAGTGGCGATATCGGCTGTATAGGCCCCGTGGTTGCGTGTCTGCCGGATCTGATACCGTTCACAGGATAAGCCTCGCCCCGATTTTTTTCCTTTTTTTTTAATCCCAGATTACTCCTAATTTATACGCCCTGTCCTAGCGGCTCTGCCTCCCCTCGTACCTACGTGATGTTAGTCCAGGTTTTACCGAAAAGTTTAGCTCCCTGTACAAACATGAATGCCTCTTTTTTTTGTGATTAGAAATTATGACATCTATATTTCATTTAAAAAAGATCCTCTAAAACTACCGTATCTAATTTATAAATACAAAATACATCATTTCAGGGATAAAATAAATAATTTTGAACTATGAAAAGTTTAGCAATGAGTAAATATATTCATTAAAATTTTACATAAAAGGTGTTTAGTAAAACTTAATAAATTTAAAATTCCAAAATAAAACATTATTTATGGCATATTTATAAAAAAAATTATCAATTTTTGAGACAGGGGTAATTCAGTGTGCAGAGTGCTGAATTGCTGTACTGAAGATCCCAGGGGATAATCCGGGCAGATACATTATTTAATCCAACAACCAACAACCAAGAATAGATCCTCCCTCTTGGGTATCATGCAGCCCCATGATAAAGTTCGATATATTTTGCAGTTTCAAAGTATGATAAATAATTTTACTTGATGGTGATAATTTACATGTTTTTAAAAAATTGTTATATTGAAGAGAAAAGATTTGTCCTGGCCGGGATTCGAACCCGGGTCCTCCGCATCTCAAGCGCGGCACTCTTTCAACTACAAGCTACCAAGCTCGTAATCAAGCCAGACAAATCCATTCTCTTCACCAGTCCTATATCCCCAGTTTTCGCAATTTTTGCGATGTATTTATGTGGACGAATGTTCATTAACATTACTTTTTTTTTTAATTAGGATCTTGTTGACGTACGTAAATTTTTTATATTTAAAAATTATATTTTACTTATTTTTATTTGATGGTGATAACTTAAATGTTTTGGTATTGTCCATCTTTTCCTCCCCACATCCCGGCCAGGACAGTCTTCAATATAAAAATATTTAAATTATCATCATCAAATAAAAAAATAAAAAATATAATTTATAAACATAAAAATTGAGGTACGTCAAAGAGATCTTAATTTTAAAAAAAATATGTCTGACTGGGATGGGACCCCTGGTAGCTCAGTGGTTTAGAGCACTGCTATGGAGAAGCGGGTCCTCGGGGTTCGAATCCTGGCCAGGGCAAATCTTTTTTCTTCAAAACAAAAATATGATAAATAATGTTTCATTTTGGAATTTTAAATTTGTAAAGTTTTATTAAACACGTTTTAAGTACAACATACAGCGTTTCGAGAACAATATACATCATTTTGTTGACAAAATTAATCATTTTGAGCTATTGAAGGTTTATCATCTGAGGAAGTAGCAACATTTCATTAGAATGTTGCCAAAAATAAGTACTGTAAGATTTAAAAAGTACAGAATAAATGAATCCTCATCAAATTTTAAATAAACTTAATTTTTGGGACAGTGTTAATCATTTTGGTCCATGGAAGGTTTAATAACGAAGAAATATTCTCATTCTTGTCAAAATCTTAATAAAAACGTGATATGCATTAAAAAAGTGCCCAACTTATAACAACTCTAAGCCAACTTATATTAATTTTCAGATTTTTTTACTGCAATATGTTATGTAATTTCCTCATTTCATCCTGCTCTATCGAGGAGATCCATGAAGAGCTAAAAGAAATTTCTAATTATTGATTTTAGAATGACAAAGTTTTATAAAGTTAAAGATGATAATGTTCCTTTCCTAACGAGAACGTTATGCATTAAGTTACACCTCATAAAAACTATTAAGTAAATTAGGCTTTCTAAGTCGTATTTCATGCAAATTGTATTAATTGAAAGTTGGACATAATATATTAATCGAAATCATCCAATTCCGTTACACAATGAATCGATACCCATTACAATCAAATTATCAATATTTTCTCACATGCTGGAAAAATAGAACATGTTTGGTATATTTTCCACAAGGGTGGAAAAAAGTGTGTTGGGGTAGAAAATGCAACAAAAAATGGAGCCCGCAACAGATTACATTATATATCCGCCCATCAATGCTCAAACTTGGCAAAGTATTTATTATGAAAAAAATTAATCTTTTTTTTTTATTATGTTGAGAAAATATAGCGGAAACTTAGCTTTTGATATTCGTTCTGAGATTGGATTTTTATTAATATTGTAATTCAATAAAATTTTGGAAAATCGTTAACAGAAAAGAGTTGTGTACCTTATAGTTATTTTTTATATTTTATACATAATAAATTCAGTAATAATTAATGCTCGTCTATTAAGACGGAATAAGACAACAAAATCTATTTTGTTAGAGATAATGTTTTTCTAACTGTATATAATAAAACAATCACAATAAAAGAAAAAAACCTTTTGAATTACAAATAATATTTTTTTCATATCCGTAAATGAAAAAAAAAAAAAAACCTGTATCACTACAAACCGTGAACGGGTTTGAGGAGACTATACCGTTTCTTAGACAACAGTTGTGCAGAGAAGTGAGTTGTCCTAGATCACGCTCAACCGCCAGAGTTTTCCTCTTATTTTGGGTTTCCACTTTATAGAGGCTGGGTGAGCCCCAGGAGGGTCCTAGATCGCATTGATCCATCTCAGGCTGATACAGTATATGTACATTGTACATATATTAAATTTCCTTCGTGAAAAATATACCAATGATGTCTTATTTTTCCAACATGTGAGAAAATATTGATTATTTGTTTGCGAAGGGAATGCCTAATTTCAATTAATACATTTCTACAAGTATGTGCATTAAGCGAGTCTGAAGTACTAAATATTTTTATACCCTAGCTTAGTTTATAACTTTCTCAGTATAATATCAAGATATATTATTTTAATTAAGATATCAATAAAGTTCCTGTGAGTCTATATATATGTACAAGACACACACTCATACTTCTAATTGAATTAAACAATTTTGGACATATTTATAAAAATCTATTATATTTTTCTCTCTCGAATGAACTTGAAATGGTAATTTTTTCTTTCTTAAGTCAAATTATGAAAGGTTATAATTTCGAGATAGCTTTGATATTCACGTTTTAATCAATCAATCGATTTATTATTATTTGACAACTGCGGAATGAATATATTTATTCTTGTTTTTTTGCTTCGTTATTGCTCGCTTACATACTACAAACTACCAACTAAATCTCTACCCTCTTTACTCGTCATCCTCCTACTTTCTACCTTCTCTCTACCCTAATCTTAGAGGCAGTATATATACATGTTCAAGGAGGAGGGGAGGCCAAGGAAGTAGCATTGCTGGAAAAACACGGAAGCATTGAAGAAACTTCCTTGTTACAAAATTATTTTATTAAACAATGTGCTTAAAGCCATTGACCGGTAACTATTTGATAGGAAAAATATAGGACTCCAACTGTAGCTTAAATAATATTTATATGGATCAAGGCTCATATGGGAATACCTGAAAATGAAGAGGTAGACCGTCTCGCAAAATCTTCCGTTAACTTTCCGCGCTTTTCTCACTTCAAAGTGCCATACACAGATTATTTCCCGTAGATTAAAAAAATGCATGGTTACTCCCAGCACTATCAAGAGTCTTTCACAGGCAGAACTTATAAATATATTGTTCCGCCGTGGTTCTCTGATTTGAACCTTACAAAGGAGATAATAAAAAAATTCATCAAACTTAGAGCCAATCATGGGCTATGCAATGCTTATCTGCAGCGCATAGGGATCAAAAATTCTTCAGAATGTGACAGATGTGGGCAAAGAGATACCATATTATTATAGAATGCCCGGCATACAGGGTAAAACCATTATACAGCAATGATTATGAGCAATTGCTAACATCAAACAAGCCAGAGGAAATCATCAGTATCACAGAATACTTACGTTCAATAAATATATATAAAGTATAGTATACAATAGTGATCATATTTGATAAATTCATAATTGGCTGTATGGGAAATTCCAATGCCAAAAAAAAACACAAAAAAAACTACTGTAGCTTTGTCAGTCATAGCAGCGCATAGAGAAATTAAATGAATAAAGAACAACTTTTTCCTTCAAAGAGTTGACGAAAATTTGCTTAAATATATTTTTTTATTTGGGACGGGATTAGGTCAGTGGTAGAGGGCTGAGTTGCCTTGCCGAAAATGCTGGATCCGAATATGTAGATATCATTTAATTAGTGAGTGGGGATGGATGATTTGGGATCTGGAACCCTTGTTGGGGATCACAATGCTTCTATAAAGTGGGTACAAAAATGGAGGGTAAAATCTGGTGGTTGAGATCGAGTACGAATCACCTTTCTGTCCTAAAGTGCTGTCCAAGAAATAGTACAGTCTCTAAAAAGTATTGAACGCAAGACCCTTCATGGGTTGTAATGGTACTTTTTTTATTCTTAAATATGTTTAATTATTTCACGGACTGTCTTGTTCCTCTCTCAGTACGATGGCGGTACTAAACGAATTATTTCGCATCAAACATAGCCCCAGTAATATAATATGATTGGTAAAAAGGGAAAAGAGTTGGTGAGAAGAAACTGGAGCGGGTGACAGAATGAAAGGGTTTTCCCTAAACAAATCTGTAGTCCTTAGGGCGCGCTGCATTGTCCCACAGTTGTGCCGCTCCCCGCTCCCGATACTGATAACACCAATCTCTCCCTCTCTCCTTCCTCCCTCTTCCTCTACCTTTATCTCTTTATATTTTCTATTCTTTTTCTATATTGTTTTTTTTCACTTTTCATTTTTTTTTTTACCGTTCTCTTCAGCAATTTCAGATTAAATTTTAATAAAGCATATCACTACTTTCTGGAACGATATTTTACTCAGAACAGTAAAAAAATAACCTTGCACACGAATCGTTTTAAAATATTGATAGAAACCCCCCACAAAAAAAAAATAATGTCATTATTTCGGGTTAGAATTAATTCTATTCATTTGATTGCTATTGTAAAACTGCAAAATTAAAACAATAAAGCCTCAGGGATCTAAAATACCGGAAAATAACGATCAGTTAACGTATCGCCAATAAAGAAATTATCATTAAATAAATTTACTTTTATAAAAACCTGTACCAATACAAATGTTGAACGGGTTTGGGGTTTAGTACATGGTAGAGACTGTACTGTTTCATGGACAACGGTTGTGCAGGGAGTTGATCTGATAATGCCTCAATAGTTGAAATATCTACAAGTTATTTATTTTACAGTATTTTAGAGTTATAAGACTTTGTTTTTTGGAATTTTTCATTTACATTTTAATATTTATTAGTTTTTTTCTTCTCTTTTTCTCTTAGATATTTCACGATTTTTTAGATCTTTATTTTAACTTCACGGAGCAAATTTTTATTCTAATAATAATCCGTACATTTCTATGTACTGATTGAAATATGATTTCAATTTATTTATTGCCTCCGCCTAAGAAATTTTGGAGATATGGTTTATAAATTAGTGTATTAAGACTAGGGTCTAACCTATCCGCGTATTTAAGTAGCTGCTGACTACACTTTAAATGTTTTTATTAATAAATTAAAGAAAAAAACAGGATATTAAGTTGTTGAATAGTTATAACGTATCAAATATTTTCGTAATATTTAGTGTACTAACACTACTTATACTCCATAATTATTTGTAGATGGAACGTAGGCGAGGACTTATTTTAACTCGACCATATGGTTTGTGAGTTTGTTTATCTGCCTATCATTTCCATTAAACGTACCTAAATACAAATCCGTTGGGCAAAATTTGGCACAAATGTTCCTTGAAAGAGAACGTATATTTAGAGATTTGTGTATTTTAATTCCTATTCAGTAGAGGGTGGCCGTTTATTGAACTTAAATCGTTTACGCTTAGTTTTGCAATAAAATAAATTCTGATTTTTTAGGTAAAACTGTTCCTAATCTACACGTGCAATATGCGAAGGGCACATTGGGTCTATATAAATACTTTCATATTGATATGTATGTTTTTATTTGGGGAGCGGAATGTTTCAGTCGTGCTCAGTTGCCTTGTCGTAGATCCTGGGTTCAAATTCCGCTCGCTTGCAGACTTTTGTTTTTAATCTGTTAGCATCCAGAGATGGATCCTAAAGGATCTAAGTCCCCCCTGGGGCTCACCCAGCCTCTAAAAACAGAGTATCCAAAATAGGGTGAAACAATTTGGCGGTGTTCACCGTGTACTGAGCGAAGATCTTTCATAGGTTTTAGTAGTACAGGTTTTTGCTCAAGCATGATTAAAAAATTAAATCAATTATGCAGGAAAAATTGCATTATCTAATATTTCACAATCCTTTATATCTTTTGGGATCATGATGTTTTTTTTTATAACATCCGGATCCTACTCAACCTATGTGCTCGAGTTCACCTCATTAGGTGGGTGCGAGTGTTAATTTATTATTCTCTTAAAAATTGACCAGTTTTGGAGTTATAAAAAGGAATTAATTATTAGCGTAGAGTGTTGACCCGAACATGGAGCTTAGGGGCTGGAGATATTCACAAAGACCCGAGACCCGAAGGATATGAAGTAGCCATAAAGTGTGACCGCCGCTTGCCGCACCTCTAAATATACTATTGAAGCCCTAGTTTTCACTCTCTCTCTCTCTCTCTCTCTCTCTCTCTCTCTCTCTCTCTCTTTCTCTCTCTCACTTATTTCCTCTTTTAGCATTAAATTTGCCCTCTGTGTGTTTGCCAGTTGCCTTCACGAGGGGAAATTAATATTTATGTTCTTGTAGCTGTGGCAACTGTCGTGAACATGGAGTATGTTATATTTGTATGAAATTTACTGTTGCATTGTACATGGAGTGATCAATCTGTTACGTCTTAATTCATGAAATACGGATGATCTGATAGGGTAATGATAGGGTAATATATATATATACATATATATACTAGCTGACCCGCCCACGCGTTGCTGTGGCTATTATAATAGTTTTAACAAATATTATGATAAATTTGAATTTAAAAGGAACAAAGAATGAATGAAAAAAAGGAACTAAATAGATTTTGGATTTTACATTTTATTCATTTTATATCTAAGTATATTGTTTTAAATTAATAATATAACTAAAATCGGTCGATCAGTTTTGGAGATTAGCCCAAACAAACGTGACTGGAGATTTTTATATATATAGATAGGTAAGATTCCGGCTACTTGTTAAACCTAGAGAGCTGCGGTTGGTCTCAAAATGTAGCAAATTTAATCTATTTTAAAAAAGGTTACTTAGGTTTTTTTTTTTAAAACGCACCGATTAGGAGATACAGGCCAAAAACTGAAATAACTCCTAAAATGTCCAGGTTTTCCCACCCGTTTTTACTTGTGCAAATTTGGATTTACACTACTCAGACATGCCCTTACAACATATCAGAAATGCAGCAGGTTAGAAAAAAATATAATTTTGCAAAATAAAATATCGGGATCATTAATCGAAATAAAACATCCTATATTTTAATAATGTCCCGGTCCTGGACATATCTTTTCTTTTCAAATGAATATATTTAAAAATTAGTAACAACTAAAATAAAATAAATTATAATAATTATAATGACGTAAGTCAACTAGATCCAAATTAAAATAATGTTCAAAGAACATTCTTCCTCTCGTATACTTCGCAAAATGCAAGAACGCGGGGACTTAGAATCAGAAAAAAGAAAAGATATGACTATGGCCGAGAAGCGTGCTTCATTAGGGCCCAGGATAGCTCAAATGGTAGAGTCCCAGACTAGTGATCTGGAAGACCCGGGTTCGAGTCCCGGTCCTGGACATATCTTTTCTTTTCAAATGAATATATTTAAAAATTAGTAACAACTAAAATAAAATAAATTATCCTATATTTTAAGTTGGGCAATGTTACGTATCTGTGCGAAATTTCATTAAAATCGGTCCAGTATTTTTCGGAAATTAGCCCTAACAAACATCGTGACAGGAGATTTATATATATAAACACATATTATAAAGTCATTGTGATCCCAATAAAAAGAACTCATGTTTAAATTTATCACTCAAAAAATTTTTTTATTTAAATTTAATATGGGGAAACAGCCTAATATTCGGCCCGGGTAGTTATTGTGTATATCCAAAGTGACTCGCAAGATCATATGGGTTGGCAACCGCTGGGTCTAACTCATGCCAGGGCTAACTCACGAGTCTAACTCATGCCAGATGTAGATTCGAGGGACAACTAAATGGGCTGGCAACAGATTTAGTTGTCCCTAAACTCAGCATCTCTCCATCAACATCAACATCCACTATGGCAAAATAGTTAGGTCGAAGCTTTGGAACGACATACTACTATGTTTTACATATTTCTGTAAAACATTGACTACCCTCCCCTTGCTGTAAAAGATCATAATTTTTAAACCAGAAAGCTCTCACTTTGTCTTCAGTTATTTTTTAAAAAATGGATGATCTCCTAAGCTTCTATATTTCCTTCTCAAGGCCTTGCTCGGACCAGCCATTTGTAAATCTGGCGATGCGGGTAAGAAATCGCAAGAAGGCGTGCCGGTGATTTTTATTCGGTGAGCTGTTCGCAGAAGTGATGGGACTCCTCTGATATCTTTGCAATTGGGTATTTTCAATGCACGCCATATTTTTTTTAATTATTCTCATATTCTTTGTAACGTGAAAAAACATATTTAAACTTTAATGACATAAAATGAAGCTGATGGTAACGTTCATAGCCATATATAAATCGAGTATTGCTTTAAGAGTAATACAGAAGTTAATGGAATACAGTTTGCTAAGCAGCTCTTATATATTTTATAACAACAAATATATGACAGTAAAAACTTTAAAGTGTCTTCGGTCAGTTGAATTTCGACTCTTCACCTCTTCACATCATTGCCGCGAAGATGGCCTAAATCTCAGACCGGAATGTACGCACAATAAAATAAGTCAGTCTTATATTGTGTAATCATTGACTGCACCCCCTGTATTTTCCAATTAAATATTAATAATTTATAATTTATTTTAATTTTTTAACCATTGCTTTAATTTTTAAATATTTTTATTTTGAAGAGAAAATGTTTGCCCCAAGCCGGGATTCGAACACGGATCTCCGCATCACCGTGGCAACGCTCTAACCATTTGAACCACCGGGGTCCCCCTCTACCAAGGACAAATCTGTTCTCTTCACCAATCCCATATCCCCGTGTTCTCGCAATTTTGCGATGTATACACGAGGAAGAATGAATATTACTTTTAATTTTAGGATCTTTTTGACATACTTTATTATATTATTTATAATTGCTAGAACGCGGGGGATTTGGGACCGCTGAAGAGAACAGATTTGTCCTAAGTAGGGAGCGACCCTGGTGGCTCAAATGGTTAGAGCGTTGCCAACTGAGGCGGCGATCCGTGTTCGAATCCCGGCTTGGGGCAAATCTTTTCTCTTCAAAATAAAAATTAATAATTTATGTATCTTTTATTAGTCGTTGCTCGCTTGTATTTATTTAGTTCTTGGCATAGCCGTCTTAAAGGCTATGAATTAAAGATAATTTCGAATAAATGTTCAGTATATTTTCTTCTATGCACTCTAGTCGGGAAATGCTCATAAATAGAGAGTGGATTCTGAGAACATAGATCCTAATGATGATGATATAGGTTAGGATCTGCTCGGGACCGGGGCCCGGTGACAATATGAGGTATCTGGCTATATCTAAAAGGGCCATAAAGGAAAATATATACACGCCCTTATCCTTCTTCTTTATTTGAGACGACAGCTTTTATCTCGGCCGCCGTTTTGAGTGGAGGCCGTTAAAAGAGCTCGGACTGGTAGCAGATAACTCTCCGCGACCATAAAGTTCGACTCCGGCTGTAGTTTAGGGCTGAATAAAGGGCCCATAGATAGCCAGTGACTTAGCGCCCCCTCCACCTCACTCCTTTATTGTTGACCGCTAATAATAAATATTCTTTATCGGTCCTAACTTTATTGTTACTTCTCTCTTTATTGCTCCCTCCTCGCTGTATAAGGAACAGTCGATCCATTGTTCTTTTTGTAAGGGCAGTCTCTCAGGATCGGTTATGGCGTAAATATAAACTTTTATTTCTGTCAAGAAGCAGTATGAACTTCTTACGTTAAATTTGTCAAGTATACCTTCTCCTACACAAACAAAAAAATTCATTCAGTCAACCTTCACTCTCTACCTATAGCAGCTTAAGTTCTTGGAGAAACACAATAAGCGCTTACTCTCTACCTGCTGTGCCACCCTTCTCCGGATGTCAACATTTTCTAATGTAATATTATTTCAAATTACTACAGTCCACATTTATAAAAAATAAATAAATAGGCAGTCATGAGAACTGCCGACGGAAGAGAAAATTCAGAACTTTGGAACACGTGTTATTTTTTAAAATTTATAAATAAATTATTGTCTGACTTATTTAAATTTTATAATTTTTAAATTGAAATTATTAATTAACATTAGTCTGGTTTTCATATACTAGAATTTCCAGTCGATACATTGCTACTCGTACTCCACGGCGCTACAACCTAGCCTCTTCCACCAGCCTTTTCTAGTCTTCTCTGTTTTTTTGCAGCCGTCATCCAGCTCCTGACTCCCATCCGACCTCCTCAGCTTCGGTCTCCCCCTTATTCTCGAGCAGTAGAGAGGTTCTGTCCAAGCATTTTTAGGAATGACTTCATCTTCCATTCTAGCCGCATGATCAGCCGATAGCAGTCTTCTGATCTTTAAGAAGTAAAAAACATCTGCTTTGTGTACATTGAATAGATTTCGTTGTTTGTTCTCCTTTGCCAGTTTCCATCTAGATAAGCTCCAGCGAAGATTCTTTAGAGGATTTTTCTTTCAAAGACTAGCAGCCTATGTAGGACAGTCTTTCAATGTCGGTTGTATCAAGAATATAAACTTTTATTCCTGTCAAGAAACGGCGTGAACTTCTTCTTCTTATGTTAAAGTTGCTAACTATACCTACACAAATAAAAAAATTCATGGAGTCATGAGGACTGCAGAAAAAAGTGAAAACTCAAAACTTTGTTCCATTTTTGAAATTATACATTGAATGATATGAATTATTTTAATTTCATATTTCACATATACTGAAACTCCGAAAAATAATTATACACATTTTCAATATCATTTAATTTATTAATCAAAACTTATCATGTGCTGCACAAGTTCAATACAAAATATAATTTAATTTGAAATAATAATTAGTATATAGTTATATTGATTTATACCTTGTATTTTTATTAACATAGACGCTGATGAACTTTATTTTCATTTTTACCATTATTATCACCGTTAAATTGAACAATGTTTAGATGTTTTTTACATTAAACCATCATCATAACCATAAAACAAGAAATTTATTGAACTATGACAAATAAAGTATTTTAGGGAAAACGAAAAGTTCAGCTGATTATTATTCTTATTTCAAATCAATAAAATAGAGCCAAAACTCAAAACAAAACATTAAATTTTATTAGAATGCAAATGGAAAAAACCATTTCAGGGCCCGTACATGAATTATACCATTTGTTTTAGAGAATTTTAGTTTAAATGTTTGAATTAGATTGAAATAAGAATATTAGAATGCAAATGGAAAAAACCACAAGCAAAGCCTTATGTTTCAAATCTGGTGTAAACAAACAATTACCAGTCGACGTTTCGCCCATTCAGGCATTATCAAGACACAAAAAAGAGTAAGATCAATCACATCTCAAAGCAGAAGTGCAATACATCCCAAGAATAATCGCTCAAATAGGCTCATAATCTGAGATCGCACCTCCACCCCAAGACGTTCAACCCAAAACTGAAAAGCAGGTGATACGCAAACAGCTGGGAATGTTATAGAATCAGCTGATCCACAACATATATCAAGTAATGTTAATCCATACACTTTTCTACATATTACCAAAATTAGCAAGATTTAACTTTTAAAATATTCAATGCTTCAGAATAAAATTAGTTTAAATTTTATTCTGAAGCATTGAATATTTTAAAAGTTAAATCTTGCTAATTTTGGTAATATGTAGAAAAGTGTATGGATTAACATTACTTGATATATGTTGTGGATCAGCTGATTCTATAACCTTACCAGCTGTTTGCGTATCACCTGCTTTTCAGTTTTGGGTTGAACGTCTTGGGGTGGAGGTGCGATCTCAGGTTATGAACCTATTTGAGCGATTATTCTTGGGATGTATTGCACTTCTTCTTTGAGATGTGATTGATCTTACTCTTTTTTGTGTCTTGATAATGCCTGAATGGGCGAAACGTCGACTGGTAATTGTTTGTTAACACCAGATTTGAAACATAAGGCTTTGTTGTGGTTTTTCCCATTTGCATTCTAATATTCTTATTTCAATCTAATTCAAACCTTTAAACTAAAGTTGTCTAAAACAATTGGTATAGTTCATGCACAGGCCCTGAAACTGACTAATAATTACTATGCATAAACGAAATATTTTTAAACAATAACTCTCTCTCTCTCTCTCTTTCTCTCTCTCTCTCTCCCTCTCTCTCTCTCTCTCTCTCTCTCTCTATATATATATATATATATATATATATATATATATATATATATATATAGATAGATAGATAGATAGGTAGATAGATAGATAGATAGATCTTTATAAATGTTACTCTATTTACTAGATGTTAATTTTAACTGTCTCAATTAAAAATAGTTAAATATGTTAAATTTCTGCATAAACATTCTAATGGTAAGAATTTTATATATTTTTGGTGGGATTATGACCAAAGAAAAATTTAGAAAATTGAATTATCAATATTATTAAAATCTCATGATATTGCTTATATGATAGTTTTAATAAAATTTACCGTTTTAATAAAAAACAGTTAAAACTTGTAACTCAACTCGAAGCGAAACCTGCGGAACAGATACTTAAATTTTTATTTATCTGCTACTGTCCTGAAACTTACTAATAATTGTTAAGTATATACGAAATATTTTTTAACATTACTAAATACTTGATGTTTATAAATTTTACATTTTTTAACTACATGTAAGATCTAAACGTATTCTATTGTGACTTGTATGTTTGTCCATCAGTTGGTAAGTTAGTCATTTATTTCCCATGCTAATTCTAACCGTCCCAATTTTATTAGGTCCATTAATAATAATTGCATGTGTAATATCCTTCTATAATAACGTATTTAATGGTCAGAGTTTTGGGGATAATGGCTATATAAAAAATTGAAATATCAGTGTTACTTAAATTTAATAGTATCACTTATATGATAGTTTTAATAAAAATTTCGGGTATCTGTACCGCAGGTTGCCGCGTTGAGTTGAATTACAACAAGTTTTATCCATTTATTCGCTTCATTTTTAATATTTTCCAAAAAATACAATTTATCATAAGCTTTAGTATGGGAAAGAGGATGTAATTATGGGTAATGAGTCGATTTCGGTAATCATTTTATCAAGAAATTAAAGTTCAACTAATACTTTGGAGTATAGAAGATTTGTTTGTTGTAACATCATTGTACTTTTGTAGTTTATTTATTTAATAACTTATATTTTTGGAAAATATTAAAAATGAAATGAATAAGTTGTTAAAACTTGGAGAAACTCAACTCGAAGCGAAATCCAGTAGAACTGATGCCATTTTTAGTAAGTAAAAAAGAAAAACCACTCCAAATTTTACCTTATCATATCCTTCCTAGTCAAGCGATATTTCTTTTCGTGCTTTGAATGAACGGACGCTATGAAGAGCCATAAAAAGGATTCCGGGCGAAGAGGGATATATTTCATAACTTGTATTATTGGAAAATATTAAAAATGATACGAATAAATAGTTAAAACTTGCTGTGACTTAACTCGAAGCGACATCCTGCGGAATAATTACCATATTATGGTATATTCTCTGAAATAAATGTAATCTACATTTATACTTATGAATGCTTGAATACTATGTGTACTCGTTTATTTCTATTACAGAATTAAGGGATTTCTCTCTAAAGGATGTGTAATATTTCCCTAGGAAACTATCGCAATAGCTGACATTGAAATGCAATCGATACAGTCTTGGGAAGCGAACAGTTGAAGATATTTGGTCATCGGCCAGTTGGCTAGTGTTTGCCTCAGCTCCGGGCAATGGACCATTTTGGTTAAACAGTAATTTATCTCCCCCTACATTTCTCCGCTTATTCAATGATGAAAGTTGAACTGTCTTAATTGCTACAATTATTCACTCCGTCGCTTATATTAGTAAAATTTTAATGCGTGCGGTAAAGAAACGAGATAGCAATACATTCCTCTGGAAGTTACTCATATAAAAAGTAAATGTAGTAGACGGACATTTTTATTTATATAGCATCTTATTATTTTTTTTAATGGTTGAACGAAGTAGAAAACTACACAAAAATCACCAGTAAACAAAATCCTAAATAAAAAAATAAATTATGAATAATTCAATAAATAATTTAAGTAATTGTACCAGAACTTTCGAATTGTTATTGTATTTTTCAGAATTGTTGATGCTTCAGGCTTTGTTCTCTCGAGTTTTCTAGCTGCATTTTAAATAAGTTCTCGCTTTCACTTTCAAAACTTAAACTAGGTTTGGAAGTAGAACATGCAGCGAATTATAAAATGTGAAAAAAAATTATTGTGAAAAAAAGTTTAGAGAAAAATGTAAAATAATATTTGTTGACACCACCTGATTTAATGAAACGTTGACAGGTTCGTTATTTTAGAGACCTAGTTTTTTGGACTTGTTAATATTGATTCCTTCAACTGTACTGATATTATTACATATCATACATTATGCTGATATGGCAAATCAGGCGATGTTACCGTCGGAGTCCTGGTATAAATATGATAGGGATCCCTAACGAATACCTGGCTCTGTACAGGCTCAGGACCCTCATTTTATGCCCTCTCCAAAAGACGGCATAACTAAAGATTTATTATTCCTTTAGCCACATGCAGGGCTCCGAACCCGCGTTCTAGGGCATAGCAGGTTGTTATGCTAACTAATACACCACAGCTGACCCATTTACGTTTAGTGTTTTTCAACCGCATTATAATTTTTTTTTTTTTATTATTTTATTGAATTGTACAACTGTAATATATACATCTAGTACAAAGGCTGTATGAATAAATAAATGCATGAAAGGACGTGTAGAGGCACTACCCATTGGCAGCACTCTATCATTATAATAATTGTTAAATATTATTATTTTGAAGAGAAAAGATATGCCCCCGGCCGGGATTCGAACCCGGGTCCTCTGTCTTACCGTGACAGGACTCAACCAACTAAGCTACCGGAGTTGATACCAGCCGGTATGTTAAATTTTTCTCTTTAAAATAAAAATATTTAAAATTAAAACAACTAAATTATAATAATTGTTGCATACCTCTTTTTTTAATGTTTGCGGATTTATATTCGAATTGTTTCATTTTTCAGTAAAACTAAAAACAGTGTTGGCTCACAGTTTTTAAGCGAATCATTATATTTTATATGTTCTAGAGAATAGCATTTAGCGGAACAATTTATGCAAAATGCTTATACTGAAATTCAAAAATCCCTTTTTCCCGAAGTTAAAGGGATGAAACCCTAATCGGGGGACTCCCCTTTGAAACCGCTAGCCAATTTAGCCAGAAAGAATGCATAAAAAAGTGGGAATGGGCTTAAACGGGCAATACATTCTACATGATAAACCTCCCCCGTGCTGGGTTAGTGGCCATTTAGGGAGGGGCTAGGAGATTTCTAAAATTATTTTCCATAGAGGAAGCGGAACTCCCCTGATAAGGGACAATTTATTCAATTTTCTCACCTGGGGGTGGCGGGATTACACCTTTAAATTCAGGCCGGCTAGGCCCCCAGATCATCACGGGAGTGGTTGACGAGTTGGGAATTCTAAGGAGATCTCCTGTCAGTTTTAAATTAGTCGAGGACTGGAAGGGCTGGAGGGTAATGACTGCCTGGAATCAGTTTCGTGCCCCCCCCCCCGAGTCGCCCTCCCTGGAAATAAATGAACCAATAGCCACCCTTCTAGCTTATGTCCCTAGATATTGTTCTCTCCCCCCCTTTTCATTTCTTTCTTTCCTATTCTCTGTTCCCTTTCTTCCTCAACTTACCGATCGCCGATACGAAATTTTAACTTAATTTACTTACTTACGAAAGGTTTATTTAATTTATCATGCGTTTGTTAGTTATCGATAGTTTTCATAAATATTCTTTTCTGGGTAAAAAAAAAAAATACACCTCCACAAAGAAGGGCTTCGAGTTCAGAACAATGGAGAGAAAGTAATGTTTCTATGTCAAAAGGATGTGGGGAAGATGATTTGTACGGTATGACGCTCAAACGCAAGGGTTTCTCCCAATTATGATACCTACTTAAAGAGGCTGGTTTAGCTCAAGGAGGGTATGCAGATTATATAAGGTCGAACCGCTGCTGTTAACAAATTAAATCATTTATTTATCAGAGCCGGTTTCGAAACCTGGATCTATAGCTTAGTAACTCTACAATTAAACATGTTGTTTCATTATTGGAAAAATACTGCCGAAAAGCTAATCAAATCAGAACTAAAGATACTGACCTACCCCTCCCCTCAGGTAATCCAAAATAAATCAGGTAGTTCAATTTTTAAAAATTGACGAGTACATGTTAAAAAGACGAAAAAATTAAAATTGTTGGTGAACTCTACGGGGTTTATAGCATTTCACCCCAATTTAAATTATCGTTTCGTTGGCTATTGGTGATATTAAACGTTAACAGCACGCCTTGATTATTTGTTGTGTCATGTTGTTGTTAGTGGTAAGCTCTTTTTATTCTTAATTCAGAAAAAATTAATAAAACTATACTGATACAATGAAGAGTCTTAGCTTGGCAACTCTATAATTAACAATATTGTTTTATTTTAAAAAACTTTAGCAGAGTCTGCAGACCCAACTGTGTCCATTAAATATGTAATTAAAAAATTAAATAATTTAGTCTGTGATAGATAGATAAATTATAGATAAAGTTATAGATAAATTCGGATTCGAGTCCGGGTTTTTCAGGATTTCCTTTCCTATTAGACCTTCCAGGGCTTACCCTGCCTCAGTAAAGGGGGTACCATTAATTTGAGAAAAACACCGAATATAGAGAAATGTAAACGATGGATTAGATCGATATGAATATCTGCCCTTAAAGAAATAAAAATTATACCGGTTGTGTAAGTTATTTATTCTGTTAACGGCTGTGGACAGAGCCTGTGGAATCTACATAAGCTCCTAAGGCTCACCCAGCCTTTATAACCCTTTATTTGATAAATAACCTCCCCGCACAACCGTTGGCTTAGAAACAGTATATTATCCACCGATATTTATCTATATATTATCTACTGAACCCAAGACTTTTCCTAATTTATTATCGTCCAGTTTTTTTTTTAATTATCTTACTATTTACATCATTCGGTCTCATCGTAAACTCTGCCTTTATAAAAATATATCTCGTCATGAGGCCATCTTAAAAACAAACACATTAAAACGCTGTTATTTTTTGTCATCATCTTGCAGTTTATGCTCTGGCGGACTGGAGTGGCAATATTATACCAGTAGATTTAAAAGTCGGGATTTTCTCGAGGCACGAATGATAATTGTAAAGAGAGAGATAAGCCAAACCTCGGCCGCTGGAGGCTCCAATAAAACGCCACTAGCCTGGAGGCACAGATAAACTCTAAAACGTTTATGACCCGACTCGTAGCATCTCTACTGTGTTTCGTCTTTGTTCAATTCTTTTTTATCATTCACAACTGGCATTTAAAAAAACAAACAGAAGCCTGTTTTGTATATGTACTTTCTCAATTGTCTTGGGAATTCAAGATATTATAAATATAATTTTTTTACACCAAATTAAGTAGTTAAATACTTTCATAAAAACATTAGAAAATGCAGTAGGTCTGGAATGTCGTTCACAAGTTTTTATTTAACATTTATAATTTTAATTCATTGAAATACTTGTACAACAACAACCCATGAAGGGTTCAGCACATGGTAGAGAATGTACTGTTTCTAGGGCAACAGTTGCACAGATTTGATTGAGTGGTGATTTGTCCGACATCCCGTTCTAACCCTAGGTTTTCTCCACTTTATAGACGCTGGGTAAGCCCCAAAAGGTTCATAAGATCCGATAGGGTCCAACCAATGCTGTAAAACAGATTATATATTTTATCTGCCACAGCTGGAATAAGCTACCCCGAAATAAAAAAAAATAATGCGGCAATTATTAGAATGCAAATGAAAACTTAAAAAAACAATGGCTTAAATATCGAAAAGACTGTAAAATAACTCGTCCACAAGATATCACGCTTCACTATTCTTTCCCAAATTAAGGGTAGTCACTTTATGGAAGCTTGGTTAGCCCCAGAAGGCTCTCCAGATCTCACAAGACCCATCTGGGGCTGCTAACAGATTAAATGATTTATCGGTCACAACCGAATTCGAAACCGAGATCTTCGAGGCAGCAACTCAGCGCTCTACATCTGAGCTAACTCGCTTAACAATATTTATAATTTGTCTTCCTTAAAGTATGATATTTGAATTTTTCAATTTATAATTTTGATATACCTATTTTCTTTAGTTAAAGGTATCCAATTTATAGAATATAGAGGCTAAGGCCCATAATGGTTTGAGATTCAACAGTTAAACATTACCCAATACGTCAGTTCTATTCCTATTCATCTGTTTTTCAGATTAGTCCGTGCATTTTTGTAACTTTCTGAGTTGAATGGAATCCCAATTACACGAGTTGGTGTTTCAGGGCAAATATTATCAAAGGATTTTTTTTTCTTATAAAAATAATTTCTATGAGGTGTCTTATGTAATATTTAACTAAAGGTAGCAGCACTAACGCATAGTTCTGAGACTCTTTATTACACCCAATTTTTTTTTAGATTAGGTGTTCCTCAAGGTTTATTTGCTTCAGAAAACAGTTTTTTCCAAGGGACTTAGTGAATTATGGAGATAAATTTTGTATAATCGCAACTTTAATTTATTTTTTTAAAAGGCGCTTGTCAAAAGCATATGTGATTAGCAGAAGTTGAACGAAGTAAGGAATTTTACAAAAATATATTAAGCAAAAGACTAACAGAACCTTGCGGTGCTTTCATATAATAATTTTATTGGTAAATAGAAAAAAATATTATGTAAAAAGCTCAGCCTTAGTTTACAACTCCACTTCAAGCCAAAAACTAATAGAATGGCATGATTCCGATTCCCTCAATACAGTCAACTCTCTCTGGAAAAAATTCGACTTAACCACAGTAGATATAAATCAACGCTCATAAATTAATAAATTGTTATTTTAATCTTCGTTTTTCATTTTATTCATGTTTTGATTAACTGTATTTATTAAGTTACTAACTATTTTACGTATATTTTGCTAAGTCTTCTAATACCAATTTCCTTTGTCTACGGGTAAAACAAATGTAGGAGTACAAGCCTTTCTTTTGACTTTGTTAAAAGAAATATGTGTAAAAATATTACAGTTTGAGTTCCCGCTATTTGTTTATATTACATTGGACATAATGTTGATTTTTTGATCGACTCATTTAACTAACAATAAATAATTTATTACATACTGCCTGTGCTGAAGATTCAGATAAGTGGAGCGTTGTCATGCCCTGAGGGAAGACCTATTGATATGTGGCTGGATCAATCGGCAAGCACAGCCTTCACAGGCGGTGGGGCTTCAAGGCTTTGCATTTAAAAGTCTAATGCATTGTTTTCTTTTCATTTTTCCAACAGGGTGAAATTTCTCCCTCACTCCCTCACTCCCTTCCTCCCTTCCTCCCTCCTTCCTACAACTTTTCATCTTCTTACAACTTACTTACGAAGAAGAATTGAGCGATTTCCATTTTAATTTGCTTAATACGTTATCTCTCATGTCTCTGAAGAGTTTTTTGTTGGCTTTCTGTTCTACACTGAAATTATTGTAATACTCAGGATTTGTCTCATTTGAAATGCTGTAACACCTTCTTTTGATCTCATTTATTTTTTGCTTAGTGGTTCATGCGATGCTAAGATCATCGCGGTAAATTATGTAATAAAATCAATAAACAAAAATAAATTGTAATCTTATTAGTAACAATAAGAGCCATAGTGAAACCAATTACCACCAATCGCTACTTACAGACTTCCATGCTAGGATTAGTGCTTGAAGCCGAACCTGTAAGATCACTCTTTACGATATCCTCCCACCTATATCTTGGTATACCTCTCTGACATTTAATAGGCGGTTCAGCAAATAATTATGATTTTTAGGAGTTCGTTCTTTACTCAATTCAACATCTTTCGAATTCCGTGACGCTATTATTTCAATTAAATTTACCGGATGCATGGTACGCAGTTCTTTATTGCGTTCCCCCCTGTATTCTCCAGCGCACTTGTCCTTTTTTTGACCGATCATTCTACATATCCTTTTATTATTCGAATTTGGAATACTATAAGACCTTGTTTAATTTTCAAAGTTAGTGACCAAGTTTCACACTCATATAGTTGGAATGATGATACAAGTATGACATAATAGTATTAATTATGATTTATTTATTATAATATTAATTTCGGGGCAAAAATAAATTAATAACACGCATTTCCTGATGTAACCGTGTTTAAAAAAAAATAATTTACACAGATCTTAATTTGTTAAACATCATGATATTTTTTTTTATTCGAATTTATTATTATTTGTATGTACTTATTTCGTTACCTACTTTCGTTAAAGTTATCATGTTTAGTTTTATTGTATGCGCACATATCTGCAACCCCGCTTAATAAGCGGTTAAGTCAATATTTTTTTCTAAATGAGCTCATAGTATTTAGGTAAACGGAATCGTGCCATTCTAGTGTTTTTTTAAAACTTGGAATGAATTTATAATATTAGGAAGAGCTCCATTTTAATCCATGGTCTGACTTCGCCATTTAGGTACTACACTTCTTTCAGTACTACTAACTCATTTAGAAATATTCACCAGGATTAAAGAAACATATAAAAGATTTCTTAATAGATCTCGTCAACTCTTTCTATCATGAGAAGCGTCGGTTTTTAAATCTCTGGTCGTCATTGCTTACAATATATCTTCTCTCTAAAACCTCTGAGGTCGTCTTTTTTTTTTAGCTTTTGTTGGTATTTTTGCAGGACTTTCAGTTCGCTCTACACCATTCCTTGTGAAAATCCTAGCATACATGCTTATATTAAAAGAAACAGAAAATCATTTTGAAATGATGGGTTCAAGATGAAATACTATAAAAAAGGACTATTGGCATTATGTTTTAGCATCATTGGCCTAAAAATCTGTTTAACCTAAAAATTCCTGGCGCTAATTATTTTGTTTTCTTGTTAATTGCGGGGAAATGAAAAAGAACAAAAGAGCAGGGGGGAGTAAGAAAACAGTTGTTGGCTTGGGACCAAAGGCTCTCAAATTGCAGGTTATAAGCTGTAATCAGAAATAGGGTGGGGTGCTTTAAATTATTAGGGCAAATAAGCGGGAATAAAATATCTCTTCTTTCAGTTGGCTGGCTCTGGGCCGCTAATTGCTCTTAGCCTCGGCTTAATAAAAGGAACAAATGATCCGGAAACCTGAAGATAAAGGTTTTATATTACCCACCCCCAATTTCGGTCTCAGCTTCACCCTCAGTCAGGGACCTATTGATATTAAGATAAGGACAATGTCCCAAAAAGGCAAGAACTATCCTGCCTTATTATCCCCTCATAATGTCCGAAGGAATTATCTCTAACCATAACTGATGCCTTAAAGTAAACGTAAACCGTCCCACTACTAGCCATGGAAGTTCTTGGGTTCTGTACTGTTTCTTGGACAACGATTGTGCAAGGAGGTGATTTATCCTAGATCACACTAAACCACTAGATTTTCCCCCCTTATTTTTGGGACCCACTTTATAGCTAGGTGAGCCCCAGGAGGGTCCTAGATCCCATAGGATCCATCTCCGGCCGCTAAAGATTAAATAAAATTTTGTTAGGGATCGGGATTTGAAGCCAGGACCATCGGCATGGCAACTCAGTGATCTATCATTGAGTCACTCCACTCTCTAGTGCATTAACAGCACTTATATAATACAATTGTGGCCATTAAAACGTTAAAATCAGCGACATTTCATCAAATACATCACAGATCCATCTCCGGCCGCTAACATATTAAATAAAAGTCTGCCAGTGAGACTTGAACCCAGGGCCTTCAGGACTCCAACTTATCGTTCTACCACTGAGCCACTCCGCTCCTTTAATCAACAGTAACATAACTGAATCATGTACTTCATATCCTTTTCTAATGTTTTATGACTATTTAATTGTTTTCTTTCCATGTTTGGATGCCATGAGTAATTATTGAATCACGCAGTTATTATTTATTGTATTGCCCATTAAGATTTTTGATTGGACTCTTTTCTACTGGTTGTTTGTATAAAATTAACCATTTATTAATCTGTCAAACTCAATACCTTAATTCAATTATCAAATTTACGCCGAGTATACTTTATTAATAATAGTATTCAATTTTACAAGCCCATCTCAATCACTTAAATTATATTAATCGGGGGATGCCCTTCAATTGTACGTTGTTTAAGCTCCTTAAATCTCCCGTGGTCGTATCACTTTCGGACTGAATATTTAACCCAATACTTTTTTTTTTCAAATACCTCGTTTGATCGTTCATCTTTTGACGTTATCGGCCACGATTCACACACGTACCGAACAGTTGGAAGGATTGTAGTTATTACATTTTTAAATTTAAACAGATGTTATGCTGCATATATTTTTATTACTGTTGTATTTATAAATTGTATCGGATAATTGATACAACCCCTTTAGTTATAAAAAAAATATCCTCAAGCCTAATATGCTATTGATTAAATTTTATCTTAATCATTACCAGTGAGGTAATTTTAATGTTACTATTATACCGTAAAATGAACTTTATCAGACAGAAATAATTGTACTTTCTCACGCAATAATTACAGTAATAATAATATTTGTAATAAAAAAGGTACACATTGCACAGATGGTATTGATAAAAGTAAATACAACTGATATCAGTTTTTAAAACAGCGGAAGCGCAAGAATTAAACTTGATCAGATAAGAAGATTATCGTATGACTCAATTTTCGTAATTAAAAAATTGCGTGACTGCTATCGAGTCTTCAAGCGCACTCCTGGTAGAAGACGTTGATTAATTAAATCATATTATTTATGATGATCATATTAAGATTATCTTTAGGATTGTTTCCTATCATTCTGCCGTAGCTCCCTTTTCCCCTGTGTGGATGGACACTATGGGGTCTAGTGAACCATCTAGGGCTAAACCAGCCTCTATAGAGTGGGAACTGTTAATTGGTGGAACACCTGAGGGTTGAGCAGTAACTCGGACAAATCACCTCGCTGTACAACCGTAGTCTTAAAAACATTACCCCAGACACTTTTAAGGGTTTTATGGTGACTTTCGTCATCCTGATTCAGAGAAACAGTATTATTAGATTATTTTTGAGGTACATATATATTATACATACATATACTCATATAGTATATACATACATATACTCATATAGTATATACATACAAATACTCATATAGTAAATACATACATATACTCAAATAGTATATACATAGATATACTCATATGGTATATACATACATATACTCATATAGTATATACATACTTATACCGAGACTAATTTTCATTATTTTTAACAATGTTGGCGCACATCAGTGTTTTTTTTTAAATCTATCATCTGCATTATTTTTAGCTTTTTTTCCAAAAGTCCATTTCATTTTTTCCCAAACATTCTCTTGAAGAGTACGCAGGATCATACACTATATCTACAGCCCCGGTGAATAAGTCGTATTTTCTCCTGAGAGAGTTAACTCCTTTCAGATAACCGGAATCGTATCCTTGTCGTAGTTTTTAGCTTGAAATGGATTTGTAATATAAACAATAACTTCTTTTCAAGCCAATGCCTGACTTAGCCCCTTATTCACTACGAAAATGCCTCGATTCCGCTTATTTAAGTACAAGAAACTCATTTAGAAGAAAATTAGACTTGACTAATTATTCACCGTGGCTGTAGATATTCAATAGCACCTATAAGAGTTTTAGATTTTTTCTAGTTTTTAGATTTAAGTATTCTCTCATTCACTGAGTTAGAGAATCTGACACACACACACACACACACACACATATATATATATATATATATATATATATATATATTTAAAGATAACTAATTATAAAAAAAAAAAATCTACAGGTATTTTACCCTAGGTATTGTAGGGTAATTGTAGTGACCCTAGGGTTTTACGCCTCTAAGCAACAACAAACAAACAAAGCATATCTTAAATAATTTTATCCACATAGTTTAGTTAATTGTCTTTTCATTTAAATTATCTTTTCTTTTTTAAACCTCTATGCTTCTATAGTTTTCATTTATTTTCCTCATTAGTGTGTTGCCTTGTACTGCAATTTATTAACAATAAATAAACTACGGGGATTTCTATCTTCTCAACCAAGTACTGAACCCCCAGACTCGTTAACGGGTCGTAATGGTACAGGTAAAAAAAAAAAAATATATTTATATTGATAATTCTTGTTCTTGACGATATTGCTATCGCAAAACTAACGGACTTATAATTTATGGTGAAATATATTTTAATGGATTTATTTTTACTTTAGTATTTAATCCTAAGATAAGAAAGTAGTACATATTTTAAAGACTTTTTGTTATTTTATTTGGGAAAACTGGTTGCACTTTCAAACGACAAAAAGATTGAGACGTATCCAGACGATAGGAAATGTGGGGTTCTTTCCACTCGGGTTGGGGATGGCTAAAAGAATGAAAACAATATTTGCCTTCACATTTCTGTAGGAGCCTAAACAACAAGTGTTCCTTACAGCCTCTTTACTCTACGTCTTCCAGGACAGGAATTATTGTAACATATTTTTTTCTAGCCTTTTTACACTGTCTATTTTAATAGATGTATATTTATCATATAAAAATTATTTATATTTTTCGAAATTTTGCTCAGAGTAGAATTACTGTAAAACGCAATGGTGTGATAAACAATTGAAGTAGAAATTTTCTAGGCTAAAAAATAATTAAAATGCTTTATTATTTAATATATTTTTTATATGCTATTTAATACGATTTTCTGACCCATAAAAAATGAATACCAATTCATTTTAACACCACTTGAATACATGCTAACTTTACCACATTTTATGATTATAGCGGGAAAACGTGGTAACTCGCTTTCCTAAATGTTGAGAAAAGGAAATTTGACACGGAATCGGTATCATTATTTTTATTAAAGTCCATGCAGATTGAGGGTTCTTTCAATTTGGGTATGAAGAGGATGCTTGAAGCGATCGAAGCCCAACTCGGTGAAGCCCCGTACTTAATTTTTCCCCAAGTACTGTTCTAGTGCACTAGTTTTCCCTATTTACGTACACACTTTCTCAGCCATTTTGAACCATAAGAACTTGGTTTTCTCCGGTTTTGATTTGTGTTCACGCATGAAAAAATCTATCAAAACCGTGTCGCCAACTTTTGAGAAAAATATGTAGTTACCTCGTTTTTCTCTCATATTCTTCATTTATAAAGCCAGTATTATATTAGTAGAAAATTAGTGAAAGATAGATTCAGGGAATGGGGTACTTATGATTAGCTTATGTGAACAGAAAATTTATCAATATACAAACAATGAATGTTTATTGTTCTGGGTTATTCATTGGTTGTGATAATAATTTTTAATATTATTATTACTATATTATTAAGAGCGGAGTGGCCAGTGATAGAGTGCTAAGTTGGCGTGCCGAAGGGCCAAGGTTTAATTCCCTCTGCTTGGCAGTCTTTGATAATTCAGATTAATATCTGTTAACTACTGGAAATAGATGCTATAGGATCTAGGTCCCTCCTGGGGCTCACCCAACCTCTATAAAGTGGATACTCAAAGTAGGGGAAAATCTGGCGGTCGAGGGTGATCTAGGACAAATCACCTCATTGCAAAAACGTTGATCACTTTAAATGTGAATGATTGTACTTTTCAATAAAAAATAAGTCAGAAATATTATACAATTTTCTTCGTAAACAAAATTCATACAATAAAGTTTATTAAAAACGGGTTTATTATTCTTCATTAATGTTCTAAAACTCTCATATTTTCTATTAGCGCATTTCATTACCATAATATTAATGTAATTAAGTAGGCCGAGCGGGAATAAACCATTTTTATTATGGGGAAGCGTGAAGGATATTAAATTCCTCCTCGGGAGCTCCCGAGGGATATTCATTTCCCCTGACCTTGTGGCCGGCGGATCCATAGCCATATCTAAGTGGATATCTCTAACCAACTCGGGAGATAAGGAAGGGAGGACATTGGGGGCTCGGACTCAGATGGTCTACGAATCCATCAGGAGTGATAAGGCGACCTAATGGTCCTTATCAGCCCTGCCCTACATCGCCTAATTAACATTTAAATTAGCTCTAATGATTGAGGGCGTCGGGTCACACAGCTTTGATGTCTTTTAGTCTTGCGAGAAGTCGCACCTTTCGTGTTCTCAAGTAATTTCCCCAATGTGATACCTGTTCCCACAAATAACTGGACAGCCCTACAATTTTCCTTTTCTTTTAATGAAGTGATTTGACTATTCTTAAGATTCTTACTATTTCAAGAAATGGGAAAAGTGCAAATGAACTCTTAGACTGTGATAAAATACTTTGTACAAATATAAATATAGATGATTATTTTAAAATATTTTTGTTTTGAACAGAAAAGATTTGTCCTGGTCAGGATTCAAACCCGGGTCCTCTGCATTACCGTTGCAGTACTCTAAACCACGTAGCTACCAGGGTTCGTATTCAAGTCAGACAAATCTATTCTCTTCACCAATTCTATTTCCTCGTGTTTTCGCAATTTTTGCGATGTATACACGGGGAAGAATGTTCATTGAACATTACTTTACTTAGGATATGTCAATATATTATTTATAATTTATTTTTATTAATTGTTATTTGGATGGTGATTATTTTTAAATGTTTTTATTTTGGAGAGAAAAGATTGGTCCTGACCGGGATTCGAAATCGGGTCGTCTACAATTCCTGCCAGGACAAAATTTTTTCTTCAAAACAAAATATTTAGAAATAATCACCATCAAAATAACAATTAATAAAAATAAATTATATATAAACATTGGTGATGTTATATAAATTGAATTTTTGCATTTTTTGTTGGATATACATACAGTAGTAATATGAGGGGACTTTTCCCCACAACTAAGTCAGTAGACGTACGATTTCCCTTTTATTTTAATGAAGTGTTTTGACTAATTTTAAAATTCTCTTTATTTCAAGAACCATGAAAAATAAAAATAAATAAATAAACTCAAATAAATAAACAGTAATGAAATTATTTAAAACGAAGGTGATGTTATATAAACTTAGTTCTTGTATTTTTCTTAATTAGCTTTAATATTACAATAACCGTTATATTTTTTTTTTGTAAAATTATAGCATAAATATTTATCGAAATGAAGAAATAATTATTTACCGCTATACCTATAACATACCCAACATTTTGGTTTTAAACGAAAAGAATAATATGTCCAAAATTATAATTACAAATGCAAGAAGTCCCTTCAAAGATGTTTTGAAGTATTTTCCCAAATGGGGACTAATTACCACAACTAATTTTAAAATTCTCCATATTTCAAGAAAATGAAAATTAAAAATAAGTATATAAAATTGTTAACTTTGATTTTAAAACGAAGGATATGTAGTTATATAAATTGAATACTTGTATACATATTTTTTTGTAATCTAGTATTATAATAGTAATATTTTTTTATAATTATAGTATAAACATGAATCAATTATAATTATAAATGAATGTTTTTTTGTTTTTTTTGAGGAAATAATTATCTACCGGTAAATCCATACCAACCCAATTCTGAATCTAAGCAAAAATATTAAAATGCTCAAAATCATTATAGTTACTGCAAGAAGCGCCTCGTTCCGTGCTGTGAAGAAATTTTCTGCAATAAATAACTTGGTTCGATTTTCTTGTAATGAAATTATATCGTTAATATCAGAATTTTCAATGTACCATAAATAGCAAAATGATATGTATATATGTGAAATAATCATCACAATGCAGTTGGAGAACAACAAAAAACAAATCCTAACGTATCTAAAATTCTAAAAATAACTAACCAGACAATTCAGGCATCATCACGACTTACACAAAGAAAAAGAAAATAATTTTAATTTTGAAGAGAAAAGATTGGTCCAGGCCGGGATTCGAAGCAGGGTTTATTTATTGTTAAAATTTTTAGGTTCGAATCCCGGCCTGGACAAATCTTTTCTCTTCAAAATAAAAATTACAACATTTAATAAAAAAAATCAAATCAAATCAGTTTGATGAAGTTTATATATAGCAAATTTCAAATCAACATCCAAACGGACTTTCCATTCTGGAGCCTGGAACCTCAGCCAAGACGTTTAACCAAATTCTAAGGGAAATAATGGTAATATAACTTTGCATTTTGGTTCTATACAAAAACAAAAAAAAAAAAAAAAAATGAATCAGTCTAAACGGTATTTGTAACTTTCTATAATCAATTACAATAGACTGTTGCTTTTAAATATCTATATCAGAAGCCCATCAGACTTATCTTAATAAATAATCCTTCGATTATTATTTATCTTGGTTAGATTGACTTGGGGATGCTTGGTTATGGTTTAAAGACGTAAAATTACACCGGTCATCAACGCTCTATAATCAATTAATTATTTTTTTCTTGAATTAATTTTTCTTTCACTTTCCACGAACTCTTTATTTTATTTAATATTTTAAATATGTATTTACTTTTAACTAGATCGAAGAGTTCTTTAATGCTATTTGTTTAAAACTTAAATGCTTGATAATAAATTATTTGATTTTAAAATTTTGATGACCGTTCTATCGTTTCATTATTATCTCTAAGGTTTGTTGGTAAGCCTGAGCTTAATCCAAAACTGTTAAAATGAGAGATATTACAAAGCCATTCTTGAAGTACGGAGCTCATAGTAATAGTACAGTACATTATTGGCGTTTTGGTGTGTCTTGTTTTGCTACGAGAAAGGACTGAGTAAGTCTTGTGTGGCCGTTTCTCGATACCACCTTCTTCCTTCGACAATTCTGGCTCGATAAAAGGGTTGGTTAGAACTTTGCAGTCAAAATTGATCTAGTTTTAATAGAGATTTTTCAATGATACTGCTGATTGTTAGATGTGAGTGACAATATATAGACAACCTGTTAAAAAGAAAAAAAAGTAGGTGTATCCTTGAATATAAAATAAAGTCTTTTAAATGAAGTAAAAAATATTAAATAGTAAAAAAAAAAAGTAGGGTAAACTTTACTGAAACATAAACTTTCTTTAAAATCTTGGATTAGGGACATATTTTTATCTTTGTTTTTAATATTCATCATCCTGGTTCTTTTGATTGCAGTTTTTTTTCTTTACATTTTTCTAAAAAGATTACTTTTTACCTGAGCTCCCTCAGTTGCTTCTCCCCTTTTTAGCAATGAAATGACTTGGTCTACTATGGAGCTAGTGCCGCCGCAAACGCAACTTGAAGTGTTTTAATCTTAATTAAGATGGCCAGAGAAAGGGGGGGCATTAATTTGAGTAGTGCTACGTTTAATATAACCGTGAGTAGATTTAAATTAACCCTTTGTCCCGGTGTCCCCCGGCATTTCTTTTATATACTTCGCTCGTCCTTAATCTTCCGAGTGCTTTTTTATACCTTTGTTTTACAGTCAACTACTTTCGCTCCATATTCCCCACTCTTTTTACATCTATCTATATTGTGTAAATATAAATTTTTTAAATAAATGTATATAAAAAACCTGTACCAGAAAAACCAGTGAAGGGCTTGGGGTTCAGTACTTGTTAGAGACTGTACTGTTTTTCGGAAAACTGTTGTGCAGGGGGAGGGCGATTTGTGTTTGATCACGGTCAAGTGACAGATTATTTTCCCTTATTATGGGTACCAACTTAATAGAGGCTGCGTGGACCTAAGGAGGGTCTTAGATGCCATAATTTCCATCTCTGGGCACTAGCATATTAAATAAAAGTCTGCCAGTTGCGGCATTAGAACCCTGGACCTTCGGGGCGGCCACTCGGTGCCCTACGACTAAGGAAATCCGCTCCCTTTTCTAGCAAGCCTGTACTCAAATGCAAGCTGAGGACTACTTAAAAGTAACTCATCACTACTCACACGTAACTCAAATATGTGGGATGATATTTTTCACTACAAATTTTTTAGTATAACGCTATTATTTTTTCCTGCCTACAATTTTGATACATGTAAGTTAAAAACTTAGATTGTAATAAGAAATAGACTGTTCAATTCTTTCTAATACCAATCTCTTGTCAAGTACCAGGTAGGTTGGTAAAAAAATATTGATGGGAACATATAATATAATGTGGAAAAACCTTCGTATTCTTGTTGATTATTTTTTTTTATATATGATTAGGGTAACATGTACATAATATATGTGTTATATAATAACATATGTGTACCTTTTCTCACAATTCTTTCAATTTAAAATACTTTCTTTTTCCGGGCCTCATATGAGCTTTTATATATAGGTTTGCTGGGGTGAGGTATTGTTCGAATGGTCAAAAGTGATTAATATCATTTCCTTTTATCTTGTAATCAATGGTTTTGGAACTAACTGATATAGCCGTGGGTTTTCTAATTCTGGACCTATTCTAATGAAACTTCATTTATTTCAGAGATAATTCAATTACCTTCTCAATACAATCGGTCTTCTGCTTCAATGCACTCAAATAAACTTAGGCGAGCACAAATCTATCAAACCGAGTGGGTTGAGGAAAAAGCGTTGAAGTTTCCAAAGGGCACTTCCCTAATACTGATATTGTTTACTCACTCCTTTTTTGGGTGCTATAGAGATTCCCAATATTTGAAATCGAAAAAAAAAATCAGATAAACATACCGATATGTTGGCTGAAATTTATCCTATTAATATTATATGGTTATAATATACACAATATATAATATTATAACGTTTATTATAACGGAAGAGGCGAATGATGTGCCTACTTAAAAAAAGGAAACCCGTGTATGGTTCAGTACAAGGTAGAGACTGTACTGTTTAATGGACAACGGTTCCGCAAGGAGGTGACTTGTCCTAGGTCACGCTCAATCGCCAGATTTTCCTCCTTATTTTGGGTACCCTATATTTATAATATTTTATAGAGGCTGGGTGAGCCCCAGGAGGGTCCTAGATCATATATGATCCATCTCCGGCTGCAAACAGACTAATTAAAATTACTGCCTTGCAGCGGGATTCGAACCAGGATTCCGGCATGGCAACACAGTGCTTTACCACTGAGCCGTTCCGCTCCTCTACATAAACATATAAAATAAAAAAAAATAATTAAATTTAAATTATGTATATTAATAGGAATTATTGTATTGATAAGTATTGTTTGTCTTTGATAACCCATTAAATATTAATTAATTAAATAACTAGAATATACTAAAATTTCGCAGGTATCGCAAATATCAAATGAACGACTATTTGTATGAATATTACTATTATCCTTACATTTCCCTCAGTATTTTAGACGCGTAATGATTTGGCACATACAAACCATGGTTGAGAATAATTTTATTCTTTAGCTCTTCCAATATTAATATATTTCTTCACTATACTTCTGATCCCTAATAATATCGCTTTTGGCTTTACTTGAACAACTTTCGTAAGTTCATAGATCTTCAATCAACTGTCAATAAAAATAATCAATTGTTAATACTTTTATTTTTAATAGCCTGTATAAAAAATTCTGCTTCTCTCACAGACCTTAATATTTCCAAATCTTTCTTGTTGTTTTCATCTAATGGAACTCTCCAAGATATGCGTTTTCTATACTCTATTTATTAACTACTCTTTAGGAATATAATGGTCTGTTATCGTCATATAGTATCTTTATAATTCAATGTCACCACATTCTGATATTGGTTATAATACTAATAGCGGTAATAATATTATATGTTGTAATATAGAATACAATAATTCTATAATTGAAAACAAACTTTATTCTGGGGCCAAGTCCCTTTAGAATAACAATCATGAACAAAAAAAACAACATAATATATCTGGCCGGAAGGCTACATAATAATACGAATCATGAAGTAATTAAAAGTGAAAAAAACATGATACAAATAAAAATAGAAATGAAATAACTAAAAAGTAGGAAACGACAGGATTCTAAATGTCGAAAATATATATTAGTCCAACAAAATAATTATTTTAAAAAAATAGTTAATAACGAAATTACTAAATAAAATAAATGAATGGAATTTAAAAATAAATAGCATGCACTTTAGTATTTACATAGCCTATATCTTCTTTGGGAAAAATAAACAATACACGTAGGAAACGAAATCAATTATTCATTGTTAATTTATTTAAGTGGAAGAGTGACCTTCTTGGAGAGCATCTTTTTAGGATGTAAAGAGATGTCGGAATAGCAAGGATTTAAATGAAGCCAATGAAGAAGCACGGCGGATGAAAGAAAGAAGGGATTGAGTTCCACTCAGTGGTGGAGCGGGAGAGGAAGGAACGCTGGAATGCGTTGATTCTGTGGGAACGAGTGTAGAAATCGGAAAGCCGGGATCGGTAAGGGAGACTGTAGATATATGAAGGGTGTTGCGATTTAATGGATTGGTATAGAAAAGCACTGAGGAAATATTGTCTACGAATGGGAGGGAATAGGCACTTTAACATAATGTGACACTCTGGATCGCCTCGAAGTACCATGGACAAATCTTAGAGCGCAGTTCATAATTCGCTTTAAACGGCCCTCAAGACTTTTCGAAAGCCCCCCCCCCTATACCACACTACAGTAGTCAAAGTGGGAGAAGATGAGGGATGATACGAGAAGCTTACGGGTAGATTGTGTAAGGAGATACCGAGATCGATGGAATAATTTAAGGGAACTATTTGACCGCCTGGTTATTTGGGTGATATTGCCGAGGTTTTTGAAAGAGGAGTTGAAACTGATGAGGTGGTCGTTTAGGATTAACGTTAAATGGGGATCGAAGTAGTTGTGTATGTAGGTAGCTGGGTGACTGAGCTGAAGGTACAATAAATATACTTCATTTGTTTGTCTGAAATTTCTGAGTTATTCGTTTTTGATCCTTAACGCTTCATTTATTTTCTTTGGCTCCTCAAGAAGTTTTGAGGGGTGAATTCTACTCATAAACTCGGACTGCTCCTATGCCTGATTAGCTGTAAAGAGATTGAAAGTCCATGAGTACTAAACTCCTGCGAGCCATATCTTGGATATTGTGTGGAACGGTGGACTACATGATTCTTCGCGTACTTGTTTTTAGGCAAGGTTATAATAATAATTCTGATTTTTTCTGGTCCTGAACATCTGATATACCTATCCAAATAAGACATATTTAAAAAAAAAATCGATTTTACCATCGTTCTGCTTTTATCGATTAATTCAGCCGAGATGAGATTGGGCTAGTGCTTAATTAACAGGAAGGAGCAGTTACTCGCTAAGCTGCTGAGCTTTTACATTAGCCCGCCTTCTCGTATCTTAGTATTTTATCTATGCATGAGATAATATAAACTCTTCCTGATTAGCTTATCTCCATTGAAAACAAAAGGAGTGGGAAAATGTATAGTTTTTTTCCATATAAATGCAAATAGCCATTATCTCGGGGTAATTTCTTGAGCCCAATTCCGGCCTTCTTTATCTTTTACCTTATTCGTTTTTTTACAACCCCTTTAAGTTCATAATTTCATTATTTTTTTTAATCCCTGAAAGGGTAATATTCCGATAGGATCCGCTGCATGGTGGTCAACTGTGTATAAGTTCACTGCAAGTGGGTAGTTATTATATATTTTTTCTAAATTAAACGATAATTCAATAATAATTTATTGAAAGGTAAAATTGTCAATAATTAATTCGAGTGGTTTCTTATTTCAGATATTGCATCGTCATAGGGATAGTTAAGACCCGTCAGTTCCTCTATCTTATGCGTATCGACGATGTTCCCACCAATTCTCCCACATAAATATGTATAAATGGAATTAAAAAAACCAATAACCAACCAACTAAGTAATTATTTAACTCCAAATCCTTGACATCTAATTAATCTTATATTAGCCGTTTAATATAACTGGAAATTGTCCCAGTTGAAATTAATCATAAAGAATCAACGATGGCTACTTTAGTTGTCCTTAAATAAGCTTTATTAAGGTATATTTTCAAGTCAATATTTTTTTCTTACCATTTAAATTTTATAGATCACATAACGTATAGTGAGTTTGTTGTTTGTTCATTTAACGTCACTCTATGCTGCTATGGGTAATCGGACGATGCTACAGTGGGAGCTCTAAATTTTACCTATTCAGGTTTTATTAGGATTTTTAACGAGTACCTGACATCGTACAGGCTCGGGCCCCCTTTTAACGTCCCTTCCGAAGGACGGCATAACCAAGGATTTTTTACTCCCTTTAAAAATCCTAGGGCCACCTGCCGGGCTACGAAGCCGCGATCTTGGGCTTAGTAGTTTGTTATGCTAACCACTAGACCACAGGTCGCCCCTTAGTGAGTTAGAAATGACTAACGTAACGTCTTTTTAAGGAAAACATTAACTACCCCAATAACCAATCTGCAGAATAAATGCCAGTTTATTTTTTTACATTTTATTGAAAAATTATGTTAGATAACTTATAACATTTCTCAAGTTTGAATCCAAGAGCGTAGCCAATATACAAAGCCATTATAAATGATCAATTGATTCTCAAGTATGATTTCTAAGATACTAAAGATCGTTGAAAATTCAGGGGGACCTTGATCTGAAGAGTATTTTCCGAAATAATCTCTCTTAATGGATATACATTTATTAATTAATGTATCTGGTATTTATTACATTCCGTTTAGTGCTTAACTCAAAGAATATTTTTGATATATATTGTTATAATATATAAGAATATATGTGCGATATATATTGTTGTAAATCAGGAACATTATTACATTATTATTTATTATTTCGAGGTATTTTTTATATTTGTTTGTCTGTTTTGAAACAAGCCTGATACTTATGTACCTTTAATACTTATGAAATTAGATTAATGAGCAGAGAACTACCAAAAAATCAAATAATATATTGTATTTCACAGTAACGTTTCGGCCAATTTCTAAAAATATTTTTCCGGTTTTAAAATAATTTGTTTGTATATGTTGCCACACATAATATATATTATACTAAACGTTAAGTATAATATAATACTGAATGTTTTTATTTTTCGAGTTATATATTACGTTTTAATTTGTCTGGTCAAGACCGACCCTTTTATATCTTATTATTAAAATCAAAAACCTAATTTTTTTACGACTGCTTGGATTGACCTTTACTGTAGATCGTCAACCAAACAGGTGTCCGACTTCGCAAAAAAGAGTCGTAGGAGAGCAAAAAAAAAAAAGGCACGTAATTCAGGCAAAATTCATTTGGTTGTCTTGTCGAGGCTAAGCAAAAGGGACGCAAATTAAAATGAGGATCACCAATTCAAATATAAATGTTGCCTTTGAATGCGGAAGATAAATCAGTTTAATGAAAATGCCCTGTTTGGGGAGAGAGCCCTACACACCACGTTCCTCTTTCCATTTCAATGAAGGGCTCTGCCCGGAGCGGTCGACTCCACTTGCAAATGTAAATCGAGTGTCCATCCTGGACCCCGATGGCCGTTCTGGGCGGATATTATTTTTCTTCCGGATAGAGGTAATCTCCCGTCGGTTCCCGATTATCCGAAGTAATGGTGACCACGTTGACCGCATTCGTCCACCTGTTCCGTTTATGTATTCCATCGTTTTAAAATAAATAAAGGATATTGTTTTGGCTTTGGTAAAAATAAATCAGATTAAAAAACCATTCTGTTGTTAGTTTACAATAAAACTTATTTAAAGCGCCAAAGAACACTGTTAACCGTGTTTAACACATTTAAATAGAATGGTTTTTTAATCTGATTTCTTTTCACCAAAGCCAAAACAATATCCTACATGTTCTAATAATTATTAGAACATGTAGAATTTTATTCTAGAAAAAAAAATCACTATAGAATATCTTATTCCTTCCAATACTTAGGAGATAACTTTTCAGAAATATAATAAAAAATGAGAATATTCATAAATTTTCTTATTAACTCAACGACTATCTGATCGCTACTAAACATTGGTTAAAATATATTTAAAATAAACAAAACAAAGAATGTATATGTTCTCAATTACCAAACACAAGAATATTAATTATATTGAACGATTCATAATTAACTTTGAAAAATTAAAATAATAGCAACTTCATTTTTTTTTATAACTAATTGGAATAATTGACTATTTTACATTTTCGCCGACATAGATGTTTTTCTCATTGTTATCAAATATTTTTTAATTAATTTATATTCAACTATTTATTCTGTTATTATACATTCTTTATTCATATTAAAATATGTATTCATCATATTAAAAGAAATCATTTTCAAATTGCGACATTATAACCATTTGTATGTATTTTTATGACACTGTGGAAGCTGTTATAATTTTGTTGGCAAAGAAATAATTTTCAAAAGCTTATTTTTTAATTTAGATAAATAAATTATAATATTCAAGCTGGACAGTAAACAATATTGTACTGTCTTGACGATATATTTTGTACTATCTTGTAATTCCTATAATTATTTTTCTGCATATAAAAAGAATTATCTAAGCATAATTTAAAGCCTTGATATGTTATCTGTATGATTAGTAAAATACGATAACTTAAAAGTTAAATTAATGGAAATTTTGAGGAAATTCACTGGGCTGAATACTCTACTTTTGTAGGATCATTTACTTTGTTGCTTGTACATTCCATAACTATGAGTTTTAATCCATTTATTAATTAAGGAATATAATATTTTAATCCATTGCATCAATAACCAATGAATAAAAAAACAAGATACGCTTAATCGCTTTAAATAAATGATAAATAAAAGTAATTGTAATTTATATAATTCAAAAAAGAATATTTTATGTTTTAAAAGTATCGACAAATACATTCTGACATATAACTCCTATACTAGGCCGGGAGCTAGTTTTATCAACTTAGATTCGTCATTTATTAAACCGTCAGCCGCAATCTGGTTTTTGTCTAGTTCCTTGATTAAATCTTTTCACTTAATCTTTATTTATCAGTTAGGGACTACTTTTTAGATTTAGATTTCTACTAATTTTATAGAACTTCTAGAACTAGATTTATATAAGCAAATGGTTATATAAATCTACAATACACATATCTACAATCTACTATACAATACGATTATATATCCTCTCTCTGGTTAGCATTTTTTTTTTATATGCATACATTATAAGTTTTTTGGTTGACTTTGCTTGTCAATGGCTTTGATGCTGCTTTTCAAATTCTAATCTTTTATACCAGTAGATTTTTTTTTATAAGATCGGACTGGCTACTCACAGAAATGTTTGAATTTTTTAAGACATCCCTGCTTGTACCGTTCATTTTAATCCATATTTGTTACAGGTAGAAGCTGCTAAAGTAGTGATTAATATTTATTTTACTGGAATATTTTTAATGTATTGTTTATTTTTACTTTGGGATACGCTCAATTAATTATATCATACTTAATAGGATGTGTATATGCTTCCTATTATACGATACCTCCCGTATTTCTTCATTCTCTCCGATGTAGCCGTTCTGTTATTTTCCAAAGTTAATATTGTTCTTCTAACCTTTAGTTTCTCTTAGAATATTTTATTCTCTTTCTTTAAGAACCTTCTTAAGTGTATCATGTATTTAATTATGTTTTCTAAAATATTAACCACATTTAAATAGAGGTGGAGCGAGGAAGCTCATTTCGTAGAGCGATGAGTTGCTATGTCGAGGGTTCCGGGTTCAAATCTGGTAGTGACAGATAAATTCTTTAATATGCTAATAGCCATGGAATTTAACGGCCTTCCTGGGGCTCAACCATCCTCTATAAAGTGGTTACCCTATATTGGGGGATGAACCACGCAGTTGAGCATAATCTTGGTCAAATACATCTCTGCACAACCATTTTCCTTGAAACAGTACAATCTCTACCATGTATTTAATCCAGTAAAAAAAACACACAAAAATAAGCATAGTACCATTGTACCGGGCTAAAAAAAATCGAGTAGAACTGGTTTGAACCAATTAAATTTGTTTTCCCACTATAAAAATAATAAAATATTTGTTTTGTCATTATACTTTCCGAGATCATAAAACGTATATATAACGTTGTTTTTTTTTAATGTATCTGAAAGTGGTTATTTATTTTAATAAAGAGTTTGATTTGGAAACAATTGCACCTATTTATTTTTAAATTTTGGTCCTATTGTTTTAATAAATTTTTCCTTTTTTTTCTTTTGTAATCTTATTTTTTTTAGGTGATATAAGGTTTATCATACTAATTTTTTCTTAAAACAGGTCTCTAAATGCAACCTGGTTAATAAAAGAGGACATTCTACCAGGTTTAAAGTATTTTGAATAATATTACTATAAATATAGAATAAGAAGGGAGTTTCCATTTTTGCGTTCCCTAATTTTAAATACACTATGATTTATTTATAAAAGGGGCAGTGGAATTTCGTTATCGCCCAGCACGCCCACCTGTGGCGTCCAGAATATAAAATCCCCAATCTTTCCCGTTTAGAAGTATTTTGGTTTCAATAATACATTTCAACTTTAGGCTATAACTGAATAGTTTACATTTGTATGAATATGTTTTATAATGTTTTAGCTAATATTTTTTTATAACGTGTTATTTACAAAGAAAATTAAGGGTTTAGTAGAGCTTCTGCTTCAAAACTGGAAGTTCCTCTTACCTCAACTAATCTAAACTACAGTTATCATTTTTATAATGTTCATTTTAAACGAAGTACTTTCACAATTATTAATAATTATTTACTTTTATATTCAATAATTGTATGTAACTTATGATAAAGTCATAAAAAGTTATTTAGTTTAGAAGATACTAAGTGAAAAATATTTTGATTTAATTTTCATTTGATCTACTGTTTCAACTTTCTTTTGTCCTGGAAGTTTCTAATATTTTTTTATTTTATTTTTTTATTATAATTTTTTTTTTTGAAGGGGGGTGTTATGGAATATTAATTATTGGTACACTTTTGTTATTTTATTTACTATTATTGTTTTTTACTTGATCTTGAACGATTGATTTATTATTGATAAAATTTTTAAGAGATTAAGAGATTGTTAAAAGATTCACTCGACACTTTTATTTATAATCCGTTTATATTCGTATCTTGAGTTCTTGAATGAAAAAATATTCGGTTTTCAAAAGAATCCCATCGTATCTATCACCTTTACCCTCCGTCGTAAACCAACAACTTCCTGTCCTCCTGTATCGTTTAATAATATCCCACTGACTCCTATAGAACAGGTCCGGTACTTAGGATTACACCTTGACAAACGCTTAACTTGGAATCCTCATACTAGACTGAAACGACAAGAAACAGCTCGCCGTTTCAGGCTACTTGAACATTTACTAGATAAACGCTCTAATCTCCAAATTAATTACGAAAGACTCATTTACATGACAGCCATTAGACCCATCTGGACTAACGGAGTAGGGCTTTGGGGCTCCACTAAGCCATCGAATTCCTCTCGTATTCAATCCTTAAAATCCCAAATCCTTCGTAAAATCCTCAATGCACCTTACTTTGTTACAAAAAAAGTAATCCACAATGACCTTAATATCCAATTGGTTGCTGATTTGGCCCGAATGCGATATCAATCTTTTCATGACAAACTTTGTTTCCACTCAAATCCACTAGGTCCAACCCTAGCAACCTCTTCAATTCCTGATAATCCTCCGAGGCGTCTGAAATGAAGATGGTCTCGTGACCTTCTAAGTTGAACTTTTTATTTGAGTACTACCACTGGGTACGGTCACCTATGGTCTAGTGATTAGCGTAACAAAATAATAATTCCAAGATCTCGGGTTCGTAGCCCGGCAGGTGGCCCTAGGATTTTTTTAAGGGAGTAAAAAATCCTTAGTTACGCCGTCCTTCGGAAGAGACGCTAAATGGGTGTCCCGAGCCTGTACGATGTCAGGTACTTGTTGAAAATACCTATCCTAAATAAACCTGGATATGGAAAATTTAGAGCTCCCACTGTAGCATGACGTTAAATGAACAACTACTACCACTGGGTAGTTTCTCTACTTGCCTTTATCTCGGGAGATGATTTATCTGTCATTATATTTACCAGATGTATTCAGTATACAGTTGTAAATTTCAATAAATACATTTTTTTAAAATTTACTTATGTTTGGTTTGTGTGTATGTGTGAAATATGCTATTTTTTCAGTTCTCGAAAAAAAAAGTATTACAATTATAAAAGACAAGGGTGTGGTTGGAATATTCCTACGATATCTTGATAGGATTAGGTTTTTTTAGAATTTAAGAATCAAATAATTATCATATTTATGATTTCAAGTTTATTATTAAATAAAATAGATAATTGTTATATATATTGACGAAATCAGAATCTTCTGATACTATCGGTTTAATGCGATTGTTCATATTTCTCTGTAAAAACTGTTTTTATCAAAAAAGGTTAATATTAATATATTTATTTACTAGAAAGATGTTAATATTATTATATGTATTCCTTATTATTTTATTTAATTAATTAATTGTTGCAGGTTGTGCTTTCCTGACTTACCTGAGCCGGGACAGCGCAGCCATGGCCCAGCACGCGCTTCACGAAAAAAGAACATTACCAGGGGTGAGCTTTGTTTATTATTATTATTTATTGTTATTATTTATTATATAATAACTATATTTATTTTCGAGAGAACTCAATAGACTCGAGTGAAAATCTCCCGAACTATAAATAAATACTGTAGACTATTTTTATAAAGGATATTTTACAACAAAAATTTTTTTAACATTTTTTGTTGTTGCCTTTTTTTATTTGTTTTCTTATTAAAATAGAACCATGAAATTAATATATATTTACACCTCATTGGGAAAATACAAACGAAACTCGTTAGACTTGAACAAGGAAAATCGATCTTATGCAAGAAAAATGCAAACTTCCATTTTCCATCTTTATTTTGTTATCAATAAAATATTCGTCTCTTGAAATTAAGTGTTTGTTTTGTAAACATCAGTTTATTCCATAATCGAATACATTTATTAATGTGACTGTTCAAACGTAATAGAATATTAATGAATTTATTGTTTTTATTCTTAAAAACAATGAATCACTTTTTTAAACCTGTTGCTTGATTAAAAAAAAATATATGGTATAGTAAAATATCGTCTACTTGAAATAAGTTTGAACATTTTCTATCCAGTTATAGGCTTTAAAAATTTACTTAAATTTTTCTTATATGTTTAGCTTAATAACGATTATACATTTGTATAACCTTTCTTATTGGAAAATTGGTTTCCTATTACAGTTAAATTCTTGAATATTTTATAGTTTATGTATTCATCCATTATACGTGGCTATTAACAATAATGTATACTTCTTCAAATGAAGATAATTGAAGGCGTTTTAGAAAAAATAAAGTCGGAACTTTAAGTGAAACTATGCTATTTAGAACGGGGTATAGCTCATACAAATAATTTTCCATCGATTCGAAATATTCGGATGTTGATTAATGTTCGGATGATCAAATTTCGGATGTTGAAATATTGGTTTAGTTTGGATCGAAAAAATACAATAATTCTGATTATTATGAATTTTGTGACTTTAAAATTCCAAATTTGTTGATTTTACTGTGCTTTTTTCGAATAATGAAAAACCACCATTTATTTTAGTTATTTCCAATCAACTACCTTACACTGTATCTTAAAATGTAACATTACCAATTTTAAAGATGGCAATTTTAGAACACATGGGGCAGGGGAACTGAAAATATCATATATGGGTGATTCTCAAACTATGGGCAACTTCTTGTCACTGACTATTCAGTGACAAACCCGGCATTTGTACCTCTTTTGTTAGATATAAATAATTGTTGTGGTCTGAACTGTGACTAATGAAATAAAAATTATATTATATTTTTGTGATTTTGTGATCGAATCTGATTGATTTTTACCTTGTTCGTCATTGGCTTGGCACAATTGACGATTGTATTTCTAACTAGATCTTTTGGTTTATTCTATTTATTTATTTGACAATTTTTTTCCTTTATTGTAAAATTAAAGAAGAAGAAAGATAATAACAATCTGTTAAATCATTTTGGACCATCATGGTCTCAGTTTTAACGTTAACGGACAAATTAAAAGTAAGGTTAGGGTATGAACTCGCATTTTCCTCCAAAAAATAAATCAATAAAATCGATTAATAAAGTTAGCTGATGATATTTTTTATCTTTATGATAAAAACATACAGTAACCTTTTAACTATAACACAAAAACAGTTCAAAATATTTAAATAACTTCACTTTTGCGCCGTTTTTGATAGAGCACTGACACCTGTAATCAATGTGTTAGGGTTACGACCTATTGCACTGAAATGATTTTTTGTGGCTTCCGACATATTGCGCTTCACTTTCAACACCGCTGGGGATACGACCTTTTGAAATAATAAAACAGAGAGGTTTTTTAGGGTGATGGGGCTTACGACGTATTGTAGCGACAAAATATTTACTGTGAGAATCAAAAGGCGCCAAAAACGCAAAAACACATTTTGTGTGGGATACGACCTAATGCGCCTAAGCCGTCTATATATCAGGTCAACTAATATTTTTTAAATAATTTTCATATGTAATGGAATTTTTTTATTATTAAATAAGAAATTTTAGAAAATTGTGATTTAATTTAGAGTAAATAGCGAAAAAATCAATACTAAACCAATTTTTTTCACCATGCCCTCCCCTACTATGGAATCAACGGATGTCCTTGGCCTGAGTTTGAATTCTGTCCATCCGCTTTTAATTATGCCACAGGTTCCGACAAGTACCTGGAATTTTTCTGGCATGGTACCAAACCCTCACCCTACCAGACTGGCCTGCCACCGTATTTTATTCCTCTAAAAGAAATAGGAGGTGATCCGCAAGCCGAGGCTGTGCATGCACCAATTTCATTACTCTCCCTTCTTTTATTTATTTGTTTGTTTATGACTTGCTCAATTTATGTATTTTTGTTAATAATTCATGTTTGATCTTAGAAGTTAAAATCTATCCTCACCAATTTACATTAAAATTCCTGATCACTATAAATTTCAACTTTATGCATGTTAAAATTATCCGATTTTTATTTGAAATAATATGGTACCAAAAAAGACTACCCCTGCTCAGCTAACAGCGGACCAAAGCTCATTTTATACGTAGTAAAGCCCAAAAGTTTCCAGCCTGGGATAGAAGGAAAGGTGAAAGAAAAAACTGGTCTTACTGTTTTTCAATATATTCTCCTCTAAGTTCAACACACTTAATACAACGCCTTGGCAACATTCCTATACTATGAAAAAAATAATTTTCTTCTTTGTTGAATAAATCTTCTTCCACTGCTGCTTGGAGCTCTTCGTCGGTGTTAAATCGCCAAAATTCATTGCAGCAGTGAACTCGTTCCTGTTTTTGAGCAGTTCAAAGAATTTTTGGAACCCATCTTGCACTAACCTTGTTCATATGTAAATGTTCTTTGATGATCCTCAAAATACTTGTTTTTGAAAGCCTCAACCTCCCTGCTATTTCCTTGGTTTTCAGTCGCCAGTCAGACAGCAATTGCAGATTCCACAAGTTGGATTGTTTCAGAAGTGACAGCTTCCAATGGGCGATTGGGACGCGGGTCATCTTCTAGACGTTCTCTCCCTAACTTAAATAATTTTGCCCATTCTTTCACTTTGGAGTACGAGGGGGAGGACTGCACATGAGGTATACACAATCCAAGCGCTCTTTAATTTGCGCAGGGGTAAGACCCTCTTTACAAAAGAATTTAATAACCGCACGGTACTCGAGTTTGAACATTGTAAAAATAGGGAGTTTCCTTCAAGGCTGGACACTGACTGACTGGACTGAGGAAGTACGGGCAATGGATATGGAGTGAGCAGGCATGGACCTGCATAGGCGTGCAGGTCCCGGCACGTTTGAAGGAGGGGAAGCAGTACAGGCCGGAAACTTATGGACCTTACTACATATATTATACTATTTTCCATCCAAATTATACAATCGGGTTAACAAAGGGGTTAACCCAATTGTATATTGCAGTAAGTACTCAATGATTATGTTGAGTTTCCCCGATATTTTCCTAGAAAACCGAAAATGGCCTAGATTGTCGGCCGAAACGTTGGCACAATTGAAAAATAAGTTTCACTCATTTTGTGTTACCACCCTCTGACCAATTCTATCCATCATTAGAATTGTCCATTCAATTAATGTCATAAGCATGTCATAAGGTGGCACCTCAGTACCATGTACCATATAATGGGGCACACAAGGCCGAGAAGAGGACACACCCCGTGGCTTATCTCGTCGTTTGGAAGCGATGTAAAATGGCGTACCCTAGCCTGTGCGGTTTCAGGTTCTCGTTCCTAATTATACCCAGAAAGGCAAAATATACGACTTTTACTGGAGCATCGTCCGATTCGCCTTATTTATGGTTGAGAAAAAAAGGGTTTAGACAGCGATAGCGATAGTACAGACGCAGACATTTTATTGTTTGATGGACTAACTGGAAGAGTATGCCCCAGGTCCGGGCCACAACAGATGTTCTTAGCCTATACTAACTGCCCTGAAAACGTGATTGCAGTTTTACGTTTATTTTTATATTATTTTCTCCTTATTTATATAGTTTGAACTCACCAACGCAAAATTATGTGAAAGTCACGCATCGACTTATATCGAAAATATGTAGATTTTGCCAGTAAGAAAAACGTGAGAAAGAATAACTTCCTACCCCTTTTTAACCTTGTTATGGGATGAATTTCAATAAAATACGAAAGATGTCTTCCATCAATTCTGTTAAAAAAGGTTTATGCAAAATTAGAAGTAGATTGGACCAAGGAATCACGTTGTCCCATACAAACTTTGCCCCCCTTTTTACCCGCTTAGGGGTAGAATTTCGAAAAATCTTTTCATTCTCGGATTCCATAAGTATAGATAACATGATACGATTTCGCGTATTTTACTCGTTTTTCGGGTCGATTTTCAAAAAATATAAAAACACGTATTTCTTTATTTTTATGTAGAAACTAAATCTAAAATTTCATGGCGCTCGCTTTAAAAATGTTTTTTTATTACGAACCTTTCCCCCCTTTTTCAGCCAGCCTCTTAGAGGACGAATTATCAAAAATCCTTTCTTAGTACGCGTTGGCCTCAGAAAATACCTATTTTCCAAATTTACAAGTCTGTAGATTATGCCGTTTTGGGTTGGCGATGGTCTTTTCCGTCAGAACGAACTCTTTTATATATATATATATATATATATATATATATATATATATATATATATATATATATATATATATAGAGAGAGAGAGAGAGAGAGAGAGAGAGAGATAGCATGATACGATTTCCCGTATTTTACTCGTTTACGGATTTTACTGGAAACTCAATAACTGTTGCACGGATTTTCACGCGGTTTCATCAATAGATTGAGTGATTCATAAGAAAGGTTTAAGTATATAATTTGTCAAAGTCTTGTGTAAATTGGTTGGAAAATAATTGTTGCAAGTGTTGGAAAAAGCCAAGCCGCCTTGGAGCTTTCGATCGAAGACGCTGCTTATAATCCCTTTGAGATATAATCAAGCAATACATAGTGGAATACTCCTCTTACATAGATCTACAAAAAAGTCTTGATAGTATATAAATATCTTTTAAGGATAGCTTACTATACCTATTATATTTTCTAAAAAATTTATATCATAAAATGCGGTATATGGAAAGCTATAGAGACTCTTTAAAATGGACTCTTACACACTATGCAACCCCGTTACCTGAACGTGGTAATTATTTTTTATCAAAAATCATTTTTTTTCGTAAAATTATTTTTTCTAAAATTTTACGAGCTTAAAGAAATATAGATACTCTGGTAGTGATTATATAACCTCAAAATTCCAAAATTGAAACATCTAAGTGATTATCAAATAATTCAATTAAACAAGTTCCGCCATTTAATTAGTATTGAGCTTATCTAGATTTAGTTTTTAACTATAAAGCTATTTTGTTTTTGAAGATGTGGTCCTTTTAAGGATGTTTTTTATCATTATTGCTTGATAAGTAGTAAAGAATAATAAATATCATAATTTATCTATTTAAAAATAAAATAAGAAAGAAAAATAGATAAAGATAAGTCCGATTGCTTCTAGCGTAGAAGGAATTTCAGAAAAAAGAAACTGGTAATTAACAAACAATTTAAAAACCAGTATCATCTTATCTATGCTCTGTAATTGCTTAATATCCTGTCAAGATCTGTACTGTTTATTTACTTACTATTATTTTTGTTTATACATTTCTTTTTAAATTGTTTTCTGTTATGTTTTACACGCTTTATGATATGTAACATTTAGCCTTCTGGCCAGATAAATGTTATGTTTTTTTTCCTGTTCATATCTGTTACTCTAAAGGGACTTAGTCCCAGAATAAAGTTACTTTTCTATTCTATTCTATCACACTTAATTTTTGGATTTAATATTAATCTGTTTTTTGGAAAGTATTAATATTAATTTTTAATAATAAAAATGCTATAATAGAAGACATTTTTTCACAATTAAAGGATAATTAAAAAAATTTAATGATTATATTTTTATTAACTGAAACTCACTACTATATAAAGTATACACTAAATAATAATAAAACTAAAATATCGTAGAGCTGGGTTTTATATTTTCGATCCTACAAAATATTTTCATGTTTTATTTACCTCGACTTTTTAATACGTAGCTGCGGCATCTCAAAGCTCAAGCACATACCCAATAGTGCTACAAGAGAAACTATAGGGGGGGAGAAAAATCTATTGTACGAAATAGAGACCAGGAGGCTTCAACCGCTTGGCCACCTGATAAGAATGAGCGACAATAAATGGCCAAAGAAACTCTTCCTATATACACCAAATTATAGAAGAAAGAGAGGAAGACCGAGGAAGACATGGATGGAGGATGTAAGAGAAGGAATAGCAGCAAGAGGGCTGCGTGAGGAAGATGAAGAATGGGCGGATAGGAAGGATTGGCGAGAAATGATTTTGGGTATCGGGATACATAAATTGTAAAAATACCCGAATAAATAAATAAATATATACCTCGAAATAGATAATTTTATTGTAGACAAAAAGATCTTACGTTCCTGGTTTTTACTCGCGTCTTTCGTTACGGGTAGAATTAATTCAGGAGATTGGGACTTGGTGTTGACAGCTATCACTATCCTGGACTTAAGCTTGCGGAACTGGCCAATCAAGTTTGTAAGTTGAACTTATATTGTGATGCTTAAATCACTTCTATTTATCATTAAAGTAGAAATAATGTTATAAATATAATTTATAATTTGTTTTTTTCACGCAACGCATTTACAAGGATTAAGATTGTATATGAAATATAAGCAGTCCTAATTATATAAATAGGGCACTGAGATTAGCCGCCTACGAAAAAACCGTAAAATATATGGCCAAGGAAAATTTTGGTATTGCCGAATTCCTCAACTTCCTCTATAACTTCCTCAATTTTATTTAATAAAACATCTGCAGCTTGCACAAAACATTTTTTTAACAACAGCTCGATATTTATTGCCTAACCTGCTTGTTCATTATTTCGCAAATTAAATCGAACTATCTTTTAAAATTACTAGCAAACGTGAATACTGTCACTCTACCAAAATGAGCATAGTAGAGTATTTCAGAAAACAAGTATGCTTGCGTACTCTAATACTAATTATACCAAAGTAAACGAGGCTTTAGAGCTAGAATATGGAAATGTAAAAGAAGAGGGGAGGTGAAGGAAGTTTACAACACGGAAGCATTGCCGAAACTTCCTTTTTATAAATCCAATTTATATACAATACACTTCAGGTCGTTGCCATGTAACGTAAGTAAACAAATTATTATAGCAAAGGAAATAAATATTATATTATTTAGAAATAGAATGTGTATCTGAACATACAAAACAGCCCTGAGATATGCGCCCCCTCCCCCAGTTAACTTTATAGATCTGACCAGTAGAGCTCTCTCGAGGCGGCTGCAGTAAGTGCCTTCTTAATTGTCGGTCTCTCTATCCGTTTTTTTTCTTTTCATTTCCTCTCGTCTTTGTTGTGCTTTAGCCAGCAGTTTATGATTGATTTGTGAGCAATTCTTATGCTCCTTTCCTCTTAAACTCAGGGAAAAAAAATGTATTATTACTTGGCGGAAATGTCATTATTATTTATTGCTTGTTTATAAATGAGTAGCTGCCATGAGCTTATATTTGAGAAACTACTCTTCCAAACACATACAGCTATCCTTCCAACCTTCCTATGGTCATTCTTTCCTGAACGATGAAAACTATTTATTCTGTTCATCATATACTAATCGGAATTATGTATGAATTGGTCAGGGGGTGCAGTCATTGACGACATTGAAAAAATAACTAACAAAAATAATGAATAATAATAAATAACAAAAAAACACTCTGTTCCTAGCTGTATTGCTATATATATAAAAACGAATCACCAAATGTGTTGCTAAGCGCCAAACTCGAGAACGGCTCGACCAATTCGGCTAATTTTGTTCCACTTATTTTCGTTAAGGCCCTAAGTAGGTTCTTATGAAGAGAAAAATCATTTAAAAATGACGAGAGAAATAATAAAAACAACGCATTTCTTTTCCCATACTAACCACTCTGTTCCCTGCTATAATAATCTGTACACACAAAGACGTTACAACCTTACCACAAGGGAAGAACAGGGCAACTAGATAGTTAAGCTATCAAGGAAATACAGTCAAGTGGAACTGGCAAGTTATTTAGATAAGCAAGTTAGGGAGCAGTGACAATATTTACCCCAATCCTCCCGTACCAACCATTTCACTCCACACCGATAGTCCATCAGCTGCTAAATTCTTTTATTTATCCAAGAAGACCTACTTTGATGTTTCAATAGCCATAAAGTATATTTTTAATCATAATTGTACCGTTTGTATTCCTAATTACTCAAGATGCACAAAAAATAGAAAGAATAAAAATAAGAAACGTTTAAATGGAACATGGATGCTTATCAACTCACACAAAATATTTGTACGAAAAAATGTATGTCTATAAACTAAAAAACCAAGACATTACAATAGTCATAAAACCAGACCCCCTGTATGGATCAGACACACTGATTTTGAACAGGATAAGAGAAATAAAAAGCATTTGGAAAAATGAACGGAAGATCAGAAGGAAACCTTTAGGCCCAGCATTGGCAGACGAACAAGTAAGTGTCAGAGCTAAGAAGCAAACAAGAGATTGGGCAATGATATTCATATGATGTTAGGAGATATTATCAGGTGGTATTTCTTTGTTTCTTTGTTCTATATCTTAGGGATATAGTTAGTCTATAGCAAATGATATTATAATCTAATAGGCGAAACCCGATGGCCAATTTTAACCGATCCCTTCAAAATTGTTGTTAGGGAGTTAAAATTAAAGACAGACCTGTAAGGCTGGAAGCATTCCATTATTTATTTGTGAGTGGATGTAGTATTGAAGAGCAGAGTATCCAATCCTCTAATTCTTTCAGGAGGTAGCTTAGCTCTTGGATTTATTCCAGGTGTGTGGCGGCAAGCCAAGATTGATTTGTTCTCCTTCTACAGAAACAAACATATGGTCAAGCTATATGTTTTTAACTTGACTTAACTATCCCTTTTCCTGTTCAAAGGAAAAAAAAAGTAGAACTCTTTTACTAAGATTCTATTAGTTGGATATCTCTATTCACATCTGAAATAGATAGCACCACTCCTCTAAATTTACATACGCCAACTCAAGTGTTAGTGCATTAATAAATTAAAAAAATGTACGACTATAACCCATGAAGGGTCTGGGGTTCAGTAATTGGTAGAGAGTGTACAGTTTCTTGGAGAACGATTGTGTAAGTGAGGTGATTTGCACTAGATCACGCTCAACGGCCAGATTTGTCGCTCTTATCTTGGATACCTACTTTATAGAGGCTGGGTGAGCGAGGAGGGTCCTAGATCCCATATGATCCATCTCCGGCCGCTAATAGATTAATTAAGTCTATCAGCAAGCGGGACCTTTAGCATGGGAACTCAGTGCTCTACCACTGAACTACTCCGCTTAATGAAGTGTTATTAATGAATAACAATGAATAATAATGAACCGTCAATTCATAATGAAATTCATTTCCACAGAGTCGATGTACCAAGGAGACAATCCTCAACACACCGAATTCCATCTCTTATAAATAATTATGTCTAAAGACGGAGGCAGCTAAGTGGTAGAGCGCTGAGCTATTGCCCCGAAAGTTCGGCTGTGGCAGGTTAATTATTTTATCTTTTAACAGCCATGGATAGACCCTATGGGATCTGGAAACTCTATTGGGGCTCACCCAGGCCCTTATAAAGTTCCCAGCTATAATATTCCTTTAAAGTTGGTGCCCTTAGTTGGGAAAAACGTCGTGGTTGAGCGCGATCTCGGACAAATCTTCTCTTTGCTTAACCGTTGTTCTAGAAACAGTATCTCATGGACTGTATGGTGAGAGAGGGATAGAAATTTATATGTTTATATTTATTATATGAAACGGTTTTTAATTAAAATTAAAAATATTGTATATTTAAAAAATGGAATTGTTTGCAATCTTTACTCATTAAAATCAATTACATTATAAAAACTTGGAGAAATAATGTAAAAATTACATCCTATATAACGATAAATGAATAATAATTATAATGAACATAACGAAAGAGGAATATGTAACATTGATAAATGGATTAGTCAATAAAATAAATATTTATAACGCCAAATGAACGTATTTGCTTCATTTATTTATATAGCTGTTACAGGGCTAAAGGGCACCATGTCACATTTTTGTTTTTTTTCAGGAAAGCCAATTTTCCATTACTTTGAACTTTTAAGGCGCTTCCTCGATGACCTGGGTGTCAGTGGCAGGGATGTAGCAGTGCTTTGAAAATATTATACTGGACTCTGGGGATAATTCACCATCATATATATAGCAGCTGATACCCCATACGATTGTTTTATATTTTCTTTACTTTCTCGTTATTAAGAAGAAAAAATAAATAGGAATTGTACTGTAGTTCTAAAGTCTTGATTAATGGCATGAAAAGGAGAAATAGAGAAAGGGAATCTGTAAAATGAATATTCATACATTTAAAATTGTAATGTAGAGTATGTCCAATATGGATTGATGAGTATGCTGTGGCAATCCAATGTAGTTGGACAGCACTGCTGAAACAAAAAAGAATCTCTCTCTCTCTCTCACTCACTCTCTCTCTCTCTCTCTCTCTCTCTCTCTCTCTCTCTCTCACTCACTCACTCTCTCTCTCTCTCTCTCTCACTCTCTCTCTCTCTCTCTCTCTCTCTCTCTCTCTCTTGTTTCTTCATTACTTTTAGAAAAAGCATAATGTAAATCCTTCACATTTTTATTGGCATTGATATGTAATTGGGAGTATGGAAATTTACCTAATTACCTATTTTGTGGACCTGGCGTCCACAGTCATTTCCCTAGTCAAATTCTTACTAATACAAAATGTACAAAACAAATGTTCTAACGGTTGTAACAGATAAAAAATATACTTTTACCGCTCCCTAAGGACTTTATAATAGTCTACTATCTTAAGAAATACGATATAAATATTTTGGACGGAATTGAGCCATCAATGAATAGTTTCAAGCTGAAGGATTCGTAATTTTTAGTGTTACCATAATTTTTAATTTAATATTATTACCGGAATCATCGAATAAACATTAGTTGTGATTCTCCTAAATGCAAAAATATCGGTTTTTATCACAAACCGCATCTGAATCGATTTTTAAGGAAGGTGTAATGGAGAAAGTAACACAAATTTAAGAAAAAAATCGTCAATTATCAGTAGAATTTACAATGTTTAAAAAATGAGGTAGTTGTGGGCGAGACTGAAAGTACATCAACCAGCCTGAGTGAGTTTTCCTGTCGAAAAAGTTTTCATAATTAATTGTTGACGCTGTTGGAGCTCGGGCGTAGAGAGCTCTGTGTTCCTGAGTTGGTTTGTTCGGACTTGGCCGCTTTCTTTCTTTCCTCGTTACCTACACACACACACTCACTACCCTCACTTCATCTAGTTCGTATTTACTTTAGAAACTCGAACTTTGCCGATGATAGGGGGGCATCTTGTGAACGATTCTGTTTTATTCTTCTTCTGCAGTATATTCACCGATTTTTTTGTCTCTTGCGAGTAAAATACTGCCAGTCTGAAGGATATTTAATCAAAATGTTTTGGATTACAATAGCGTAATAATGAAAATCATAATACCATCATTTAGTAATCTCATTAGACAGAATATGATGGTATAATCTAATCAGAAATTAAAAATAATAGATGAAAGATAGAAATAAAAAGACAATTAATAAAGTTATGTTAATAAAATGTTTCAAGTTTTCTATGTAACTAAGTAGCAATATGTAATTTTGGTTGAACTTATCTAAATTTTATACAAAAGTAAAATCGGACTAAAACAAGTAGCTATACTATTCATAGCCTTTCATGTCAAATTGAATGTAATAATGTTTAAATATTTAAAATCCAATAAATGGCAGATATTATTTTCTGAATGTTTGAGGATGGTTTTTCTTCAAGAGAATATTAGAGAAACTACATGAAATGGACTTTTTGAAAAAAATAAAAACAATGCTGGAAATAAATTTAAAAATTAAGTTCCGGGACGCTACCTCTTACAATTACCTTGTTATATTAACACTACAAGCTCAAATTGGTTTTTGGACACCCGACACACACGCGCCCATAATACCTTAATCTGCTCTTCACGGTATTGCTTTGAATATCATTACCCAATTTCTTGTTTGCTTCTTAGCTCTGACACTCACTTGTTCGTCTGTCAATGCTGGGCCTAAAGGTTTCCGTCTGATTTTTCGTTCATTTTTCCGAATGTCTTTCATTTCTCTTATCCTGTTCAAAAACAGTGTGTCTGATCCATACAGGGATCTGGCTTTATGACTATTGCAATGTCTTGGTTTTTTAGTGTGTAAATTTTTTCGTACAAATATTTTGTGTGAGTTGATAAGCATCCATGTTCCATTTAAACGTTTCTTTTTTTTATTCTTTCTATTTTTTATGCATTTTGAATAATTAGGAATACAAATGGTACAATTATCATTAAAAATATATTTTATGGCTCTTGAAACATCGAAGTAGGTCTTCTTGGATAAATAAAAGAATTTAGTAGCTGATGGACTATCGGTGTGGAGTGAAATGGTTGGTACGGGAGGATTGGGGTAAATATTGTCACTGCTCCCTAACTTGCTTATCTAAATAACTTGCCAGTTCCACTTGACTGTATTTCCTTGATAGCTTTACTATCTAGTTGCCCTTTTCTTCCCTTGTGGTAAGGTTGTAACGTCTTTGTGTGTACAGATTATTATAAGTATATATAAATTCTTTATTGGCTTTAATGTACAACATGTAGCCATTGAGTCTGGCCCACATTATAAGTATAAAAAATGTATAATGGAATGATCTTTACTCTGACATCGCATAATGCAGTAGCATTACACAGAAAACTTCAAGACTCATGTCCCGGAGAGTGTGAGCCACAATTATGTAAATAATTAAAAGTTTTGGTACAATGTATCTATTAAGTAAAACCATTTTGTGAATTAGACTATAGTATTTTTTTTTCAAATCGGTAGTTTTCTATTTCGAACGAAATATATTTGTATATGAGTTCACTGATGTATAGAGCGATAAAGAAAAGGCAAAAAGGCTATGACTAATTGGAATCTTATCCATCTTATATTATTTATCACAAGTCCAAATTGTGATAAATAATATAAGTTCTACTATAGGATTTAATGTATGTAGGTAATACTTCTGATGAAATATAGAAGATATCGACTACAGATAAACTCCAAGGGATATCAATATCTGTGTATTTAATATTTAATGCTAAATGTTAGTAAAACAATTAAAACCCACTTGACCTATGTTGCGTTTGACTTTCGAACCTGTACCACTATAACCCACGAAGTTTCTTAATTTTTTAGAGGCTAGGGGAGCCCCAGGAAGGTCGAGAGATCTCACATCGTCGGTTCATGGTTGTTAACAGAATATGTAATTTCCTGTCACAACCGGTTTCGAACCCGGGATCTGCGGCTGACTAACACCGTGCTATACAGTTTTTCGAATGAAAATGATTTAGTATTATTGGCAATCATATTTTTTTTTAACTTTCACTAGACTGAAACTAGCTCACTGTTTCAGGCTACTCAAACACAGGCTACAACGCTCTATGCTCCCAATTAATTACAAAATACTTTATATTAATTTATTAATTGTATAGTAATATTGTATGCCTCCAAGGCATCTGAAAAGAAAATGGCCTCGTGACCTTATATGTTGAACTATTTATTCAGGTACCTCCCGTGTGTTGTTTTTTAACTCAATCTCATGCTATTATGGATCATTCATTCTATTTACTTGTTGTATTGTAAAGATATATTTGTAAATTTAAACAATACATGTTTGAGAAGTCTTTTTTCAAGTTGGTATTTATCTATGACTAATTAGTATCTTTTTATGTTATGTAAACAAAGCGTTATAACTATGAATATTACCTTTTTGGAGGGTAGAAAACGTACTGATCAGCAGCGCTTTTTATTTAAATAATTATTTTTCTTAAATTACATTTACTTTTAACACAGCTCTCGGAAAAGCTGCTAAAGTTCATTTGATAAGTCACCAGAGACATTCCTAAAATCCCTTTCGCACCCTCAAACAATAATTATTATTTCCCGTTTAATTGAAAGTGAAAACTCGTAAGCCGCTAAATATGCTATGTAGGAAGGTGGATGGGATATTATTTATTCATGAAAGCGGGGGCCACACATAGGCGCTCAAAGGAAGGGAGCCATTAGAATTTAAACATAAATGGAATCACTAGTTTGTGTGGCTATCGAAGCATATTATACTCATCAAAACACATAATCGTTTGAGGCTAGGTAGCCACGGGCGCACTGCTCCCCCGTTGGTTATGGCGTTACTCCTCGCTTTGTGGCCGCCTAACGGTTTATAATGCCTAGTGTTACACCATTTGCATCGGGGCTAAATAACACTACCGTGTTGAATAGAACATCGATTCCGGAAATTACAGTGAGGTATCCCTTTCTGCCTTGGAAGGGGGTAGAATACACGGATGCTCTGATAAATTGTTGAGAAACTATTATTTAAAAAAAAGTTTATTTATTGAAATTTACAACCGTATTATAACAATACGGGAGTGAAATGGCTCAGTGGTAGAGCGCTGAGTTGCCATACCGAAGGTCCTGGGTTTATATCCCGCTCGCTGGGAGAATTTTATTTAGTCTATTAGCAGACGGAGATGTATCCTATCGGATCTAGGACCCTCTTGGGGCTCATCAAGCCTTTACAAAGTGGCTAGTGGCCCAAAATAAGAGAATCTGGCGGTTGAGGGTGATCTAGGACAAATCATCTTGCACAACTGCAAAACCTCCAGGAAACAGCACAATATCTATCACGTACTGAGCCTATGTCCCGGTTGTAGTGGTGCAATTTTTTTTTTAAATTATAACAATACACAATTAAATACAATGAATGACACATAATGGGACGGATTAAAGCTAATAGAGGAAATAACCAGTGGTAGTACTCAAATAACAAATTCAACTTAAGAGGTAGCTAGTAGCTAGGTTCAAAAAAGTGGGTTTGAGTGGGAATAAAGTTTGTTATGAAGTAGGTACTACCATTGCCATTATGGATCATTTTATTCGTAAAAAGTAAGGAGCATTGCGGATTTTTAATTTAAGAATTGAAAATAAGTGGATTTCGATGGGTTAGTGGAGCCCCAATGCTCTTCTCCATAATACACAGGTCTTATAATAGTCATGTATATGAGTTTATTGTAATTAATTGTTAGCTTAGAACGTTTGTCTAGTAAGTGTTGAAGTAGCCTAAACGGCTAGCAGTTTATTGTATTTTCAATATAGTATGAAGATTCCAAGTTCAAAGTTTCGGATTTGTTCTAAAGGAGTCAGTGGGATATTATTATTAAATTTATTAAAAACCGGGAAAAGGCACCAACAACTTGAATTATTCAGAGCTTGTTTATTTACTCTATCTTTATAAAAAAAATAGAATAGTAAAAAATAATTCATATTTTTTTAACAACGAAAAGATTCTTTTCTTTCGGTCCTCCAGATCTCACGGTGTTGATTCACTGCTAGCCCAGCACTCTACTGAGCTGTTCCTCTCCCAATTAAAAAACTAAATAACAAATGTTTGATATTTGAACAGTGGTTTAAGACCATTGCTCACGCCTTTTTATTGCATTTTCTGTTTCATTGCAAACAGAACGTGTTGTAATAAATTAAATTTTATTTAAACGGTTCCGAGTTTCCGATAACAGCTGATTACCTCAGCTGATCCGTAAACACGAACATAGTAAACAACAGAAGTCCACTGATGCCACTTTGAATTTCAGAAATAATAAAAACGGGCATTTTATATGAAACTACCTAATATCGAAAGTGGGAATTCAGAAAAAGACAAAACATTGCGTGACTGTGAGAAGAAGTGAAGGAAAGAAAGGAAGGGAAGAAGATAAGAAATGATGAGCGAAAATGAAGGTGTGACAAGTGGAGAAGAAGGCTATAATATTTATCTCCATTAGAAAGCTAGTGGGATGTCATCCCTTAGAGGTGGATGGCGATCGAGTCAAACATTCATGGCCCTGCTCAGTCGAGGTCGCCCATCCACCCCCATCCTCCCCCATCCACCCCCATCCACCCCCATCCTCCCCATCTTATTTCTTCTTACCATTACATTATTTAGGGTTATATTATTTCTTTAGATCTGTTCCGCTTCTTTATTCCTGGCAATAGCTTGCCCTACCTTCTCCACCTCATTCATTTCCTTTTGTGGGTTTTTAGTTCTGCTCTTAGAGCAGGTGCTGCAATATATTATATATTTATTGTTGAAGAACGTTCCCTATATTACTCCATTATACCATGTTCCATTCATTTCGTTTCATTTTTATTTCTATTATGGGCTAGAATGAATTTTTTATTTTATAATAATATAAAAACTTCAATAACTTTAAAAGACTGAGTCGTTTGGCAAAGATCTGGTTAGAGGAGTTCCAGAATCGCTAAACGGTTTGTCGTGCCAATCCTGATGATGATGATGATGATTATTATTAGTTTATTCTCCCAATAGTGTAGTAAGACGTTAAGCAAACAACTCAATCAATCCTTCTTGGGGTTCTTCCTATTCTTCCAATAGGCTTTCATTCTCTCCGAAGAGACCCGTTTACGTTCTTCCGACCACTTCTGTCTGCACTGCTTTTGCTTTGGTTGCTCTGCTGTAACTTCCCACTTGTTGACATTGTGTCTGAAGGTGTCTCTTTCTAAAATGTCCGTTGCACATATGTTTGTGTTTTTGAAGTTCTTTCAAAGTTCGTCCAGCTAAGGTGTTGAATTCTTAAGTGAGCTAACATAATTTGATATTCTTTTTGACATGATGATGATTATTATTATTATGTTCTTTTTCTTTCAAACCGTTGACCTAGGAATAGTTTCAATTTATTTTGCATATTTGCCAGGTTTTTCACTATTTCTGATATTTTCTTCCGTTCTTCTTGTCATTAATTTACTACATATTACCTTTACAATCAATAATTATTATTTCGTTCAGATTTTGCTGTTTCTTTTGTATGTCTTTCTGTTTTATATTAGATGAACTTGAACATCTTATGTATCCAATACATCGAAACATTTACCCATTTTTTTAATTTTGGAGGAAATTAGAAATTTCATTAGTTAATACCGTTTCCTATATTCTCGTTCGATTTTAGTAGAAGGAAATTCGTCTTTATCCTATTGTTTCAGACATTTTTAATACTTTTATATAAACATAATTTTTCAGATTTAATTTCGCATGGTTATTTCTGTTTCTTTATTTTCAAAATCTTCGATAAGACGTTTGTTGTTCAGAAGTATGGTTTCAGTAAACAGTTATTGTAGTATCGGCATCGTGCCTCCTGGATCGCTATGTCTTAATAACTATTTATTTATTATTATTAATCAGCTATTACTCACCCCTTACGATGAAATATCTGTGTTCCAATCAATACATGAAGAAATTTTATAATTTACAAAGAGCGTTTGGGATTTTTTTTTTTATTTTGTTTTAAAGATAAATATTTATAGTCGAATTTATACTTTTAAGGCACATGTAATTATACTACTTATAGAAAGATGTTATCATTATCGGTCTATTTATTTATCTTTTCCCCTCTTCTCACCCTGACTCCTCACCTTGATCTTAAGGATGTCATTTCATTTTAAATTTCTCTAATTTTCACGGAGCCCTTATTTTTAATCCGTCCGTTTTCTATGAAATTTTATGGATTAAGTATCATTTCATCAAGTATAAACGATATATGTTAGTTGAAACAATTATTTCTTGGTGAAATAATTACCAAACTGTACAGATTTCTCATAATCACATTCTCTTTCCCCTACTAAAGCTCACGATTACTTGTATTTTTGAGAGTATTAAAAAGTAACTCAAACCGAAGCGACAACTAGCGGAACTGATACCATTTTTTTTAGTAAATAAAAAAAAACATCACTCAAGATTCTACCTTATCATGTCCTTCTTAATCAAGAGATATTTCTTTTCGTGGCTCGAATGAGCGGACGCCATGAGGTACCCTAAAAAGGATCTCGGATGCAATTAATCTTAGCTATTCTCACCTTTGTCACTCTTTGTTGGTGACTCGAAGGGATAAAGATTGGGCAAAGAAGAGGCTGCCATTAAAGAAGAATCAAGTCCTAATCTCGGATCCCGGCATTAACAGTGATTGATCTGTTTCTGTTCTATCTGATGCTCATCCCAAAGCCCTAAATCAGAGGAAGCGGGAGAATCAACTCCAATCCAAGGCGTCCTTTTCTGATTGACTTCGCCAAATCCCAATGCTCCCTATTCTCTTTTAACGACTTTCTTTTTAAACGGTTCAATTTTTATCTCTGTAGGTGCTATTCAACAAAGTTTCTTTTTTGACACTTTATCTTTGCCTACCCTACGCTCTTGTGTTCAATCTACGAATGACATGGCTAGTTTTGGAATCGCTTGGTAATACCTTTATTCAGAACTTTTGGGGACTCTAGCCTCCATTATTTGCCTCACTAATGTTCATCGAATTCAGGAAAGTTACATTTTTTTTTTTTTTTTTTTAATTTATTTATTGATATTTACAACTGTATAATAAAAAAAATACATCCAGTAAATTGGCTATGTGATACAAAATGACATGAGTAATGGCAAGTTGAGAAACTACCCACTGGTAGTACTCAAATCACTAGTTCAACTAAGAAGGTCACGTGGCCATCTTCTTTTCAGACGCCTCGGGGGATTATCGGGAATCGAAGAGGAAGCTAGGTTTGAAACTAGAGGGTTTGAGTGGGAATGAAGTTTGTTATGAAAGGAAAGATACCGGGTTCGGGCCAAATCAGCAACAAATGGGACATTAAGGTCGTTATAGATGACGGTATTTTTAACAAAATAAGGAGCGTTGAGGATTTTACGAAGGATTTTGGACTGTAGGGATTGGATACGACAGGAATTCGATGGCTTAGTGGAGCCCCAAAGCTCTACTCCGTAAGTCCAAATAGGTCCTATGATGGTCATGTAGATGAGTCTTTTGAAAGTTAATCGGGAGGTTAGAGCGTTTGTCTAGTAAGTGTTGAAGTAGCCTGAAACGTCGAGCAGTTTCTTGTCTTTTCAGTCTAGTATGAGGATTCCAGGTTAATCGTTTGTCGAGGTGCAACCCTAAGTATCGGATCTGTTCTACCTGCACCAGTGGGGTATTATTAAAGCATACTGAAGGGCAGGAAGTCATTGGTTTACGACGTGAGGTAAAAGTGATTTGATGGGATTTTTGAGAATTTATTTTAATTCTCCAATTTTGACACCATTCTTCAAGATCAGTGATATGGGATTGGAGCCTTTGGGATGCAATAACTGGATTGGTGTTGACTGATAATACACATGTATCATCAGCATACGTGGTAAGGATAGTATTAGGATGAGTTGGGATGTCAGCTGTATAAACTGTATAAAGGATTGGGCCAAGGATACTACCTTGAGGAAGTTACATTTTAAATTTATGTCTTATAATTTACAGCATATTCGGATTTTGTGTTAAAATGAAGCTTATCATTGAAGAAAACAACAAAAAAACTACCAATAAAAATGAAAGGCCTTGGGCTCAGTACATGCAAGATACCGTACTGTTTTTAAGAGTACAATTGTGAGTTGTATTATGTGAATGTGAGCACTAAATATGACTATGTAAAAATATAATTATAATATGTCAACAAAGTCTCTTTGGCATTTTCTTCTATTTTTTTAAAAATTCTATAGAAGATTATATGACAAACTGGAGGTAATCATATAGATAAAAATGCTTAAAAAATTTTCGTGAATAGAGCTAAAATTCAGACCAATTGCTCAATGCCTAGAAATTACGAAATGCAGCCTACCATTCTTTGGCAATTTATACAAATCTGCCATATAAGGGACTGGAATTAAAAACTAATAATAAAAAAGCTTCAAATAATTTTATCTGTTAATTAAATTAAATTTTTTTGGTAATTATTTATGGGGAGCGGAGTGGCTCAGTGGTTGAGCACTGAGTTGCCATGCCGGAAATCCTGGTTCAAATCCCGCTGCGGGCAGTTACTTTTATTTAGTCTGTTTGCAGCGGGAGATGGATCATATAGGATCTAGGACCCTCCTGGGGCTCACCCTGCCTCTATAAAATATAATAAAAATAGGGTACCCATAATAAGGGGGAAAACCTGGCGGTTGAGCGTGACCTAGGACAAGCACCTCCTTGCAGAACCGTTGTCCATGAAACAGCACAGTCTCAACCATGTACTGAACCCCCAGACTCGTTCACGGGTCGTAGTGGTACAAGGTTTTTTTTTATTTATCGCTTCGATCGCAGGTTACCGCTTCGAGTTGAGTCAAAACAAGTTTTAAATTCGTTTCTCTTTTAATATTTTTGAAAAATACAAGTTATTATGAGCTTTAATATGGTAAAGAAGTTGTAATTATGGGAAATTATACTTCGGTAATTATTTCATCTATAAATGAACATTTCAACTACAATTATCATTTATAATTCGAAATGTTAGTTGAAACGTTTATTTCTTGATGAAATGGTTACCAAAATCTACTCATTACCCATAATTACATTAAATTTTCATACTAAATCTCACGATAACCTGTATTTTTGAAAAATATTAAAAAGGTAACGAATAAACACTTGAAACTTGTTTGAATCAACTCGAAGCGACAACCTGCGGAACTGATTTCTTTTATTTTTGTTTTTTAAATCTGCAACATTCTTATCTAATATTCCACCTAAAAAGACCTTGAAGCCATTATTTTAATTTACGCATATTATTTTATTGGTTCCATTAATGCTCATTATCCGGTTTGCTCTCAAATTGAATGATTTTACTTATAGAAAAAATTAAGGTATTACGAACTAAAACAGAGGATTTGCCCTAGTATGGCGGCCATGGTGAAGTTTACGACCGTATGGCGGTGGGATCGTACAATGTAAAGGAAAACCCTGAAACACTGTAGTTGGAAGAATAGATTAAAGATGAGAGGAAAGTTCTGACTGAAGAAAGGACGAACTAGAAGAAAGAGCTGACTGGTTGAGATGCACGACCGGTCATGAAGTTTGTTCTCCAACTCCCTACCACCACCCCACGTTACCCCTCCCTTTTTCTTCCCAGGCCACAGGTGATGATTAGTCTGGGGTAAAAAATCCGACCCCGAAGATGTCGGCCATTTTGCTTCTCCACCTTCCTCCATCCCGATTGATCACGATTTATATATATTCTTACATACAGAAATATATTTCTATATATATATATATATATATATATATATATATATATATATATATATATATATATATCTTTCTGGAACTTGTTCAATAAAATTCTTCAGCAAGTTTTATTTGAATATGTGGATCAATAAGTTTTAGTACTCACAGAGTGAGTAATAAATGAATAAGATGAATTTGGAGTACAATGTACTAACATAATTTTTTTTTCTTTTCTCTGTACCACTAAACCCCGTAAAAGATCTGGGATTCAGTAAATGGCAGAGATTGTACTGTTTCTTGGACAACGGTTGTGCAGGGAGTTTATTTGTCCTAGACCAAGGCTCAGTCACAAGACTTGCCGCTGGTAATTGTTGTTACTATGCATTAAAAATGGCTCTTAAAACTGGGCTAATGTCAAAAAGGGCCAAGATCACACTATATAAAACCATTGTCATGCCAATAGCGACATATGGTTGTGAAAGTTGGGTCCTGAATAAAAAATCAGAAAGAATGGTGAATGTCTGGGAGAGAAAAATACTGCGGCGGATTTATGGACCCATTTATGGACCAGGTAACATGGAGGATCCGTAATAACGCAGAACTCCGACAATTTTACAGAGAACCAGACTTAGTGTCTTTTGTAAAAAGAGCTAGATTGAGATGGTTGGGCCATGTGATGAGGATGCAGGAAACAAGAACGCCCAGAAAACTGTTGTTTGGGAAGCTCAGTGGTAGAAGACCTAAAAGAAGGCCCCGTACGAGATGGCTAGAGGATGTAGAGGCCGATCTTCACCAGCTGGGTGTGTGTGAAACAATGTGGACCGAAGTGATTGGTAGGCAGTGGTGGATGAGGCCAAGGTCCTTGTAGGACCCTAGTGCCAAGGAGTGAGTGAGTGAGACCAAGGCTCAACCGCCAGATTTCCCCCCTTATTTTGATACCCACAGTATAAAGGCTGAGGGAGCCCAAGAGGCTGAGGAGCTTATTAGAGATCTCGAAAATACCTTAAAAAATCTAAAAGTTTTATGAAAATTGATTTTATTCATATCATAGAGACTAAAGCAGGCGTAGCTAATCATATAATTAAAAAAAATATTCCACTTATCCCTGTTGAACAGATCCGCTACCTAGGACTCAACTTAGACAAACGTCTAACTTGGAACCCTCACACAAGACTGAAAAGACAAGAAACAGCTCGACGCTTCCGACTACTTCAACACATACTAGACAAACGCTCAAAGCTTCAAATCAATTACAAAAGACTTATTTATGTTACTGTTATAAGACCTATATGGACTTACGGAATTGAACTATGGGGCTCCACCAAACCATCAAATTCCTCTCGTATTCAATCCTTGCAATCCAAAATCCTAAACGCTCCTTATTTTGTCACAAATAAAACCATCCATAATGACCTGAACGTTCCATATGTTACCGATTTAGCCCATTCCAGATACCTATCATTCCATAATAAACTCCAGGCCCATCCAAACCCACTAGTTTCCATCCTTGGTTCCAATTCCATCCCGGACAATCCTCCTAGGCGTCTGAAGAGAAGATGGCCTCGAGACCTTCTATAATAGAAATGTAATTAGAGTGCTGCCAATGGGTAGTGCCTCTACACGTCCTTTCATGCATTTATTTATTCATACAGCATTTGTACTAGATGTATATATTACAGTTGTACAATTCAATAAAATAATTTAAAAAAAAAAAAAAAAAAAAATATTAGTATTTCTTTTTTAAAATTTTCAAGTAATCCTTAGGATTTTTAATATATAATGCAATAATATTGATATCTGATTTTCGGAGCATGTTTGTATGACGGATTGAGCATATCACAACATCTATTATACATAATGAAAAATAGAAATCATATATTTTGATCCAAATGATAAAAAAGCTACTATTTTATTGAATTAGAAAATCATTCTTCATCTGTAATTCGAAAATCAATGTACTTTTTAAAGTATTAAGATTAATCAAAATAAAATTAACTTATAATAATGAGACGAGTTACCCATTTTTTTGTAATTTAGCTGACAGGTGTGTTCAACGAAACAATAATAATAATTGTATAACAATATAAATAAAAACGAAACAATAATGATAATAGTAAGGCTTAGGGAACCCAAAGGCTCGATACTGATAACCGATTTCAGCTAATCAACTTATTTCTTTTATTAATTTGTTTATTATCCTAGGCAAAACTATATAATACTACAAATACTTGTACTCATTCATTCTCACCGATGATATAGACACTATTATAGATAATAATTCCAATCAAATTTAAATGCAAGATGATAAATCTCGTAAATAATTTGAATTATTTTTTAAAATTATGAATAGATAATCAAACATTATCAAGTAATTATGTGGCTTAGCACCATATTTTTTTGTATAAAAAGAAATAATTTCTAGAAAATATATTACTAATTTTTCTTAATGGGGAAGATTGGACTTACTGCTATCCAACAAAAACATATTAAATTATATGTATCGTTATCTTCATACTTGCTGGTGGTGCAAATATTGTAAACTCAGTAAAGGAGATTAGACAAATCTAGTAAAAACAAATTAATAATAATTAATTAGGATTATTAAATTTTTTTATAAACAGGCGATTAAACCCTATGAAGCACCCTAGTAATTCTACTATAATTATCATCATGTATTTATATATTCGGTAAATAAAATATAGTCTACGGATACAGTAATAGGGAGTATAATTCCGATACAAAAATCTTAGCTGCCAGCAATGTAAAAAATATAATAAATAATAAAACAAAAAAAAATTGGATGAGCGGCGAGGCAATTCGCTAGAAACATCTCTATCGAAAAGAATTGCTCGGAAGAGAAGAGAAGGCTATATGGGGGTGGGATCAGAGCGCGCTGGCAACTTTGAGGAATTTATTAGAGATGGTCTGGGTCCACCTGAGGCCCGCCATTTATTATCTTTGTCTTCAACAACGTTCCTGGCACGTAACCCTTCGGATTCCTCCTTGCGGTATTCTTCCATCTTCCTTCTTCCCTGTTCCTTACTCCTTGCCATTCTTCCTTCTCCCTAACGGCTCCTTCAGGACGCCCCAATCATCTTTTACTTCTTTCGATACTTGCCTTCTACCTGTCCAATCATCCCTTCAGTTCCAATCTGGAAATAACAAAACCGCTATCTCGTATTTATTGGAAATTGGGCTAGGACCTATAGGAACTGCTTTTATTGTTCCAATACAACGATAGTATTTTGGAAATAAAATCGGGTTAGTATGAAAGGAAAAATACGTCATTTTTTATGGACGTCAAGAAATTATTTATTATTGTGAAAGTAATCCTTGGGGCATACATTTTTTAATTTAAAGATTTAACTTATTTAAAGTTTCTATTATTTAAGTTAAATAATGATACACTAAGAGGTGTAGAGAAGGTTCTAGAATAGTTCAGCACTGACCTGATGTGACCCTGCAATTTGGGCCCTCTGGGTTGAATAGTAAGGGCCCCATCTCGTCCAGATAGCTCGGCCCCTATTCAACTCTAACCCTCTCTCTCTCTCTCTCTCTCTCTCTCTCTCTCTCTCTCTCTCTCTCTCTCTCTCTCTCTCTCTCTCTCTCTCTCTCTCTCCTCTCTCCTTCTCACTCACTCTCTCTCTCTCTCTAAAATGCGCTCACCTTCTTCGTTCCCCTTCTGCCTCTGATTAATGCACCTAATCATCTTCCAACTTGACCATGTTTCTCAAAACTGCTAGGAGTGGAAGATGTAGCTTCTCTTGATTTGATTGGCTAGCTGATATATCAGATAATAGGTTTGTTTACGGTAGAAAAGAAACCTTCCCTTGATGGGATATGGTACCTTCTCTCTATGGTGTGAGTGGACTGTATATTATTTAAATTGGTTGAAATGAATGAAAAGGCAATCTTAGTAAACTCTACAATATTTTTAACAGTGTTGCATTTCTAAGGAGAGCAGAGTGGCTTAGTGGTAAAGCACTGAGTAGCTGTGCCGATAATCCTTGGTTCAAATCTCGCTCGCTGGCAGACTTTTATTTAATCTATTAGCGGTCGGATATAGATCCTATGGGATCTAGGACCCTACTGGTGCTCACCTAGCCATTTAATTTGGTACCCATAATAATGGGAAAAATCTGGGGGTCGAGCGCAATCTAGCACAAGTTACCTCCCTGTACAACCGTTGTCCATTAAACAGTACAGACTACCCCAGGTCCTTCATAGGTTGTAGTCGTACAGGTTTTTTTGTACATTACTGAAGATAAAATTATCGACAAATAAATTATAATTAGTTGAGTGTGACACTTCGTTATAGCATTCTCAATTTATAACCTGTCCGATACAACACTCGTTATTGGTTTCGCCACAGAATGCTGATCGAGTAATGTATTAATTAATTTTGTCAAGGCTTAATGAATGTGAGATTGGATAACAATACGGCCTGAATGCTAAACACGTATTGAGCGAATATTAAATTCGCGTTCATTTTATTGAGATTTATGATTAATTTTCGAGTAGTAAGGTTCTGGGAGTTTCCTATCACATTTTACTAATATAGTTTATGTATCATATATTATTTGTTTCAATTTAAGGGTGTTTTACAACACCATTCGATTGTTACATTCTTCCTCTTCGATTTTTGAAGTATTAATGTCCATACGTCAGCTATGAATTGCTTTTGAAATGGTTAAACTAAAATATTAAATTTTAAAATTTTATTAGAACAAAAAAAAATACAGGGAAATAACATTAACCGTTAACCAGATTCTTTTCGATTTACGGATTTTTACGTTATAATAATTATTTTATGTTTCTTTTTGAGTTTTTTCTCATTTTTATTAGTTTACAGTTTTTCTTAACTTTTTTTTTAGTGGCATTATGCAGGAATAACGTTGCTTATACGATTCTAAAAGAAAATTAAAAATATTGGATATAGCTGTGAAGTACAGTATTCAAGTAGAGTTTGCCTTCTTATAATTAGACAGTTTCTAATTTTGATCGGACGAGTATTAAAAAAAAAAAAAAAAACCTGTACCACTACAACCCATGAAGGGTCTGGGGTTCAGTACATGGTAGAGACTGTACTGTTTCATGGACAACGGTTAAGAGTATATAATTTTATATATTTGTTATATTATCATAAATTGTGATAAATTAGTGACGAAACAAAATTAACAAGTCAATGATTAACTTTGAAGGTAGATGAACAAAATTAAAACCTTTCATTATTTCTTATATTATACTTTAGTAAATAATTGTAATTAATAATGTCAAACTTGATTGAAATGTTTACCCAATAGTTTTAATTAATGCTGAACAAGAATATACTGTGAAAAAAATAATATAAGGACGTAAAAATATGTACCGTATGGACTGATGATGTATGACTGCAAATATAATTATTCTTAAATATGAGAACAACTTCGTTCTATTTACCCAATAATTTTACTACTAAAAGGGCATATTTCGAATCAGATGAACCCGAAAACTCAACGCATTATATTTCTATAACCATCAAAACCATCTAAAATAATTCCATGATTACAATTATATAGTTTAAAGAACATTGAGAATACGCATAAAACTGTATACAGTACAGATAGTTTTTTTTTTATTTATATTGTTTTATCTTTATAACTTATAAGTATGACTTTCAATACTTAGACAATATTATACACATTTGCCTAACGGAAGGACGTCAATAAACACACGCGCTAGAGATTAAATACCCACGCGAGATGATAAACACGAGGAAGTATAGGATCTAGCAGCAACCCTTGTATTAATCCCATAATTCAGGAAAGGAGACCTCATCAAACTTCCAACTCCTTCCTTATCTTCTTCTAATGGTGACGCCAGTGGTAGCCATATCGTCGATCTAACATTCACGAAGATTATTTTGATAACTTAAATAAAGAGTACGTTTGTAAACGAAGAATTTGTATTTTTTTATTTGTATTTTTTGTAAGTACTTAGTAAAGATTACATCGCGAAAGTTTAAATTTGTTAAAAAGGTTATTCAATTATTAATAAACAAATCCGATACTTAGGGTTACATTATGATAAACGTTTCATTTCGAAATATTCGCTTATATGTGAGTGCTCCAATATAAAAATTCATTTGATTTTTAACTCTTAGCTTTACCTACAAATTAAACTAAAATTGTACTAAAATTGAGGCTAGAATTGCACATGGCACGGAGGTAATGGAAGAGGAGGGTGAATAATTGTTGCTAGGTGGAAGGACAATTGATCTTACAATCTGTTGCTGGCCTCAGCCTAATTGAGAAAACATGTAATTGTTGTTGTTCCCCTACAGGCCTTCTTGATTGATGGCTCTTGCTTCTAGAGGCGGCTCCAACCTTCTCTCTCTATAGCCTCTCTCATAATTTATTTATTCTGTCGGTGCTACAGGATAAATAAACCCATGAGCCTCGTACTTCTTAAGGGGATAACCTCAGTTGATTCGTTCTAAGCCTTAGAAAATAGATGTTATAAAACTTAGAGAGTGTACTGTTTCAAGGACAAGGATTGTGCAGGGTGGTGATTTTTCCTAGAACAAGCTCGACCGACAGATTTTCCCTCCTTATTTTGGGTACCCACTTAATAGAAACTGCTAGAGCCCCAGGAGGGTCCGAGATCCTGTATCCATCTTCGGTTGCTAACCGACTAAATAAAACTCTTGCCTGGTGAGCGATTCGAACCAGGATTTTCGGCATGGGAATTCAGTGCTCTACCACTCAGCCACTCCGCTCCCTGAGGAGAAGTTGATTATCAGTTTTAATATGGTCATAGATCTCTGATAAGTATTGCCTTCAATGTGGCAGATTGTATTTATTTCTATCAAAATAAAACAAAACATATCAAAATAAAAAATACTGGATGGTTGGTGGATTTTTTTTACATTTAAGACTCAAAATATTTGAGCTGTTACGTTTGATTATTCTTTTGTATATTTTAATGTTTATTATTTGATAATAAAATGTACAATTGTATCTAAAATGTAGAATGAAGTGAAATATGATTAAGACATTTTCTCATAATATATAAATAGTCACATAAATAATCAAATATAGATTATTGTTATCTATAAAATTATTTTCAACTATTGTGTGAACAGATATATATTAAAATAATAAACGTAGCGATGCAGATAAGAATATATATATATATATATATATATATATATATATATATATATATATATATATATATTGGTTTCTACTTATCTTGACTGTTGTGGAAATATATTGTTTATGGTTCTTGAGTTTCAGTCAGTTATTTCAATGATGAATATGAGACTAACCTAGTCTCGAAACGTCGCCTAAGAAGTTGAAATAACTGACTGAAACTCAAGAACCATAAACAATATATATATATAAATAAAGTTAGATATGAAATTACATTTGTTTTTATTGTACCATCTATTACTATTGGATCTTCGGTTTTGTTCGAATAAATTTACTGTGGGATATAAAGACGTGGATAATTTTTCAGCTGTATTATTGTCCCCTTCGATGCACTGAAATATTTTACTGTTCCCCCATTTTTTTTCTTTTTTATTTTACGACCCAAGCACATAAAACCACTGTGTTGTTACAATGAGGTCATCTTAAAGTAAACCTCAATCCTGTCGTAAAGAACTATAAATATATTTTACTTCCGCGATTCCTCCAACTTTAGAAAATATATGTGAGTATTTGTTATCATTTTTTATTTCTAATTATTGGTTTATATTTCTAAATCCATTTTCCCCGTCCTGTTTAGCTTTAATGGGGGTAGAGAAGGAGGTTAATTCTTTAAAACTATAAGATTCAAACAAGATTTTTATTATTTATTTAAAAATAAGCTATAACTAATTTAAATATTGTAATAATAAATCTTCGTTGCCGTTTTAAATTCCCTAATTTTTTTCTAATTTCGAAGCTAAAGTATTGCACTGGTCTTATTCCTAATTCAGAATTCAGAATTTGAAGTCTTTATATGTTTTCGAAATTAGGTTATATAATTGATTAAAAGTTATATAAATATTTTTATAATAATTTTTATTTTATTTTTTTATAATTACTTTTTTTTAAAAGAAACTTTATTTTCGTTATTTGTATATTAATAACAAAAAAGTACATACCGATTCTTGAAAGATTTGATTGTAAAAAATAAAATGATGACTTATTATAACTTTAATTAGAAATAGAATTTAACTTAATTTCCTTTTTAAATAAAACCTGTACCATTGCAACCCGTGAAAGGGTCTAGGGTTAAGTACGTGGTAGAGACTGTACTGTTTCATGGACAACGGTTCTGCAAGGAGCTGACTTGTCCTAGGTCACGCTCAACCGCCAGATTTTCCACCTTATTTTGGGTACCCTATATTTATAATTTTTTATAGAGGCTGGGTGAGCCCCAGGAAGGTCCTATTTCCTATATGATCCATCTCCGGCTGCAAACAGACTAAATAAAAGTACTGCCTCCAGCGGGATTTGAACCAGAATTTCTGGCATGGCAGCTCAGTGCTCTACCACTGAGCCACTCCGTTCCCTTCTTTTTTAAATGCAAAAATCAAAGTATAATTTCAAAAACGTTGTTATAAACTGTAATGCAACCTCATTATTAATTGTAGTAACAATTACAGTAGTTTTGATTATCCTACATAATAATATTCAATACTATTCTTGCCAAATATTTCCTATGTTCTGAGAGATGTGCATTCAAATAGCAGTTACTAGAAATGGTTCTAAAATTTAATATGCAAGTTCCGTATCAATTGAAATAATGATGAACCTAGTTCATAATCATTTCATATCGTTATACTACATAATGCTATTTAATTCTAGTTGTGCTAAAAAATTACCACAGAATGTGAGATATGCTTTCAAAAATAGTTTAAAAAAAAGAGATTATAACATTTTATAAATAATTTATTATAATTATGATTATCATACATAATAATATTTAATAATAGTTATAAGAAATATTTGCCATGTGAGATTTCCTTTAAATAGACATTTCTAAAAAATAATAAAATTTAATGGAAGCTTCATAATTATTTAAATAAAAATGATCATAATTATGATTATTCTATAAAATTATTTTTAGTGATAGCTCAAGGAAATTTTTTTCCACACCTTGTGAGACGTACTCGCAAGAAAAATTTCCAAATATTGATAATAAAATTTAATGCTTGTTCTGTATTAATTGCAATAATAGTTATCATAATTACAGTTATGCATCATTTAATAATTGTTATGCCAAGTATTTGCCACATATTGTGAGATATGCTTTCAAAAATAGTTTAAAAAAAAGAGATTATAACATTTTATAAATAATTTATTATAATTATGATTATCATACATAATAATATTTAATAATAGTTATAAGAAATATTTGCCATGTGAGATTTCCTTTAAATAGACATTTCTAAAAAATAATAAAATTTAATGGAAGCTTCATAATTATTTAAATAAAAATGATCATAATTATGATTATTCTATAAAATTATTTTTAGTGATAGCTCAAGGAAATTTTTTTCCACACCTTGTGAGACGTACTCGCAAGAAAAATTTCCAAATATTGATAATAAAATTTAATGCTTGTTCTGTATTAATTGCAATAATAGTTATCATAATTACAGTTATGCATCATTTAATAATTGTTATGCCAAGTATTTGCCACATATTGTGAGATATGCTTTCAGGAATTGTTTATAAATAGTGATAATAAAATTTATGATAATTATTCATAATTATGATTACACTACGTAATAGTATTTCTAGGTAAATCTGCCAACTGCTTTGCAACATCTTGTGCGATGTCCGTTCTAAAAATTGATAACAAAATTTTAAGCAAGCTCCTAACATTATTTAATAATAGCAAATATTTTCCTCATAATAAGAGATGTGTTTCCAAGGACTCCTTACTTGTAGCTGGTTTGGCAGACCTGCTCCTAAAATAAAATATATTTTTTTTCTTTTCCAGAGAAACAATCAGCATTGGCCGGTTGTTCTCAATGGCTGGACTCTGGCCAGAAATATTTGGCTTCGATAGATATAGTTCTTTCATTGAAATCTTTAGGACTGTTGCTTAAAAAAATCAAAATAACTGATCTAATAATAATTTTATTTATCCTTGTTGTTGAATGGTGTCGAAAACGGAAATACTCCATTTGTGAGTCATTATCTCACAATAAGTTAGCAAATTAGCAAATTCATACATTTGAATTCATACTTCTAAAATCAATTTATAAAAATGGAATTTATACATGTGTTGAATAATGCATTAATTTAATTTATCCGTCATTTTTTAATGAATCAACTAATAAATCCAGTAAATTTATTAATGAAAAGTAATTCGAATGCATGGTTTAGTACACGTTAAAATTATCGTATGCATCCTGTATCGTGTATATGACAGCTGATACGAAGAGAAGCAGGTATGCCATGTAAGGTACAACAGTACTTGGGCGAAGCAAGCTATAACATACCAGAGAGTATTCATGTTATGTTGAATATGTTATCTGCAGTAGCATTGTATACTAGGATACAAACAGAAACTATGCCGTAGTGGATAGATCTGGTTCATCCAAATGTTCTTGGAGTGAGGAAGGTATAGTGGTATATCTTGTTTTATTAAAACCAAAACAAGAACTCTTCATGAATGAAAGATAAAAATATTTACAACTGTATTAAAAAATACATCCAGTAAATAGGCTATGTGATACATAATGACATGAGTTAATGGCAAGTAGAGAAACTACCCACTGGTAGTACTCAAATCACTACTTCAACTAAGAAGGATACGTGGCCATCTTCTTTTCAGACGCCTCGGAGGATTATCGGGAATTGAAGAGGAAGCTAGGTTTGAAACTAGAGGGTTTGAGTGGGATTGAAGTTTGTTATGAAAGGATAGATACCGGGTTCGGGTCAAATCAACAACAAATGGGACATTAAGGTCGTTATGAATGACTTTATTCTTAACAAAATAAGGAGCGTTGAGGATTTTACGAAGGATTTTGGATTGAAGGGATTGGATACTAGAGGAATTTGATGGCTTAGTGGAGCCCCAAAGCTCTACTCCGTAAGTCCAAATAGGTCGTATGATGGTCATGTAGATGAGTCTTTTGTAGTTAATTGGGAGGTTTAAAGCGTTTGTCTAGTAAGTGTTGAAGTAGCCTGAAACGTCGAGCGGTTTCTTGTCTTTTCAGTCAAGAATGTACTATGGGGATTCCAGGTTAATCGTTAGGTGCAACCCTAAGTATCGGATCTGTTCTACAGGCACCAGTGGGGTATTATTAAAGGATACTGAAGGGCAGGAAGTCATTGGTTTACGACTTAAGGTAAAAGTGATTTGATGGGATTTTTGAGAATTTATTTTAATTCTCCAGTTTTGACACCATTCTTCAAGATCAGTGATATGGGATTGGAGGCTTTGGGATGCAGTAACTGGATTGGAGTTGACTGATAATACACATGTATCATCAGCATACGTGGTAAGGATAGTGTTAGGATGAGTTGGGATGTCAGCTGTATAAACTCTATAAAGGATTGGGCCAAGGATACTACCTTGAGGAAAAATTAAATTTAATACAGAAATTTAAATAGACTATTAACAAAATTAACATGAAAAACGGCTAGGAAAAAGTTTAATCACGCACAAACAAATAACTCAAATGAAATGAATGATAGAGAGGTGATACGAGATGAGGAGGTTGGTTCCACGGGTATCTTTTAGGTCAAAAATAGTTTAGGAACATTATGGTATAAAGAATATAGAATAGTAAGATCGTTAATTTTTGACGTAATAAGGATCTAAAGTTATTTTTATGATTAATATATATTGAACCTTAAATATAAATTTAGCCGTTTAGATGCTGTCAATGATTATATCAATATAGCCAAAGTTCTGTTGAGGAGACAAAGGATTGTTGTAGGGGATTTGACGCGGCTGACAGAACAAAAGACAGCATGTCCTGGTCCTCCATCTAGCCATGTCCTGGCCAGGAACTGGTCTCATCGATCCTCAGGTGTATCTCTTTCCGACACAACTCGAGGATGTTAGCCAACTAGATTCGATATCGCTCTCATTTCCAATCACGTTCCCAACATGAATAAACTGACGGGGCGGTTCTATGTGACATTCTGTCGAGTTGGCTCAGGGATTTCGGGATGTGCTGGGAAGGTAAATGTAGGAATGAGAAATATAAAACAAAATATTCTTATAATTTTTTATCAATTTCTTTAAACTAAACTACAATAAACGTTCTATTATATTCGAAAACATTTGGAACAAAATACTACAATTCTTTCAGACTGAATTACAAATGCAAATAGGAATCATTGTCGACAAACTGTATGTTGGCGGAGTAATTAAATTTTCAAGATAATTAAAAAAAACCTTTACAACTACAACCGTTGAAAGTGTATGGGCTTACGTAAATTGTAGAGACTGTACTGTTTCTTGGACAACTGTTTTGCATAGAGGTTATTTGACCTAAAGCACTCTTAACCGCCAAATTTCCTCATCAAATTCACTGACACAGATAAAATTTCCCCAATACATTGCTACGTTTTAAAAAATAATAATGATTAATTCTATTGATCCCTACAATTAATCTATTTTCTAGAAAAATGTCTGCTTTTAAATTCATTTCATTAAAGAGCTATTTATCTCATTTATTTATTTATGTTTGGATGCCATGAGAATTTTTGAAGATAATTTTTCAAACTTATAATTTATTGTAGTGTCCTAAATTTGTCTTAAATTGGATTTTTTTCCAGAAGTGGCTTGTGTTTTTACCAATTTACAAATTATTCATGTTAATAGATCTATGGTGAGGGGAGTGGAGTGGCTCAGTGGTAGAGCACTAATTTGCAGTGCCGAAGATCTTGAGTTTAAATCCATCAACTGGTAGATCTTCTTTATTCTGTTGGAAAAGCCAAGGATGGATTCTTTGGAATCTAATGCCATCCTGGAGCTGTCCCAGCCTCTATAAAGTCGGTAACGAAAATACATATCAGGAAAATTCTGGTGGTTGAGCGTGATATGGGACGTATCGCAAAGGACAACAGATGTCCAAGAAACTGTACAGTACCCCATACAGAAAGTATGGTAAATAAGGAATTATCAACAGTTAAATCATTAAAACAGATATAATTTATAGATATTATTTTGGATACTATTACTAGATATGTTGTGAAATTAATGACAATAATTAAGATTAAGCCTTGCTATAGAACACATAAATAATTAAATTGAAACTTATCTGTATTTAAAACGTGTAGTTATAGGTTCTTCGCCAGTCACATCTATTTGTAAGGGCACCTCCCGTTTCTTTCATCTTCGGACTCTACTGCAAGCCATCATCTGTCCACTTCCGCGTCTTTTCAGGACTGTCTTTTTTCTCTTTCCTTTTGTCCACAGATATCTCTCTCTCTCCTAGATTCTATTGCTTCCTGCCTACGTACCGGTTTGCATGAAACCTACCTACTCATCTCGTGTAACCTCTTTTTATCACTCGTCTCTCATTTCAGTTATTTCTGTGTAAATTATTAAATTGTTTTCTGTTTTTTTTATTTTTTTTTTATCGTTTATACCTGGCTGTATCGTTTGGTAATTTAGTTTTGTGTTTTTGTCATATGTTTTATTATTGCCTATTTAAAATGAACAAAATAACTCTTTAGGAATAGCTGTCTTGAAAAGAAGCAGCTGCGAAATTTTTCCTGAAGTTCGGAATAATACCAAGCTTCTTATTTAATTATGTGAAAAAGGTTATCAAATGAATTTTGACAAATATAGAAATGGAGATGTTTTCGTTAAAATGTATGGAAAACATTTATATAAGAACAAGGTATAACTACAGGGGATATAATAAATAAGTTTATTATTTCAATTTATTATTACATTATTACTAGAATAAGTTTCTTAACCCTCCTAATACCGTGTGAAAGGGTCCCAGGAAGACCCCATCTTTTTCAGCCATCAGCTACTATGATATCATCCATGTAAGAGTCATTGCTTATAATTCTGATAGAATTGGACTGTAGAAAAGTAATAGCAATCATTTTTGAACTATCAAAATGTTTAATTTTATTTATTTTGAAAATAACTCGTTTTAATGAACAACAAACATGTTCCAAGAGAACCTAAATTACCTGTTTGAAATGAATGGATGAATATGTTGTGATTCTATGCTCTTTGGAAATATATTTATTGCAAACATTACAAGCAAGGTGTATTTTTTTCTTGAGCATAAGTAATAACTTGCCCTTTTTTCAGGTTACCTTTTCTGAATCATGGGTGCAGCGAATTTTTTTCCGGGTTCAAATAAAAAAAAATTGTTGTTGATAAGCCTTTTTCAATCCCATGTGTAGATCAATCAGATTCCTAAAAAGTGCGAAAGGCAACCTTTTAGTTTGCCGCTGACAGGTATAGTCACTTATCATTCTGTCAAAATTGTCCACTCCTCATTTCGTGTCATTGTAATGGGCGATGATGTCAGGCTTTTTCTCAATATAATTTTTGAGGATGTTTCCGCTGTGATAGTAAGCAAATGACAGAATTTCTGCAAGTAGAGTTCGGAAAAATCTAGCCCCCACCCCCACCCTTTCTCTCTTTCGTTTAGTAGGTACCTAACTCACCTGAGAAATATCCAGGAGCTGACGCATCAAATAATTCATAGATTCTGAACAAAGGGTGCAAAAGAGAAAATAAGAGATTGAATTCCAACGAAAGATTTGATGTTCTTCTTGAACGATATCCAGGAAATATTTACTATAATAATATATTACATATTCACGGCTGCAATAGGGTCCCACACCGGCAAACTGACACTTTAAATGCAAATATTCTTCTAGGAAATTATATAAAAAGCCTGAAAAGGCCCAGTCTGTGACTTTGGCGATCTGAAATAAGGCTAACAGTAACTACCTGGTGGGGTCGTTCCGAGACCCCATCCTCGTTTTTTGAACAAAAATTAATCCACAGTGATTTATTTTGAGCATGAAATTCGTTAAAGCTCTACTCTTCGTGTTACATATAGTCTAAGGATAAATGTCCTAGACCCTCGTGAGCATAACTTTGTTTTTGACTTAAGGAGAGTCAAAAATATGAGCTTGGGGTCGTTAACGACCCCACCCGGTATTAGGAGGATTAATATAACATTTTGTATATTTAAATTTCCATTAACAATGAATAAGAAGATAGGTGTTATCAGTATCAGAATTATCAGAGGTCGGGTTATAAACAATGACGGGTAACACTCCCTGGGTACCGGCTAATACACAAGTACCTAATCATTTTCCTAATTCTCTTTTACTTTTTCTATTACAGTTAATATTCATACTTACTATTTCTGAACCCCAACATGGCTTCTACTTATGGATATTAATATCAACTTTATATTAGATACTTGATCGGCTTGCTTATATAATTTTATAATGAGGCAAGCAGAATAATGGTTTAAACAATTCGATATATTTTATACAATGATTCGAATCCATGACAGGGATTACTTTAAGTTCTTCCTTAGAAGGACGTCAAGAATTCATCTCTATTCAACCATTGCTAATTAAACTGGAGGATACTGCTCACCCAGCTTCTTGTTATATAGCACCATTCTCCTCGTCCCATCTAATTTCAACTTCTTGATCATATTGCTAATGATACTAAGGGCAATTCCACTTCTTTTAGTTTAATAAAAAGAAAATTGGAGCCGGTCCCTGGAATGATATAAAATGACACAATTCTAATTAGCTTCACCGCCTTAAACCATGTCTAGTCTTGTTTCTTCTTTGTTATAAAAATTTGAAGTAGCTGGTTCCTTTCCTGTTATCTTCAAACAGTTTTCATCCGCTTCATTATTTTTATTGTGATCATGAATATTTTTTCTAATTTAAGTTTTTTAATATTATACAAGATTATTATATCGGAGCTTCAACCCGGAGGATAGAAATAATCATAACCAATTTAAGTAATTCTGATACATTTTCAGAAGTCGTTTTGAAGCCTTACAGTTTTATTATCGACTGCGCAACCGTTGTCTGAATATCTGTGCAGTCTCTGCCATTATAACCCAAACCATTCAGGGCTCCTGGTGGCTTAGTTATTTTATTTATTACTATTCAATTTAAATTTAACAGATGTGAAATTTAACAGTGCTGAATTATCAAGATTTCAAATTACAGTTACACTAATGGCCGAGATGTTTTTTAAAATAGTTTTGTTTCTGAAGGTTTTGGATTCCTCATTCATATCCACTGTATATTTCTAGTGACAGATTGTATATATGAATGTTTTTTTATTTTTCAATTTCAGAATTCAACTATTCTGATTAAATCTGAGAATCGTTAGATTTTTTAACGTAAATGCAGAGTAGGAATTTGACATTTTTGTAATAAAAGTATTTAATTGCTCTAATCTCTTTGCAGTTATTACCTGATCACACAAAAAGTGGTACAATAATTAAAGAAAATAATAGAGTTTTGTCAAATATTATATTAACATGAAACGCTAAACTTCTTAAATTTGATACCCCAGGCACGTATCTATTAATATAAAATATACTATATTTAGGTTATAATTGACAAATAATAAGTGTTACTTTACTTGTATTTGTTAAGAAATTTTGGTCCGAAAATGAATTAAAATACAAACATTTATTTTTAAATCTAATATTTTACCATTTACAGCGATAGGTATAATATAGGTTTAAATGCAGTTGAGGGAGAGAAAGAGTGATTTCGATTGAAAATTCGATCTCTTCTGTTTTTTTAAACAAAGTTCGAAGTGTTATTTTTCTTGTTTATTTTGATTTTTTCATAAACTACTTTCGAGGCATTGTATATATATATTTTTTTTTAAATAACTGGATGACGTCTGAGATCCAAGCTGATATATTTGTCTCTATAGTGAGTAGAGCTGTTTCATTGAATGACTGGTATGTAAGAAGGAGGGAGGGGAATACGAAGCCTCCCGAAGAAGGCAGACAATATCGTGCAGATCTTCCCCGCATTGTAAATATCATAACGGCCTCATCTCCGGTTTTCTAATATCAGCTCCTTGTAACAAAAGCGTTCTTATCACGAGGAGTCCAGATTAGTAACTTGATGCAGCCTGAGGTGGGATGCCATCGATATTATCATGTTATTATCCCTGGTGAGGGAAGGGGGGGGGGCTCAGTGGCACTGAGTTACCGTGCCGAAGGTCGCTGATTCTGGCAGTTAATTTATTTAATCTGATAACTACCACGGATGGATCTTGTGTGACCTCTAGAACCTCCTGGGGTTCACCCATCCACTATAAACTAGGTACCCTTAATAGATATTGATCGTGATCTAGAACAAGTCACCTCCCTGCACAACCGTTCTCCTAAAACATAACAGTCTCTACCACGTACTGAACCCTAGACCTTTATGGATTGTAGTGATACTGATTTAACATGCTTTATAAACGCCGTTGTATTGTTTTATTTTTATATCTAGAACCTAAAGCATTATAGTTTTTTATTATTATATAATAATCATATCACGCGTTAATTTTCTTATAAATTCTTTCAATTGAATTATGCTAATAGGAGAATGTTAATAATTTCTGGCATTCTTTCATAATTCTTTAATGTCATGATTTTCCGGAAGTTCATTATTGCCTGTGTTGCGATGATATTTAACAGGAGATACGTTGTTATTTTCAGCCTGTCAATTTTAATCTTAAATAACCTAACGTTTTGCGGTAAATAGGTAATGTAACTTGTTTGCTGGATTTAGTCTTTCCCATGATAACAGTTACATTTTTTTTTTTAGGGTCTTACCACAATGGTCTCTTCATCATATCTCTTTCGTTCTTTCTCGGTGATTTTGTTTCTTTTGTTTTCTCTCCTGCGCCCAAGGAGGACATGGACCATCCCGAAGTGCCTGCCTAAGTGAAGAACGCCCTCCAATACCATTCGGAGAGACCTCGAACTATTCGATGTCCGTTTTGGTTTCGTTTTCGGCTTTTTAAGATAAGTGAGTACACTTTTTTGTCACTCTGCTCGGGTCCATTCTTTGTAGGTGCCCATGATACTGAATTCGGCGTTTTCTCATTGCATCTGTAATTTTCTCTGGGCTCTTTTAGTCTATTTTATTATTATATTGTAGCATTATCTATAGTGGTCTTATTTTATGTATGTTCTCCTCTATAACGACGTTTTTATTTATTTATATTTATTGCTTAGTGTATTGGTATTAAACAATATTGTCATCGTAAACTGTGACTTAACTTTTTTTATATATTTATTATTTAGAGTTTTGTTATTTCCGGATTCCTCTATTCATTTCACCAATTTTAAGATAACGATAGTGATTCTTCTACTACGATCAGTAGGTTTGGTGGAATCTGAGGTGAAGAAAACAGAAAAGAAATGGTATATATTTGTATTAAAATGTAGTTTTATTTATAAGATTTTACTTATATAATGGTCTCAATCTTCTTGATTTATATTATTTAATAGAGAAGAAAAAACCACATTCCAGTCAATAATTGTTATTTAAACTCTACAAATGATTAAAAAAAAAAGTTTCGACTTTATTTGTCATTCTCAATTTCAGCAATTCCTCATACAACTTCATTTAAATTTATAAGTCCAAATCATTACTTAAGGTCAAACATTATTTCAAAGTTAAAAAGTTAAAAATGTATATAAAACCCTGGAACTTGTCTATCTTCCATGACCTATTATATTCATGACCAATGAAGATAGACAAGTTCCAGGATTTTATATAAAGTTTTAACCTTTTAACTTTGAAATAATGTTTGACCTTAAGTAATGATTTGAACTTATAAATTTAAATGAAGTTGTATGGGGAATTGCTGAAATTGAGAATGACAAATAAATTTTGAAACGTTTTTTTTAATCATTTGTAGAGTTTAAATAATAATTATTGGCTGGAATATGGTTTTTTCTTCTCTATTAAATTATATAAATTAAAATGTCATTAAACTATTTGAACGGCTCTATTTGATAATATCCTTGCAGAATACTAATACAAATAATAACTATCTAAAAGGATAGTATGTAGGAGGGGGAGATACGTGATCGGAAGGAAGAAAGGAGAGATTGGAGAGTGATAGAGAGATAGATAGAGAGAGAGAGAGAGAGAGAGAGAGAAACAGAGAGAGAGAAAGAGAGAGAGATAGTGAGAGTGAGTGAGTCTAGTTCCAAAGTAGGCCTGGTCAGTCTTTAATTAGTCTAGTTTACCTTTTCCCTCCTCCAACTTCAATCTTCTCACTAATTATCTGCTCTGTCCTCTAATCCTCCTCTCAGCACCTGGTTTAGTAATAATAATAATAAAACAATACAGTTAACAACCTGTTAATTTAATAGAATTATCATCACTGAAATATGAAATTGCTATTAAAGAAAAAAATATGAAAATTCAGAAATTGAATAGAATGAATGAACTAAAGATATTTTTTAAACAGATTTTTTATTAATTTAAGAATGATTTCAGAATTAATTATATTAATATTAATTTATGGTGTGGATATCATTGTGTATTAATAATAACCTCCTAAGCGAACATTAAGGCTAGATGCCAATCACTTTTTTCACAATAGAAATTATTCAATAGTTGTTCAGAATAATTTTTTAGTATTTTTTTTAATAGCAAATTAATATTTTGTTTAGGATTTTTTTTCACTTTATAGATTTGGATTTGGCTTTCTGTTCCATTGGTTATCGTTACATAAATTGGGTCGATATGATAATAACAATAACATATGATAATCGGCTTAGCGAACCCGCAGGTTCGATTCCGAGAGCATTTTATAGCTTTCAGACTATCGCCCATACGCAGATCCGTAATATCACCTTTAAAGTAATCCTTCCCCCCCTACGCCTCAATCTTCTCCTCGTACGATAGTCGTGCCTATAGGTACACTTAACTTTTCTTCCATAAACCGTAATATTCCATAGTCGTTATTTAATATTAGTGCTACAAATATATAAAATGTTTCTGTAAATATTTAAAAAGTACATAATTATGTAATAAGTTCCTCCATTCTATACCAGGGGCCCAACTTAATTTCTTATTGGTCTACGATTTGTTATTACGTTTTGATTCTGCAGTTTGTTATCGCAACAAAACAAAATTTAAGCTTTTTCCGAGTTGAATGTTTTATTCTCTAATTCACAGTTTCTAAACTATTTTTTTTTCGATTTATGTTGTATCATTTTTCTAAATAATTTTTAATTAACATGTGGATATAAAAATTATTTACTTTTCCTTTGCATCAGCCTGATAATAAAAAATAAGTGCCTATATTATCCAGGAATAATTATTCTTAAGATTAAGGACGTGAGTTGAGGGGCCTGAATTTTGGGGACACTTAGTTGTAAGAAGCGTTTTGAAAAATATGGCCTAAATTTACATTAGAATATTAGCAAATTATCCATCGTAATATGATTGTATTTAGTAAAACTTTCGTAAAAAACAATCAGTTATTGCTAGAATACTTTGCCATTCTTCTATACTAATTTGATACTATGGAATAAATATCCCATATGTATTTGTTTGTTGGAATCCATGGAGGTGACACACATTGAGCTCGTTTCTTCTCATCTCAGTCGGGTTTAGGACTTACATTTATAGTCTGCCAACGGTTGCAACAAATCCTCGACATGGCCGATCCGCTTCATCATATGAGATCTTCGTTTCAGCCTCCTTCCGCCATTGGACTTTGGTCAAAATCCAGTCACATGCATTAACCATCGACCCTTTAGGATGGGGCTCCTGTTTCTATATTGATCCTTCACCAGGGCATAAGATTATCACAAAGCTTCTTTTTTTTTATACACAACCGTTACTTTATAGTCGGGTTGACTTAGTATAAAGGCAATTTGTAAAGAAAGAGGTTCGATTTCAGTCGGCTATATTTACCTGATGATTTCAGTCTTATTTTTTTGATACTGGCTGAGAATTTATATTAAAACATCTATAAATCTATGGAAATGTACGGTTAATAGCATTAGTTTTCAGGGGATATAGATACCATTGGAGAAAATATGTATTGAAGAAATGTATCTTATGTATGTATAGGAAATGTATCGAAGTCAGTATTTAGAATTTGAATGTAACCCTGCATCCATTTCTTCAGTATCTATTTAACTTCTGTCCTCAAAAACCTCAACTCCTTGCTGCGGTAGTTTGGGTGGAATTAATGATTTATTCATTAGTTTAAACTTCTGCTAATAGGTGTATAGAACATAGTCTAATATATTATATATTATTAATGCGATATGAAATATTAAAATTAATCATTCAGAATTTCTATTTATTTTATTAATCAATCGCTATTTGTTTGTTTTTCATTATGTATATTAAAATCTAACTATGCTCAATTATTAATTTAATTTTGTGTTTTGTGTGTGTGAGATTTCTCAGCTATGCAGATAAATAAGGAACCATATGTTTCTTTCTCAATTCTTTTCATTCGAAAATTTCTGAAGCTTAATTTTTCACTCTTCTAGAATTAGTGCTCAATAATACCTTAACTATTCACTTACTTGTGCTTATGTATGCGGTACATATGGTATATATGTGCATGTTACATATATACGTATTCCCACCATCTCTACTCCTAAGATACGCCGGTTCATTACAAGCCTTAAACATAAAATATCTAAGCATGTGTATATTATTGAACCTATAATAAAGTTTGTGAATTTTATAAAAATATGGGAATTAATTATATTCAGTTACTTTCCATTAAAAAACATGAATCAGAATATTTTGTGATGTTTAATTCTCAAACTCTCACTTTTATCGTTCTATCATTACATCATCATGTCCTTCTTACTTGTTCTATCTTTGAAGAATCTTTTTCAAACAAGAAAGGTTTACAATTTTTCGGGCTTTTGAAACCGTATCGCTCGGACGGCATTCATTTACTTTTATTTTCGGGATTGAGAGCAAAGACGAAAATGAAAAAAAAAAGCAATTTTAGAAATGGAGTAATATAAAAAAATGGTAGAGAGGTAGGAACCCGTTGGGAAATGTATTGTGAGGACAGCGATAACGACAGAGGGAGCCTGGGACCCGGACCCCGCGCGGGGAAATAGCAGCCAGCTACATTTCCTTAAAGAGGCCTCTTCATTATTCCTCTCCTGCTTCTTGCTCGAGACCTCTCAGTGGCTCGCTCTGTAATCGGCTGGTTCTCTTTGTTTAATAATACGCCAGTGTAAATAGTAGTGGAAACAGATTTCAATACCTGTACCTGTACAACCCATGAAGTGCCTCAGTAGATGGTAGAGACTGTAATGTTACCATGTCAACGGTTGTGCCGAGAAGTGATTTGACCTGGACCACACTCAACCACCAGATTTTTCCTTTTTAAGGTACCTAGTCTGAATAGTCTGCGTAAGCCCCAGAGGGTCCATTTCTGGCCATAAACAAAATAAATAATTTATATTGATATTGATTTTAATTCGAAACAAATCCTAGTTTATATCCAGAGTTTGTATCGTTTGTTCCTTAAAATTTCAAATTCAATTATTCAAACAAAATAATTATATTAAAAAAACCTGTACCACTACAACCCGTGACGGGCCTGGGGTTCAGTACATGGTAGAGACTGTACTGTTTCATGGAAAACGGTTCTGCAATGAGGTGACTTGTCCTAGATCACGATAAACCGCCAGTTTGAAAATCAAAATTTTCCTCCTTATTTTGGGTACCCTATTTTTATAATATTTTATAGAGACTGGGTGAGCCCCAGGAGGGTCCTAGATCCTATATGTCCATCTTCCGCTGCAAACAGACTAATTAAAAGTAACTGCCTGCAGCGGGATTTGAACCAGGATTTCCAGCAGGTCTTGTTTTTGTCTTTAGTATTGTTTTTTTTAATTTATAAGCTAAATGTGGTATTTATGTATATCACGTCTGCATTTAGATATTTAATGTTATGTTGTTGTTTTTTCAATTCAGTTAATTCCAAAATTTGTGAAGCCTTATTGGTTAGAGTTTTACTCATTAAGACTTAGTGCTCCTACCTTTTCAGATAATCCCCTCATACAGGAAATTTACCAGGCCTTAAAACAAATAGCAGACTCGTTAAGAAAAATAACTTTTTTTTGGGTCCCCAGCCACTCAGGAATACTTGGAAATGAGAAAGCCGACAAAGCAGCATCAGAAGCCCATTTATTTGAAGAAATAACGCTTTCTTATATCCCACCTTCAGATTTATTTCAACAAATAAAAACAAATATCCAAATCGAATGGCAATGTACTTGGACATCGCTAGAAGACAATAAACTCAAAATAATCAAACCGACTATCAGTAGCTGGGTATCATCTTCCAGGCAGTGTAGAAGAGAAGAAGTAGTTATTACTCGCCTTAGGATTGGTCACAGTCGTTTGACCCACGAATACCTGATAACAAAGAAAGACCCACCTCTATGTACACTGTGTAAGGTGACAGTTACAGTGCGCCATATCTTCGAGGATTGCCCTAGGTACAGTGGAGTGACGGAAAGGTACCTCGGCAGATGCAAAAGGCGTTGGGGGATAACAAACAATGCTTAAATAATGCGTTAAAATTTATTAAAACCACCAATATATACCAGACAATTTGACATATACATTTACACGTTTATGTGTATGTGTGTATGTGGGTTTATGTATGTGTGTGTATATGTGTGTATATATATATTGTCGGTGTGTATAATGTTATATGGATAATATAAATTTTATATTATATCATAAATCTTATATAATTATGTATAACGTTTTATTTTAATTTAAACAACTTCATATAAGTTACATTTCTATTATACGTTTAATATGTTAATTTGGTTTTACTATGTGCCTAATATAGCATGGTATGTTATTATGTAAATATGTAACAATATTTTTACTAAGTCTAATAAGGTAACAAGAATATATAAATGTAATTATGTAGGTAATGTAAATATGTATATTCTCTAGTGGTAATTATGTAGATACTGTAAACATTTATATTCTCCAATAGTGAGGGCAATAATAACCATTTGTAGTTGTTTGCCCTTAAAAAATAAAGCAAACAAACAACAGACTTAGTGCTCAATTATCTCAAATCATGTGTCGTATAACATAAGTGTATAAGCCCCAGGAGGTCCGATATACGGCTGTGATTCATCAAATAATTAATGCAACAGCCGGAATTGAACCATGGATCTTCAGCACAGTAAATCAGCTCTCTACACATTGAGCTTTCGACTCCTACTTTCATAGTTTAGGAACGATAATAGGTGAATTGATCAAATTATAATTAATTTTCAAATATCTTGAATTCATTAGCTCAGTTCATTGATGTAGAGGCGGTATACACAAGGTTTCAAAAAGTGTGTGTATGATAAGAAAGTAGAAACCCATGTCCTTTTTTGTCTACGTAGATATAAGGTGATAAGGACTAGAATAGGATGGGAGAGATGTTACGGATGAGGGGCACCTTTGTCCTACACTCCGCATTTGTAGAGAGACATTGGGCGTATAAACATATAATAATGGAGAAATGACAAAATACAAACTTGTAAAATAAAGTGTGTATTTAAAAAAAAAAATGATGATTTATGAAATTGAACTTGGAAACGGAGTCAAATTCTGGAAGGGTTTCAGGAAGGAGAAATACTTGATAAGGTTGGAATAAGTACGGTTCAAAAGAAACGTACCAGTAACTTGAAGAAAAGTAGAAGATGTAACGTGGTCCGAAGTGTTTAGTACGAAATAATGAAAATTTACAAACCTCATCCTGTTTTCCTTTTAGTTGTCACTTGCTGGAGCTTACTACTGCTAGAACTGTACATCAAAGTATTAAAGAAAAGCAGTAAAACCAACGATGCTTTAACCACAACTCCTACAAACTATTTATGACAAGAAACGTCTTTGAGATTACTCAAATTACAGAAAAGATAAGGAATGGAATGAGTGAAGGAGAAGTATTGAAGGAACTCAAGATGAAGTAGTTTGGTTAAGAGCTAACTAGAAAGAGCAATAGGAGTTTTAAATAGACATTAGCTGAGCTCGATAGCGGGCAAGTTTCCACGAGGCTGGAAGTTGCGAGGCAGGCCTAGCTCCTAGCCGTCCTTGGATAAACCATACCCAATTCACAGAACAATTGATTTATTTACTTATTTTTATTTCTTATTTAAAATTAAACTCTATTTTATCTGATATATCGATACAAAAGCTAAGTACCGAAAATGAAAATACCCAGCTTTTCAGGAGAGTGAAAAAACTGTTTGGGTTTGGGTGATGCTCCGTGGACGGAGATTGGTTGTATCGGCATCGAGCCTTCGGGTTCGAAGCCTTTTTATTTATTTATATATGAGTGGTTTTTCTCTGAGCTCTAAAACGCCCAAGAAATCATTTAATGACAATGAGTTTTCAGGAGTACTAGCTTTTATATTTATATTTTTTTGTACTTAATATATTTCTAGTATTTTATTATAATTTTCTCGAATTAGACTACTAAGGATCGTCATTACAGCTGTATTTTTTCTTGTATTTAAGCTTGTTATTTGCAATGTGTTTCCTCATGCTTCGTCTTTGCTGCTCCCTTCATTCCCCTGTCTATTTCTTGCCTGTCTTCCGCTTTGGCTTTTGAGACAGTATCACTCTAGAATATTCTCGCGAGTAATCTCCATATCTTATAAATCTTTTTCTACCTCTTTGGAACATGCCAATCATAGGGGTTCGTTCTTTGAAAGTAGCGATAAAATGCGATTCTCCTTTTTCTCATAACATCTCCGATTTTTTTAAAATTGCTCCTTCTTTCGAACACTAAAGGCTCTCTTCGGTCCGCTTTGGGGTTTGGGTGCTGTATTCACTGACATTACATCCCAGTTGTATACCTTCTTTCCAAGGAACTTTTGTCTGAGATATCCTCTGAGTTTACCAGAGCTTCATCCAAATAGATTTGACTTGTGTCATCCAAGGTGTAGTTGTCTACTGTTAATCAGTCTACTGATGTAGCCTTAAAAAGTATTTTATTTTTATTATCTTGTGTATTATTACTATTCGATTAAAATAAATCTATGCCCATCTTGATCTTCCCGCCATATGACAGAGTGACTTGAATCAGATCGAATATTTACTCATTTTATTACATCATATCGATAGAATAGCAATATAGATATTCAAGAACTGTGTCTTAGAAAAAACAATATACAAATAATAATAAATGAAGCTTTATTTTCATTATATTCAGTAAAAGAAAGCTAAAAAAAATTAGGGATTTTTTTTTATTAAGTTAAATTTTATTTTAATGTTTTAGCTTTTTTTTCAGAATGGGTTATTTTTTATTTATTAACATAAACGAAGCTAGGGATAAATTAATAAGAAACAAAACAAAAAAAAAGAAGATGTAAATACTTAAAATATAATGAAATATCATTTTGGTATTCTGTAGGAATGTTTGAAAACATACGCGGGAATTCACTGAGGAATTTTACCACTGAAACCTAGAAATCGGTTACGCCGTTCGCTAGAAATAACTTTAAATATCTACAAACGGCCATTCTAAACACATTTATATCGAATGAGGGTTTAGTTTTAGATTATGTTTCCCTGGAATTATTTCCTAATTGGAAATATTTGGCGCTACAAGATTAATTAATGTTCGGGTGGTTGTGTAGGGAGTTTTGTAGAGCCCATGGCCTGCAGATCGGCGCTGTGTTAATAGTGGATCTATTCCGAGGATGTTATTGCTTCTATTTCGAGGTAAACACGTGGCTCAAAGAATCTGTCGAACAATAATAAACTTAAGCACTAGCGGTTCCTTACCCTCTGCTGCGTCAGAAGCAGTTCTATATCCGTCCAAGTCGAGTTGAGCTCAGCGGATGGATTGGGGTCAGCTACCAGATGTGGATGGCCTTTGGTTAAACAAAATGGTCCAATCCCATGTTATTTGTTTTTTAACCTCAAAGGTTAAACGCGGGATTTGAATAAACAAGTAAATAAAAAAAAACCTGCACCACTGCAACACGTGAACGGATCTGGGGTTCAGTATATGGTAGAGACTGTAATGTTTCATGGACAACGGTTGTGCAGGGAGCTGATTTGTCTTAGATCACGCTCAACCACTAGATCTCCCTCCTTATTTTGGTACCCACTTTGTAGAGGCTGGTGAGTCCCAGGAGGGTCCAAGATCCCATATGATCCCTCTCCGGCTGCTAGCAGACTATAGAGAAGTGAATCCTCACTATAAATTTCAGAAAGTTTTCAAAATTTGTATGATAGTTAGTATAAATCTTTTTTTTTCCTCTTTTTTATCATATATATATTCAGCACTACCATAATTAATAATTAGTTAGTAAATATATATTTATTTTCAATAAAAAAGATTTGGCCAGGCCGGGTCTCGAACCCGGATCTCGCGCGTCTCTACCGCGGTGCTCTAACCAACTGAGCTAACCTGGCTCGTCACACGGCCAGACAAATCCATCCTCTTCACATATCCAATATCCCCGTGTTCTCGCAATTTTTGCGATTTATACAAGGGGAAGAATGTTCATTGAACATTACTTTAATTAGGATCTCGTTGACTTAAGTCAATTTTATATTATAATTTATTTTCTATTTATTATTCTTATGATGGTGATGATTTTTAAATATTTATCTAAATTTATTTTGTTACGAGCTAATTATTTTCTAAATTTATTTTGTCAGTTTGTTAGAGCACCACGCTAGAAACGCGCGAGAAATCTTTCCTCTTCAAAATAAAAATATTTAAAAATTATCAACATCATAAGAATAATAGATATAAAATAAATCATAATTAATTAGGTTTATTTCCTGGGACTGTGTTGTTTCTAAGCCTACAGATCTAAAGAGATGTGATTTCTTGACTTAACGGTCAGGTTTTCTCCCCTAATAAAGAATATCCACTTTATACTGGCTGGGTGAGCCACAGAAAGGTCTATTGATCCTACTTAGTCGAATCACTTTTGATAGAACCGCTTTATCTGCTTTAGCAGGGTTTAAACCCGGGACGTTCAGTTCAGTAACTCGGCGATTTCTTTCTGACATACTCCGCTCTTGTTAAAAGAATAATGTTTTGGAAATTTACTGCTTAAAACAGTAGATTCACTAAGATATTATTTTTTAAATTTAATAATAACACCATTGCACTTTATGATTCTATATATGTTGATTGTTAAGCGCATTTTCGTTTCAATTATAATGTAAAATTAATAATGTGTTCATAATTAAAGTGGCCTATTAAAGAGGGCCATTACAATATCTTTCAACTATTATAGAAATTCAACTCTCAATGCAAAAGTTAGTAAGTTAGTTAACATTTCAATGCAAAAATACTTTTTTAAATTTCTTTATATCGTATGGGGTATGGATTGAAGGAGTGAATATTTAAAACATCATTAATTTTGTGATTTTTTCCGGAATAGAGTGAAATTTACGATCATGAGAATTACAAACATCGATTCAGGAAGCATTGTTTCACCCGTTTCTGCAATAAAATTGTATTGTAATAATAGTGATCTAAAATTTGGCGTATGCTTATTTACAAAATGCTATGTAATTTAGAATCAGACTAAGTGATTTAGTTATAACCGATGCTTCCAATATATTATTGTTAATTATAAAAGTATTTGTTTTCAATCCATTGGTAATCCGATGTTTTTTTTATTCGAAACATTATTCCGAAATTTTTAATTAAAAAAATATAGTTTAACTCATTTTTTTTTAATATTTAATATTTTACTAAAAATAACTCAGATTTTATAAAATTTGTACACAGGTAAGTAAAGAAGTATCTCCTGATTCCATAAAATAATTTAAGAAATAATTCTGTATTACAAAACATTTTTTTTTCTTACAATGAGGGCTCTTTGCATGAATGAACCCTTTGATGTCCCCCCAATTAGTTGAACAAAGCAGATCGCGTAATCTCTTTGTAGTCCTAAACTTTTTTTGAAATTTCTTTTTAATCTCTGCTGTATTAATCTGCATTCAATTGTATGCAATATTTCATTTATCTATACTAAAATTTGATGGTTCATTAAACAATCCTAAAATAGCGATGCTTTTAATCTTATAATTTAAAAATTAATACTTCAGTTGTTAACATTCTATTCTCTGACTATTAATTTACACTGTTTGGTAAACCAAAATAAAATATACTTCGTTCCCTTGAATATTATTTTATTACTGCAATAGCAAGAGTAATAAAATAGTATAGAAATTGAAAAAAAAATAATTAGCAGTTCTTCGCTCTTAAAAATTAAACGACCTGTAAATTCTGGGTTAAAATAAATAAATTGGCGTATCTGATTGTGGGATTTTACCATGTTTTTTACTGCTATTAACATTATTTACAAGTATCAGTAGTTTTTATAAGAGTGTTTCAATCAGTTTATAAATATAAATTATGATGCTTTAACATTTGGCCTGGCAATCTGGAGAAGAAAAGTGTAATTTTATAACATGTATATGTGAGCAACGGGTGTGAATAAAGGCTTAAATGAAAAACTTTATCTCCCCAATTTTTTTCCACCCTTCAGGAAAGCCGCTTTGGCCCTACACTGGCGCACCATACATCCCTTAGTTAATATCATCCCTTATCCCTCCGTGCTCAATGGATATAAATAGTATTCCTAAATGTATAAAATTATTTTTCCAATAAATAACTACATAAATAATTCAGAAAAAAAATAATTATGGTACTTAAAAATCAACATATATCGACGGAAGTTGCCGTATTCAGACATTATAACTGAATTAAAGGGAGCGGAGTGGCTCAGTGGTTGAGCACTGAGTTGCCATACCGGAAATCCTGGTTCAAATCCCGTTGCGGGCAGTTACTTTTATTTAGTCTGTTTACAGCCGGAGATGGATCATATAGGATCTAGGACCCTCCTGGGGCTCACCCAGGCTCTCTAAAATATTATAAAAATAGGGTACCCATAATAAGGGGGAAATCCTGGCGGTTGAGCGTGACCTAGGACAAGTCACCTCCTTGCAGAACCGTTGTCCATGAAACCATGTACTGAATCCCCAGACTCGTTCACGGGTCGTTGTGGTCAGGTTATTATTTTTAAATTGAATTAAGTATATACATTATGATTATACAGACTTTCTCAAGTTATCTTCGTATGATACACTGACAACCCACCAATTACATGGATTTCCTACATCGATGGAGAACTGTTCAAAAACAATACACTACTGACATGTATGCGGATGTCACTAAAACTATCTCATTCTTTAATAGTAGCTCCTCAGAAAAGATTTTCCGTATCCAGTAATGGCCCTAGGCTAAAAAAATGTATTATTTAATGTTACATTAAATACATGTTAAAGTTAGGATGCAACTGGGAAAATACAAAAAACTGATCCATGATTCCCTAATATATTCGAGCAAAATCATCCAGCTGAGGTTTTGTAAATTCAGCCATCTAAAGGACACATCAAAAGAAAATCACATCAATGAAAACAAAATGGACATCTCACACCAACAGCCCAAACAGACTCATCAAGTAGATACAAGTTTTTGTTATGAGATCTATTACATTATATTATATATTCAAGCCGTCAGTATAATTTAAAATGTTGATCATAGGCAATTAATCAAATATTTCTATTACATATATTTTTCTCGAAAGTGATTTCATAATGTTAAAATCATTATGCATTTTAGTTACGAGAGAGTATCACGTTTTTTGGAGGATCAAAAAATAAATTTGACTTATTAAGGAATCCTGTTTCTTTAATGTCAATAAAATTTGCAATGATATATCTTGCTTTTAATATTTTAATCTTATTTGCTATAATATAATATATAATATTATATTCGAGTCTTTAGTTTGATCAATTGCATTTTTATTTTTATTAAAGTTGAATTAAAAAAAAAAATTATATATTTTTTAAAATAACCGTTCAGTAGACAAGTATTAAAATATTTCAATTCCATATATAGTTTTTCGAAACTATTTCATAAGATTCAAATCATTACGCATTTTAGCTATGGGAGAGTGTCACGTTTTTTGAAGAATCAAAGAATTAATTTAGGACTGTTGATACGTTTTATATATACATCAATTTCATGTGGTCTAATATCATATATTATAGTATATCCGAACCTTTATTTAATTAGTTGAATTTAAATAAATATTATATTTATAAGGCCCGTTAAACTATAATTTAAAATACCCTTTCAGTAGACAAGTAATAAAATATTTCAATCCCATATATTTTCTTTTCTCTCTAAAGTAATTCCAGAAGGTTATAAGACTCGGAGCAGTAAACAGGCCATAAAGGCGGCAGTATAAATAAAGTATTGATAAAGGGGGGTCCTTCGGAGGTGAATAAAGTGGTTACTCAGCTATCATCGTAAAGTTGCCGAGGGTGTGCCTATTAGCAATCCTTATCTCCTCCGATCGCTACGGAATAAGGAAGAGGCAACCTTCCCGTTCCATTATAGTTACTTCAATTTAATTGTAAATTGGCCTTAAGGGCTCAGCCCTTTTGTGTTAACTTATGAGCAGTGAGAAAGGCACTAGGTTAAGGTCATGTCTAAGACTGTAAAAATATTTCTTGAAAATGACAAAAAAATTGCTGTGATATAGATATCGGTGCAGTGAACATTGATTTATTCATTGACAAAATTAATTTATTACTTAATTTTATCCTGTATTAGGAATTAAGAAGAATTCTTTATCCTTTCTTAGGAAGTATGATTGTTTAGAAAGAGAAATTAAAAAAATCCTTAATAGGGATCAAATCGGTGTAAAATTATGTAAAATCAAGTTTTTCATTATAATATTCTTTGTAAATAAACACTGATGTAAATACATACTTCCGCGTAAACACACTTTTCAAAAATTATTTTTTAATGTGTTTGAATTTGCTTATTAATAAAATAAAATAAAGTAATTCGTTGTCTCATTTTATCCTAGATTATACACAAAGTTTAAATATGTGTTATTCTAAATAGTAATCACTAATGAGTATTTTGTATAGCAATCAAATAGGTGTAAAGTCATTTAAAATCGAACCTATATTACTATGTTTCAAAAAAATAAATATGAATATAGATATATGTTTACATCTACACTTTTTAAAAATTTATTATTGTCTCATTTTATCCCTAATTAGGTCCAATGTAGGACGATTGTTTACAATAATAATAATACTGTACGGGCGTGATTAGACTGAATAGCAAAAAAAAAAAAGGATAAAAGATAATAGTAAAATAGAGTCGGGGTTTTAAATAAATTGGCGAGATAATGAAACATGTGGTTTATTAATTTTAAATATAATTACAAGGTTATGCATTGATTACAATTAAAGAAAAATAAAGGGAACATGAACAAACTAGAATAATATAACTTAGAACAAATTAACAAGAAAGAGACAAACAAAAGATTAAATATTAGTTTTGAACTTAAGGAATAGTTATAGGAGCACACTGACACTGGGCGATGTAGTAGGCCACATGGTGATTGCTTATAGAGTCTTTATCTCGAACAGCGAATGATATGATGCTGTCTTTGTGGTTATCAAATTGAATGAGAAAAGGCGGACTTACAGTTGAAGCGAAGGATTCGTTTCCTGAGCTCTGATAGTCTTTGGTTAGCAGGCGATCTGGTGGTATCAAGAGCGTACTTCTTGGATCTGGTGCTAGGCGAGCTAGGGCTATGGGCGAATCTCATCAATGTCATCCATGCGGTGAACGGCGAGCAGAGAGGAGAGATGTGGATTGCTTGGAGTCTGGATGCGAAGCGAAGTGAAGTGTGAGAGACGGGTGGGGGAAACAAAGTCCTCTTTATTCGTCGCCATGGAAACAAATGTGAACAAGGATCTGCGAGATTCTAATTTTAATTTATGAAATTGATCCGCGACTGAACAAATACAATTGTCTTATTAGGATCAAACCAGTGTGAGACTATATGAAATCGAACCTTTTATTTCAATAGCCCATATAAATAAATACTAAAGTTAATAAAAGCTTTCCTGTACTCACACTTATTCAAAATAATTTTCAATTGTGTATGAATTCGTTTATAATAAAATAAAATAATACAATTCATCGACTCATTTAATCCTACATTAGGTCTAAACCGGGAAGAGTGAATTTCAATCAATCAACACTGGCTCTACAACCCAGTAAGGGTCTTGGCCGCATCAAGGCGTCGCCTCCATTCTTCTCTGTCCTGTAAAAGGTCCTCCAAGCTCTGGATCCAACAATGCTACCTGCATCCTTCTCGACCTCGTCTGGCCATCTTAATCGTGGCCGTCCACGTTTCCTTTTTCCGTCAACGTACCCAAATAGCAGTCTCTTTTGAGTAGCGTTGTCCTCCATTCTGGCCACATTTCCAGCCCATCTAAGCCTAGCTATTCTTATATACTGAACCACATATAGCTCCTGATACATCCGATATATTGTATTTACTAAATAATAATTAATACAAATTTTCTTTACAAGGATCAAATCGGTTTAAAATGTTTTAAAATTGAACCTATGTTGCCATATTTCACACAAATAAACTCGAATATAAGTACATGCTTTTACTGATACTTTAAAAAAAATAATTTTTGAGCTTATAGGTATTAATAAAATAATGCAATTCATTGCCTCATTTGATCCCAAATTAGACCGAAAGTAGGAAGAGTTTTCAATTCGAATGATCATCAATAATTAAAATTTTCTTTATAGAGTTTTTAGGGTCAAAGCGGGGTAAAATTAAATCAAATCAAACCTTTTATTATATTATTCCATATAAATACATGCTTACATGTACACTCTCCTATTTCGAAATTAATTTTGAGCAAGTATGGTTTTCTTTATTAATAAAATTAAAAAACATAATGATACAATTTATTACCTCATTTTATCCAGCTATACACCCAAAGTTAGAATATTGTTCATTATTATAGTAAGTAATTATAAATATAATTATTCTCTTTTGGGAGCAAATTATAAAATATAATTAAAATTATATAAAAACGAACCCTATATAATCATACTGTATAAACGGTTATACATACGAGTATTTATACTAGAATGCATTACTTTTGCTTTTTATTATTTTTAAATTATGTGTTTTTTTAATTTTTATTATTTAAATAAAGTGAAAAGATCTAAATACCAATTACTAAGTTCATATTAATTTAATCGAGTGTGAACAGTTGTATAAATAAATATATATTTAGTGAAGGTAGTTAGGCCTACGGCTGATAGGTGCGATTAAACCCGCCTTGCATTACGGTCTTGAAGAAGTGTTCAAGACGCCTTCAATTTCTGGCAATTCATCTTTAGTTCGTTTTATATATATATATTTTTTTTAAGTTAATCTTTTATATCCCTTAGAGGTTTATTCAAAAGAAGATCAAAAATACAATATGGACCAAATGGCATTTGTATGATTTCTTAAATAAATATTTTAATTTATAATTTTTAGTTAATTGTTTTTATTTTTAAATATTTTTATTTTGAAGAGAAAAGATTTGCCCCGGCCGGGGTCGTCCGTCTCTTCGTGACAGCACTCTACCAACTCAGGTAGCTCAATTGGTAGCGTACAGTCACGGAGAGACGAACGACCCGGGTTCGAACCCTCGCCGGGGCAAATCTTTTCTCTTCAAAATAAAAATATTTTAAATATTTTATTTATTTATTGTTATTATTAATCTTTTATATTTCATGATGTATTTGTTTTAAATTATATTTTCTTAAATTTAACCCTATCAGTGCGAACCGATTAATACGTATAAATTGCGGAGCGTCGGAATATCGACTATTGCGCAGTTTGATTTAAGGTTTCAATCTGTGCGGACGTGTCGTAGTAGTAATTAATGAGGTACTATTTTTCCAAATTCCTTTCGTACTTTATGCATAATATTTGAAAATTAGCTTATCATTGAAAGGGTTAAATTCAATGTTATTCCCTTCAAAATATGCCTATTAAAAAATTCGATTTTAAAATTAAAAAAAATATTTTATATTCATATTGTATATTTCATTGTATATGTATATTATATGTACTGTATATTTTGTTTTAATTACTTCTTCATAAATTTTAAAAATTATGCCCTTCAAGATATGTATTTTCCAAAATTCAATTCTAAAAATCTCGTCCGTTAAATTTTTCAGAGAGTAAAACTTTTGTTTTTAATATTACCCTCGAATGTCTTAACTATTGAATCTTTGACTTTTCCATCATCCATATTGTCTCTAAATTATGGTCTATTAGAATTTAAATACGTCCACATACCTTCCATGAGGGAATACAGTTGAAAAAGAATAATGATATGGATACTCATTTCATTATTATTATTATTAATAGTGTTTATAGTGTTGTTCTTCAGGTTCAGCTATATTTTTGTGTTTATGAATTTTATTAATATTGTTAATCATTATTAAAGTCTTGAAATTTTAACTAAGCCATTGATCATTAATCAATAATGAAGGGTTGCAGGGGCTTCTAAAAATATTTTACATTTTTGTAATAATAAAAAATATATGCCAGTTACGTTTTGATCCTAATATTTTTTTGTTTTATTTTCATCAAAATTACTACTGTTTTCGACATTACTATCGTTCATTTGTCTTTTAAAAAAAAAGTTTTGATGAAAAAGTATTTTGACATTGGCCACTTCCGTGCCACTGTACTGAACTTTATCAGAATAAAACCTAGGTTGTGCTGTTTAGTTATTCATTCCGTGATTATGAATTCTATTTCGAATTTCAAACATTTAGCAAAATAGGTTTTTCCATTGCTGTTATAATATAAAAGTATATCAAATTGATTTTTTTTAATTATTATTACTCATTGTTTGAGACTTTTCTTTCTATGTTCATTCTTTTCTTTTCATTTCGACTTTGGACTAATTCTTTTACTGTGCCTTTCTTTTAGCCATGTATCGTTTCATTTTTCTGATCTTCCTTGCTTGAGGTGGTTTACAGTTTTGTTTTTTTGTTTTATATATTTCAATGCTATTTACCCATTCTTTACAAGGTGGTTCCTCACTCAAGTTTCACGAGCTGTAAGAATAATTGATGATACATGGCATCTACTTGAATATCCTGAAAAAGCTATTATGGCTAGGATGAAAGGAGATTACCCGGTGTTGTACTAAACCTGAAGTGGAAGTAATCAGGAGAGTGGGCACTAGTGTTAGTGTTATGTCCTCGTATGAAAGCTCTTGCTACCCTCTCCTTCCCCCCCCCCGCCCCCCCACCCTCTCTCCTCGCTCTCTCTCCGTCTGTCGGAGCAACTGGTTCGTTAATGTCGGCCGCCCTGTGGATTCAATATCTCCCCTCAAATTAGTTGTTATTTCACTCTCAATATGCCCTAAAGGGAATATGCGACGTGGGCTGGAAAACCCGTACTTAGGGGAAACGATTTAAAGTTTAATTACGATTGAAGCGAATGGAAATCTTCGTATTAGGAATGAAAAAGAAAGAAGTCTATAGTTGTACTTTTATTATGTTATAAAACTTTCCTATTCGGGAATTATTGGTTAAATAAATAAACATACGTATATAAATATATTTTTCTTTCAGTTCTCGAGCTTCAGTTGTATATTGATTAAACTATCTTTTGGCGGCGTTTCAAAACTATGTTGTTCTAATAATCACGTCCTACTAGAAGAAAATAACGGATCTCAGTGAAATGTATTAAAAAACACATTATTCTAAATCTGTACTTCGAAGGTAAAGGCACAAGTTATTGGCATTGATAAGCAACTGAAAGTGATTTAATTATGACAATTTACCTTAAATATTAACTATTTCGCGGACAAGGCGTCCTCTACTTCCAGTGTACAGAAATATAGAATTGCCATTTGTATGGTGTTAATAAATAAATTGTACGTACCAATTGAAGAGGGAATATTTACCCCAACATCACTCAATCAAGATTTTATAACGAGTATACGACTGAATATCGAAAACTGAAAATAAAAGTTATTTTATTTACAATCAAAAAATTAGACACCGCATAATTTTTTTAATGTATATTGAGATAATATAAATAAATAGATGCATGTTGAGAAAAACAAAATATATTATTCTCTTTGTCTAAATTATGTGAATTTCTATGAGGCGAGTTTTAATCATTAACTAATAGATGAAATGTTGACAATCAACAGGCACAGACTGTAAACGAAATGAACTTTAAACGCGTGCTAATCCTTAATAACACACCAAATAAAATATATTTAAAAAAAATCTTAGTTTCTCTTAATATAATATTTAATTTTATATCAGGGATGAAGAAGTGCATACTGCTGAAATATTTCAAGAGGAGGTGCTGAATGTGAAATTTTAAAATTATTTAAAATAACGATTAATATTGTTATGGTTATGCTAGAGAGTGCGTACCGACTTTTTAAAATTTATAAATACAGATGCATGTTGAGAAAAAACAAAATATATTTTTTTCTTCCTTATGATGAATTTTAAATAGGCAAATTAAGTCATTAAATCAATAATAAAATGATAATAGACAATTAATTGCTATAGCTTCTTAAAAGCGTGTACTAAAATTGTATGTAAAAAAAGATCTATACAAAAATCTTATATTCTGTTATTATAATATTTACTTTAACTCTATTTAAAAATATCCAAAATGTTCTGTGCACAACACTTCTAGGAAAGCCTCGATTTTCTTCTCGTGATGTGAGTTCTATTACTATAAATGATACAATATATAAAATACAATAATACACAAAGATACACTAAAATAGTATATTGGTAGGAAGTGAACCGCTCTCCCATACACTTCGGAGTAAAGTTAGATGGCTGACGAACTATTACTGGACAGAACTAAGTTGAAACCTAATCACCGGCTTGTATTAGCCTTGTTATAACAACATTAACTACAGTTCCATCAGCTATCCGCTAACCAAACTTCGATTTCCGAAACTACATTTCGTCAAAATATCAGGAACCGAGGATTCTATAATTCAAATAGAAAAAAAACAACGTATTACTGGCTCTCTGAAAATTTCAGTATTTCAATAATGGATTATTTCTTTATTGGAGACGATTCAGGACCAATGGTGTCCGTCGTAGGAAATACAGTTTGAAACATATGCTGGCGTTTTTCCAAAATGGCAAAGCACGAGTCTTTATTCGCTGTTCCCTTTGACAAGAAATAAAAGAACAATACAATTCTAAATGTAAATAATTGAGTCGGAAGTATTTTTGTTCTTCTATATTATATTTAACATTGCGAAGCATGGCAATGAACAGATTTTATGTCTATGATTTTTGTCTTCGATTGTGAATTTTCGATTATCAATTAATGGTTAGTCTGTAGATCTCTAGATATGTGTGTATGAGAGGTAAAGAAAAAAAAAACCTGTACCATTAGGGCCGACAAAGAGTCATGGGCTTATTACATTGTAGAGACTGTACTGTTTCTAGAACAGCGTTTATACAGGGAGGTATCCGAAATCACTCTTTCTTGCAGGGTTTTACCAATATTTTTGGTATCCGATTTATAGAGGCTGGGTAACCCACAAGAGGATCTTAAGATCACAAAAGATAAATACCCGGCTGTTAACAGATTAATTAAATTATTTACCCAGGACCTTCAGCACTGCATCGCTTATATATATATAAATATATATATATATATATATATATATATATATATATATATATATATATATGAATATATCTGTGATTCCAAGATTATAGGCCAATTTCAAGTCCAAGGCGGTTAACTTACCTACTTCGAGTGCACAGTTAATAATAAGTGATTAATTTTACTCTAGTATCCTTATTTGTTTATAAAATGCAAAAATAAGTGGCAATATTTAATATTAGCTTGGCCATTTATAAATTTTAATCCCAAAAATATCATTACCGTAACGGTCCCAAGTCGGGGATTATAATTTTCTTGAAGTCTCGTCTATTTTTTCATCTAAACAAGAGTTTATTTTTTGTTATTCCACGAAAAATTAACTTTCATTCAACAGTTTTTATGCTCTGCAATATTTTTGTTGTTGATATTTTGAAGGTAAAAAAATAATTAAAAAACACATGTCCCTTAGTTCCTATGTTATTCCCGTACCCAAAACATAAAATGGTAGGATTTGAATACCAGAGAGAATTTTTTTGAAACGGTTTGTTCTTTGAAAAGTGGCATCACTATTGAAGACAGTCATGGGTAGATACTGGATTTTCCTGTATCTGAATACAAGTGATTCGGATACTTTTCTGTATCTGATACTTTTACTTGATATTTTTGTAGCTGAATACAGTTATCCCGACTCTTACTCTTCTGATAAGCTACACAGAAGCCTTTCTTGGAACATCAGTTTTTGTTATCATTTATAAAGGAAAAAGAGTTATTCACCGAAATAGTAACCTGCACAAGACATCAAATGATTAAAATCATGTTTTTTATTGGTTAATTATTTTTTGAAAGCAATGGAATTGAACAAAAAAAAAAAATTTAACCCAACCTCAAACTTTTGCTATTCACATTCTAAGACACGTAGAATTTGGATTGTAATACAAAATTTGTCTGTCCGCCGCTGCACGCTATACTCTTTAAAACACTATAGCTCTTATAATACTCGTCATATTCCGGTGATGTTTTTTTATTTTGTGAAACTAATTTTTTCTTTAAAATTATATAAAATTTGTTACTGTTGAAAGTAAAAAAGTTATGTCAATTACCATCACATTATTGTATAGACATATCCATTAATGATCCCATATTTGCCCGGACATAGGTCGAGGTTCTTGTTGCTCGTGAAAAATCATATATTAGGAGGCGATCTCGAAAAATGTTATTTCTACCACCCTTTACTGTTAACTAATTTGAAAGTTTATTTTCGTTCCTACATATGTGATAAGTGACTAATTAGAGATTATGTTGATAATAAGTGAAAACTTGTTAACTATTATTTTTAATTATTTATTTATTAAAACTAAGGGGAGATGCTGCGAAATCGGTCTTTCGCCGATAGTTGATACTGACCAGTCAGTTGATACAAGTATCAGTATCAGTAGAAGTATCAAGAGAGAGGGGGGTGACCTTGGTAGCACCTCCTACTCCGCGAGTCAAGCATCCGAGTACCTGTACCCGGTACATTTCGACTTTATCTGATACTTGTATCTACTACATTTCGACCCTATCTGATACTTATATCTACTACTTTTCAGTATCAGCTACAAAGTATCAGATTGATACAACCTTACCCATTCCTAATTGAAGACGATAGAGCAGTGATCCGGCGCCTTCTATCAGTCACACACCAACCGTCCAACAATCAAGGTTAACTTTCAGGTTCATACTTTTTCATTGTTCATTACCGTATTACTCTACAGTTAAAAAACGATCAAAGTTGTCAATTCCATATTATTATATCTTGAAAGCTGTTGTCAAGGGATACTTAAAGTACTATCAGTTTTGACTGTTTAATCACTGCTTAATAAATTATGTTTCCTTTAAACCAAAAATGTCAACTCCGTTATCCTTAAGCGGTCATTACCGTAACATTTTTTTTAGTAACGATAATTACGTTTTTGGTACGGTACTGACTTTATGGATTACATTACTGAAAAAGTAAATACATAATAATAAAAACGATTTTATTCTTTTGAAAATCTTTCTTGAAAAAGTTTTATGGTTATTTATTTCTGTGATATGTAAATTAAAATTTTATATGTTGATTGAGTGTAATCTTGTCCTCCATCCTTAAATAAAGTAAAAATGGCTTTTCCTAAAACCTGGACAACAATAAATATGATTTAAAGTCATTACCGTAGCATAATTGGCATTACCATAACGGCAGTTGTCATTACCGTATACATCCAAATTTTCAAAATTTTGAAATTTCAAACTGGACCAGTTATAATTCTACCTCCTTAATCTTAAGAGCATCAAGAAACCAGCCTTAGAAAATATGAACAGCCTGGAACGTTTTTATTGACCTAAAGTTTTCTTGTCAATTTCCTCAAAGTGGCCTGTAATCTTGGAATCACACATATCTGTAATTATGGGCATCAAAATTAATTACGTTAATAACAGATAAATCCTATTTTTGATAAGCCATTATTGGAGGTTAATAGCCGGTGACATCAGGTACTATAATTAAAAACGAATGGATAATTAATCTCGTGTAACTGTGGTGTCAAGAAAGATTGCAGTATAAGATTGATGGTGTTGTGAAATTTGAAAAACAAAACAGAATACCTTACAAGAATGGCATCAACGTTTCATTCATCAAACGAAAGAATCGGGGTTTCTATTTTCTAAATAAGTGGGGAGTTAGTGATCATTACATTGTTAAGTGAACACTTATAAAAATGACACATGGCAAAATATAATTGCTGTATAATTTTTGAAATATTAATGTTGAATAAATTTACAATAATCGCATGTCATGTCTGCTTCGTGGATGAATACTAATGACACGTAAAAAATTTGGTTACATAAATTAGTTATCTATAATAACATAAATCTACGACCCCGGTGAATAAGTGGTCGTCTAATTTTCTCCTAAACGAGTTTCTTGTACTTAAGTAAGCGGAATCGAGTTATTTTCGTAGTGAATAATATATCCATATGACATCCTTCTTCCATTGGCCGTTCCAATAATCTTTTAACCTTCAAATCCAATATATCCAATCACCTTGTATCCTTAAAATTCCCCCAAAAATCGGAAATAACATACTCAGTTTATATAGATAATATAAATTTTATATTATATCATAAATCTTATATAATTATGTATAACGTTTTATTTTAATATGAACACATATATATATATTAACTATAGGAGGTTAATAATTTCTAATGGTGAGATAGAAAGAGAGAAAGAAAGCTAAGATATAGGGAGGGGGAAGATGACAAATGCTAGAAAGAATGGGCATCATTTATTATAGGGGCCGATAACTTATCCACAACATATACTTTAGCCCAACCCCGAAATTATATAATTGCCCAGGCGTAGAAAACAATTTATATCTTCTGCTAAATAGTAATAATTATATTTGGTTTAATTAATTTTATATTTTTATTTATTTCACATATAATTAGCAACATTATATATAAAATTGGAATATGATAAGTCATTCTAGTCTGAATCTTCAGTAAGTGACGTTATATGTGCATTTAGCCATTTTTTATAATAAGAATTTTAGAAGTAGAATATAATACAACAAATACACAATATAAATCCAAAATAACAAAATTGGCTAGGCTTTTGCCTGATGACATAATTTGTTTCTCTTTCGTTGAAGATGAATAATGCTCACAGGAGACATTATAGACACATTTATATGTAAATGTTCAACATCACGCTCAACCCCACACTCTTCTCCTAATGGGTATTCTCTTTATAGAGTTTGGGTGAGCCCAGAAGGATCTGTAAATTTTGCAGTAGTTGTTAACAGATTAAATAATATATCTTCCACAGCCGGATCTGTACCCGGAACCTACGCATAGCAACTCAAATCTGAGCCAACCCGCTCCTCATATTTATTGTTATTTTTTAAAAATATTTATTTCTTATATAATTTGCTATAATTCACAGAAAATGCATGCCTTAAAAAATAGACCAGTCGCAAATTAAAAAGAATTGTACAAATTTAAATGTATCTGTGCAGAATCATAATATACAATGAAAGAAAAAAATGTACAAAAAAGATTTCAACAGTTCCTCATATTTATATTAATGATTATTAAAACCACAAAACTAAAAAAAAAAATATTTTTTTATTTATTTTTTTTTTCTTAGAAGAGAAAAGATTTGTCCTGGCCGGGATTCAAACTCGGGTCTTCCGGATCTCTAGCGCGGCACTCTTCCAACTAAGCTATTCCAACAGGGCTCGTAAGCAGGCCAGTCAAATCCATTCTGTTCACCACTCTTATATCCCGATTCTCGCCATTTTTGCTATACGTTATATGTGGACAAATGTTCATTGAACATTACTTTTTAAAAAATTAAGATCTCGTTGACGTACGTCAATTTTCAACTTATAAATTATTTTATATTTATTGTTGTTTGATTTATTAGTGATTATTTAAATATTTTTTAAATTTGTCCTGGCCGGGATTCGAACCCGGGTCTTCCGCATCTCCATTGCGGCACTCTTCCAACTAAGCTACTAGTTAATCCCGGGAATATTTATATTTAAATAATCACCATCAAATAACAATAAATATAAAATAATTTTTAAAAAATTGTTTAAATTTTCATTTGATTCCGATTTTCTATTACTTTTTAAATTGTTAATTTCAATTGAAATTTTAATTATATTCTATAATAAAGTTGGTCATATATTTTTGGTAGTTTGACGTACCGCTGTTATTCCAATTTGGAAAAAAAATAATTTTTGATCAATCACGAGTGTTTTTTTGCGTAGCTCCCTATGACTACTCTTTCATTATTTCTGTAATTACGTTCTTCAGTTGCTCCAATAATTTATTTTTGGTATTCTTAGGTTTTTCCTGGATTCTTTTACTTTCTTTATTATATTATTTTTACAAGGTTAAATGTTTTCCGTCTATTGGATCATTCCTCGCCGTCCTATTATTTCTTCCTCAAAACGCTTTATTCTTTAACCAAACTCAGTTCTTTATGATCCATTTTTACTGTATGCCACCTTAAAAATTTATAAATTTATTACATGTCGGAAACTTTTTTTTATATAATAGACCCCATACTTCAGTCAGATTCATCTACGAAGAGATTTGCAATATATGTATCTTCGAAAATAAAATAGTAAATAATGCTAATTACAATACACATGAATAAACAGAACGAAAATATTAGGCATGTAGTTGAAATGAAGTGTTCTTAAAATGAATTCGGACAAGGCGATTTCTTTTGTTTAATAAAATATTAAATTCGGTAAATATTTCGGTTATTTTTAATGTTTCATCTTTAATTTATATTTAAAAATATCAATAACAACAATAACTGAAAAGACTATATTCATTAATTCATTGAAAACTATTATTAAAATTTTCCATTTCAAAGACTTAGAGAAACATTTATATAATCGCTAAGCAGAGCAATAAAATAAAAATCACAATTGAGTTAATCATGCCTGAAATCTATTAGATATCTAGACATTTTGGTTATTTATGGCAGAGGGATTTAGAAAAAATATCGATAAATTCATTTACTTATAATTTATAAAATGGAGGGATGGTAGAATTTTTATAAATAAATTGTGGTTAAGGCAGGTGGAGTAAAATATAGAAGAGAAGAGAACCGGGAGTGTCGAATACATGCCTCCTGAATAAATGCATAGCGAGGTAAGAGCCCGGACAAATGGCTCATCCCAAGATTTTATCTTTTATTCAGTTCCGTCGGAGTGAAGCGCTTTTGTTTTTATCGGTTCCTTCTTTCTACCTAGTTCTTCGTTCCTCGTTCGTCCTTTCTATCAAGTTCTTCGTTCATCGCTCCTTCTTCCTATCTCGTCCGTTCCTAGCTCCATTAGCAACTCTTCCCCGTTATCGACCCTACCTTTTGAAAATAATCAATCCAATTGAAAGGTCTATTTCGAAATTGAAAAGATAAAACTATGGTGAAATAACTAAAATAATGAATTTAACATTGGACAGAAAACTATTAAATTTATGATAGTTTAGTTTATTCATTTAGAGTTAACCTGCAAAGGGGTAGAACTCTGAGTTCCCTCGGCGAAGGTTCCGTGTTCAGATACGACTGTTAAAGATAATTTATGGAATCTATTAACCGCAGGGGATGGGGAAATACCTGACGATTGAGTGTGGTTTAGTATAAATTGCCCCCCAGCACAACCGCTGTCCTATAATCAGCAAAATCTCAAATATGTTGGCTATCGGACGATGCTGCATTCTTAAATTTTGCCTATTCAGCTATTGGATAGGGATCTTTAACGAGTACCTGACGGGGCGACCTGTGGTCTAGTGGTTAGGACAACAAACTACTAAGCCCAAGATCGCGGGTTCGTAGCCCGGCTGATGGCCCAAGGACTTTTTAAAAGGAGTAAAAATTCCTTAGTTACGCCGTCCTTCGGAAGGGACGTTAAACGGGGGTCCCGAGCCTGTACGATGTCAGGTACTCGTTAAAAATCCCTATCCTAATTAAACCTGGATAGGCAAAATTTAGAGCTCCCACTGCAGCATCGTCCGATTAGCCATAGCAGCATAGAGTGACGTTAAATGAACAAACAACAACGAGTACCTGACACCACACTGGGGTTGGGACCCCCATTTTACGACACTCCCAAAGGACAACATAATCAATGATTTTTTACTTCCTTTTCGGTTGCAAACCCGCGTTTTTGGGCATAGTAAATTTACTTCGGTATTATATAACTATTTGAATGAATGCCTCTATATATTTTTTACGTGTTTAACATTTTTACAAATAATAGATTTTTCTACATTTTATATTATTCACATTTGTCGCCTCCTATATTTATACGTTACTTACTATCTTTATCTCACAACTTCTTCATCTGTTGGGACTTATCAAGGTCAGGTGCATTGTTAAATTCTATACGTAAAAATGAACGATGTCACTACAATCCATAATGGTTCTAGGGTTTAGTACTGTACTACATTTAAACTGTTTCTAGGACAAATGTTATGCAGCGAGCATTACGCATAACTGTGATTTGCCCTAGATGACGCTCAAATCCACATTTTTAAGCAACAAGGGATTACTTTATCTATAAGCCTCTAGGCTGAGTCAGGTGCAGTCGGTTCTCCAAATCTAACAGGGTCCATCCCCAGCTGTTAAAAGATTAACTAAAACATCCGCCACAGCTGGATTCGCACCTTGTATCTTCGGCACAGAAACTCAGTGATCTATCACTTAGCAGCCTCACTCCCCATTTAAACTATTACATAACTTAATTATGGATTATTGCAAAAAAGTCGTTTAAAAATTACTCTATCAGTTTTTGTAGCCAAGAAAAAAATATGATCTATGCTATGTATTTATTATATATTTTGTATCATATTACATTCAGCAAAATATGATTACAATTTATTTATGTATGTAGTATATAAGTTTTTTCTACAGCTGAAAATTAAATCCATATTTCAGAACAGGATAAAATTATGGAAAAAGAATGATCATTTAATTCCAGCTAAATTAGGAACCCAACAAAAGGCCATAATCTCCGCTGAACTAGACCTCGCAATCAATTTCCGCTCCCTAGTGCACTTCAAACTTTGCACAGCTTGCACTTCATTGCCAGCTAACAACATGTACTTCGTACCTAAAAGTGAAGAAATACCGACATCATCAGGAACTATGAAATTTCCCTTCTTTTTTTTCATTTATTTTACATCGCTTCGATTGCTGGAGCCATTTCCGATGACTGATCTTGAATTCAGGGCCTTCTGTATTATGTTACTTTCTTTGTACTTATTAAACTATATTAATAGTAAACACTAATTTAGGAATTATACAAACGTCATTTGACAAATATCGTACTATTGCTATTCTTTTCAAAACATCCATTAAGTGATTCACGGAAGCGTGGATGTAGAACCTCTCTTAGCGTGTTTCATCTGTCTCTAGTAGATGATATGTAAACATGTTTTTTTTCTAACCTTATGTTCTTTTTTTTCTATTGCACAATTTGACATTGCCAAAAAATATTTAAAAAAATTAACTAACATTATTTCCAAATTCCTTTTATTTTTTTCATATATTTAGTGGAAGCCTGAAATCAGACAATTTTCGCCATCGCTGTGCTTCCTTAAATAAAGAATAAAAAATAAAGAAAAAACTTTATTTACTGCAGTGTACTATTTAAATTTGTTACGATATTCACTCATCACTTTGCCTTTAAATGTCTATTATATAAATATATTTGACTATGTCAAATATACATGATTATTATCTCTACAAAAAAAAAAATACTGCTTGGGAAGACGTCTAGTCTATGGCTACACCTACATTGGGTCCGATTCGGTGCGACGTGATTTTATCACATACGATGCTGGGGTGTATACATTATACATATTTTACTATACATTTATAGTAAAATATAAATGTATTAAAAATAATTAATAAATAATATTAATTTTATAAATTTAAAGAACCAAATGTTATAACTCTCGATTTATTTCAGTCATTTGGTTTGTTAGCGAGGTCTCATCGTATCACACCGGATCCAATGTAGGTGTAGCCTAAGAGTTAGACTAAGGCATAGTTGGGAGGATTACGTTAAAGTGTTCTTGGGGATTTAAGTTTGTGTACTCCGTGGACGGAAGTATGTAAGCAGAGATTACTGGTATCAGCAGCGAAGCTTCGGATTCGTTAACACTTATGATTATCAATAGCTTTGAATTATTCGTCGAGATGATTCTCTTGAGAGAATAAGGATCCTCCCAGTTTCCTCAAGACGAAATTTAAATAAAATTAAAAGGCCTAAGGACGAGTCAAGATGACGGAAGGAGCCAATTCCAGGTTAGGCGCGCTAAATTCCTGGAAGACGAGGAACAATGGAAGCACGGAGCTATATTTCAGTGGCTATAGAATATCCCGGATAGCGAGCGGCTATCTCCAGCCCGCGGCGCACCGCCCAGAATTAGCCCTATAACTCATGATAAGGGCTTGAGCCGCGGAGCTAGGACAAAGACGTAATATATATACGTGCGGGGGGGGGGGGGGACCATACACAACTATTTCATAGGAGCCTCTCTTCTAATCTTGATGGATCGGCCCCGTCCAATTGTTCCGCCATTTTCCAGCTAAGCTATTTATCGCTGCCTGACATTCTTCAGGCCTCGAGGTGGGCTCGCTTTGTGCCGTTAACTGCTCCACGTCACTCCATTCTGCGCCTACTGTCACCCGAGTCAGTGTATTTAGAAATAATTGCGCCTTAATAGGCCCTGCGGTCTGCATTTAGCGCACGGGTCACAATTAGAGATAGGATTTTCGTTTTGTTCTATTCCCTTGCGCCTGACAGATTCAAACCTGAATTTTATATTGGACGAAATTGTGTCTGTTTTAGCTTTTTGATCAAAATATTATGTTTTGCACTAAGGTAGTCGAGTTTGATTGCTTAGGTTTCAGAACAATTTTTAAAAATCCGTCTACATATTTGAGTGAATTTGTATCTGTTTTAATTTTATTTCGTGCTTTTTTTCATGCTGACCACCTCAGACTACGTTACAAATTTATTTTCCTTTCTTCCGCTGGAGTTTTATCTCCAATATTCCTTCATGCGTTATTTAGTTCCTTGTTAGTTTCTTGTGATCCTCTCTTCAACTTCCTCCAACTTTCTCTTGTTTATTTTTTTTTTGTTCTGAAACCCTTCTAGATTCTTTCCTCTGCTTGAAAATTCACTTTCTTCACTAGAATGTGATACTCTGTCATGTTCAACTCTTCCAAATTAACTTTCCTTAATACTTCATTCCATATTGTCGTGGTCTTCTATTGGATGAAATAGTCAAATAAACGCTTTTTCAGTCTGTACAAAATTCGCAAGAATTTCAGCCTTCTCTTCACATAGAATCCGAAATTCTTTCTATTTTCTTTGTTAGACTCTCCTGGGGTCCATTTATCGTTAAAGCAGGTAACCATAATTGAAAAAAAAATCTAGCGGTTGAGTATGATCTGGCAATCCCTCATGCCCCTGCTTCGCTCTCCCTTTCTCAAGAACCCTAATGTTTTTGAGCCGGTTCCTAAATCTCTCTCTGCCGAGGCAGTCCTCGTAAGTAATTCCAAGTATTTTAAGTTATTCTATCATCTGCTTAGCAATGCCTCTCTGGCTTTTCAGGTCGTATAACTGATCGAATATTTGCTTATTCGACTTCACTCGATGGTTTGAGTATGAGCAAGGGCTAAGCGAACTCACAGTTTATTCGGTCGGATTACTTTTATTGAAGGTTATTATTATTATTTACACTCTTCTAAATGTCACGGCCAATATTTTGAATCCATTCACCACGTATTCCTTCTGGGTTCGAACTTTTCATCAAGTTCTTTGCCAACATTCTGATAGGCATGTTGCTTACTTCTTCATGGCTTAATATGAGACTGAAAATGTCCTTCTATACTTAAGTATTTATACCTTTTCGGGCCCGGTATGGTAATAGATATAAATAATAAACTATAGAAGGACATTTTCAAACTCAGATTAAGAACTGATAAAGCTACCAGCATGCCTAGCAAAAGTTTGGCAAAGAACTTGACGATACCCTTCGAAAGCAGAAGAAATATTTCATTATTATTAATATAGTATGTTTAATTATATGATAATTTCTTAATTATTCGCTGGTGGATAATTTTTTTTCTGTTCCTTGTTTTTTTTTCAAATTAAAAAGTAAGACTTTTTATAGCGAATTTAGAGCATTTTTTTTAAATTTGTTGAATATTTGCTAACAAAGTACAGATTAAGTAATTAAACACTTTACTAGACTGGGTTTGGACTTATTACACGGGATATTGGAGCATCGTTGCGAAATCCCTTAGCAAGCAGCGCTCCCTGAAAGAAGGGTTTGGAAGGGAGGAACAAGTCCCTGTAATTGGTGGAGCCTTTTTGCCTAAATCAAGGCTTAATTAAAAGGGAAGAGGGAGATGTGTGGCCTGCCAATCCTATCTGTTTTAATTAGTCGCTTCCTTCTGCCAGCGCCGCCCTTTTTCGGTCAACCTTACAACTTTTATTACATCCATTCTCTGCCCTTGGGCCCTCCTGTCCCTTCTTAATGGCCTTGTGTCAGGGCCCGTATTAATTTCATGCTAGTCTTAGCATTCTTCTGTCCTATTTAATTAACGCGTCGTGAATCTCGTGACATTCTTTAACGAATTTTCGTAACTGAAGCTTTTTACTCAGTCAGTAGGCCAAAAAATTAGTAGTGAAGAGAGAATTCACTGTATCATAATAGAGCTCTCTAAGTAAGAAATGTGAAAATAAAATTTTTAAAAAATATTTGGCACCAGTTAATAAAACAATAAGCAAAATATCAGCAAATATATTGTTAGTATAATTCAGGCAAAAACAATTAGATCTAATTTTGTAAATATATATCTACAGCCCCGATAGGTGGTTAATAAGTGGTTAAGTAAAATTTTTTCCAAAATGAGTTTCTCGTGATTATTGAATTCTATTTGTATTAAATAATATTTGTTTACTAACCTATAATATAATAAAAATAATTACACATGTCTGCATAAAAAACGTTTTTAATAAATTGATTTGATTTAGTTCACTGATCTTTATGTATTTTTTTGCGCTGATTTCAAAAATGATATTGGTTTTTTTATATCACGTAAAGCTCGCCTACAAAATAAAGTTGAAGTTTTTGGAAAAAGTACAAAAAACGGAAAGTTTTGGATTTGTTTTTATTATTATTTAACATGAAGTAAAAGGAAAAAAAACAACTTCGATACCTAGGAAAAATGAGCATAAAAGTGATGCACATGTGTTGTAAAGTTATTATAAGTCTTTGTAAAAACGTTTTCTTTTTCCATCAAAGCTTCTTTTGGTAATTTTCCGGCTGAGTTATTGTAACAGTAGCCTGCATTATATTGACATTCCATTGACATTAGTATCTGCGCTACATTTCTTTTATATCTTGATGGAAACGCTCTCCTTGTTCTTCACTTATAGCCCCAAGATTTTCTGGAAAGTAGTCCAGATGTGAGTGAAGCAAATGAACTTTGACACTCATGTTGCAGCCCAACATTTTGTAGTTTTGTAACAAGTTTTGTAAATTTGGTCATTTTTGTTTCCACGTAAGCCTGTTACAGCAACTTTAAATGAATTACTGGCATTTCTTTCTTCCATTTCCATTTTAGTGACAAAGCTTTCGTCTTTTAAAAGTTTTCTGATGTCAGGCCCAACAAAGACTTCCTCTTTCAGCTTAGCATCGGGATGCATGTATACCATGGTATACCATGGAACTGTTCACGAAGATACTTGAAACACTCTCCTTCTTTGGGTAATGCTTTCACAAACTGTTTCATTGGCCCTAATTTGATATGAAGTGATGGAAGTAAGATCTTTTTAGGATCCACTAAACTTTACCTTTCACAATTTTTAACTCCAGGAATAGGACCCTTTCTGATTGGCCACGTCTGCTTGACATAGTGTCGTTTCCTGTCACGGCTATCCCATTCACAGGGGAAACATGTAAACTTGTGTAACCACCTTGTTGACCTTTTAACATAGAAATAACTTTCAAATCCCCACAAATAGTCCATTTATGGTCAGAGTAGCCGAACTTATTAAGAATAAACTCAAGATTTTCGTAGCATTCTTTCAAATGGACTGAGTGTCCAACAAGGCACAGAAGCATATCGGTTACCATTGTGAAGAAGTACAGCTTTTAAACTCCTTTTTGATGAATCGACGAAAAGTCTCCATTCCTCAGGTCCATACGTGATTTTGAATATTTACATGATTCCAGGTACATTGTTGCAGAAAACTAGGTCACCCTCTTGTGTAAAAAAAGGGACAAATTCCTTTTCTGTAAATCGGTACCATGAAGATGAAACACCGGAGGCTAACAAATGTCTTTCTTCAAGTCAAGACCCTGAAAATTCCCCCGAATGACCCCAGAATTTTTACACTATTTTTTTCATAATCTGCACAAAAAATACTGTTAAATCCACTAGTTACATATGCCACAACTTTTCAAATATGCTTCATCGCAGACCTGTGTTATTTGAGAAATAATACAAAACTCATTTATTGTTTACTATTGTATTTTCGATCTTCTTTTGAAAACCTCCCCTATGGGAATAATATATAATATTTGAATATGTACTATAATGTCTGTATATTATTTGTTATTTAAAATAAATAAATGGTATAAAAACCCTTATTCTATATTTACATGCTAACTTTTCTTTCTCTTTTCAGGTGAGTGTCGAATATGTCTCTAATAGCTTCAAGCTTCTTCCAATGGTATATAATTTTCAATGTTAAATAATAATTAAAAATTAAATTAAATTGTTTAATTCCTTCTTAGATTAACGAATAATTTTTTTTTTTCTCGAGTTAGATAAAGACAGTCTACGAGTATATACCATTTACCTTTCGACACATACTTCTTATATATTTGGGTCATGTTTTTACTTCAGGGGCATCAACATTAACCGTAGATAAGGGGATGAAAGTTATAAACACGGCATTATGCTATCCATCAATCATTTGGTTTTTTTAGAAATTTTTTAGGCTTAGAGGAAATGACGATTATGCGATTATGACATGAACTTCCTAAATATGTTGAATTACTTCTATTTTAATACTATTATAATACTATAGGTATTTTTTTTTCTTTCGTCAAGTCGTAGACAATTTTAATAATTAATCCTTATTCTATTTATCAATTAAACAAGTTCTATAGTGCTGGGATCTATTTTTAGTTCTGATTAGGAATAATATTTTTTGTTCTATGAATCAGAGAAATTTTCAGGAGCGTGAATCAACAAGTTTATTCAGTTATAAACTCCATTTAGATTTATATTGCTGATATTTTAGACTAAATAGAACTTAGCAACTAAAGTAATGATTACCTCCTCCAATTGGAGTATTAAAAACATCTAACCATAGCGATAGTGTCATTCAAATTTGAAAGATATAATTCGTAATATTATATAATTAATTTAATATAAGAAAAAAATAAGAAATGTTAGAAACAGGTGTTTTGTTTTTTTCATCTTTTTTGTGGAAATTGTTTTCAGTTGAAGGTTTATTGTTATTTTTAAATATTATTTTCAAATATAAATTACAATATTTGACTTGAATCGGGATAATTAAATTGATTAATTTTTAAAGAATTCACTATTTTAATAACGGATTATACACGTTATCCGTCTATTATCAATGGATATTTCTTCTAAATAAAATTATCCCTCTAAACGAAATTGTCTGTATCAATTGTCATGTAGGAATACTAGATAGTAAATGGGAATTCTAAAAATGATTATGTTCAGTTCAAATAAATACTTCAAAAATATTGCATAACTAGATTATATTTATGCTAATGCGAATGATAACTAAAGCTTAAAATTAGACAATGCAGTTTAATGAAAAGCTTTGGAGTTTTTTTTTTTCTTATCCTCCAAAACTTTATTTATAAATGATTACAATATACAATTTCAACATATTCATGTATGACTCTCGGGTATACTTTCTTCTTTAAAAAGTGGAAGCCATTAAACTAATATACCTGTAGGCTTCACCTAACTAGATTCCACTTTTCCCTCGGATTTTAGGTTCTCGGTAAACTTTTTTTTTTTTTTTTTAAATTATTTTATTGAATTGTACAACTGTAATATATACATCTAGTACAAGGGCTGAATAAATAAATACATGAAAGGACGTGTAGAGGTACTACCCATTGGCAGCACTCTAATTATATTTCTATTATAGGAGGTCTCGAGGCCATCTTCTCTTCAGACGCCTAGGAGGATTGTCCGGGATGGAATTGGAACCAAGGATGGAAACTAGTGGGTTTGGATGGGCCTGGAGTTTATTATGGAATGATAGGTATCTGGAATGGGCTAAATCGGTAACATATGGAACGTTCAGGTCATTATGGATGGTTTTATTTGTGACAAAATAAGGAGCGTTTAGGATTTTGCGAAGGATTTTGGATTGCAAGGATTGAATACGAGAGGAATTTGATGGTTTGGTGGAGCCCCATAGTTCAATTCCGTAAGTCCATATAGGTCTTATCACAGTAACATAAATAAGTCTTTTGTAATTGATATGAAGCTTTGAGCGTTTGTCTAGTATGTGTTGAAGTAGTCGGAAGCGTCTAGCTGTTTCTTGTCTTTTCAGTCTTGTGTGAGGGTTCCAAGTAAGACGTTTGTCTAAGTTGAGTCCTAGGTAGCGGATCTGTTCAACAGGGATAAGTGGAGTACTATTAAAGGATACAGTAGGACAGGAAGTCATGGGTTTTCGGCGACTCGGTAAACTAAATATGAAAATGATAGTTCGCAGAATTCGGAGCACTGGAGTAAATTCGAAGCTGATAACTCACCGTGATATTATCTAAAGCAGAGATAGGGAAGCCTATAAGTGACTGTTTCAAAAGGTCCGATACTGTCAATCGTAAAGTGCAATGTCCCTGAATTGGAAGTGACCAGCCAAATGGCGAAACGTCTCTATGTGCACCCATCGGGGAGGATTATTTTCCACGTTATATAGATTTGTCCGTTAATAAGGGGTATGTTCAATAAGAGAAAAAAAGTTATAAATTATGTTATTACCCGCAAATACTGTTTATTGATCATTTCCCCCTGTACTCCTCCAATAATTTTGTTAACTATATCCTAATGGTTCACAAGAATTATTTTCCTATTTAATTTAAACGAGGCTGTCTGTTGATTATTTTCAACCAAGCAGATTTTACATCGTTGGGCAGCTAATCCAAGCGAAAATCCCCAACCTGGAGGACCAGTGTTTTCCTTCCCTTAGACAGATTGCCATCAACTGGTTAATGAATTATATTTACTCGAGTTTTTCTTCGGAGTTTTCCTTCTCCTAGGTACTAATTATCGATATCCCGATTAGTTGGACCGAGGAGCTTGGAGCTGTGCTATGACAAGTTCAGGCAACCCTTGTTGGAAGGCTTGTAAAGTAAAGTAAGCATTTATTAATACTATTTCTAGGACAACGGTTGTGCAATTTGATCAAGATCACACTCAGCCCCCCTTTTAAATCTATCCACTTTAAAGAGGTTGGGTGAGCCTCGAAGGAACGTCAGATCCTACAGGGTCTAACCTCGGCTGTAAACAGATTAAATAATCTATCTGCTATAATGCGGAATTATCATTGTTTGGTCATTTTTTTTTGTTTGTTAAAAAAGTTAAGTTAACTTAAATTCAGTTGAGTTTAGAGTTCTACAGATTCTATAGTATTCTTCTTCTTGAGGTGCCGTGCCGTTTTTGGAAGTTGGCGATCATCCTGATTGCGGTTTGTTGTGTTCTGCTCTGGATATGTGGTTTGAAGAACTGTTTAACTATTCTCTCAGATTGCGGACCTTCGTCTTCATGCTACGCTGCGCTTTCCTATCATTTTCCCTGCATGGCTACCTGCAGTATTTAGCATCTGGTCCCTCTCACTATTTGGGCAGGTATTATTTTCTAATTTTTATTTCTGTTAATTTTGAGGCTCTTCGGAAAACATCCTCATTCGTAACTCTTCTCCTTCTTTATCTTCCCCTTCTGCCATTGAGCGCAGAGAAACCTCTTCCATCGGGACCATATAGCTACTCTATAGCCATTCTTTAAACTATTCTTTGTATATGTTCTTGATACAAGATCCTTGAGTGACCTCGGGGTCGTCTGCCCAGTGGTCTGGCTTCCATTACCTTCCTTGGTCGTCGTTCTTCGTCCATGCGAAAGACATGCCCAACCACTTCAATTGTCTGTTTTCAATAAAGTATTTAGTTCGGGCACTTAAGGTTGTTTCTTATTATCGCATTCCGAACTCGGTCCATCCATGTTTTAACGTCTATTCTGCGAAGGTAGTTCGGAGCAAATGTTCAATTAAGGTAATCCCGTTCAGATGGGGATATTACCATAAATTTGTGATATGCCGGTTCTGTATGAATAGTATTTAGTGGACTGTATTGAGAATAAGAAACATGACATTTTATTGAACTAATTACATTTTACATTTAACTAATTAACTTCTAACAGAAAAGAAAAACAAAAGTTTTAAATGGTTTAGGTGAGCGTATCTTTTTGTTTTGGCGTTTTCTTCGGGCGGCCCTCTTCTCCTGCTCCCCATTCTTCAGTGTTGGTAGCCCTGGACTTACTAACTCATCTTTGTTCGTGAATAGCACACTGAGTTATTTAACTTGCACATGGTGTTCATTCGAAGCTGGCTAGCCAACAACCATATTCACAACATATGCGGAAAACAAAAGAGTGTCAAGATGGGGTTGCCAGTTTTTAACTCAAATTTTTTCTCTGTCCTATGTCAACTTGATTTATTTCACGGTGTGCCGTGAACAACTTCTTTTCCGATGTTTGTCAAGCATGGCCCAACTTTCACTCCCATAAGTAACTGTTGGGAGGAAGACTGCTTTGCATATCTGGAGCTTCGTCTCTTCCCTTAAGATTCGGTGTCCAACTATACTATTGTAGAACTGGTAATAAATTGCGTTTGCTTTAATGATTCTGGTTTTGATTTCTTCATCTTTTTTACCAGACCTACTGATGATAGTTCCAAGGTAGAGAAAGTGCCCTTGGCTTCTTCGAGAGTCTCCCCAAATGCAAATAAAAGGTACATTTTCATGGCCGTGCCTAGACACAATGAGCACTTTGCTTTTAGGGATGTTTATATCCATTCCCTTATGTAGTATCTCTTCTACAAGTGCTTGCTGCATCACAAGTGCTTTTACCTTGCTGCATCACAAGTGCTTTTACCTTGCTGCCAAAAGGAGAACGTCATCACCACATGGTAGGATCTGGACTACGACAGGACGCACATTCCAATCTCCAATTAACGCAGTCAATGAATATCCTCAGTATCCTTTTATACGGCCACATTTCAAAAGTTCCTGTTTCATATCCGGACCCTCATTCATGAGGTTTAATCTGACGACCCTCCTGGACCTCACTCAGGCTCTATAAAGTTAGATACCCATATCTAATTGGGAAATATCAGACGGTTGAGTGTGATATCGGCCAAATCACCTCCCTGCACAATCTTTATTCTAGTTCTATTGGTATGGATTTTAGTAAGGTAGTTTTTTGTTTTTTTTTATGAATACACGTATGTATAATTGAAATACAAGTGTGGTACTTCTTGTAACTTGTGTCCATACCTCCCATTGCCGCTTCATTAGGCAGTGGCGACAGTACGGGAAATTATTTGACATGTAAACGACGAGAGTGGCGATACTACGAAGCGATGGGGTACTAAATAGTGATGTGTGTGTGGCAGTCATTAAAAAGCATCGCGGACGAGGAGAGAGGAGACAATTAGGTAGCCCGAGTGGGCTCTGTCACTCCCAGGGTGGCCAATTTACATTTCGGCCTGTCCGTTCTGTTCTCTCCCGGTCTGCTCCAATATTTATCTCCATCTGTTCCTCTTGCAATAATGTTCTGCTTAATTTAGTTAACAACTCTCTGTGTATTACATCTAAATACATATTGTGTTTTATGTACTGACGCATAAGAAGTGACATACGTGAAGTTTCTATGGTACAATTGTTGTAATGTATAAAAAGAGATAATAGGACGAATATGATATCATTATCTGAATTTTGAAAATTATAGTGGTGTTTCTGGAAAACGCTTGCGCAGGGAAGTGATTTGTTTTAGATCAGGTTCAACCACCAGGTTTCCCCTTATTTTATGTATTCCAGATCCCAAAGAACCCTCCTCAGACTGTTAACAGATAAAATGTGTGATAATTAATATTGTCGAAACCCGTGTTGCCGTAAGGTAAGGAAGGATGCTTAAATAAATAAATAAATGTTAGCAGATAAAATAAAACCTGCCAGAGATGGATTTGAACCCGGAACCTTCAGCATAAGGAATCAGCGCATAGAATTATTTGACTTTGTTATTTATTGTTATTATATATCTATGATTATTTTTAATAATTAATTAATTGAAATTTACAACTGCATTGTAGCAATACATCAAGTAAATGGCAGTAATGATAAAGACAATTAGAGAAACTATCAGGTGATAGTACTCAAATTACAAATTCTACTTATAAGGTCACGGTGCCATTTTCTTTTTATACGTCTCGAATCGAAGAGGTCGCTAGGTTTGAAACTAGTGGGTTTAAGTGGGAAAAAAGTTTGTCTTTAGGCCAATATGGATGACATTATTCATAACAAAGTCAGGAAAATTGAGGATTTTACGAAGGATTTTGGATTGTGAGGATTGGATAGCTTTGTGTCTTATAATACTCATGCATTTGAGTCTTTTATAATTAATTAGGAGCATAGAGCGTTTGTATAGTATGTGTGTAAAATAGCCTGAAAAAGCATTTTTTCCATTTATTTATTTTTTTTAATGCTACTTTTTGCGTTAGTCTTTATATAAGTTAAGAACACGGGCTGATGAGCCTAGGTTTAAAAATATTTATGATCGAGCTCGACGAAAGGCTAAACTAAATGTAGCCGATAAGTTGCTTCACTTATTAATGGGGTGTATAAAAAAAATTACCGTTTCACCTTCCCCATGGAGAGAAGATGGCGAGACTAACAGTATCTTTCGAAACACCACATTCCCTGGCAAGTTCGCGAGTACTTGTGGACGGATTTGACTCAACAGCTTCCTTCAGAACCTCATCAATATCCACAAATGGTCGCTTGGAGCCCTCCACTGCTAAATTTTTCACGAGTTGCTTCAGCGGCTGTGAAATTTTTTTTTCAGTAATGTCTTAAAATGACGAGAATTTCGTAGGACACTGTCATGCTGCTTCTTTGAATAAATAAATAAACTGAGGCTTTTTTTGAAGAAGTCCAGGGTTAGTAAACAAGCTTAAAGAATGTTCTAAAGGGATTATTAAGTGTTGGTAAACAATAAATAGCATTAAAATATTTACAGATTTTTGAACTCTGGAATTTGATAAAACGGTCATTTTTTTATATACACCCCATTATTATCGAAACACTGCACCAGTTAATACTTTTCTTATAATAAAGAGAGATTTTTAATTGTTTTTGGTTCTCTTCAACACAATTGTTTTCGCATTAAACATGGTCTACTCTCTTTTTTACGATAGAAAATTCGGGGCAGTAGTTGTTAACTTGACAGTGATGGATCCTGCTAAGTCAGCCTCGTGGCCGAACTGATGGGAGGAATTTGTTGAGTTTACCTGGGCCGCTAACATATAGAGGAGGGAGTAGACTGGGGCTGTATTGTTAGGGCCGTATTGACAGGAGCTACAATACACCTGACAGCCGCATAAAGGGCGAGATCTTGGCACGCGGACCTCCTCGTCCTCTTCTTTCTTTTTCCTTTCCCTTACGACCGCCTTATCATCAATCTCTTACTTATATCGTGTCCTACCGCCGTTAACCCTACACCCCACCGCCTTTTTATCACATCGATGCTTTGTCGCTATGGCTCGGGGTACAATACAACCGATCAGGTGGTTTTATAACCCACACTTTATCATCTCTTTCTAGACTTAATTTTTTCAAAATACTTTTTGATTTGAGATCATTTGTCTTTTTCAGAGGCACTGTACTACATAAATACACCATTATTCCTTGATGTGCTCCCCATATTAGATAGGACGGAATATACATTCAAAATAATTAAAAAATAACAATTTGTTATAAAATAATTATAAAATTTGATTATCAGTATAGTCTTATAGTCCAGGATCCATGGTCCATTTTTGTACTTGATTAGTATCAAGCTGAATCTTCGTGAATAGCTTCGTTTCGATGAGACGCCCAACAATTTTCTCTGTGAAAATTCTCTATTGTGGTAGCTGAAAGAGGTAGCAAGGATAAAATATGTCGATCGATTTGATGATTCTCAAAAAATTATTACTAACTTGGTTTTTTTTTTGTTATATCTCAATATAATTATCTAAATTATTTGAAAAAAATTTGTCCTAAAAAATTTATGGTTTGATCAAATCGAAGTAAAAAAGAACAGCTGGTTAGAAATCATTTTTGATGACCTCGCTATCGATACATATTTACAACGTCGATGGACGTTGGAAGGAGGGGACTCTTTGATCAAACCATACATTTTGTAGGACAAATATTTTTTCAAATTATTTAGATAATTATCTTGAGATTTAACAAAAAAAAATCCAGTTAGTAATACATTTTTGAGAATCATCAAATCGACATACTTTATCCTTGCTACCTCTGTTAGCTACCACAATCGAGAATTTTCGCACAGGAAATTGTTGGGCGTCTCATCGAAACGAAGCTATTCACGAAGATTCAGCTTGATACTAATCCAGTGAAAAAATAGACCATGGATCCTGGACTATAAGACTATAAATTCATGACATATTGTATTATTTAGATTGTCCATTTTGGTTTCTTTTTTATAGACATAGGCTACTTTTTATCAACACACCATAAATGAAGTTTATATAAAACTGTAACCTGATTGACTAAAACACACTGCGGTCAACGCACAACAGTAACCACTGGACTTACCATCTTGAAATTCGCAGATAGGTTCTTTGTATAGCATAAATGAGCACTAAGGAAGGAATTTGGACAATAAAGAGTTTCCCCTTAATATAATATGGGTTCAAAGATTGTATGGAATCCGTCAGTTTTGAAGTTAGACATCTGAAATTTTGGATGTCCGAGTAACTTATAGTTAAAAAAAAAATTAAATTATTTATTTAAAATGATCTGTCAAGAAACTTTTTGTGGCAGACCAAATTCCAAGCGAGCAAAGCCGCGGGCAAGATCTAGTTATGTATATACCTATATATAGTTATATATATTATATATATATATATATAAACCCTTAATAATAATATATAAAATATTATAAAAGAAAGAGAAAATATTCAATAATGATGGTAAAATGTTCCAAGAAGCATCAAAAAGACAGTAAATAAACTATGGAATCACCAAGAGAAGAAGGGAATCTCAGAAATAATGAAAAATTATCGTAGTCAGGCCGGAGTAGCACGCGACTGCCGAAAATAAATAATTGATCTAACGTGTTTTTTGGTTGAAAAAAAAATGAGACAACTATAACCAAAAAAAAGGTCTTGGATTCACTACGTAATAGATAATGTTACTTTATTGCTTCTAGGGCTGCTAGAATTAGTACTGGTTCTAGGGTTGTGCGGGGAGGTGATTTGTCTGTAATCACGCTTAACAATAGGTTTTTGCAACAATTTAGAAAACCCATTATATAGACACTGGGTGAGCCCTAGGAGAATTTTTGATCCGAGGGTTCACCTATTAACAGTGTTAACAGTTTTATCTGCCACAGTCAGATTTGTACTCGGGACCTTCATCTTTTGCTTAACAGCGTACCGTTTGGTAAGCTTAGTATTCATTGTTTACCACTTTTAAGCAAACGTTTTGTTATTGTTCTCTCAAAACAATGCCTTCTACCATTGAACCCAACAACGTATTTACAAATGTAAGTTATTTCACGCATAGACTCTTGTCTATAGAATAAAAGAGTATCCTATTTTCTAACATCAAAGTGCGGTTGAATCCAATAATATGTACATAAACATGTACTGACATATAAAAGTAAAATTTATTTAAGCTTGGTATGTGGCAGGACAGTCGAAAAATAGGCAGGTAGGTTTAATTTTTGAAAGTCGTTTACACTTGATTTTTTGTTTTAAGAATATAAACGTAACCCTGGAAGTTTCTGAGAAATAAATAAATTTTGAAATAATATTACAGGTATAAAAATTGACAAAGATGGGAATTTTTTAACGGAAGGGAGAATTAAGCCGGATTACTAAGGGGCGTGAATCGCGATCGATAGCAGCGCTTTCATCTGCCACTTTTTTGTACCACCGCTGTCTTAAATTTTCTTTCCTGAGTAGCCTTTTGCATCACAGTTGTAGCAACATGCCGTATAAAATATTGTAAACCGAATTCTACAAAAAAACCATGGAGGTTCTTGGGTTCAATACATGGTAGAGACTGCACTGTGCTGGGTGAGCCCCCGAGAATACATCTCCCGCTAACAGATTAAATAAAAGTCTGTGGGATTTTGAACTCGGGACCTTTGGCACGGCAACTCAGCGCTCTACCACAAATTCTGGATAAAGCTATCAAAAATAAATTTAACTTTCCTTACAAAAGTGAAGCAAAAAATCTAAAATAAATATTGGAGCTTTGACAGAAATCTCCTATACAAAGTTACTGATTCCGACCATTCTTTCCATTGTATTTGTTTTCAAAACCACTTGACAAATTAACAACCAACTCATCCTGGTTTATAAAATAACCACAATTGATTGTAGGGGTGGTGTATGGTATAGTTTCTACTGTAACAAAAGTGTTCAAAATCCGATTGATGCCCTCTAAAAATTCCAATATTTATGGAGTTTAGGGGTGAAACTTGGCGAGGCACGTCTATGCCCCCTGAATTATACTTCGAGCTCGTATTCAACTCGTAACTTTCTCCAGTTTCTCTCCAGCTAACATAACTCTGGAATTTTCAATAGAATCGGGTATATTTGATGATGGGTAAGAAAAATAATATTATTTTTTGTATGAGTACTGCCAGTGTAGTTTCTTTGAGACCCCTTTTAGTCATGCTTTTATTTCATTCATAATTATCCCTTGTTATTATAATGCACCTGTAAATATTAAATACACCATTAAAAAAATATATTTTGATCGTTGTCTTTAATAAGAAATAAAAACAAAACTGATCTAAATAAATATTCATTTTCCTTTAATCAAATCCTTTCATCAAAAATACTCCCAGAGTATTTTGTTAGGTTCTTTTATTTTATTTTATCCTGTAAGTAGTTGAGTTTCCATGAAAATTCAAGTATAAGTAATTGTTTAAAAAAAATGTATTGTTATAGATTTGAAATAGCTCACTTACAATGACCTACATTAAGTACTAAAGAGTAAGGAAACTAAATAATACACAGATGCACTCAATCATCTTTTACACCTAAATACCAATTCATACAGTACCTAAATCCATTTGATCGGGAACGTCGTTCGGGAAGCGGGGTATAGCTGAGTGGTAGCGCGCTAAGTCACTATGCCGGTGGTTACGGGGGCAAATCCGGTTGTCACTATTCTATTAACTGCCGGAAATAGACGCTGTGGAATCTGGAGAACTTCCTGGGGCTCACCCAGTCACTTTAAAGTTGGAACGCTCAATTGGGGAAGAAACTTTACCATTTTGCGTAATCTCGGACAAATTTCCTCAAGTTCAGCCTCTACCACTTTCAGAGCCCAAGACCCTTTCATGTGTGTTTTTTTCTTGTGGTAGAGGGGTGTCGATCAAGTTATTTATACTTCATTAATAATTAGAAAATTAGTATTTTCTATTAAATGATTGTTAATAAATTGCTTTCATGATTAATGTCTTTCAATATGTGTACATACATTCATCTTGCCAATGGTCTTCTTCATGTGCCTTCACAGTTTGCTCTCCTCCATTTTGTATGCCGGTCCTATCTCGAATGTTTTTAAACCCTGAAACTTTTTTTCTTCCTACAACGGCTTAAACTTAACAAGACTCTTTTCAGAGAACATTTTCCTGTTACAGTCTTTTGTAATAGCCTTCCCAAAGAATAATACATATTATGCATACATTGTATATATATTTATATTCGTGATGCTGTAGGTGACAGTAATTTAGATTACAACAGGCCACTCATAAGTTACTCGATCAAGTATTCAAGTATTCTCAACACATTGTTGAGGGCAATTTAATAAGTTAATAGAAGTTAGAGATGACGGCGATAGCCAACACGATATTCCCCGACTAATATAATTCATATTTCTCTCCTATCGTGGGGATAATAATTGAGGAAATCGTGGATGTTTCAATTAACATGAACCACTAACCGATAATTTGCACGTTAGAATAACTCTCAGCGCGGGATAAATTGAATGTAATTTGTTTTAACTGTTGCTGGATCGTTAAAGTTTTTCATGCGATTTCCTGTTGATTCACTATTTTTTTTAAATCTCCTGTTACACTTGTAAAAGGTGGAGTGAGTTTTTCCTTGTACTTCACTCAGTACAGTGTATGAGCTGATTTTTTTTTGTTTTTAAGGCGGCATAATTTTTTTATGTATCTAAATAATTAATGGTTTACATTTGGATTTGAATTAGTGAAGGGTGATGTTTTTAACACAATACACGTTATAATTTTATTATGAAATAATAATCATAAAAAAATATTTAAATGAATAAACGATTTTTCATTGATTAAATTGGACTTAAACCACTAAAAAATATATTTCAATATATTCAAGGTATTTATGAATGTTCAATCGTTTCTATAAAAGCTATTAAACATGTTAAACATAAAAATGTCATAAAGATACTAAGTTCTTTTATTTTATCCTTTAATATAACGTAAAAACCTTTTTATTCTCTATTCATGTTTTGGAACTTGAACAGAGATTTTCCAAGCAAAAAAATGAGTTATTTTAAATATGTTTTTAGACATTTCATTAGATAAAAAAAAAGTGTTGTGTAACCTTTGCTTTTGTGATTCGTCAAAAAATTAAAAACTATTGCACATTCCTGTAATACTGGAACCCATGGAGGGCTTGAGTTTAGCATTTGGCAGAGTCTGTACAATTTCTATTTGCGTAGGGGGGGGGGCGACTTGTTCTAGGCCACGCTCAACCGCCAGATTTTTCTCTCTTTTGGATACCCACTTAATAGAGGCTGGGCTAGCTTAGTGACTCATTACCCTACACACTAAGCCACCTTGCTCCAACTGATTTTTAAGATGGTAAAACTATTATATGGAAATGTTATTTGTTATTACCGTTATCAAAATGAAGTTAAAATATTAAAATTATAGATTAATATCAACTAAAATCAAAACCGTTTTTACCATATTAAAATAAACAATAAAACTATTATATGGAAATGTTATTTTTTATTATTGTTTATTTTAATATGGTAAAAACGGTTTTTTTACCATAAGTAATATTTTGACCATTTAGTTGGTGTTAATCTATAATTTTAATATTTTAACTTCATTTTCTTACTGTACATAAACGCATATCAGAAACGTGATCCATATCCGAAACACTGGGAATCGATTAGCACTTAAAAAAACTTCAAAGCGTATATCTAACAAAATCTAGTTTAGCAGAATTGGGAATCTTTCTAAGGGAATTTGATATATTTTAAAGGATATGTTAAGGATTACAGCTATATATTATAACATTGTTGTAAATGGCTCTGCAGTGTTTTTAGTTTCAGTTCTTGCTTAAAGGTAAATGAGACAGGAATAGTTTATTTTAATTAGCCGCTTCATGGGATAGAGTTTTTGCTATAGCTGAATAGGAAAGAGTAATAGCAGACTTCTTCTCGGCAATCGGCTAGTTTATTGCTCCTTATTAATCACCTCCTTAGAGTCTCAAGTTTCTTCATTAAGTGCCCCCACCTGGGTTAATTGCTTCACTTTAATTGTTTTATAAGGGTAATATTTCATCGCTCTATTTATTATGTTTGAGAGTATCAAATTATGCGTAGGATTTTCAAATATTTGTAGAGTCCCTTCATGCCCTCTAAAAGAAGGAACTCACGTTATTTAGCTGCTGAGCGCTGAGAAAGAGGCGCATCAGTTAAGTGATATCGAGTAGCCCAGTGTGTCAAGCGCTGAGTTGCCATGGTGAAGGTTCCGGGTTCAAGGCTGTGGCAGGTTATTTACTATGTTAACAGCCTGGTACTCATTTAGCCTCTGTAAAGTGGGTACCTTTTATACTGGAAAAAACCTATCGTTGGAGTGTGATCTTGGACCAATCACCTGGCTGTATAAACGTTGTAAAAAAAAAAATGTCCTAGAAGCAGTACTATCTCTACCGTACTGAACCCGAGAACTTACATGGATGTAGTGATACAAGTTAGGTTAATACAAATATCATGGATGGAAAATTGTCCCAATTGATGTCAAAAATTATATCTTAAGATTTTATTTTCGGTTCTTCCCTTAGCTATTTTCTCTTTAATGAATTTATTCATTATTCCTGTTTTGTGTTTTATTATGAAATAAGAAAAAAAGTAAGTCTTATTATGAATTTTACATTGGATAACTCGTATGTTCCCTTCAATTTAATCACAAATAATACTCATAATGAAATAATGTCAATCTTGGATAATTATTAGTAGTATAAATAACATAGAGGATATTTATTATTATTATTGCTATTTTTACAAATAGTTAAGGTTGATTTCAAAATTAAAATCATAAATAGTAAGCAGGTTTATAAGATATTATTTTTGGCTTCCACTCCATTTTCTCTTTAATGAAACAATGGAAAATGTACAGTTATTTTAAATGAAAACATAACGTTTTTATCGGGTACTAAATAGCTGATAAATCATTATATTCCCTACAATTAAATTTTAAATATAGAAATAATGTTCATTTTGAATAATTGTTAGTGGTATAAATATAATAGAGAATAAAATGGTCCGGGTAGAGGTCAAGAATAAAATCTTAATTAGTAAGTAATTGTAACTAACCAAAATCTTAAAGGTTTTCACTCTTCTGTTCAATGAAATGATATCAAGTGTTTTCTGTTGTTTTGTTTTTTAAGAATGAACTTTACTGCCGATGGATCGCTATTTAGCCTTCGACTCAACCGTAGAATAAAAATAATTTTTAATATGCATAATGATCTGGAATCCTACAGTAAGAATTGTAAGAAAAACAAAAAACGATTGTCTCATAGTCTCAATTAATAAAAAAAAAGTTGCCATTGTAAGTTATCCAAAAAGGGTTACTAGTGGTAATAAATGGAAGCCCTTATTAGGATGTAAGGAATATAGCTGACTCGGAGGTTTCCTGAAGGACAGCTGATAAAAGGAGGATCCCTTCAGAAGGTTGACAAACACTTCCGCCGGCGGAATACAATCTGGTTCTCCCAGGAGCTCTTTGATCTCGAGGCTTTGTGTACGGGACAACACCCCCCCCCCCCCCCCCCCCAGTTGAACTACCCCTCCCCCCGCTCTAGAATACACCCGCATCCTACCTACCCCTCTTCTCTTCCTCTTCGTCTTGGAGAGGGCGCTTAATTCTTTCTCGTTTAGGCCAGTGTAGGGAAGCGTATGTGGAATGGGGAGTTCCGAGGGGATTCGTATTTAAAGAGTTCTCTTTGTAGGCTCTATATTAATAATAATAATCATCTCAGACAGGACTACAAAGAATTTTAATTTTAATTTTTTTAATTTTATGTAAAAAAAGTCATATTGACTTAAAAATACGTTTTATAAAAAATATATAAAGAATCCTTTTATAGAAAAAATGAGCGGGACGAATATAGGTGAATAAAACGAAAAAAAATGAGGGATATGTGGTGATAAGAAATTCAATCAAGCAAGAGGAGATTTACCGCTTGGCCTAGTCTATTATTTATCATTTAACGTAATGCTGCTATGACTAATCGGACGATGCTACAGTGGGAGTCTTAAATTTTTCTTGTCTAGGTATAAACAACATTTGTTAAACGAGTACCTGACACCACAGCGGCTAGCGACACCCATTTTACGTTCCTTCCAAGGTTTTTCACTTCCTTTAATGGTTGTTTAGCCCTCCTGCTGGGCAGTGAACCCCGCGAGCTTGAGCGTAGTATGTTATGCATGGCGTACTTTTTCAGGTCTTATACTTTAATTTGATTTTACCAACAAGCAGTCTCCTGATTGTTAATTTCTTGCATTGGACAGGTATATATGAAGATACATATATGAAAAATAAATTAAATATGAAAATACAAACAAAAAATTAAATTCCAGTTATTATGACCATTGTCGTGAAATAAAATACACATTCGTTAAAGTCATGTCACTCTAAAATAGTACAGCAAGGAATTAAACAGCGATTTAATAATGAATTTAAGTAAAGGAAACATTTACTCATTAAAAACGATTTAAATAGGATTTTTAACAAAACCACCGCCTTCTACTTTTTCCTTATGAACCTCTTTACTTTTTTTATACAAATAAATACAATGAAATATTTATGATAAAAAATAAAATAATATTTGCCTAAAATAAAAATGTAAATGTACATCAGAACATAAATACATTGTAAATTCTAAATATACAAATAAAGTGAAGTAATAATTTATTATGGCGAGTTATATGGGTAATAATAAAAGTTTTTTTTCGGAATGGAAACAAAATACTAATATATTTCTTATGGATTATGTGTTTTTCATACATTATCTTCATTAATTTTATTTTTGCTGTTTTGTAGATCAATCAATAGTGTTTTGATTTTTTTAAGCAATATGATGCAAGTTTTGAATTTTAAATAATCGTAACGGAGTAGAGCTTTGGGGCTCCACTAAGCCATCGAATCCCTCTCGTATCCAATCCCTACAATCCAAAATCCTTCGTAAAATCCTCAATGCTCCTTATTTTGTTAAGAATAAAATCATCCATAATGACCTTAATGTCCCATTTGTTGCTGATTTGGCCCGAACCCGCTATCTATCCTTTCATAACAAACTTCATTTCCACTCAAACCCTCTAGTTTCAAACCTAGCTTCCTCTTCAATTCCCGATAATCCTCCGAGGCGTCTGAAAAGAAGATGGCCCCGTGACTTCTTAGTTGAACTTGTGATTTGAGTACTACCAGTGGGTAGTTTCTCTACTTGTCATTATGTATCGCTTAGCCCATTTACTTGATGTATTTTTTTGATACAGTTGTAAATATCAATAAATAAATGAAAAAAAAAATCGTAAAAATACAATTGTTCATAATTTGGTGCCGGTGCACAGTGGACCCAAATCCCCAAAACCTGGCCAAAACCTCAAAAATGAAACTTTAACTTAGGAGTTTTTGACCGTTGGGTAGGGTACACTAATAGTTTAAGCATTGGACGGTAAAGGAGGAAGTGGCCAACGGCTTCTACCTGAGTTTACATTTCGGTCCAAACGTGGCCTTCCTACGAGCAATACCCGCACCTGACGTAACAGCAAGAAAGAACGTTCGCCTCAAATGTTAATAACTTTGCTCAGAGTGTATCGATTTTAATTTTTCAATTTGGAAAATACTCCTGAAAGTAGGTAAAATTTATGTATGCAAATACAAAGTCTTAATTATGAAGTGTGATGTAAAAATTTGTTATTATTCTTTTATAAAAATTCAAATAAAAACTTATGTGTAAATTTTGAAAAGTTATGAAAAAGTTGATGAGTTTCGCGGAGTTACGTTACAAAACCAATTTCGGTATTTAGTTAATACTATAATTTAACAAAATCAAGAAAAATTAGCTGCCACTAGGTGCCACTATAATTGTAGTGAAAGTTTGTATACTAGTTGGTAAGTTACGTGCGGACGTAAAAAAATCCTAAATACCAAATTTCGGCTAAATCCAAAATTTTAAATATATACGTCTTCCATAGTAAAGCCGCCATTTTGTGATTTCGACTTTTGATTCGTAATCTGCGATCCCGAAAACTCCAATATACAAACTTAAATATGTATGTCGGCCATATTGGATATGCTATTTTGTTTTTCGTATTTTGACTTTTGATTCGTAATCAGTGGCCACGGAAACTTTATTATACCAATTTTCATTTGAATTGAAGAACGCCTTCATATTTTGGCAGGGTTTTTGGGATTTGGGACCACTGTGCGGTGGGACACTCAAACTTTACATTTGTAATTAAGTCACCTATAATTAAGAGCTGTTCACGAATACAAGTGTGTGAGGTACTATCTTCCTAACAGATCGAGATTCAAGGTATAAGATTAAAATGTGTGGTAAAATTTCAAAATAAATTCATATGTATCGGAACAAAATAAAAAGTGGAAAAATTGAATTCAGAGACATTATCGGACGGAAGGGAATTTATATTTTATAATTTTTGCCGTTTTCTATAATAAAAAAATAAACTACAACTTATATTAATGTAGCATTCAAGATCTTTGTAAATATGTTTGGTTGTGCGTGGGGTCTGTTGCGATACCTACGACTCATTGTTTTTCCCCCGTGGGAGGTTTTATAGTGAAACCGAAGTGAAAATGAAAGGGAAATGGAAGGAGGGATTCGGAGATTGCTGCTACCGGCTCAGGAAATAAAAGCACTTTAAGTTTCCGAGTTTTCCCCATTGGCCATTCTGGCGATTGATTAGAACAGTAGTCACCGTTTTCCCTCTTGTCCTTCTCTCCTTCAACTCCTTTGTTTATTGGTGATTTGATTATAGTTGTAGATTCGTGCCATGTACATTCCGATTAAATTGCTTATCTGCAACGGCAGGATTGTATAGAAGTTTCTCATAGACGAATTTAAAACGGAACCAATGGGTAAAAATATTTAATAATTGATAATCTTTTGGATTCATCAATTTCATAAATATTTAAAAATATTTTTAAAAAACCTGAACCACTACAACCCGTGAACGGTTTGTATCCAGATCAGTACCTGGTAGAGACTGTACTGTTTCATGGACAACAGTTTTGCGGGGAGGTGATTTGTCCTAGATCAATCCGACAGATTTTCGCCCTTATTTTGGGTGCCCACTTTATAGAGGCTGGGTGAGCCCCAGAAGGTTCCTAGATCCCATATGATCCATCTGCGGCCGCAAACAGACTAAATAAAAGTCTGCCAGCGAGTGGGATTTGAACGCAGGATTTTCGGTATGGGAACTCAGCGCTCTCTGAGCCACTCACTCACTCTCACCACTCTCTGAACCACTCCGGTTCCTAAAAATATAACTAAATTTTAATTACAAACGCTTCCTGTAGTAGAGCCATGATTATCCGCAACACAATTCTTCTTAATAATTACGCTTTTAGAAGCATGAGGCATGATAGTTTTTCGATGAAAACAGTTTGATAAAACAGGCTATCAATATGTTACTAGAATCTTTTAGGCTGCTGATATCGTGGCATGTGGGGGTCACCTGTAGTCTAGTTGTTAGCATAAAAACCTACTATGCCTAAGATCGCGGGTTCGTAGCCCGGCAGGTGGCCCTAGGATTTTTTAAAGACATTAAAAAATCCTTGGCTTTGCCGTCCTTCGTAAAGGACCTAAAATGGGGGTCTCAAGCCTCTACGATGTCAGGTATTCGCTAGAGATCCCTATCATAATAGAATAGAATAGAAAAGTAACTTTATTCTGGGACTAAGTCCCTTTTGAATAAGAGATATGAACAAAAAAAGAAATATAATATTTATCTGGCCAGAAGGCTAAATGATTACAAATCATAAAGCGTGTAAAAAGTGACAGAAAACAATTTAAAAGAAATATTTAAACAAAAATAATAAGAAGTAAATAAGCAGTACAAATCTTGATAAGATATTGAGCAATTAAAGAGAATAGATTAATCTATAGCTTTTGTTAAATGCATGAGCTAGCATCGAATAATTATTTTACATGGCTGTCATATTCTTAAAAAAACAAAATTAAAACAACTAAATAACACGATGAATTATTCTATTCATTACATTCTAAGCAAATGACTGACCTGCTTAGAGAGCATCTTTTTGGGAAGCTAGGAGGTGTTGGAAAAGAAAGGATTTAAATGACGACAGTGAGGGAGTATGACGGATATTAGGAGGGATTGAGTTCCACACTGTGGCGGAGCGGTGTCGAATGCTTTCGTTCTGTGTGAACGTATATAGAGATCGGAAAGGCGGGATCTTGTTTTATGGTGTTGAACTGAGGATTTGAATTGGAGGATATTACGACGACATTACACATTACAGTCGTAGATGTATGAAGGGTGTTGAGAGTAAATGGATTGGTATAAGAATGAACAGAATAAATATTGTCTTCGGAAGGGAGGGAACAGCCACTTTAACGCACCATAAAGGTGGGACACGCGCGATCGCCTAGGAGTACCAAGCAAAATCTTAGAGAGCAATTCATTATTATCTTTAGTCAGTCTTCAAGCATTTTAGAAAAGCCTCCATACCAATACCTATATAGGAAAAATTACTCCCACTGTAGCGTCGTCCGATTAGACATATCAGCAAAAAATGACGCTGAAAGAATAAACAAACGTGCCATGTGCACTACAAAAAAATAAAAGAAGTATATACAAATATGGTGATTGGCATTATTTTAAAAGTGACTTTCGGTTTGGATATTCCTGATCTAAAAAATTTCCCAATGTCTTTCTGTGTTCTAGTACTATCTCTCCAAAAACACTCTCTTTTTATCTTTTTCTTCTCACTTCTACTTCCTTGAGCGTGGAGGATGTTAGTCTCATTAATGTGTTTTCTAAAAATAAATTTAAGTTAATTTATTCATAGATCCTTTTACTTGAAGCGGAAAGTGAACTTCCCTAAGTTGATTTAAGACTTATTCAGAGATGCCTATAACTTTTTTTCCTTATTTCATTCCGTGGGTTTCCTTGAAGCTATTAGCACCCTCGTCAATCATCTTGACAACTTCTTACTATGGTGACACCCCATTTTTTTTTTTTATTTACAGATATTATACACCGTTTTTTTGGCTTTACAAATATTTATTATTTTACAAAATCAAGGGGGCGTTTGGTCTAGTAGTTAGCATAACAACATACTAAGTCCATCATCATCAGCGAGATCGTGAACCGGTAGATGGCCCTAGTGTTTTTTAAATGGAGTAAAAATCCTTAGCCGTGCTGTCCTTCGGAAGGGACGTTAAACGGGTGTTCCGAGCGTTTACGATGTCAGGCACTCGTTAAAGATTCCTATCCTAATTATACCTGATAGGGAAAATTAATACCTCCCGCAGTAGCATCGTCTGATTGGCCATATCAGCATGACTAAATGATTTCATTGGTTTATTCGATACATACCAGTTATTTTTTGCCAATATATTATTATTATATTATTATTATAAATATATGCAGTAAAATTGCTACAAGCGTTAAGCCACCGCGGAAAATATTGTAAAGGAATAAATGATCAAATAATTTTAATTTCGGGGCTTTTCAATGTTAATAACGTTTTGTATTTCAAATGTATATTAATAATACTCAATTAATTTATTATAGTTTGGTTAAGATTAGTTCTTTCATTAATTTTTCTTCTAGACAAATAATTTCGGAACAGGTTGCATTTATTATTTTAATGCGTGTCATTGGTTTAGCTGAAATATAGCAGTTAGTTATTACTAATTTTATCTAAATACGTTTTGATGATAAATACATATTTATAATTCGGTTAATTGATTTTAGATCCTCACTGTTAATATAAATCGATTATAGGATCCTAAATCGATTGCCATGGTTTCCAGCTACAAGCCTCCCTTACCGCTAATTGTCCAGGGTGATGGAGGTGTCCTGGGACAATAAAAAGGGAATGAATGGGCTCCGGTAGTTGATTGGGTTGCAAAGGGCGCCCAGATAAGTAACTGATATGGTAATTTATAACAGGCAACTATTTGACTGGATTAACCCGCTGGAGTGGAGAAGAAGATGGATGGCCGGCATTAATCTCTCAGCGGCTGCCTTTTTCATAAAAGGCCACCCTTAATTCCTCCCATTCATGGACCTTGTTCGATTCCAGGTTTATTGCTTTTTATTGCCATGGTGAATAGGGAAGGTGGGTTATTAACAATAAAATTGTTTCAATGGCAAAAGCTGAATTTTTAGGTTCGCACTTAAAGCAGGAGAAGGTAATTGTATGAAACCTGTACCACTTGCAACCCATGAAGGGTCTCGGGTACAGTACGAGAATGTACAACGGTTGTGCAGGGTGGTAATTTGTCCTAGAGCACGCTCAACGGCCAGGTTTTCCCCCAATTAGAGTACCCACATTATAGAGGCTTGCGGAGCACCACGAGGGCCTCCAAATCCCACGGGGCCTATCACCAGCTTATAGTACGAGTATTATCTCGTATTATCTGACGTACCTGAATTTGAACCTGTGACCTTCAGCTCGAAAGCTCGTTGCTCTAACTTTGAGTTACCCCACATCCCATTATTTGTTTGATTAAATTTTGTATATTTTTTTTTGTTTTTATGAATTTGGCCATCTATGGACCGCATACAACTTATGACGTATGGTGTTTCTTTTTCTTCCTTTCTTACCAGTACTTCTTCATTTTCTCTCCAACCGCTCGTCTCTGATCATCTTTCCTCGCTCTCTTTGGTCGAGGCTTTGGCTTGTCTTCTTCATAGGTTGGTATTATTTTTTCTTTATCACCTATTTAGTTGGTATCTTCCTTCACTGCTTCTATTCATCCTACTGTTTTCTTCAGTTTATGAACTAATTATTAAATTAAAAATCTTTGTAATCCGTGTTTCTTCCAGTTTTTTTGTTCTTTGTATAGTATTACTCCTCTATTATTATTATATTGATGAAATTATTTCTAAATTTATTTCCTACAATATTTCGCAATAAAAAATCAAGGACTATGTTACACATTATTATTCCTCTTTAGTTTGATTTTAATTTATTTTATTTGGTTTCAGTTTTATTGTAAATTAATAGAAAAGTTTAATTAAAAATAATAAATTTCTTACGATTTATGCCCACAATTTGTTGACTCTGTGGAACCTTTAGTCAGCTTTCTTTTGGGGCAATGTTAATGCAAATATAATATTTACAACAGCCTCAAAATCAAGGTTTTTTTTTTTCAAATATTCATCGAATAAAATATAAGACAAATACAATTAAAAAAAAAGCAATCCATTACATTTAAATCCAAAACCGTTGACAATACACTCAGGAGAGAAGCGTCGCCGAAGTGGATGGTCCGCTTTGAGTCTCCTTTCACTTCTTGATAAGAAAAGTTTTGTTTGTTTATAGTTTCCCAGTTCAGTTGAGGAAACTTCCAATACAAAGAAGTCTCCCTTGCAGTTGGATGTACCAACCTGTACTCCCTTCTTTGTCACACAGTCCATTTATTTTTTCCGATTGTAAAATAAAAGTTACAATTGTAAAATAAATTCTAAACTCTGAAATAGAAGTTAAAAGTTACTTGGCTTTAAGTTACAGCTGTACAATTTATCAGAAAAGAATGGGAATGAACACGAATACCAAGAACTATTACCCGATCAGACAGTTATCCTCTTCTACTTATCCTTGTCTCTTGCTTCTCTCCTCCTCGCGTCTCTCTCCAACTCATCCTTCCATCTACATCAAGGTCCACCTCTTTTCCTCTTTTCACTAAAGCGCGCTTCTAGTACTATCTGAACTCTTTCATCCTCCATTCTGACATGTCCTGCACATCTCAGCCATGCTTTGATATAGTTTAACAGTGTTGTTAATCTCTATGATAATTTTACTGTTGCTATTAATTTTCAGAATTAACTCTTGTGAATCCTTCTGATTATCTTTCTTTCAAATACCTTTAGTTTACGGCCAAACCCTGTTGAGAGACATTAGGTTTCCGCTCCATATGTGACTACTTATCTAATAAGAGCCATTTACAATTTTATGTCTGCTTGTTTTGTGAAGCTTAAGGTTCGCCTAGTAGGGTTCTATTATCAAACATTATTTTATTGTTGATTTCTTGGCTTATTGAATTGTCTCTATTCAGCGGATACATTTTCTCTATACAGCGTCGATACATTTTCAAACTTGATATTTTTTTTTAGTTTCATGTCACCGTGATGTCTTCTACTCGTTGCCGAGGACAACTTTAAGTACTTCCTTGAACACAAACGCAACCATGTTCATATACATTGCTATGTTGTCCTCACCTGCCAATATTAATCTCTGGGAAAGTTAAGATACATTGATCTGGTGCAATTTGAAATAATAATATCACCCCATAATATTATTTCAAATGTTTGATAATTACAAATGAGGTACAGTGATACTATATTGTTACTGATTAAAATAAATATCCTTCTATTTCCCAAAGGTGGAGGTGGTTGACTGACTGGGAATTGTTTTAATCAATGAAAATCCTTTTACATCGGATAAAATATTTTTACTTTGATTTTATATTGGTCATGGCTGTAATGTATGACCACTTACAAAAGGCCACTTTTCATTATACTTCTGTGCTTACATTTTGAGCCTCTGCCGTCCTGCCTACAACTGTCTTTTCAGACACAGACCCTGGGAGGCCTGAGACCCGATGGTGTTTTCTTTACCTGCTCAATAAACCATCACATATTTCTTAGATTATCCAAAGCATTCTAAAATTTACACTTAGACGTTCAAACTACGCCCTATTCACATGCCTAGAAAAATACAGGCAAATTAGTTGGGCCGTGGACAGAAGACACACATGAAAATGACATTTGACTAACTTGAAGAAAAGGCCACTACTTTTCTATAAAAATAAACTTTCCCTAACAAAATTAAAATATGCAACATACTACTTAAGCCGATGTGGATTTACGCCGCGCAGGTGAGGAAAAATCACACTTACGGACCATTCAAACCTTTCGGTCAAAATACTTTCGCTATATTACTCTTTGCCCATTGTACATAATCAGTATTCAAAGACCTGAAACTACAACTCGTGACTTACAAACTTATTGTTAAAAACATTACTGTCAGACACGTTAACAAAGAATCTGACAAGAGGACTGAAACTTTACTGGAGCAGGGATCTATTACATGGAGATGTACCACGCTGGAAGTGTCTTTAATGTGAGTTTTTTTTCACCCACATTTCCACGTGAATGAATCACTTAAGGGAGATTTGCTAAAGAAGAGGTGCCAAGAGATGAAAAAGATGAGATTTGTATATTGTTCTCTCAACGAATTTATATTATTATTTTTAACAGAAAATATATTTTATTGTTTGCAATATTGACAACATGTTGTAAGAAAATGGGAAGTGGTTAAAGTATGCTAATGTATTATTTTTTGGAATAAGTTGGCAAGAGAAGAGAGTGAGGGATAGAGAGAGAGAAAGTGAGTGATAGGGAGAGAGAGAGAGAGAGAGAGAGAGAGAGAGAGAGGGAGAGAGAGAGAGAGAGAGTGAGAGGGGAGGATAGAAGTTGATGGTTGCTAAAGTTAATACAGCGGGACAGGTGGCGCTGCGGTGGAGGGAATACTGATTATCCCCACCGTGGGGGGGGGGGGGGCATGTTAGGACAGCCTTTCCAAACTATAATGAGTTTTATGATTCAATTCCCGAAGAGCGATCTCTTTACTCCAGCCTGCCTAACCTCAGGATTATCTTATCGATTTCCGAACATATCATCTCCCTATCTGCCTGCTCCCATTCACATCGCGGATTTTGTTTATGTTGCAAAAAATATCGGGAAAAGGGAAAACAAAATTATATATATAAGATGGAAATACCTTCTTGTCGTATGGGGTTTCTTAGATTTCCATAAACTACTAATCTTTCGTTCGTTTATTTTATGTAAGCAAACACCGCCGAGAATGGGCCCTCATTCGGTTCTTAAAAGTAAGTTTAAAATTAAACAGTTGAATCTAATTAGAAAAGGGCCCTAAAATTATGTTTGCACAGGTTTCCCTTCCCCTTTCTCTCTAACTCTCACCCTCTCTCTCTCTCTCTCTCTCTCTCTCTCTCTCTCTCTCTCACTCTCCCTCTCTCTCTCTCTCTCTCTGTATTTTTTAAATATTATTTTCCTTTTCTTTAACGTTTTTATTCATTTGGGAACCAGGATTTTTTTTAACAAATCCAAAAGTGCTTCAAGAGGTTTAAAATTTACACGTTAAAAGTATAACACCAATTATAATGTTTTGTCCATTCATTTTTTAACACCCGGTGAAAAATTCGGTTCAGTGAAAAAGCCCCTATGAGGCGGCCGGTGTAAAGTGTTGTGTAGTAGATGACCTTTACAGAGAAGGGCGCATCTATCACCGTGGATGGGCTCAAGACAAACGCGCAAGTGGATGAGGATGGGACGTAGATATCTCAGCTGTCTATCCTCCCTGCCCATGCATACCATTCCGATCCACAGCCTCCCTCCGCAGCTCAAGACGGATATCCGCTATTTTCCTCCCTACATCATCACCCTCCCGTTATAATCATCATTACTCACGACCACCCTTCTTTTGTTTAACTCCTATTAATCATACGAAGCCTTTTTTTTTTTAGTCCATTCAATTTTACTATCTTAAAAAGCAACATACGAAAATAAGTGAAAGATCTTTAAACAAATTTATTGATTTACATGTACAACTGTATTTTAACAACACAACAAGTAAAACTATGAATGTTACATATGCCATGGATAGAGGCTAGTAGAGAAACTACCCAGTGGTAAAACTACTCGCGTAACTTAAAAGGTCATGAGATGATCATGTTCTCAGACGCCTCAGAGGATCATCGGGAATCGAAAGGGTAGAAAGGTTTGAAACAAGTGGGTTTTATTGTGAATAAGGTTTGTCATGAGAGGACTGGTATAGGGTTCTCGCCAAATCAGCAACAAATGTGACATTGAGGTCATTATGGAAGGCTTTAATCGTAACAAAGTAAGGAGCATTTATGATTTTACGAAGGATGTAATAATTACAATTTGCGAAATTTGTAAAAAATAAAACCTGCCGTTACATTCCAATCGTACTGATAATTCAGCTGCATAAAAATGCATACAAAAACCTTTTGGAAGTTAAATTATGCGGAATTGCGGAACATGCACTATATTAATAAAATTGAAGTGACAACATCGCAATGATTGAGATGGTCATAAAAAGTTAATGCTCTTAACTAAATAAGTAATGGACCTTATTTAACATTAGTGAAACCCCAAAGCACCACTCGCTTTGTCCAAATTGGTCTTGTTATTATCATGTATATATTTCTTTCAATGAAAGTAAAAAAAGAATTTCAGGTTCTCGATCTTTCCAAAAAGAGGAATCAACGATTTTCAGTAATTACATTCTTTGTTTTTTGGAGAATCTTGACAACATAGATTAATTTTGTATATATTATCAGGTTCATAGTTGTTTGAAATTTTGTGCGAATCTGCTAATGACTGTTTCCTCCCTATAAAAACTTTGCTAAAGAAAAACTGCAGTATCTTCATGACCCAGTGGCTATATATAATGCATTTCCAAAGTGTATTCCCCGCAAAATCATTTCGGTATGTAGTCAGTGTAGGTCATAGAAAGAAGATTTTCGTCTAATACTTAAAGTATAATTTGTTAGCTATAGGAGTATAGATAGCTTCGCGTTTAAATCCTCCCCTTACAAGTCAGCCCTCAGTCGAGGCCATTTAAGTTTCGAACTGAGGTGACGACCATACATGAGCTTCCAGTATCTTGAGACTGGATATTAAACTCGAGGATTACAATGGGGAGACAATCTGATAGCCTTATAAGCATCGACAATGCCGGGAGTCGTAAAGCGGAGGCATCGGGCGAAACGACGGTTGTGCAGGGCAATACGTACGAGAGGGAGTAAACGACGCGCTATGTAGATTATCGGGTTGGAAGTTGAGGAGCTAGTTTTATTGGAGGCCATCAAGAAGTTAACCAGAGCCTCGCTATCTTGTCAGAGAGGACGAGCGCTTTTATTGCCCGAGTTAACGTAGCTCTGGTGGAGTAAGGGGGGGGGGGTTAGGACGACACCTAGAGATAAGGGCTCAGCTCTTAGGTCTCGTCTCTGATACTAGAGGCTAATTACATTCCCGGAGGTGTCTGGGAGGACTTTTTTATTTTTTTATTTAGTTTTAGGTACTGAGAAATTACTATCATTGCCTGTTTAAAACTTAAAAAAAAATAATTATTACTTACAGTTGACTTCAACTATTTCAACTCAAACTTCTTTATTCAATTGTTTTTTTAATTTACTTTATATGATTAGCTCACAGGTTCTGTCTTGACCTGTTCTATGAATAAAATATCTATACTTCCTTTAAGTTAGGGTTGACTTCAATTATTTCATATGGGTTATCTTTTTTATTTACATTAAATGATTAACTCGCGGTATTAACACGTAATTACCTTCAAGGATGTGTCAGGGATGACTTTTTAATTTTTCAATTAAAGTACTGAGGAATTACTTCGTAAGCTCTATCATGACCTGTTTAAACGATCAAAAAATTTCTTCTTCCTTAGCTTCGAGTCGACGTTATGGTATAATGATGATCTACTTTAACCACTTTTTTCTATTTTTTTATTTTATTTACTTTAACCCTCAAGTATTGACGTAATTATTTCTTACGCTAGTACTGACACCTGATCCCACGAACCACCTGATTTAAAATCCATCAATAAATACTGAATAAAATATTTAAACATTTTATTGCTTGTTATTACTTATATGAACCTTCTTGTATTTCCCACAATAAACGAATATATGTTGTTTTTTCAAATTTCAGTAAACAAAATAACAAATAAGATCAATGAATGGAATAGTGAAAACAGTTTAAAAACCTGTGTACTTATAACAAATTAATCACGATGTATTTAATTTTGTTTTTAAATTTTAATGAATCTAAAAATACTTTCAAAATTTTAAATTCCACTATCTCAAGCAATTGGCACTCAGTTTTTAGGAGCAATTCAAGAACATGGGTTTGTTGTATTTGTCACAAAGAAAAGATGATTTGTTAATTTATGTTTGTTGGGAATATGTAACAAAGCTTTCGCTTGTATCTTGGAAGTTTTCCCACGTTTTTAACAAAAGCAGTGATTTTGTTTATGCCAAATTAGTCGTCAATTGGTTCGGTAAGTTTGTTTCTGTTTCGCGATTTCATCATTCTGTTAATTAATAATGTGTGATGAAACTCGAACTCGTTTACCGCGTTCTGTCTTATATCATTTGAATCTATTCTTTCCATAAATAGTAGCCACTCTCTTTTCGAATCATTTCCATTTCTGTCTTGTATCTCTTTGGAAGTAAGCTCCTTCATCAAGATCTGATTTGAAGATATCAGCTTCATCTGTCTCCTAGTCATCTAACAAGAGTCGAACTTTGTCATAAAACCTATTAACATTCCATAAGATTATTTTTGATGTGCTAGCTTGGGGTTCCATATGAAGAATAAATTCGAAAAATATAAGAAATTAAATATAAAACATTATATGAAAGTTTACCATGAAAAAATCAAAGAAGTCGCTCAAGCACTGAGGTATTGTCACTTTCACATTAAATAAGGTACTACCAAGATAGGAAGCTCCTGAGTTATACGGGAATTTCCCATAATCTAAAGGATGGGAAATTCCAGAAAATAGGTACCAAAAGGTCCCAGGGGACCTTGAGGTTTAAAAAGACATCAACGTCTCTACCATATTACTTAATAGCGGAAGTTTAGTTTTGCTATAGTTGAACTCTCGTCCGGTATTTCTAACTCTGTGAAAAAAAAAACAACCCATTAACAAGTTTAATTTACATGTGTTATTAAATCATTAATGAATGTTGTGTTGTACAAAACGATGACTATGTGTACTTCGGCTATGTGATGGAGAGGTGTTGTTGAGGTCGACTAGACAACATGGCCTGGCCAAGGAAAAGTCAACAGCGTAACTCAATGAGTCCAAAAGTTGACGCATTCTATTTTAATTCGAGCCGGCTGTGGCTGACGGGTCGTCAATGATTGAGAGGACCTAAATCCAGAGCCAGTCCCACTACGACGCTCTGTGGTCCGCCCAATTATAATTTCGGCCCTGCTCTCCGCAACTTTCTCCATCAATAATGTGTTTTGCATTTCAAATTTGCCATTTCAATTCTCTATTTTGGGAGTCGCTAATTTTCCAATTGCCCAACTCAATGGGATATTCATAACACTTGTCTCCGTCACATCATGTCCTTTTTTTCCCTAAAATTCGTAAACATTTTATGTTTCTCAAAGCTATGTAATGTAATTTCTGTAAAGTTTCTATTTTTGTCTAGTTTTGATTAGAACTACCGACAGGGGTAGCTCATTGTGTAAATCACTCAGTTGTTGAGTTGTAGGTTTAGATAAATGATTTATTCTTTTATCAGCTACTTTAAGATTTACACCCTCCTTAGGCTCACTCGTCCTTTATGTATCCTTAATATTTGTATATTTCTATAAATTTTTGACATTAGAGAAGACAAAATTTATTTACTTTTTTAACGAACCGTTAGGGAACTCGGAGGCTCAGTGTGTGGCGCGTACGTTGATAAACTGAAGGTACTGGTTTCAAATCCGGATGTGGCAGATGAATTATTTAATCTTTTTACAGCCACAGTCTACAGACTCTCCTGGGACTCCTCCAAACTATAAAATCCCCTTGATTGAGGGAAAATCTGGTGGATGAGCACCTGGCCAAATATCCTCTCTTAGTCTGGAAACAGTGCAGTATCTACGCTGTACTGAGCTCAAAACGTTTCCTGGTTCATAGTGAACACCCAGTAACTTTAATTAATTCGGTTTATAATTTTTTTATTGCATTTCTAACCATATTCTGTATTGCATCTAGATACAAGCCTTAGAGCCTAGGCTCAGCATACGTACTACAGGAAATACTCACTTAAAAGTTTTTATCATTGTTTATTACATCTAAAGCCATCGTTTCCACATCGCTATTAGTGACATATATTATTATCATTACTTTTTATTTTTTGCGCCGGGTGGTGACTATATTTCTTCTGCTGAAAGTCTTGAATATATAAAGCCTTACAAACATGATCTTAGGCATAATGTATTCCCTCTATCCCTGCCACCCGACCGAAGCAGAGACCTGCTCACTGTGGCATTTGGCGGTCGCATTACGACCAATTTAATTATCTCTTGCGAATAGTTTCTATCAGCCGCTCTCAATGGACTTTCTCTCCGAACTCATTCCCTTTGCTCCAGTAGCTTCCTCCTTCTAACACCCCGAGAGCATTAAGGACGCAATCATATGCGCAAACACGTCTTGTAGCTTTGAGTGCTCGAAGCAGACCTGCAATGTGGATCGAAACGCTGGGTTTCTAATAAACAGTTCTCCCTATTTAAAATTTTTTTTTTTACCTCGACCCAGTCCATTTTCTTCCTTATACATATCTATGTGTTACAAAGGAGGTTCAAGTAGCTGTTATCATTTTAAAAATATTTTAATACCTTTCTAAAACTTATATTGATAAATAATTGGTAATAATGAGAACTGACGCTTATATACTTCTGCAGTTGTTGTTCCTATTCGAGTAGTTGTTCTGTACCCAGCACAAAGGCACACCCTGGGGGATAGGGTGCAGGCTGCTGATGTGCAAAATACTGTGTTACTGTCATTGCTAGGCCTACTTTGCAGTTGGCATTATCTAATGCTGATTACGCCTTTGATGAGTCATCCATTGATTTTTGTGTTGTTGATAAGTCTGTTGATTCCTTGTCTGATTGTTTCTTATCATCATGGCTAAGCTAGGGAAGGGACAAATTCAGTATGTATTTATTTTTAACAACATTTTAACGAATGATAGTTAATTAAACTATTTATTTTATAGTGCACTAGCTTTTGCCTACGGCTTCGCTCGAGAGGAATTTGGTCTGCCACATAAAGTTTCGTGACAGATCATTTTAAATAAATAATTTAATTTTTTTAAACTATAAGTTACTCGTACATCCTAAATTTCAGATGTCTAACTTCAAAACTGACGGATTCCGTACAATCTTTGAACCTCCATTATATTAGTGGGGAAACCCTTGGGGGTGGAATTATCAAAACTCCTTTCTTAGTGCTCATTCTAGCTATACAATGAACCTATCTGCAAATTTCAAGATGCTAAGTTCAGTGGTTTCAGCTGTGCGTTGACCGCTGGGTGTGTTAGTCAATCAGGTTACAGTTTTATGCAAACTTCGCCTAGTTGATAAAAATTAGCCTATGTCATTCCTTAGGCTGGAGATTATCTATATCAAATTTCATGACAAAGGGATCAGCATAGCCTTGAAACATATATTGACACTAATTAACAAACTGGAAGGACGGAAGTTACTTTCGTTTACTGTTGTTCGTATGTAATGTTATTGAAAAGGATTACTTAGTATAACGGTTGCACTTGAACGGCAGCAGCGAGAAATTAAATCTGAAAGGATTAGAATAATGTACTTATGTAGGTAATTTATCGATGTGTTTTTAGTTTTGGTGGTCCTACTTATGTACTACAATATATTCCTGTAAACTTTTTTTTTTCTCATCCTCTAAGATTTTATTTACACTATATATACAATTTGCAAATAAATACCTGTAAATGCTTCTATATAAACAAAAGCCTTTTGTTACCTTTCGTTATTTTAAGGCGTTAAAATTGGCTATCTGTAAACTATATTACTTGATTTGTTTCGTTCAGCGAAAATATGTAGATTTTCCGAGTAAGAAACACGGGAGCAAGCTACTCAGAGGGCAGAATTTTATCCGACTTACTTGATATTTATCGTTATATTATGGCCAAATTACACAAAATCATTATAAATTGTAGCCAAGGTGTTATTCTGATGTATAACCTATATTACTGCAAAGTTTCATCCAAACCCGTTCAGTAGTTTTTGCGTGAAAGAGTAACAAACATACATACATACATCACAAACTTTCGCATTTATAATATTGGTAGGACATACAAACTAATGCTCTACTAACTTGATCGACAATTAACCACTCTTAGTTATGGATAAATTTCATTTATTCGTGACATAAATATTAATTATAAACCATTTATTACTCTTAATCCATTACCAATCCCACCCTCTCATGCAATAAAATGTGTGTCTTCCCTAGTGTATTGATTGATCTTAGGACGTGGGTTTGAACATCATTACACATATTAAATTGATGTTATCATTTTATTGTTTCATGAAACAATATCATAATTTAAACAAGCTAAATAATCATCTTTAAAACTGTTTTGTCAATTTCTCTATTAGTTGTTATCAACATTCATTAAATTCACTTTCATTATTTTTTTCTTATTATTTTCAGTGCTAAATTAGTAATATTTTCTTCTTTTTGTTCATTTATTATTAAAAATCAGTGGATGACCTATCGAAATCAGATGAATGTGAAGTAACGATATGGTTGTTCTGCAGAAGATCTCAGGCTCAATCCGGCTCTGGCGGTCAATTTATTTGATTTCTTAACAGCCGTTGATGGATCCTGTGGGATCTAGAGACTTCTACTCGGGCTCAACTTGCCTCTATAATGTGGGTAATATTAATAGAGGAAAACATACAGTTGTGCGTGATATCGGACGAATGACCTGCCTGGACAACCACGGTCCTGGAAGCGGTACAGTCTCTATCTCATACTAATACCCTTAACAGGCAGTACTTCTACAGGATTCTTTTTCTTTTTTTTTATGGAAGTCCTACTTTCCTTGAATCTTGTATCTTCTCTCTCTCTCTATATATATATATATATATATATATATATATATATATATATATATATATATAAAATATCCCAACTGGGGTTTATATTGGGGAGGACAGCTGAGATATGTAGTTCTTGTAGTATAAGTTCAATAATATTTCCCGTACACAGTTTTTTCATATATTTAGTTTTAATAAAAGTGTTAATAAACCTTTATACTGTTTTTTATTTTTTTTATCAATCAGTTCATGGCAGATAAATAAATGTCTGTACAACTACTAATATGTTTGATATCCAGTTGATAAATCAATTGGTAGATAAGAGAGGTGATAAGACAAGACTCTGGGTACCATCACGACAGGATGACGGAAGGACGATCCGGGACTTAAGGCCGGACTTAGGACCGGGACTTACATATTCATAGCCCTCCTCCCAACTCACATCCTTAAACTTCATCACTCCTCTCCCTTTACTCCACTTTGTCCGAGTTTTCTTTTTATAAATTGCTCCTTATCTTCATTAATTACTTGCCACGGGGAGTTGGAGTTTTTTATGTCCCTACTCGGGCCCTTGGAACTTCCCTTTTGTCCCAATTACCTTTTTATCTGTAATGAAGCGCCTCCTTCTTCAGCTCAATGCTGGCTTATTCAAAGATTACCCGCTATAAGTGCTTAATTTCTCTTGCCTAAGGAACATTAATTTTTTTTTTATGTCTTTTCCCTCCGGGAACAGAAATAAAGTTCAATTATTCATTCATAATTTAGTACCTTTGAGCTGGGTTTATTTTTCAGTTTTATTCGAGCTATTATTTTCGAAAGTAGTAAAAGCCCATTTTTTCATAATCGTGACAGCAAAAGGTTTTCTTTTGAATTGCAATTTTTGAACACAAAAATATACGCTATGCAGGGTTTTCTCCCAATTAAGACTAACCAATTTATAGAGACTTGGCCAGGAAAACCCACAGGATACATCTGTGGCTGTTAACAGATTAAATGAGCTGTTATTTTTGAAAGTGGTATAAGTCCATTCACGATATCTAAAGGTTTCGATTTGAATTACTTTAACAATATGGGCAAACAGGCAAATAGTTTCATCACTTATCATGTAGCAAAGGGTCATGTTTAAAACCCTATACTTCATTTAAATTTTATTATGAAATAATAATATTCAAAATCCCTTAAAAGAATAAACGATTTTTTAAAATGCGAATGGGCTTATATGACTTTCAAAAATAACAGCTTTTTTTCATCTCAAGTAGGTAACTAGTTTTCAACTACACATGAATTAACCAATGCTAAAAAATATATAATTATTTAGCATTATTTATGGTAAAGCACAACAATACGTATTAGATAACTAAAGTCCGTATGTTTTTTTAAATTGTTAATATTAATTTTAAGTAGAATCTTAAAAAAAAAAAACTATAACTCAACAACCCTTGAAGGGCCTTGGGTTCATTACATAGTAGAGACTGGACTGTTTCAAAGACACTAGGGCTGTGCAGGGAGGTGATTTGTCCAAGACCAAAGACCAGGTTTTCCCCCATATTAGATGTACCCACTTAAAGAGGCTGGGGGGTCCTCAGGAGGGTCCAACCATGCTGTTGACAGAATGACTAATTTTTTACTGCCACAGCCTGATTTGAACCAAAAACATTCGGCATAGCACTCTACCCATTGAGCTCTCTCCAATAATAATAATAATCTCATAAAATATATATTTTTTCCGAGGTAAGCCAAAGTGTCTGCAATTTTTCGTTTTGTGTTTAAATTTGATTTTTAGGTGTCCCTTTTCACTCGAAATGATGAAAATATACGACAGAACATGTAAAGGTGATAATACACTTATGATTTTTAGATATGTCTTTTTGGAATTGGAACATGGATATATATATATATATTTATATATAAATATACTTGTATCCAAGTAACTGAGTACAAGAAATTTAGCTCTTCGAATCATCTCTGTAATGTTTTTTTTCCAGGTGATTGAAAGTATTGATTTAAAAAATATATAAATATACGGTAAGCTAGATTAAATAGGCGAAACATTCAACCGAATCTCTAGCGAACAGTTGAGTAGACAGAAGTGGGTGCTGTAGACGGCCGTGGGGCCATTTGTGGTTAGCGCAGGGGTACCCAAGCCACCACCTTGCCCTTCCTAATCAACTCGTATCAATCACTGAGCCACTGGTTAGGCCATTCCCAACTGCGTCTGTGGTCGCTGTTATTGCCTGCCTCTATCAGTCTCCTTACATCAACTGATAACAAGGTTCAGGGTTTCTGTCGGTACCTCATTGCTCTAGTTGGCCGATGTTTCTTGTATTTCATACAAATTATTCAGAAAATTAAGTAATTGAACGTACTTTCAAATCTCCTAAGTTTGCTTTAGATATGTAAAAAATCCTAAGTAGGATGTGGTGCCTAGTACTTCCTAGTCCGCATGTAAAGTAATAAATGGGGGGGGGGGCTGACAAACTGACCCTGGATCTTTAAATTTGTATTTAAATAAATTTATTTAGAGGAATCGTTACGAATACCTGACACCGCGCAGACTGGCCATTTTAATTTTATTCATATATTAGTATCTTTGAGCTAGGTGTATTTTTCAGTTCTCCATTTTTTTTTCCATAGGTAACTGTTTTTTTAATTGCATACAAATTTAATAGGATTAAAAAATATTAACAATGTTAAATGTTTTACATTAATGAATTAGTTATAGCTAAATCCAAAATGTTGCGATTATTTTGAGTGGTAATGTTGTAAAGCATAAACTAAAAAAAAATAAAAAGTACCAAAACGCCCTTTAGAATTTGATACAGAACATGGGGTACGGTATTTAGAACAATAATAGTGTATGGAGGTGATTTTTTCGAGATCACGCTCATAACCTGAAGGTTATCCCCCCCTCCCCCCAATTCCATAATTTTTGGGTATCGTTAAACTTCATAGAGGCTGAGTAAGCTTTAAGAGTGTCTCCAGATCCCACAGGACACATATAGCTGTCAACGGATTAAATATTTTATATGCCACAGCTGGATATAAACAAGGGACCTTTGGCATAACTCAACACTTCACCACTGAGCTTCCCTAAGGGTAAAGTTAATTACACTATAAATGGAAATAGATCCTCAACGAGTACCAACACCACTCAGGATCCCCATTGTACACTTACTCCCTGTAATAAAATCTTAAGTTCACCTGCCGGGCTGCGAACCCTCGATCTTTGGTTGCGACTCTGTTCACTACACCACAGGCTATCTTGAACTGCCAGTGACCAAACCAATGACGCAGTATTATTTCTTTTCCCTTCTCGACATTCCTGAACAGGTGTTCAATTTGTTCAAGTTTTTTCTTCTTTTAATAGCTTGGAATGTTTTCTTTTCCAACTCTTCTCTTGTTCTAACAGCAGCCCTTTCTTTGATTGGTCTCCCCATTCCACCAATTTACCTTCTTTCAACTTGCCTACTTCTTTTCCTTCTTTCTTTCTTTCTCCCCAAATAGTCTGCTTCGTCAATTTTATGGTACCTTATGATTCGTGTATTACGCTGGACCTATATCTACCTTGTTTTTCGCTGTTTTGCTCATTATGGGAGAAATAGTATCTGTAATTTTTGGCCTCAATGTTATACGAAATTTGAAGCGACCAAAAAAATATATCTGTCATTAAATCAATCATAATATATAATTAATTAATCAATATAATTAATTAATTATAGACCCTTTAAATAGAGAAGAACCCATTTAACAGGAAATCGAAAAAAATAATTAGCATTTACGTATAATTAGGGTTTCGGTTATGGCATATTTTCTACTGTAGTTCCTCGTTATAATCAGAAATTGATCACCTTTTATTCCACAGCATATGTAGAATCTCCCCCCCCCCACCCCCAAAAAAAATGATATATTTACAGCACATTAGATTAGATTTTGTCTAATTCTTTGTTCTATGTATGACATTATATTCTATGTTTAGGTTGATTTAAGAAAATTATAATAAATTATTTTTTTTTTTTTTTATTAATTGTTATTATTTTAAATATTTTTATTATAAAGAGAAAAGATATGCCAAGGGCCGGGATTCGAACCCGCATCTCCCATGTTTCCGTCATGGTGCTCTACCAAATGAGCTATCCTGGTTCGTATCACGTTTGGACAAATCCATTCTCTTCACTGATACCATATCCATGTGTTCTTGAAATTTGCGATGCATACAAGGGGAAGAATGTTCATTGAACATTACTTTAATTAGAATTTTGTTGTATTATATATATATATATATATAATTTTATAATTATATATTATTATTATTTTTTAATCATTGCTTTAATTTTTAAATATTTTTATTTTGAAGAGAAAAGATTTGCCCCCAGCCGGGATTCGAGCCCGGATCTCCGCCTCACCGTGGCAACGCTCTAACCATTTGAGCCACCGGGGTCGCTCCCTACCTAGGACAAATCTGTTCTCTTCACCGATCCCATATCCCCCGTGTTCTCGCAATTTTGCGATGTATACACGAGGAAGAATGTTCATTGAACATTATTTTTAATTTTAAAGATTTCCCTCCATTCGGGATTCGAACCCAAATCTTTACTCTTCAAAATAAAAATATTCATATATATTATTATAATGCCTTTAAAATAAAAATATTTAAAATTAGAACAATTAATAAAAAATAAAATAAAATAAATTATAAAAATATATAATGCCGTAAGTCAACAAAATCCTAATTAAAGAAATGTTTAATTAACATTATTCCCCTTGTATACATCGCAAATTGCGAGAACACGGGAATATGGGATCAGTGAAGAGAATGGATTTGTCCGACCGAGATCCGAACCAGGATAGCTCAGTTGGTAGAGGACCATGACGGAAACATAGGAGCCCTGGGCATATCTTTTCTCTTTAAAATAAAAATATTTAAAATAAATTTCGTTGGTATGTTTAATATTTTATAGGAATCACCCTCTCGCACAACCATTGTTTTATGAGCAGTACAGTATCTTTTTATTGACTCTTCATATTTTTTCGGTGAATATGAATATAGTGTTTAGGAATTCAGAATATGTTTGAAATGGCATAAATCAAGAGGCTACGCTTGTCTACGTTTTCCTGTTTGTAAAACAGACGTTGGCTAAAGTATGATCCCCCCCCAATCGGGATAAATTCTTCATACCCCGACAAAGTATGATATGGTCGAAAAGCACCTTTTCAAAAAGGGAACAAATAATAAATTATCCAAAATATGCCTGAATACAGTGGCGAGGCCTTATTGTTGCTGCGTGCTTGGAATGGGAAGGGCTGCTAGGCGAACACCGCTCTCGAGCTAAGCATGAGAGCATAAAATGGATACGTGATCGCTCCCATATATTGCTCTTGCTCGTTGCCCAGTCTAGCTGCCCCAAGACCAATAACTTTGGCCGATTTTCCTGTATGTGAAGGCTACCTTGAGATATCTAACAACCATTCGCTCGCTGTATCTAAAATCTATTTGCGTAGGTATCACCTTGACTCAAGCTCATCCCACGAAATAAAAAAATAAAAGTGTTTATTGAAGAAATTATACAATACCATTTTGCATATATTGTATCTGAGATATTCTTTCTAAAACCTGCGCTAAGGGATTCGCGTGGAAGAGGTATGGAGATACCTCCTATTGAAGGCACCCTTAGCGTGGTTCATCTCGCTCCAGGCTCACTCAGTCTCTATACAGTGTATACCCTTAAACAGGAGAAAACCAGGTTGTTGAGCGAGATCTCTACCAAATCATACTCATCGGATGCACAAGAATCAGTACTGTTTTTACAAACTGCTGAACTCAAAACTGTTTACTGATTATATTGATTAAAGCTGTATATTTAGAAAAATTAAAATATATTAGCCGTCAGTAGCTAAACTAAAGCATTGTAACTATCGAGAATGCTCATACGCCAGAACGCATTATGTGAGTGTATGAGAGAAATTCGTGGGGGAAGGAACCTTATTTACTTCACAACTCGTAGTTCATTTTTAAAGTTGATCAATCTATTGGGAAAGTTACATTTCAGTTAAAGAAACTTAATAGAGTTTTATAAGCAAGCGAATCTGATGGAAAGGTTCAACCAACATCGATTTACAATGGAAACCTTAGCTTATACTAAATCGAACAAAATTGAATACCTTAAAACAGACGAAGCGTATCTTTGAAAAATATCAACAATTTCAAATAGCAGGCTTATTGTAGGCTGAATTATTTGTATATTCACAAATATAATCTTATTGAAACAAACAGCTGTTAAATAAACTTCGAATTCATTAACAAACATCTGGATATCTCGATAGTTAAAAATTAAGAAATTATATTAGTTACTAAGAAGGTTTCTACCGAAGATTTGAATTTCCTTATTTTGGTTCTGAGTCTAAAGAAAATTAATTTTTGCTTACATCAGCGACTTTTGTAATATACTTGTGGAAATGCGTCCATACGTTTATGTATTTGTAAGAAAAATAATTTCTCACAATGTGATGTTTTCTCCACTTTTATGGATTAATATTGGTAAATTAGCTTTTTTGTATCAGTTATAATGCATAACAGTATCTTAATTATTGTAAAAGTTCATTTCAAAATTTCGTATAGATCTTACTTTCAACAAGTTCTTTATTTGAATTAATCTAACTTTGATTACTCCAAAAAAAAAAGGGAGGTATTTTAAAAGCATTAAAAAAAAAAAAATCCTTCTGGCCAGGAGAAACTTTGTAAAATGACTATTAATTTTATTAATATTCTCGTACCTTTTAAGAATTTTATCATCCACATTAATTATTCAACAGTGAAAGTAGTGAATAGTCATTGTTACAATTTACTGTGTATGAACAGCCTTAAATATTTATACCACTTATCAAGTAAAAAATAATATTGAATAATATAATAATAATGTTCTTAAAGGGGGGGAGGGAGAATTGTGATAAATTAGGAACAGTTATAATGGCTATAATGGCCGTTGCCACCTGTTCGCTCCGCCCTCTCCAAAAAGACCTACTTTAATCGACATTACACCAGGGAATAAATGTCCAGTTCGGTTTCAATGCAACGCTAAAGATGACGCAACTCTGAACGAGTATTGTATAACAATATTTAAATAAATTAACCACTTTTAATTTTTAAAAAATTTATTAAACGTTTGCCATTATTAATATCAGTGCTCATAAAAAAAAAGCCCATGCAATGGTTTCAAGACCTGAAACCTGTACTGTTACAACCCGTGCACGGGCCTGGGGTTCAGTACATCGTAGAGACTGTACTGTTTTATCGACAACGGTTGTGCAGGGATTGGATTTATCCTAGATCACGCTCAACAGCCAGATTTTCCCCCCTTATTTTGGGTTCCCACTTTATAGAGGCTAGGGTTCACAGGAGAGTCCTAGATCTCATATGATCCATCTACGGCCGCTAACCGACTAAATAAAAGTCCTGTCAGCAGCGGGATTTGAATCAGGATTTTCGGCATGGCAACTAAATGCTTCCAAGTCATCTGTGAACCTTATCTTGATATCTTCAGAACCTCTCCGGTCTCACCCAGCTTCTGTAAAATGGGGCTTTTAATTTGGTGAAAATATGGCTTTGAGCTTGATTTGGCCTAAACCTTCCCCCAGAATCGTAAACCTTTGTATTATTATTATTATTTTTACCGTTTTCAGTCAACCAGAATTCTGCACCTTCCCAGGCAGGGTGAAGGTTTTACAACCCTGTAAAGTTGTTTTTGTACGTTCTTGCACGCATTTTACCCAAATTACTTTGCTACGGTCAAGCATAGAATGAAGAATTCGGCAGTTCTCAACATGTTACAAACCAAGGTAATTGTCTTAACACACGTTAATTTTTATTCTATTCTCCCAGACCATGTAAGGATCACGTTTGCATAATTTTAACCTATTCTTTCTACAGAATATTTTCCTTCTGTATCCTTGTTACTCCTCCTTTTCTGTTAATTTTCCATTGTTTTTGTTGGTTTATCCTTATTCCTCATCACATATTTTGTGATTCTCAAACATTCTACTTTCTATATATTTATAAACTTCTATGAACCATGGTTTCGTTTTTTCTTTTATCAAAAAAGAAAAATATTTTTTCAGTCTGTTACCACCCTCCCAGTAAACATGACCAACAAATCATAACACTTTCTTTTATCGTTTCTTCTATTTTATCTAAATGGTCATAAATCTCCTTGGTGTTTCTTTTTATATATTGCTGATCTTCTGATTATTGGCCCATATATCTTACTAAGAATTCGGGGTAGCTCAATGTAGAGTGCTGAGTTGCTGTAGAGTAGAGTGATGAAGATGAACACGGGTTCAAATCTGGTTGCGGAGGATAAATTATTTCTTTTTATAACAGGCGTGGATCATTGTGGTCTGCGGACCCTCCTAAGACTCGCCCAGTATAAATAATGTGTGTATTTATACCACGTTGCTTAACGTCTGGTTAAATTAAGTTTGTAAAACAGGTGTTTGGGTAGCGGGGTGGAGCTTTCGGTGATTCAGTACCGAAGGTCCCAGGTACAAATCCGACAGTGGCAGATAATTTATCAAATCTCTTAACAGTCATGGATGGGTCCAATAGGAGGCAGAGACCCCCTGTGGCTCACTCAGCCTCTAAAAAGTAACTAAAATAGAAAGAATAGAATAGAAAAATAATTTTATTCTGGGACCAGGCCCATTAAGAATAACAATATTTTACAGAAATTAATAGAAATATATCTGGTCAGACGGCTACATTATTGGAATACTGCAATTAAATATGAACTAAAAGTAAGTTCTGATAGGGAATAATATATACATATATTTATATATATATAAAAATGTACACATATAAATATACAAAAAATAAGATAAATAAAATAAAATAACGGAATACAAATTTACAATAAACAGAAATTGGCTAATGGAAGAATAAAAAAATAGATAAGAACAACTAATAATATGAATAATAGCGTGTGAATAATATCATAATAAGCGTGGAATATTTACAGTAATTCCTCAATTAATTGTGTTGAATATAGCTATTTATTTTATTGATTAAAGAGCATCTGTTTGGGAATTAAGGAGATGTAGGAATAGTCTGGATTTGAATGTGGATAAAGAAGGTGCATGATTGATGGGAGTGAGTTCCAAAGAGAGGTAGACTGAGCGAGAAAGGAGCGCTCAAAAGTTTTGGTTCTGTGGGAACGGGAATACAGGTCGGAAAGGCGAGATCTAGTGCCCTGGGATTGGATAGAGGATTTGAACTAGAGGAGACTATAGATACAAGATGGATGTTGTGAGTTGATGATTTGGTATAAGAAAGAACCTAGAAAAAGTAGAGACTACGGATAGAAGGTAGGAGCTACTTCAAGTCGTCATAGAGGCGGGGTACATGAGACTAACTACACTTATAATAGGGGTAATCCTAGCGGTTGACCGTGATCTGTGACAAATCACCGCCCTGAACAATAGTTCAGTTTCTACCACGTTCTAACCCAAGATCCTTCATGGATTGTATTGGTACATTTTTTTTTTTTTTTTTAAATTATGAATATACGTATTTCGTATATTGAAAAATAAGCGAAGGCAATGAAATATGTGTGACTGTTGTAGACCGTATGTGGCTATGGTAGTTAATTATTTATTTTATAAATAGCCTTGGATCTATGCTACGGAATCAAAAAACCGCTTTGGAACTCACTCAACCTCTAAAACGTGGGTAATTGGCAATGGAGTATGACCATTGGCTGATGGCTTCCCTAAACAACCTTTCACTTAGCAATAGTTCGGTTTCTACGATGTACTAAAATCAAGATCAGTGGGTTGAACTGGTTTAAGAATTATCTTAATTAAGATTTAAGAATATATTTGAAATAGTATAAATCCAGGTGTTCCGCTTTTATACATATATAAGTTTGTTAAATTGGTCTGGAGATCATCATAGGACTCACTCAGCCTCTAAAAAGTGGGTTGACCTATTTCTATTCATGGCTTAGAAGCAGCTCAGTCGCTACCATATGTTTAACCCAAGACTGGTATTTCATATCTTTCTAAGGGCATATTTTCTCTTTTTTATTTGAGTTCATATTGAAAGACGTTTGTTTAATTAAAATCCATGTATGAACCATTAGCCACGGAGTATTAATTATAACAGGATTGGCCTGGCTCCTAAATGGACTGGGCAATTTCTTCCAACCCCTTCCAATAGCAAGACGGGAACGGAAGGGAGAGATTCGAAATGTGAATTTATGACGGCTATCGGTTAAAGGGCGAACTAATGGAGGGAAACGGGCTATTGCCAATCTTCTAATGCCGTTGAAGGTAGAGAAGGAATTGGAAACATTATAGCGGAGGAATATTCAAAGTGGAGCGGATGAATTGGAGAAGATATTTCAGAAAGTGTAATAAGGCCGGGGGTGGTTTGTATGCCGCGGCCTCCGCCCCCCCCCCTTGCCGCCCCTTCCAAATTAGCCCCCGCCCCTTTAATTAAGGTTTTAATATTCGCTAAGCGCCTTCTCTTTTTTCACAAAGCCGCCATAAGACTTCAATTACTTGGGTCATCTGTTGTTATAACGAAAACTCCAATCTCTATTCTTTTTTATCTCTTCATCATTTACGATGTTATATTGTTTTATTATATTGCTTTTGATCGATTCGTCCCTATGATCTGCCATGTCAATCAAAGTGCACCATGTCGATCCGGACTGAGTCCTCATCTGAGAGCTAAGGCGCCATTTTAAAAAGTTTTTTGGTTATTTCTCTTTCTCCAAATTCATAACCCCTAAAATATACAATGTTAACCATTTTATGATATTTTTAAAAAAAACTTAGTGAACTATAAGGCTCGATAACCTTAGATAATCATACAAAATAACACTTGAAATATATTTTTTTAAATTTTTTCTAAATATTTATAAAAAAAATAGTGAACTATAAGACTCGATGCCGATACCGAAAAATTCTCCTCTCCAAATATCCACGGATTACTAACCTTGATGCAATCTTCCCACTTACGCCTCTCGGACATCCGAGGACAAACCTGGTTTTATATCAAAGGCTTGGGGCTTTTTGTTAGGATTTTTTCCATTTTTGTCTTAACATGTATGTTTCATCCTTTCATTGGAATCTTTTATATTAACACACCTATATTACAAATATTATCTCTTACAATATAGAAGAGTTATGTTCAAAATCTGTACAGTTTTGAAAGAACAAAATCATAATCATTGAATCATTATCCCGGAATAGTAAAAAAATAAATTAAATAGATTGAATCTCAAAAATCAAGGATTAGCAAAACAAATGCATTTAAATCGAAAAACATTAATAAAAAAATGTATAAAAAAAACATTAATACATTAAAAAATGTATAAAAATATTAATGCATTAAAAAAATATTACGAACATTTTTTTAAAATTTGGCTAAGAGTTACAGCTCTTTTTCCTCTTTTACAGAAACCTCTAATTATAACATTAAATTGCTCCCCCCTCTTTTTTATTTCAATTCATTCCTTACACAAAGGGGCTCTTTAACCCCTAGGCCAAATAATTCCTATAAGGAAATTCTAATTTACTGCATTGTCGGAATTACGAATGGAAAGGGAGGCTCCCCATAAATGGGAAAAAAATCTCATTAAAACTGGCCGGTTATTATTAATTAGATCACAATTTTAATTAGCTTTTATAATCGTTTTTCTTGTTTTCTTCCCTTTGTGACTAAAAGTATAATCACATCACCCAATTGAAATGATACCTTGTTACCACACTTTCAGGATTAATTTAATAAATGTTTTTGTCTTTTTTTTAGTATTTTTTACTTCATTTTAATAAGCACCTAAAGACAAATAGATTTAAAAAAAAAATTATTTTATTGAATTGTAAAACTGTAATATATACATCTAGTACAATGGCTAAATGAATAAATAAATACATTAAAGGACATGTAGAGGTATTACCCACTGGCAGCACTCTAATAACATTTCTATAAAAGAAGGTCCCGAGGCAAGCTTCTCTTCAGAGGCCTAGAAGGATTGTCCGGGATGAAATTGGATGCAAGGATAAAACTAGTGGGTTTGGATGGGCATGGAGTTTATTATGGAATGATAGGTATCTGGAATGGGCTAAATCGGAAACATTAAGGTCATTATGGATGGTTTTATTTGTGACAAAATAAGGAGGGTTTAGGATTTTGCGAAGGATTTTGGATTGCAAGGATTGAATACGAGAGGAATTCGATGGTTTGGTGGAGCTCCATAGTTCAATTCCGTAAGTCCATATAGGTCTTATAACAGTCACATAAATAAGTCTTTTGTAATTGATCTGAAGCTTTGAGCGTTTGTCTAGTATGGTTGGAGTAGTCGGAAGCGTCTAGCTGTTTCTTGTATTTTTAGTCTTGTGTGAGGGTTCCAAGTAAGACGTTTGTCTAAGTTGAGTTCTAGGTAGCGAATCTGTTCAACAGGGATAAGTGGAGTACTATTAAAGGATACAGTAGGACAGGAAGTCATGGGTTTTCGGCGAAGGGTAAAGGTAATTTGACGGGACTTGTTGGAATTGAGTTTAATTCTCCAATTCCGACACCATTCTTCGATGCTTGATAAATGTGATTGAAGGGATTGGGATGCTATATATGGGTCGTCATTAACTGATAACACACATGTGTCATCAGCATACGTGGAGATGTAGGTGTTAGGATGGGTTGGAATGTCAGCTGTGTATACTATGTAGAGGATAGGAACGAGGAAGCTACCTTGAGGAACACCAGCAGACTGTGAATAGACGGACGAGTAGGAACCTTTATGACTTACTTTAAATGTTTTGCCAGTTAGAAAGGAGTGAATGATTAAAGCGTATGTAGGAGGCAGGAATTGTCGGATATTGTAAAGGAGACCTGGGTGCCAGACTCGATCAAAAGTCTGTTCTACATCGAGAAAGGCTCCCGTGCAGTACAATCTACGCTCCAATGCGGAGGAGACAACATCGACCACACGATGACATTGCTGGATAGTGGAGTGGGATGTTCGGAAACCAAACTGGTGGTCTGGGATTATGTGGTTACTATCTAGGATGGGACACAGACGTTTTAGTATGAGTTTTTCGAGGATCTTGCCCATTATGGGTAAGAGGGAGATAAAAATAGATTTATTTTTTATTCGGAAGTGAATTAAATTCTTAAACCAGAATAACTTTCATATAGATAATACATAAGCCTTATAAAATTATGTGTTTTATTTTTGTCGAATTTGTAGTATCTGATTTTTGACTAATAAAACAAAAGAAAAAATACCTTAAATAAGTAGTGAAAATAAAAGCAGATAATTACGTTATATAAAATTCATATTTCCATAAATATCCAGAAAAGTTTTATTAGAACTTGTATCGTTTATTTTTCTTTTATTAATCCGATCAAAACTAGTCATTGTTTTAATTTTATAGTATTAATGTTTAATTAAAAAAATTATTCTGTTAAAATTTGAGGTTTTACACTTTAAGATGCGTTTCATCCAAAGATCAAATTACAATAAAAACTCTTTATATCCTCGAATATCTAAATATTGGGCACCAGAGTAACAAATCCCTCATAATGATTCTCGGAATTCGATATTACATATAATATATTCTGTATTTGTTGAGATGAACAGCATGAACAAACATATGTATGAAATAGATTAAGGATATATGGTTGTATATTTTCATCTTTCCGGAAATCCCTTGTTACAGGAGGTTAGATATAAAGTCTGAAAGGAGGTCTTAAATAAAATAAATAATTACAAAAGTAATAAAACGCAATTCAAGAGGAAATAAATGATTGCTTTTTTTCGGCCTCGTCATTACTTAGCTCTTTAAAAAAATTTAATCTAAAAAATTATCACATTACCAACTGTGCCGTATGGGTGTGAAATGTGGTCTCTGGCATTTAAGGGTGAAGAACATCGTGAACAAGCTATTGCATGCAATATTTGAAAAAAGAACGAATCCATTCTATGAATATGAAATTGAAGAGCACTCGGCATCGCTAATTTAAGATGTAATTGTAAAGTTGTTGGGATTAGTGATGAACGAATTCCTGAACGAATTTGCGCTGAGCTGACCTCTAGATGTCCGAGAGGTAGACCGAGGTGTAAGTGGGAAGATTGCATCAAGGGTGGTAATCCGTGGATGATATTTGGAGAGGAGAATTTGTTGGCATCGGCACCGAGTCTTATAGCTCACTATTTTGTTTTAATCAATATTTAATACAAATATAAAAAAAAATATTTCAAGTGTTATTTTTTATGATTATCTAAGGTTATCGAGTCTTATAGTTCACTAAGTTTTTTTTAAATATAAAAAAATTAAATTCAAAAAATATAAAAAATGGTTAATGATTGATAAAATATGTTTTGATGTGTTATTTTTTATGATCATCGATAAAGACAAAAATCAGCCCATCCTTAAAGTTAAAAGTTTTACATTTCAGGATTCTTGGAATCCGAATATCAACCGAAAAAAAAATCCTTCTGCCAAATGTTGTTTTTTAAACGTTTTTAACCTCATTTTTTTTTTTTTTGTTCATTAACACTGAGTCTCTTGAGCTGATACTAAAGAAATATTAATCGGTGAAAGGAAGGAAAATCGATTCTTAATTTCTGTTGCCTGACGCTCACGCCAACTAAGTTTAGCGATCTTGAGCTCTTTAAGCGATCTTAATCTCAACCCCCCCCTTTTTTAATCTCAACTCTCTTCTTTTATATGTATATATTTCACCTCTAAAAGATAGTATGAGAGAGTGTGGATGGTTAAGAGTTTATATTTGGGCTTGTGAAGTTGTTTGGGTGAGTAACAAGTGAATTCCTAAAAGTTAATAAGCGCTGTATCGATTGGTAGATGCCTGAGGGGTAGACCGAGGCATTGGTGGGAGGATTGGGTTTAGAGTGATCTGGCAGATTTGGGTTCAGGTAGTGGTCCATGGACAGAAGGTTGTATGCAGAAATTGGTGGTATCGATATCGCTAAGCCTCATTATTAATTACTATCTACGTCCGGAGTGATCTCGCAGATGTAGATTTAGATGGTAGTCTGTGGACGTTTTTAAGCGGATGTTGGTGGTTTCGGCTTTATCGTCCTTTGAGCCTCATTATAGTTGACTTGAACAACATAACAATATAAATAAAACATTAAGATAACCTCACATCCCAAGTCCTGGCCACCAAGAGCTTTGACAGCGGCTTCATTAGGAGTTGAATACGGGACTTGGGGGAGACTTATTATACAGTTGGGGCCCAGCCCCCCCCCCCCCCCCCCCACATCCCCCCACATGAACCTCTACGTGCTGCCAGGCCCATCTGTAATTCATGTCGCCCCACCATCTATTAGGCTCCTTTGCATCTGATATCTGTAATTATTCACCAACTTCTTCGTCTCTGGAGGCGACCCTTCCAGGAATTCCCGTGGCACTACACTCTCTTACAAAATAATATACAGAGATCAACAGGAATGCCGCATGAAATAAAGATAGTTTTAGTAAAACGGAATAATGAAAACTATCAGATAGATTCAATTAAAAATCTGAATAGGCCGTTAGGTGATTAATTAAATTTATAAATTATATTCCGATGGTACTTAACCTCCTGTCTTCATACGTTGGTCGATTAAAAGTATTATATAATTCACTAACTAAACCTTATGAACATTTACATTTAATTAGTTAAATTAAATGATAATTAACTTTAATGTTTTATTAATTTAAGAATAATAATTCTGAAATTAACTTTTGGTTTAATGTGAAATAAGTCCATCTTTTCTATTTTAGAGATATTTAATGGTTTTCATTTTAATTAATTAAAAACTCAGGGAAAACCTTGCGTTTTTAACACTTAGCACTTAGCAAAGAGTGATTTTGGAACACTAAAAATGTGTACCATTACAACCCATGAAGGGTCTTTTGTGGGTACGGTACGTGGTAAAGACTGTTCTATTTCTTGGACTACGCTAGTGCAAGGGGGTGATTTGTCCTAGTTCACGCTGTACCGACAGATCCCGCCTCTATTTTGGGGCTAGTTGCGCCACAGAAGTATCTCAGGAAGCCAAAGGATCTATCTCCGGTGCTACCAGATTAAATTAAATTCAGGTAAGAAGCAAGATTTTAACCCAGGGCCTTCGGCTCGGCAACTCAGGGCTCTAACATTGAGTCACACCACTCGGTTTAACACGGTACACCTTATAATTTTTATTATGAAATAATAATCATTAAAATTACTATCCTAAAATCTACGAAATTGAATAGATACGCCTCTTTATACGTGACATAAATTATCGTTGTTTTTTTTTATTTCCCTCAGTACATATAAAAAAGAGAGTTTTTTTTTTTGCTGGAATCAAAACCAAATAAACAGTAATTCATCGAATATTTTTCTTTACTTATCGTTTTCGTGTGTACGCTTTATATTTAAATTTAAAAACAAATTGTGAATGTGAAAAGGACAACAATGGGTACATGCGTATTTGAAAAATAACACAACATTTCATAAAACAACATAACATTTCAAAAAATCGTTTATTTTTTTCATTCTGGTGTTTCAAAATAGATAAAATTTAATTAATCAAAATTAAAATATATATATATATATATATATATATATATATATATATATATATATATACAAACAAACAATTTTGACATTACTATTTATAAGTTTTATTAAACTGTATAAAATATAATACAATGTTTCGGTCCTATTTTTACTTTGGCTGTTTTAAAGCATTTATTATAGCATATATATAATGTATCTCTATATTTGTATATCTATGCATACAATTCATTTATTTTTTTTCTTTATTTAAAAAAAATATAAAATCAATATTTTTCATGATAAAAAAATTGCATTAATACATTCCCGAGGCCTAAAAATCCTTTTTATTTTTAAGAGGTTTAATAAAAAATACTTATCTCTGATACCAATTATTATTTAAGATTATTTTAATATTTTAGTTAAAATGTTGAATATTTTAATACTAGGTCAAAGAAAATATTTTTTAAATAAATATAAACAAAACCCTACGACCCCGTTACATATTTTGCCCTGTATTATGAAAATGAAGAGATTTTGAAGCAGACGTTACATTTGTATTTCCTAGTTTTTCCGGATCCGGTCCCGAGGGAAAGACGAGAGATAAAGCGAGGTGGAAAATGCACATCCCCTTTTAAAGCATGTTTACTGTTTGACTCTTTGTCTATTGACGTCTCTCTCTTGCGGTCTCTCTCTCTTTTCTCTCTCTCTACTACTTTTCCGGAATAACATATTCCCAAGGTGTAGTAATTGTACTTCTCAGCTGTATATAAGACCTTCGTAGCCGGGCATTTTATCATTTTACTCTATGAAATATTTAATATCATGTTGATTAAAATTCTTGTTTAATAATGGAGTCCTTATTTTTATACATTTCAATGGCCAAGTAAATATTTGACTAAGGAAAATATGACCACGAAAACGTGAACTAAAGAAGTTTAAGAAAGATTTTGAAAATCTTAACAATACCGGTTCTTAAATCCTAGTAGGTAGGCGAGAGGATAATTTGGAAGGAGAGTGAAAAATCTGCAAGGATTTCAGTATGAAGAAAGACGAGAGAGGGTTGGACAAAGCTGGACATGGGATCAAAAGAAATGTGCCACTGAACACATGAAGGAATATTGGAGGAAGAAAAAAGGAAAATAAAATGGTAACGCGATCGGAAGTAGTCTATACGAAAAAATAAAAGAATGGAGTGCAGATTTTTGAACAAAAGTTGAATATGATTAGTCTAGAAAATGGTGCGGTTAATAATATTGTACACCCAAATAAATTTGAGTTACTTTTTACCGGCAGCTAAAATTTCGGTCTCAGTTTTGGGTAATCATGAGGGTGAGGAATCTTGTATTATTATCATTATTATTTGTATTAAAATAAAATAAAAACAAATATAAACATGGAGTCAAGAGGACTGCCGCCAGAAGTGAAACCTGAAAACTTTGTAATAACTATGTGTTTTTGAATTGCTAAATCATTTATAGTCTGAATTATTTAAATGTCAAATTCATGAATTTAAATTATTAATATTAAATGACACTCCAAACAATAATTATATACATTTTTAAGTATTTTATTTATTATTCAAAACATATGATGGATTGCAAAAGCTAAATACAAAATATCAATAACTTAAATAAAATAATAATAAATACACATAATTATGACAAATAGAATCTGCTAGCGAAAACGTTTAAAATTTAACTAGTTATTTATGTTTGTTTTAATTTATTATTGGTATGAATTCTACAATTATTAACCACAAATTAACGACCTTTTAGTTGGGTATTACAGTACTTATATCAATCAAATTCTGAAAGATGAATACTAAAAAAATTGTACAACTCATGAGGAGGCCAGTAGGTGTCACCAGTATCGAACACGTTGCAGACGCGAAACCACAAGTTCACTCCTCTACCAAAAGTGCCTAAACGCAGCTAAAGAAGTTTTCATAAAAAAAAATAAAATAATTATACAACTACAGTATGTAATAGAAAACAAGCCTGTAGAATAAGTAGGGTGTGAGAGGACTTCCTAACTCAGCTCCTTGTCGTGTTTGTCGTGAAACATCAATTGTAAGAAAGAAATAAAGAAGACACTGTAAGCAATTGAAGAAAGAAAGAATTGTAAGTAAGAAACATCAAGTCTTGAAAGAAAGTAAGTCCCTTCTGATTAACCACTGAAATTTGTATTCAGTCATACATAATTTCAGGACCGTGATTTGTAGCAGATATTTTTGCCAAAATCTGGGATATACACGTGGAATCCTCTCCCCGCCAGTGATGGTGTAGTTTTTTATTTTAATTTTAATTTAGATCATATTTGAATACACCCTAAAAGGGATTTTCCATCCCGACGCCATCATTGATTCGATCCATTGAGGGCATTCAAAATCCTCCCTGGGACTGATGGATTTATGTTGGGCTGAGCACCGGAGGAGGGAGTGGATATTTCGCTGACAGCTTGCCCTCCCCGGCTCTCCAGGTTCCTCTCTATGTTTACTAATGCAAATTTTCCTTCGCTCGGAGTTAAGCGGGGAGGAAAAAAAAAAAAAAAAAGAAAGGGAAAAAACTGCCTTGTAAACAAGCAAATGTATTCCCCTCTTTCTACTTCGGTTAAAATCGATATTTATCGATTATATACTATTATTTACCCAATGTTATTTAAACAGTAATGGAAATTATGTTTATTTTGTGTCTTTAAACAACAAACATGTATTTTAAGGCTGTTCTATTTTGTATTTTTATAATAAAATAGAAATTCCAAACTAATTGTAACATAAGGTCTGAGTGGAAAAACAAATGATATGGATGATGGATCATCACCTCAAATCATAGTCCCTTTACCGTATTCCTTATATTATTATTTAAAAAAATATATGATCATATATATTATTTCATAGATATGCAATTATTTTTATATTTTATAATTGTTGTTTTAGCCTACTTCAACACTTGTTAGACCAAAGCTCTAAGCGACTAATTAATTACAAAATGCTCATATACATGGCTATTATAAGATCTATTTGGACTTACGGAGCTTTGGGGTTTCCACTAAGTCATCGAATTCCTCTATACAATCCAAAATTCTTAATTATTTTTAATTCATTACGAATAAAGTCATCCATATTGACCTCAATGTCCCATTTGTTACTGATTTGGCCCGAAACTGATACCAGTCGAATCATGACAAATTTCATTCCGATTCGAACCGATTCAAGCGTCTAAAAAGAAAATGGCCTCGTACCTTTATCCGTGCCGATATGTATTCTTCATACCATTATATACATCCCTTTATATACTTCCTGAATATTATATATATTTTCTTCATTAGATATATACCGATTTCCTATGATGAGTCTTCTTTCAAAAAATCTCGTGGAAATATTATTTCCTTGTTATTTTTTAATTTGTTTTGTGTTTAATACTAATGGTATCGACGTAGAAACTTATTAGTAAAAATTATGATTAAACAAGCTGTTTTCAAAGCTCTATGGAATTATTTTACCGAATTAATTATGTATAATTTGTATGCTATCGGTTAACCCTATTTTATAATCAAAATGGACCGACCATTTAAGAATTCATTTTCGCAAAATTTTAAATTTCCCTTTAGTGGTCATGTTTGTTTATTATAATTCCTCGGGAGTTTATTTGTTTATAAGTTAACACAAATCAAAGAAGATTTGAAAATGATTGAAAGAAAATCGTTGACTGGAAGATCTAATGTAGGATGGAAATAATTATATTATATTATATTATATTATATTATATTATATTATATTATATTATATTATAATTATATTATATTATATCTACTTATTTAACTCTCCAGGTGTCTATTATCATGCATTTTATATTTTATCTGTATTATACTAAGTTTTCCATGCATTTATATCTCATTTTTTATAGTTACACTTTTAATTTTATATCTTTCTGCTTACCTTCTCTTTACATCTCTTGGTACTGTAATGTTTTTTTATAGTTTATTTTTTGGTCTTGTTTTCTCTCATAGCCCTGAAGAAGACCTACAAAGATGGCCTCGAAACGTTGGCACCTTCAATAAATAAGTCTCACTTATTAGTTTTTTTACAGTGACTGCACCCCCAACTATTTTCATCCTACATAAGATTTGAAAATGTTTGGATAATTAACCAACAAGGCTGGAGATTAAAATATTTAAAAAATGTAGCTGAGTTAAGGTTAAATAATCTTCATATTGAAGATTTGGTATCTCACATGGATGTTTATCGGCTCAATATCCCTCAGTAGAAAATGAGAAGGAGACATTTGAACCAACCACATTCAAAATTTTGACTTCCGTGCCTTACATATCTCAATTTATACCCATATCCCATTTTTACACATTAACGGAGATTAAATAAAAATTTGCCGCTTCACTTTTTTTTTTTCACCCTGATTGAAGATAAGGAAAGCACAACAGTACAGATTCTGCCATGCAATGAATATAACATCTGTTCGTCATAGTTCGTCATAGTTCTGGAAATCTTTTTTTTTAGAATATAGGTAAACGTCTATTACGCAATCTTTTAAAGTCGTTATATTCCTGAACATTTTCAGTTCATATAAACTAATCCACCTTCGGTTTGAAGTCGGTTTAACCTGATTCCTAGCGGACTGACTGGAATGATCCAGTTTATATTGAAAGGGCCGGAGACAGGAGAGAAGTTACGGAGTAATGGCCCTCCCGAACCAGAACCAGCGTTTTACGGCCAGCTGAAGGGGTTAAGTGGCCCTATTGTGACCGGGTCCACTTAGGGATAACAAGGCAAAGCTCTTCCTTCTCATAGCCGTGGTATTCGTTGTCTGGGGTAGGTCTGGGGATGCCTTGGTCTCTAGGGAGTGAGCTGACTCCGAAGTTTTACAATAATATGTGAGGTACAAGGGATAAAGGTTACTAACGACTATCAAAGGAAAAAAAATCTCAAGTCAGGTTTTTAAGGCGGCAGAGGTGTCCAGAGGATTTTTTTCAAGTAACGCCAAGTTTGGTCTTTCTGAATATAAAACCTGTACCATGACGAACCATGTAGGATCTTGAGCCTCGTACATGTTATGGAATGGACTAGTATTAAGCAACGGTTGGGCAGGAAGGTGATTTCTAAGAGAAACTATTAAACTATGTTTTTTCCTCAGTCAAAGTTACCCCCTTTATCTCGACAGAATTATCTACAAGAGTCTCAAGATTAGTTTCACAGCTGATTCGTTTCACGGCAGTTAACAAGAGGCTGAATCGTTGTTGAATACTTTACTATTTACCGTATATTAAACACAATCATCCCTCTTACGTTTCGGACTACCCTTCTAAGATATAAACCAAGCGCACCTGCACGGTAGATTTTAAAAGTTTTTTTTTAATACTAAAACTTATAGTTGGAATTTACATGGTGTCAAATTAGAAAGTAAAAAATATGTCAATATTTAAGATTCTTTTTAGATTTAAACATGTCTGAAGATTCAATTGAAGTATCTTATTCAGTTCATTGCTTGTATTTGAATTATTCCCATTAACATAAAAGCTCTAAATACTAAATTTAAACATTATTCAATTATGCTATATAAAAAAACCTATGTTCGCTATCTCGAAATCTACATGTACAAAATATGAAACATATGTTGAAAATTAAAAACACCAGAACTGACAAAATGATACAAAAAACTATCACATCTCCTGTAGCAAAAATAATAACCTACAACACTTTACCAAACCCTATATAGGCATTGGACCAGAACGTGAAGTTTCAGCAAAACACGTCCGCACTATAGAAACAACATTATCCAAAATTCTTAGGAATAGCTGTAAACGCGCTTGGGTTTATGTCAAATCACCTGTTAGACTGGTTCTGTACCACATCTTTATTGGTTATTTATTAGGAGCAAAGAATTTCATGCGATGCTTTCATACTTTATTTTACATAAGATATATTTTATACCCAAACGTAATAAGCGCTAAGCGAGGAAACATCGCGAGCTCGTAAGTTGGAACAGAAGCAGCAGCGCTGAACTAGTGTGCCGTAATAAGGCAGGTTTATTGAACAGCTGTAGCCTAAAAAAGGGCTGTATCGAAATAAGATAATGGGGAAATAAATAAGGCGGTGTAATACAGAAGGGCTAACATTATTAGGAGAAGGTAAGTGGGGAGAGCAGGTGCCGGTCGGACCGTTAGGTATCTCTTTCCTTCTAGCGCAACAGTTTTATTAAATAGGGCCGGTCTAGGCACTGTCGCCGTATCCTATATAGGGCTCCTCATAAATCTTTTGCAGTTTTTGCCTTTTATGACACTACAATTTTTTTTAAATATTTATTTATGGTTTTTTTTCAAGTCAGTTTTTCCCCGAAGGTCGTGCGTCATTCTTAGCCCTATTTCTTGCCCGCTGCCGTAAACATGAGAGAGGCAAAAACAGTACGGAACGTTTAGGGCTGGAGTTTTTTTTTTTTTTTTTTATATAATGAATCAAAAAAGGGCGGGGCAGTCTATTGACGCCTAATCGCCTGAGAAGGGCGAAGATAACATAATGTATTGTGAAAAAAAAACAATTAAACTTTATTAGATTATTATTTTATTAATTTTGAAGAATACTCATACCCTTCTTTTATGCATCTTTTAAGTGTATTTTGCTTATGTTTTCTTAATTCGAATGTTCATTAAAGTATTATGTTGTATTGTTAAGGCGCGATCAACTCTAAACCTTAAATTTAAATAAAAACTGCAAATTATTATTTTGCTCAAACTATCACTCACCACCCCCCCCATAAGAATTTTTTCATAAGAAGATTGATATGTCTTTAGCCCCGGTGAATGAATAGTTGGGTAGAATTTTCTTCTAAACGAGTTTATTTTACTTTTTTTTTTTTAAATTTATTTATTGATATTTACAACTGTATAATAAAAATACATCTAGTAAATGTGCTAAGCGATACATAATGACATGTGAAAATGACAAGTAGAGAAACTACCCACTGGTAGTACTCAAATCATAAGTTCAACTAAGAAGTCACGGGGCCATCTTCTTTTCAGACGCCTCGGAGGATTATCGGGAATTGAAGAGGAAGCTAGGTTTAAAACCAGAGGGTTTCAGTGGAAATGAAGTTTGTTATGAAAGGATAGATAGCGGGTTCGGGCCAAATCAGCAACAAATGGGACATTAAGGTCGTTATGGATGATTTTATTCTTAACAAAATAAGGAGCATTAAGGATTTTACGAAGGATTTTGGATTGTAGGGATTGGATTCGAGAGGAATTCGATGGCTTAGTGGAGCCCCAAAGCTCTACTCCGTAGGTCCAAATAGGTCGTATGATGGTCATGTAGATGAGTCTTTTGTAATAAATTGGGAGCTTAGAGCGTTTGTCTAGTAAGTGTTGAAGTAGCCTGAAACGTCGAGCGGTTTCTTGTCTTTTCAGTCTCGTATGAGGATTCCAGGTTAATCGTTTGTCAAGATGCAACCCTAAGTATCGGATCTGTTCTACAGGCACCAGTTTATTATACTTAAGTAAACATAATCGTGTAATTCTCGCAGTGCTAAAGTGTTTAAGTCAGACCTTGGCTTGAAAAGGAGTTATTGCTTATATTACAAGTCTTTTAATGCAAATGAATAATTAAAATTAAACTTTTAAGTCCTTTTGAACACAATTCCACTTCCCTCATGATATATTCGCCGCAGTTTTGATACGAATTGGCGGACGGTACGTCGATGCTGGGTTTATCTGTGGTTTAAGGACCGGATGTAGAAGAAAAACAACGAAGTTTTATCAGAAAATGGGATGATAAAATTAATATAACATACATTTTTAACATTGATATAACTTTTTTTATTACTAAATTGATTTTTTTTTCTACAATGTACTAAAATTATCTATTCGTTTCCTTTAAAACAAAAAGACTTATTTGTTAAAAAAATTAGTTAGCACGACTCCTGTACACCCTTATATGGTCGGAACTCAAAGGTTGCTTAATTTGTGACAGTAAATTTGTGTCTTTTTTTTGCTTCAAATTTACTTGAGCAATCATTACTAACAGACACATTACCCCAGGATCCGACAAGGAGACTAAAACGTCTCTGGTGCAAGGATCTACTTCAGTGAGATAAACCACGCTAGGAGTGCATTCAATGGGTGGTTTTTTCAAACACATTTCCACGAGATCCCTTAAGGGAGGTTTACCAAAATAAAATCGAATATACAATATGTGCCATATGGAGTTCGTATTATTTCTAAATAAATATTTTTATTATTTTTGCTTAAAATTCAAGAATTTTTAGAAAAGTTATATAAATTTATCGAAAAAAAAATGGGTCCTATTGACTTAATTAGAAAATACTTTATGAGATGTATAAATTAAACAGTGCTTTTATCAAAGATTTATACGAGGATAGATAGTGTTTTGAAAGATTACAGACATTATTGGTGAAGTGACATTATACAGCCTTAGTGCAGTGTATAATGACACTAGGAACAATAGCTTAATATTTAATAATAACATACATCTATACCTAATAATAATAATAAAAACAATGAACAGACCAATAATTAACAAGTCCTTTCTAACTCTCTCAATTTGTTTTCTGGTAATTCAATGTAACTGCCTCTGGATAGCCACGATAAACTTCTACCATTTTGATCTGCGATCTGTTATTATTAAGCAGTATAGTTGTAGATTTAATTTTTTTTTGGTTTTTGTTTTAATCAAAGAGTATCACCGCTCCGAATGAAACTAATTATTTAAGAATCCTCTTCGGGATGAGGTTCGATTGGTGAGAAAGCAAACAAGGCCCTCAAGAAAGGACTCAGGAAAGAAAACCAATTAAAAGTTAGCGCTTAGCAATCAACTCCCATAAAACTTTAATAAAAGTCCCAAGTCCCATGGTTAGCTTATCATTACGAGAGGATGGTGGGGGTGAGAGGGGATGGTGGAGGGGTGTAATGGAAGAGAGGAGGGGATGATAGCGGAAGGTAGGAAGTAACTTTTAACAATGAGCGGGGGCTTAGCAGTACTTAAGTTCTGAAGGGCTCTCTCAGGCCCTATCCCGCACTTTTCTATACGTCGCTTACTTTCTCCTCTCTCCATTAAGACCCCTAGGAGTCCACTTCACCTCCTCTCCTCTCGTCGTAAAAATTTAATTTCCGTTTAACCCACAACCCGTGAAATATCCCCGCTCTTCCATTTTTAATATTTGGGAGCTATTTTCTAAACGTTTTATTAAACTATACACGATGTTCTATTATGATTAAATTATTACTGTAATGATACAAAGAACAATGTCGTATGCCTAGCTTGAATGAATGAACTTTCCGGAGGAAAATAACTACTTCTAAATACTGCATATGGGGCCTGTTATGTCAAACCCTTTAAAGTCCAATATTTACAATTTTCAGGAGACCAAAAAACTGATATATCGTCGGCTAAGAGTGTAAAACTGCCAACTCCACTTTTGGTCCAAAATTACATTTTTATACCATCTGTAAGAGAAAAATTGGCCACATAGACTGTAAAACTAGCTAAACTTACTCTAAACGTAAAATTGGCAAAAAACTGTGATGCGTAAAACTGTCAAATCAATTTTATTCAAATCGCGCGGCTAACTCCATGATTGACACCGCTTTGTATCGAGTTCGACGTTACAACGTTCCATGTATAAAAAATTAGTTTTCGGTGGAATAAATCAATTGTTCAGTTTTGACTTCGGACGCTATTGTGACGGATTGTAGTGAGTTCTAGTAATGAGGTGATAGTTAAGGATAACTGCACTGTTCTAGCTCAGTATATCTATTAAATCGAATTGAAGACCCCATATCTGATGAAAGTGACCAAGAAGCCTTAGTAGGGTCAGTACCGTATGATATAAATTCTGAGTCAGGCTCTAGTTCTGATGATAACTATCCAGAAAGGGCTCTTGTTCTGATGATAACTATCCAGAAAGGGCTCTTGTTCTGATGATAACTATCCAGAAAGGGCTCTTGTTCTGATGATAACTATCCAGAAAGAAGTACTAAACGATAAATACGAGCACAGGTTAAGAAATCTAATTGGTTCGCAGAAAAATGCAAATGCAAAGAAACTGCAGCAGGTGTAATTAAGTGTACCGATTTGACAGAAGACGACACAAAAGATACCGTTAAAACCTTCTGGAGTATAAGTTGGCCTGAAAAACAGATTTACGTTGATAGTCTTGTGATATCTGCACCAGTGAAAAGGCAACGAGGTAGAAAAAATGCTGAGGAGTCAAGAAGAACTCAGTCTTTGATCTATTATCTAAAATTACAAAATTGACGACTAAGATTTTGTAGAACCATGTTTCTACATACTCTTGGCATTGGAAGATGGACGGTCTTAATTTGGAAGAATAGTGTTTCCAGACAATGCAAAGAAAAATATCGTGAGAAAAATCAAGAGCGACTAACTAACTACTTCGAAGCCATTTTCAAAAGAGCGTCAAGAATTATTTAGTTGTTTGGGCTCTTTACCCGTCATGGAGTCGCAATACTGCCGAGCAACAACTGAAAAAAAAAAACTTTTACCTGAATGGACATCAAAAACAGGTGTTTATGACTTTTATGTAAAAATTGGTGTGAACAACGTAACGTAAAACCTCATTCTTTCACTATGTTCAATGAGGCATTTGATACTAGAAACTTAGAACTATACTTCCCTAAAAAAGATCAATGCGAGAGGTGTGCTCTGTATACAGTTGGAAAGTTAACTGAAGTAGATTACATAGAGCATCAAACTAAAAAAGAAGAAGCGCGAGCAGAAAAGGAAAGAGATAGAGAAAAAGAAAATATTGTTTATCAGTAGATCTACAGGCTATGTTAATGGCTTCTAAATGCAAAATAAGTAGCTTGCAATGCCGAACTAAACTCCGAATACATAACTTGACTATTTTCAATTTAAAAAATAAGGATGGGTTCTGCTATTTATGGAATGAAAGTGAAGGTGGCTTAAATTCCGAAGAATTTCTTACTTTTTGGATGGATTTAATAGAAAACAAAGTTGTACTTCAGGAAGACTCTGCTGAACCGACCGAAAGTACTTTTTTACAGCGATGGGTGCACTTACCAAAGCAGGAATGCTGTCTTGGGTAATGCATTACTCACTACAGCTATAAATAAAAATATTGTGATAGAGCAAAAATTCCTCGAGGTAGGGCATACGCAAAAGGAGGCGGACCCCGTGCATTCGACAATACAGCAGGCTTAAAAAAACAAAGATATTCATGTACTAGCAGAATATAATCCATCTGTAGATCTGCAAGGAAAAAACCTTCATATATCCTGTTCGATTCCCCCCAGCTTCTGTTATTTGTATCTTAATCTTAGAATTGGTCCATTCTTGACTATTGATGATCATTTTTACTAAGCACTTTTTACTGCACAGTCGTTAGTAGATATTGTTCTGTTAAACCAATGACCATCTAATCTCTAAATCATTCGTTCAGTCATTCCTCTTAAGCTAGTGATTAAAATCATAGATGATCAATACAGTTAGTAGAAATATAGTGTAAATGATAGTTAAATATAATTTTTAAAATTGAGATAATAATATAATTTAGACACAGTGCAAGTTCCAATAAAATTGGTGGCTCGGTGCCATTTGTTTGTATTATCTCTTTATTATACAAAATGTGCCTTTTTAATAGGCGTTGCCTAGCAACGGATCGACTAATTACATTTTGTACAGCCTTTAGTCGTGCTCGATCAGTTAAATTATAAGTATATTTTAAAATTGACAAATCACACAACCTTCTTTAAGCCATGACACAAAATATAGAGCTGTCTTTTAAATTTAAATGGGTAATCTATTTTAAAAAGAAAACAAGCTACACTTATTACAATAATTCGATTTAAGGACTGATATTTTAATGCATAAAAGGCAGTGGAAGAAGATAAGACGTTTTGCTTATAAACTAAAAGTTATTCTTGTTATCTATAAAACAATTTATTTAATTATGCAGTACAATTAAATGAGCAGGGGTAAAAAAAAATTGGGGTTGTTCCGCTGTCAGCTGTCAGGGTCACCATTTAGTTTCTATTAAGTATTTTTAACTGTACACGAAGCGTTAAAGTATAAGCACGAATGACTTGCCAGTTTTCTAAAGTTGTGAGTGCCCCTGAGCCCAGCCTGGCTTATTCTTAAGCGTGTCAGAGCAACTTCCTTCCGGTGGCTTCTGCGGTAGGATGTAGGCTGAGGAGTTTCTTCTTCGCTCCATAGGTGTAAAGTTCAAACATATTCCGGAATATTTCGGAGGACGAAGCTGTACACGATTCTTTATACATTCAAGGAATTGTGTCTGGTGGTTTTTGAGTCCCAGCAAACTATAATTCCAGATTTAAATAGTGCGAAAACTTCAAGTTCTGAAACAATCGTAGCTATTCTTTAAGTCATTGAATGAACTGAAAATTTTGATTATTTCGCTTCTAAATTAAGTCTTCTCGAAGAAATTAAGTGAAATAAAGTGTTTGTATTTGGGAGCATCTGCTTACTTAAAAAAAGTTAACTTCCAAGTTTTTTTCTTCTATGTGGTAGGAGAGATAATCGGAATTGGTTACATATAATGATGATATAGAACGCGCCGGTTGCTATCCAGATTTCGGTAAGGTTGAAAGAATCTAATATCGATAAGGCCCGGCAATGCCGAAGAACCAAAAATAATCTAAGAGTGGTATGAAATGGTCAGAGGGTGTTATCAATGATTGCATAAAACTAGAATGACTTATTGTGCCTACGTCTCTCCCTATGATGTAACCAATCTTCAGGGCTCTGAGAGGAAGAGTCAAACTTCAAATCCAGTCCGGTTTTAAATTTTGATTTTGAAATAAGATTTTGTTGAAAATCTATTAGACAGAAGGTTAACGTTTTTTTTTATCAAATAGAAATATTTTTGTAAATAATATTTCATCTACATATAGGAGTTCAGAATATAACCAATGCCAAATACCATTACGTCCCAAGAAAAGTCTTTGTTTCAGTAAGTGGTCGAGACTGTACTTATCTTGGACAACGGTTCTGCAACGGTGTGATTGGCTAATCAATAATCTACCATTGAGCCACCCACTGTCCCTAGTTCAGAATTTATGAAACAAAAAATAACTTCATGATTCACTGTGACGGTAAGAATAAAACTTATGCAGTACTGATATTATATCTGGCTTTAAGACCTTTTATGACCTGTTGGGGCGAGCGACACCGTAAAGGAAATTAACCAACGGGTGTAAATCTGCAACCCCTTGTCAATTGCCGGTCATTTGAGCAGAAAAAAAAGATAAAATTAAAGAGATATTGAAATGAACAAAAATTAAATTTAATGAACGAGAGAAACACATATGCAAAATAAAAACTAAAAACATATGGTTAATGAAATATACAGAACAATGAAATATACAACTTAATAATAAATTATTGCTATGCAGGTCTGATATTTATTAAAAAGAATCTAACATTGTTAATAAAAAATGAAGAAATGAATTAACTATTGATTTAAATTTATTTAAAAAAAAGTAACATACTTAAATATCCATAAATTACAGAAAAAAAATCTCTCTGACGTCTTCTCCTCAAGTTCAAGGCCTTTAGTATATATGTATACTAAATATATGTATTGTATATATGATGCCTTCTGCTGGTTACTATTTCGGCGAATAGCTCTTTTTTTTCCTATAAAAATTATAATAAAAACTGGTGCCCCAAGAAAGACTTCTGTGTAGCGTATTAGAAGAGTAAGAGTCGGGATATCTGTATTCAACGAAAATAAACTATGGAATTAGTTAACAATAAAGGGTGGTTGAAATAACATTTTCTGAGATCGCCTCCTAATATATGATTTTTAACGAGCAATGTTCGGGCAAATATGGGTTCATTAATGGATATATCTATACCATAAAGTAAAGGCAATTGATATAAATGATTGAAATCGGGTGCAAAAAACAACAACAGGTATAGCATTTTAAAGAGTACAGCGTGCGGGGGCGGACAGACAAATTTTGCATCACAACTCAAATTCTACGTGTCTTGGAAAGTGAATAGCAAAAGTTTGAGGTAGGGTTAAAATATATTTTTTATTGTTCAATTCCATAGCTTTAAAAACATGGTTAACCATTAAAAAACATGATTTTAATAATTTGATGCCTTGCGCAGGTTACTATTTCTGCGAATAACTCTTTGTTTTCCTTTAACAAAAACTGGTGCCCCAAGAAAGACTTCTGTGGAGCGTATTAGAAGAGTAAGAGTCGGGATATCTGTATTCAACTACAAAAGTAAAAGTATCAGTATCACTTGTATTCAGATACAGGAAAATCCAGTATCCACCCATGACTATTAAAAGTATCAATTGATACAAAAGGGAGCGGAGTGGCTCAGTGGTTGAGCACTGAGTTACCATGCCGGAAATTCTGGTTCAAATCCCGCTGCGGGCAGTTACTTTTATTTAGTCTGCAGCCGGAGATGGATCATATAGGATCTAGGACCCTCCTGAGGCTCACCCAGCCTCTATAAAAAATTATAAAAATAGGGTACCCATAATAAGGGGGGGGGGAACCTGGCGGTTGAGCATGACCTAGGACAAGTCACCTCCTTGCAGAACCGTTGTCCATGAAACAGTACAGTCTCAACCATGTACTGAACCCCCGGACTCGTTCACGGGTCGTAGTGGTAAAGGAAAAATTGATACGAAAGTATCAGATACAGAAAAGTATCAGTATCAGTTGTATCAGATACAGGAAAGTCCAGTATCTACCCATCCCTATTACCGGGAGGACTCGGAGAGAACCCCTACTACTAAATACGCAGCCAATGTTGGCCCTTTTCATGAGCGATGAGGCTCGAGGCTTCCCTTTCACCTCTGTTTATTGACCGCCCTTCATCTTCTTCTACACTACACATGGAACAGCCGAAACATATAAATACATCTCTAGCCCCGGTGAATGAGAGGTTATGTCGAATTTTGTCTATAATAAGTTAACTGTAATGAGGAAGAGGGATCATGTTATTATCGCAGTTTTAGCTTGAAATGAAGACATAATGTAAAGCAAGTCCTTACTAAGCCACCTATGCACTACGATAAAAACGTAGAGTCCGCTTCGCTTAGTACAATTAACTCATTTTGAATTATATGAGGAAAAATTTAATGTTCTCTTGAAGCAGCGATAAAGGCCCATACCATTTCAACTTTTAATTATCATGGATTCAATTGATGGCCGATACTGTTTCTTGGCAATGTTTATAATAATAATAAAGTCTTTATTTATTCTGGGACAAGTCCCTTTAGAATAACAATCTATACAGGGAATTATGTCTTAGAGTATAATGTGATTACAATCAATCAATTAGTACAATTAAATTAACAAATGAAAACAATTAAAAAATAAATAAAACAGAGTAAAAGAATTTAAAAAAACATAGCAGTATGATAACAATAATTATAGAATGTGAAACAATAGATAGTAACATATGTATGCAGTTACAACGTCAAGTAGAAAAAAACATGACAAATGATGAAACAAAATTACAAACAATATCAGCTATGATAACTTTTTTAAAGAATATTTAACTGGATGAGCGAAGCTTCAATGATATAAATAAAAAGCACTTATATATAAATAAAACACATCATTCATTTATTAGTTAGAAAATGTTAATCTGAAAACTTAGAATGTTATTTCCGATATGTTGGGAATTGTAAGGATATTAGGTGATTGAATAAACGGGATTTGAATGTTGAAAGATTATTGGAACGACGAATGGAAGAAGGTATAGAGTTACAAAGGGACGAGGATCGGATAAGGAAAGCTCTATCAAAAGCAGTTGTTCGGTGGGGTGCTGTATGTAGGTCTGAGGGCCGAGAGCGGGTGTTACGGGAGTGGGCAGAGGTTTTGAATTTAAGGAGATCGGAGATGTATGATGGTCGGCGAAATTGGATAACTTGGTAAAGAAATGAAGCTAGGGAGTAGTTACGGTGATAGGAAGGGTAAAGCCACTTCAACTCTTCGTTATACCGGGTGATACTGGCGTCTCTCGGGAACCTCAAGATGATGGGAACGAAGCAATTAATCAACCGTTTTACTTGTGCATGGTGATTTGTTCGGTATCACATTTAACTCCCAATTAATCCCCAATGCTTAGTTAATACGTATATCTTGATTTCTTTTTGGTTAAAGAAATAATCTTTTTTTGTTTACTAAAAAAAAATCGATAAATACATAATTTTTTTTTATACAAAATTATCTTTAGTCTCTAAAGTTAAATTTAAATAGTTTTTTTTATTATTTATTTAATGATAACGTCACAAAACATAGCTACCACCTAGAGCCTCTCTAAAAAATTTTTAGTAGTGTTTTAAATACGTGTGTTTGTTTGTTTGTGCGTATACCACTTACATAACACATATATCTATACTATTTACCGGTGGTGTTAAACTGACTCGGTATGCTTGATAATGTTAGATAAACATCTTCCCTGGAGAACATAACGGGGTTTGAAAAGCTTATAATTAACTGAGATAAGGCAAGAAAATATTCATACGTAGCTGACTAAACAAAACTGCTAACTAAGAGCCGCTTTAGAAAACAAGGTCCTTAAGATAACCGTGAGGGGGGGGATCAGGGCCCCCCTCGTTGTGAATTATATCTTGTACATCGTTAGAGCCTTCCTCCGCTGCTCGGACAGAGCCCTGTGAAAAATCGTGCCTATGATTCTGGCGCTTGCCCAATTCCTCATGAAAATATAAATCTGCATTCTTAGGATAACCAAGCGGAAAAATTCTCCGCCTCCCCCCCCCCAACCTCTGGGCTTTAAATTAGAATAAAATTACAATTTTAAATTTCCCCAGCTCCCCTGGAAGATAAAGTAGACCGATCTCTAATTCACTTATTGTAAATCAGTTTTTACAAGATCCCATGAAATGCGAAATTAGTAATTAGTGTTTTATTTAAGTCTTCGTTTCTTTTTCTTTCTTATTTTTTATTTAAATGAGTGACCGTTTTGTCTTTGACCTTTATACGAAAGAGTTATTTTTTATCCATTTCTAGTTCAATCTACATAAATTTATTAAAATTGAAGGCACTGGTGAACCAACACTTCAACAATATTTCTTTTTATAACTTGTACAATTACATCCCATGAAGGGTCATGGGTTCGGTACAAGATAGAGACTGTACAGTTTCTAGTACAACAGCAATGCAGGTAGGAGGCATGACCGGGATCACACTCAAACATCACGCTTTTTCCCCCAACATAGTTTTCCTATAATGGCAGGATGATCCCCAGGAGGGTCTTAAGACCCCACAGAGATCTGTTGACGTAATTGATAACAAATTAAATAATTTATTAGAGTTTGAACCCGGAACCTTTTGCAAGCAACTTATCGCTCGACAGTTGAGCTCCCATTTCTTTTTTATAAAATATAATAATCCTATGTTTTTCTCCCCCCTTCAGAAAGAAGTTACTTTCAATCTTATATTAATCAATCATCAGAAAACAAAATATTAAAAACAAATCTCATCTAAATAACAATATACAGTGTCTCAACTAACTTATTTAATATTTAAAAAGACTTTACAATTTCTTGGAGTTATTTGTGCAGGGAGTATATTTGTCCGTGATCACGCTTAACCGCTTGCCCCCCCCATTATGAGTACCAACTAAAGCTTCGGATTGTCCGATTTGGGTCAAATATGCACCGTTTTGTTGTATAATTTTTTCCCATTTTAAAGGTAGCTTCATAATACCTCTCTCACAAAAGTCTTGATCCTTATTGGCGAAAAACTCTAATAATCGATTTTCACAATCTTTTCTTGATCGCAATTTCTTATCACTCAGGAAGTTTTGCAATGTGAGAAAAAGGTGGTAATCGCTTGATGCCAGGTCCGGACTATATGGTGGAAGCATTAAAACTTCCCAACCAAGCTCCCGGAGTTTCTGGCGAGTCACTGCAGACGTGTGTGGCCTTGCGTTGCCCTGATGGAAGACAACACCTTTTCTGTTGGCCAATTCTGGCTGTTTCTGGTCAATCGCAAACTTCAAACGCTCCAGTTGTTGACAGTAGAGATCTGAATTTAGTGTTTGGCCATACGGAGGCAATTCATAATAAATGATTCCTTCCAAGTCCCACCAAATGCACAGTAGAACCTCCCTGGACGTTAGTCCTGGTTTGGCCACCGTTTGAGCTCCTTCACCACGCTTTGACCACGATCGTTTTCGCACAATATTGTCGTTGTGAACTATTTCTCATCCCCAGTCACCATCCGTTTAAGAAATGGGTCGATTTCATTCAGTTTGGCCAAATTCGGTCCATCATGTTTTTTTGGTGTTAATTGGTGTGGCACCCAAACATCGAGCTTCTTTTTAAATCCAGCTTTGCGCAAATGGTTTAAAACTGTTTTGTGGGCGATCTTTAGCTCCTGGGGGATGCTGTGACTACTAACATGCCGATTAACTTCGATTATTTCTGTAATTTTATCAACATTTTCGACGACGGGCCTGCCTGTGCGAGGTGCACCTTTAACATCAAAAATGTCTTAACGGAATCAACGAAACCAAAATTGAAAAAAAATAGCTATTACAGTATAGGCACCATAAACACCATTCATAATTTCAGCGGCCTGGCTTGCATTTTAACCTTTATCAAAGAAAAACTGTAAAATGTACCGAATTTTCTCTTTTTTGACCATTGTTAACACCCTGTAACTCACAAATGCCATCAAAAATGCCTGAACGGAATCGACGAATATTGTTACCGTTTTATGAGTTGATAAAGAATAATAGATAAAAAGACTTCTCCTTGATATTTTACAGCCTTCTGCTTGCAACCGAACTATTTCGAGTGTTCTCCAGCAAGTAGAAGCTTTATCAGCCTTAACCAGCTGTAACTGGAGGGAGCGAATTAAGGCGAAGGGACCAGATTAAGGGCAGCTGACCCTAATGTGGTGGCAAGTGTTGATTATAAATTATTATTGTGGTCACTGGTTTTTAATAATAACGACGTGGTCGAAAGAAAAGTGAACTCCTGGGAGATGTTAAATGATAAATCTTGAATTATATTAGTTGATCTTATATATACGGGGTAGAAATAAAAAATAAAAAAATAATATATTAAAAAAGTGCAAGTACAATTACAATTTTCCAGAGTTGATATCCTTTAAGTAGCTTTGTCTTGCTCTGTTGATTTAAAAATAATTATGAAACAATGCCTATTGTATATGCCCTGTACACCTGTTGTTCTAGAAACAGTATAGTCTCTATCATATACTGAACCCATGACCAAGCAATTTTTATATATTTATTGTAATTATAATAACTCATATTATGGCACCATATATATGGTATCATGATATCATATATTATTAGTCGGAAAGTTGCCAAAGTGGAAGAGGCTAAGTAAAGATGGTACCACGTCTGGGGCTTCTTGTCCTTCTTATTTTACCACAGGTTTTCATTGTTTGGGTGAATTCAGCTTATCGTTCTTCGCTCCATTTCGTTCCAGTTCTCGGCGCTTTTGTCTCTGGGTTAACTTCCTATTTTCAACTTTAAGTTTAAAATTGTTTCTTGTGTTCATGTCTTCATTAGTAATTTTGGCTGATTCCAAGTTTTTCTTAATATCTTTGATCCATTCCCTTCCATTAACAAGGGATGTAGGTATTTTGCTATTGTTTTGTAAGCCTGTGATCGGGAAGCTTCAATATGTGGTCATATAATTTAAGACATGTCTACATCTATGTTAGAATATTCTACAATTTCAGATGTTTTCTGTAACCTACAACCCTTCTTCGGTCCCACAATTTTCCTAATTATTTACCTTTTCTCTTTCTTTAAATTGTCCTTGTCTGTTTTTCTGTCAAGTGTCAAGATTTGCTTGTTTTATGTCAAGGTTTCGTGACATTACATGTGTTGTCTTTTTAATGTCTCCCTTTCTATAACAAAGCGATAAAAAACGGGTTTGTTTTCAGGGTTGACCGTTTTTTGCAATTTTTATTACCATACATTATTTTTAATGTATTAATGATGATTATTTATTATTGAATTATTATTAATAATTTTAATGGCATATCGAAAACTAATAATCATTTTATTTTATTTAAATTTCTATAAATAATGTGAATTACATTAATACCACTACAAATTTAGGTTCTTGATTAAGGCAAATCATCTTATTTAAAAATATATAAAAAATTTTTATATTTAAAAAATTATATTTCAGATTATTTCCTCTATAAATCAATTTTTTTTACAATTTAAAAGTTTAGCCTTTAATATCGGGCGTTGTGGTTTCCCTGCTCTGCGTGGTGGCTTGGACTTTTCCTCCTTGCTCGGGTATTTATAGAGAAAAGAGCTAAAGGTTTTTGAATACTCTTGAAGGAGTCTTGAGACCTTGGTGTTTTGGTGAGTGAGAGTGAGATAGAGAGAGAGAGGGTGAGAGCGAGAGAGAGAGAGAGAGAGAGAGAGAGAGAGGAAGTAATACCAGTCGTTTTGGGGACGGTTTGAGGACCCTCTAGAGGCAGGTGATTAAAAACAACATGCTCCAAAGAGCCCCATCTCGGAATTTCCTTAACCTACTTCCATTTCTGGAATAAAACAAAATCCTCAAGCTCCTATCGGCTTTCTTCTTCTAATAATAGAAAGGATTTGGAATAAAGGCGGTACTAAATATATTAAATTTCCATCCATTTTGTGGATTCAAGGTGTTATAATCCACACCTGTTGAATAAAACTGAAATCAATTGAAATCCGAATTTAAAGGACCGATTTTAGCAATATTTGTGAGTATTTAATTGAGTATCTACGAGAACGTTAATAATATTCATACTTTAATTAACGTATAAGCATTGCCTATTTTTACTTTCTTGGGTAACAGCAGTAATTGAAACTCTTAATTGCTTATTTTCGTACACTAATTTTAAGGAATGTTTGTTATGTGTTCAGGATCAAAATCGATTGACTTTTTCACATTTTTCGTTTAGTCATGCATTTTTTTTCTAATACAACATTTTACTACCTTATTTCTCATGGTTTTTGTACACTTCTGAACCGGGAGTTTCAGGAGCATAAGCATTTCATCACCTAATTCGCGAAAAATCGATCCTGAACGCCTCAAATAATACCTCTTGCAAAATTTAATATACATATAAACACATATGTAGTCGGTAATTTTGTAAATAAAGGAGGGTCAGAAACAAAAGAAAAAAAAAGATTTCTTTTCGAGACACTTATTTGAAGTTTAGCCATTTTATCTCCAAGTCCGACATTTATATTTTGATATAGGAAACATTTAATATTTTATTATTGTAATATTATACGCATAGGGTTAGTGGCTACAATTCGCTTATATTTTATTCACAACATACAAATATCATACGAAAAAATAGAGCTCATGAATACTGAAATAAATTTCAAGAAAAAAACAGTAAAATCCAAATTCGGAAAAACAAAAGTAACTAGAAAAGATCTTTAACAAAATGTTTATCTACAAAAGCGTGGGACCACTGCAAAATCTCACCAATATTGGAGGAGATAAAAAGGAGGGGTAAAAAGTGGTCCGAAGAAAGAAAAGAAATGCAGTCGAAAATCATGAAACTGAGATGGAAATAAAGAAAATCAAGACTTCCAAAGAAGCCTCACCAATGATATTCGCGTGGTCCTTATTTGGCCGCTACGTGATAAAAAAAAAACTGTAGGCAAATCATCTGTTCTGTTAGCTTATCGTGTAAGATCTGTAGACACGCATTATTTTTTTTTTTTTTTGATTAGGGTCGCCCTTATTTGGGCGAAAACTTTAACAAAGAGTTTACCCAGAATTTTTCCGAATCATTCTCTTGCACACCAGTTGGCCTTGAAACGGTACGATCCTTACCATGTACTGAATCTACGACCTACCATGAGTAAATTAATAGTTAACTATTACTAGTTGCTAATAATAATTTATTGTTGCTGTTTAAACACATAGCTTATTCATATTATTAATAGAAAGCCCTGATGGCAGTACATAATTTAGAGAAGGAACATGGCCTCTAAACTGGATAGCTGATTAACTGGAGCTGCTAATTTCCTGCGAGGCGAGAATCGATATATGGAGTCGAGTCGAGTGCCTTCGCTGGCCACTGGAATTTTTAGCATTAGAGTCCTTCCACTTTAAATCACGGAACGGTTTATAGTTTCATCCCGAGTATGCGTTTGCGATTTAATGAATATATAAAGTTGTTTAAAGGTATTTTTTTATTATTTTTTATGTAAGGAATTTATTATTTATTATTTTATATGTGAGGAAGTAATACCAGTCGTTTTGGGGACGGTTTGAGGACCCTCTAGAGGCAGGTGATTAAAAACAACATGCTCCAAAGAGCCCCCCCCATCTCGGAATTTCCTTAACCTACTTCCATTTCTGGAATAAAACAAAATCCTCAAGCTCCTATCGGCTTTCTTCTTCTAATAATAGAAAGGATTTGGAATAAAGGCGGTACTAAATATATTAAATTTCCATCCATTTTGTGGATTCAAGGTGTTATAATCCACACCTGTTGAATAAAACTGAAATCAATTGAAATCCGAATTTAAAGGACCGATTTTAGCAATATTTGTGAGTATTTAATTGAGTATCTACGAGAACGTTAATAATATTCATACTTTAATTAACGTATAAGCATTGCCTATTTTTACTTTCTTGGGTAACAGCAGTAATTGAAACTCTTAATTGCTTATTTTCGTACACTAATTTTAAGGAATGTTTGTTATGTGTTCAGGATCAAAATCGATTGACTTTTTCACATTTTTCGTTTAGTCATGCATTTTTTTTCTAATACAACATTTTACTACCTTATTTCTCATGGTTTTTGTACACTTCTGAACCGGGAGTTTCAGGAGCATAAGCATTTCATCACCTAATTCGCGAAAAATCGATCCTGAACGCCTCAAATAATACCTCTTGCAAAATTTAATATACATATAAACACATATGTAGTCGGTAATTTTGTAAATAAAGGAGGGTCAGAAACAAAAGAAAAAAAAAGATTTCTTTTCGAGACACTTATTTGAAGTTTAGCCATTTTATCTCCAAGTCCGACATTTATATTTTGATATAGGAAACATTTAATATTTTATTATTGTAATATTATACGCATAGGGTTAGTGGCTACAATTCGCTTATATTTTATTCACAACATACAAATATCATACGAAAAAATAGAGCTCATGAATACTGAAATAAATTTCAAGAAAAAAACAGTAAAATCCAAATTCGGAAAAACAAAAGTAACTAGAAAAGATCTTTAACAAAATGTTTATCTACAAAAGCGTGGGACCACTGCAAAATCTCACCAATATTGGAGGAGATAAAAAGGAGGGGTAAAAAGTGGTCCGAAGAAAGAAAAGAAATGCAGTCGAAAATCATGAAACTGAGATGGAAATAAAGAAAATCAAGACTTCCAAAGAAGCCTCACCAATGATATTCGCGTGGTCCTTATTTGGCCGCTACGTGATAAAAAAAAAACTGTAGGCAAATCATCTGTTCTGTTAGCTTATCGTGTAAGATCTGTAGACACGCATTATTTTTTTTTTTTTTTGATTAGGGTCGCCCTTATTTGGGCGAAAACTTTAACAAAGAGTTTACCCAGAATTTTTCCGAATCATTCTCTTGCACACCAGTTGGCCTTGAAACGGTACGATCCTTACCATGTACTGAATCTACGACCTACCATGAGTAAATTAATAGTTAACTATTACTAGTTGCTAATAATAATTTATTGTTGCTGTTTAAACACATAGCTTATTCATATTATTAATAGAAAGCCCTGATGGCAGTACATAATTTAGAGAAGGAACATGGCCTCTAAACTGGATAGCTGATTAACTGGAGCTGCTAATTTCCTGCGAGGCGAGAATCGATATATGGAGTCGAGTCGAGTGCCTTCGCTGGCCACTGGAATTTTTAGCATTAGAGTCCTTCCACTTTAAATCACGGAGCGGTTTATAGTTTCATCCCGAGTATGCGTTTGCGATTTAATGAATATATAAAGTTGTTTAAAGGTATTTTTTTATTATTTTTTATGTATTAATAATTTAAAAAAAAATCGCTTCCCTGCACAAGTATTGTCTCTACACAGTCTCTAATGAATCCAGAACCCTTCTTGGATTATAGTGGTACAGGTTGCTTTAATATATGCCTCTCACTCTAAACTTTAAATATACCTCACACACCGCTTTAAACTGTAGCTTTCATATGAGAATCTTGTTTGCCTTATTGCTGATCTTTATTGTAAAATAAAAAAAAGTGATGATGATGCCTCAGCAGAAAATGTTTATCCGAAAATACTTTCTCAGGACACAGGGATACAATGCGTGACCCGAAATAAGACTTTTTTTCAGGAGACCTAAATTTATTTACCCGGACTTCATGACAAAGGTTTTAATTTATTTTTATATCATGATGCTACAGTGGGAATCCTAAATTTTGCGTATCTAGGTATAATTAGGTTAGGACCGCCATTTTATGAAATAACCAAAGATATTTAAATCCCTATGAACAATTCCAAGGTGACCTGCGGGGCTGCGAACCCGAGGTCTTGGGCATAAAAGGCTGAGATTTTTGGTTAATTTTCTTTATTATTTAATTCTTTGCTATCCACTACATCGCAAGTTGGTGACTTTACTCGTCCGTCTAGGTTAGGATTCCGAAGAACTGATTAAAAAGACGGTGATAGAAAAATTGCAATATGGTTTATTTGATGGTTGCGGCATTATGATTTTACTCGACAAAAAAATAATAGACATCAAAGAAAAAACAGGTAGTTTTGGTTTTGTAGGTTGGAGCCCTTGAAAACTTTAAAGAGGAATCTAATCAAACGACTTCGCACTTTTTATTGTCCCCAGGGAAGCATTTAAAATAATTACTTATATTCATCAAATTCAGTTTAGATAAGGCGTTAGAAAATTAAATGATTGGACCGTTTTCATATTAACCAAGTTTGCTGAATGAAAGAAGAGAGGCTATTGTTAGAGGCGATACTATTGTTTGTGGGGACAATGGCGGAGCGGTCGGCTAAATGTGTCCATGGAATCCTACTCCCTACGACACTTTGTGAAATACGTTCTATCTTCCTGAATCTATCAGCCCACTATATTTTCAAAAAATATATTTTGTCTTACCTGCTAGAAAAAAAGGATTGGCAAAATTCGAAAGTAAAGTTGAAAAATGAGCAAAATATATAAAAGAGAAATAAATTATAAATAGGACGCAATAGTAAAAACCCCAAAAAGCCAAGCCTTAAAGGAATTGTTCTTTACTTTAGTTGTTTGAGGAACGTCTTGAAGTAAGGTTACGGAAGACTCGACGGGGGTCTACGTTAACGTGACAAAAAAATGGTTTTAATAATTATAATCAGTTTGTCGTTCGGTACTTTGTTTATTTAATTGCAATAATTAATTATATAATCCTAATCTGTTAAATTCCACCTTATGATTACTAAATCTTCACATTTTTTTTTCGAGTTTTGGGAATAGGGTAGAAATGTAGCTATAGGGGGTCTACCGGAACCACCTAAATTTTGAAAGTGGTCTATGAGAAAAAAAGTCTGGGAACGTTTGCTCTATTTGATATCCCTTTGGCTGATGATATGCGATGGGCTGCACTTTGTCTTCTTTGAGAGTTTTTCTTTTAGTTTGTGCACTGATGATTGCTGGAATTGACGGAACATTGACGGGTCCATTTTTCAAGTATTTTAGTGACTTATTGGCTTTGCTTTTTGGATTTTTTCCTATTATGGCCTTTTCTTCAAAAATAAAAGTAAGAACTAGATTTACGTATTTATCCTTCATTTTTCATTTTATGAATATAATTTATCTCTGTTAATATCCAGATCACAGTACTATATATTCTATAGCAAAAAAAATATTAAATAAAAATAGGAGTACGTTTATCAGTTAACTCCTAACTTGTAATAACCCTATAAAGTTTCAAGAAATATCTTCTGGTCTCGAAATTAAGGGTATTGACAGAACACGAAAGAACAACGCTACGTACATCTCGTGCCTCGATTAAAAAAAAGTTGTCAACACATATATTACAAATGCTCAAGTAAATAAAAATTAACCTTGATTCTTTTTATTATTTTTATTATGATATTGATGCTGTTATGAATTAGTTGCGTCAGTAATAAAATCGGTACCACTACAATCCAAGGTCGTGGCTTTACTATATGGAAGAGATTCTATTATTTCTAGGACTGCAGTTGTGCAGGGAAGCAATCTGTCCTAGATTATGCTCAACCACTAGGTCTTTCCCTCTAAATTAAGGGTACCCACTTTATGAAGGCCAGTTGAGCCCAAGAATTGTGGTCAGATTCTAAAACGGCTGTTAACAGATTAAATAATTTACCTGCCACAGCCGCATTCGAACCCGAAATATTTGGCATAGCAACCTAGCGTCCTACCCACTGATCCAAGCGCGCTCCCTTTAGTATCAATAATAATAATAATTATTTAACATCTTAAGCGAATATTTGGTAAGAGCTTCATTTTTTGATATTATTCAGTAGTTAGTAGGTAACAGCTCCGAAGCAAGCTCATCAGCAGGAAAACAAAGGTACATTTATATAAAACTCTGATCAGGTCTGTCCTAATATAAGCCTCCCAGACGTGGACACTACCCACACAGGATAGAAATAATCTCCTGGTCTTCGAGAGGAAGATCCTTCGAAGAATCTATAGGTCGATAAGGGACGAGGAAGGCTGGAGAAGAAGAAGAAATAAGGAACTCTATGAGCTGCTCCAGGATATAGATGTGACCTTTATTACGGTGGGACGCCTTGGGTGGGCAGGGCATGTTGCACGGATGAGTCTCGATGAAATGCCTAAAAGAGTCATGGGAGCGGAAATTTATCATCCAAGAAGAGTCGGCCTCATAGAGGAGGCCAGGACCCATCGCATGATTGTAGCGCCATCTGATAGATAGATATTTAGTAAGTAATTAAATACCTTAATGTGATTTATTATTAAAAGGTATGTATTGTTCATTATTAAACTAATAACATTATTCTCTTTTTTTTCAGGTAAGTCATTGATTTGTCAAGTGCTGCTAGAATAATTGTCAAGTCACGTAAGTTTTCTTATTTCCCCACGTGTTATCAAATTTACTACAAACTAATTTAAATTTCATCAATTTTTCTTTAGTACTTTTATTGCTATACTAGCTTTACTCAGGTAAATACTTTTAGGTTTTACTATGCTATTAAATGTAGGTTTTATTACGGGGAACAAATGTTTGATTTTGTTCCTGAGTATGAGGGGGAGATGAAAATAACTGAAATGGGAATAGAAGATTTATAACATGTTGCTTAGCAGAAGCCGTTGAATAATCACTACAAATTTCTGAGTTAGAAGGAAGACTGGGTGATTAACACTTGTGTATTTCCGGAGGCCTCGTGTTGCCTCGCCTGCTTAAAACTTAGCAAAACGGTTCGAGTCATGAATATTCCAAGAGGCTAGGAAGGACCCAGGCTACAGCGTCGTATAAACTAACTCCTCGGCTATAATCGGGTCACCACATAAAGAAAACTGTCACTCCTCTTGTCACATCTCTATCTTAGATTTGTCGGCAGGTTTAAAAGTCTGATTCTCAATTCATTCGTAACACACAGTAAATGAATTGGTACACAAATATATATTAATACGAGTATATATATTTGTGTGTATATATAATAAGGGAACGGAATAGCTCAGTGGTAGAGAGCTGCGCTAACGTGCCGAAGGTCCTGTGTTCAAATCCGGTTTCATGTGGGATCCGTTGATCCTCCTGGGGTTTGTCCAGCCTCTATATCTAATGAAGAAATAATAACTGGAAGTTGAGCGTGATCACAGACAAATCAGACCTTCTGTACAACCGTTTTCCTTGAAACAGTACGATCGGCACCACGTACGTAACCTGAGATCCTTCATGGGTTGTGGTGGTACAGGCTTATAAATATAATTAATACTTGTGGTTCCCGAGCTTCAGTCAGGTCTTGCAACTTCTGTTTGGCGACGTTTAGAGACTATGTTGGTGTCATAATCATTCCCTAACAATGAAAAAATGAGTTTTTAGTGTATACATTAAATAACACACTAGTATAAATATAAATAGAGACGTGTAGGATGTTATTACATAAGTGGTACTTACTAATTGATGAAGAATGGGTATTAATTCATTAATCAGCGAAATACCTTTCCAATACTTGGACCGAATGTAAATATTAATTTTGACTCACCTGTCTTCGTTCATTCCTCTCCTATATCAAAAACAAATCGATGTAAAACAGTTTTCATTACATACCTACTTGAGTATTTAGTTAGATGCTAGTAAATTATAGTTCTGTACTTCCTATTTTGGTTACTTGAAGTACATTATTTTTAGATGGGAATACGTTTTTGTTATTATACGTTCAATTATTATGTAAAACTTTTGACATTTTATATTTGAGATTAAACTAACATAAATGGCTTTACTTGAACTAAAACTCGGTCCCTCGACAAGAAATGTGGTATGTTTTGGCGGCTAAAAAGGTGCCAGAAGATCTAATCACTACAATTAAATCAGCATGTGAGGCAGCCAAAGGTGTAGTGAGGATCAACGGAAGGGAGTCCAAGTCTTTTTCCATTGAGAGAGGTGTTAGGCAGGGCGACAGCTTGAGTCCTCTTCTATATATGTTATTTATGGATGAAATCTGTAAGCCCATATGATTTAAAGCCGATGTATGCCGATGACATTGATTGCGGACACGAAGGACAAGCTGCAGCAATCCCTGGTGGAATGGTAGGAAGAACCTATCAGATGAAGAAACAATCATCAGCAGCAGGAGAAGAATTGACCCAGACGTAGCTAGCTAACAGAATATCCAAAGCCAACCTTGTTTACTACCTGCACCAGTATAGTTGGGCATAGGGAGGTTGGAAAGGAAACCAAAATGCACATTTACAAATCAGTTTACCTCCCAACCCTCACTTATGGAAGTGAAAGCTGGGTTATTCTGAACAGACAAGCTAGCCTAGTGACAGCGGAGAGCCCTTGGAATGACCAGGAGGGGCCGCATCAGGAATGATAGAATTAGAGAAGAGCTAAAAGTGATCGAGTTAGAAGATTCCATAAAAAACCTATAGCTAAAGTGGTTTGGCCACGTCTTTCGGATGGATGAATAAGAGAGAGAGCCAGGGAAGTTCATGGAAGCTAGAGCCACTGGGATGAGCCCGAGAGGCCGCCCCAGAGTTTCCTATCAGGAATATATCCAGCGCATCGGAGGGGAGAGAGGCAAGATCTTCCAGGAAATGAGGCAGCTGAGTAGGGACCGCGAGGCATAGCTGCATTGGGAGGAGGCTCCTCGACGCTATCAATGGCATAAGAGGAAGCCGAAGAAGAAGAAAAAGAAGAACTAACAAATATATTTTATATTATATGGCTAAAAATAAAAATAAATCCGATGAGGTACTTTGATTGAAGCTTTGAACAGATTTCGATTAAAAAAAGGCTACTTAAATGAAATTAATTTAGAATCAAGCTGATAAGAATATAATAATATGCGAATAGCGTGTTTAATGCTTCAAACAATAAACCGGAAGTGGTAGTTTTGGTCCAATTTATTTTATAGAAATGTTTAATATGTCATAATTTCTAGCAACTAAATGACTCAAATAACTATATATGAGAAGTCGAAGAATTAAAATGGATAACTCCGAAATTTCAATAATTGACTTTTTTTACTAGTCATGCAATTTTTTCTGGCACGACACTTTGCTACCTTATTTCTTATGTTTTCAGTCCGGTTCTGGAAGCATTAAGTATTGGTGGACTAATATAATGAAAAATGTGAAAAAAAGTCAATCTTTGAAATTCAGATTTATCCTCCTCTTTTATAAAAAAAAACAAAGAAAGGTACATACCTGATGTTTTGGCACGAAACACACTAACATATCTAAACTATGAGATATAATTCTACAATATCCAGAAATTAAGTAATGAGAGCTTCTCTGGAATTCATTACTTAAACTTTTTCAGCCTCCAAGAACATGAAAGAGAATCCGTCCCAAGGCTACGCGTGGAGTCGAGATCAGAGGGAAAGGTGTGAACCAAATGAGGGGCTACTTTGAAGTCGTAGCTGCGTTAATTAAGGCTTTGCTCTCCCAAAGCTAAGTCCTCCTTCTTCTCTTGTCAAGACCTACAACTTCACAAATCTTGAGCGTGGCTGACCATTTTGTGTTAATAATTTTAATAGTTAAAAAAAATAGGATTAGGTTCGTAATAGATATTGTTTCTAGTCCAAAGCTCAGTTTTTCTGAAACTGATCAATCTTAGGACTAGTCGAGGTATCTCACATTACTTCGTCCAACGATTTAAATTCCCCCGTTACAATAAGTACTTAAAGAACCCAAATATTCAAGTTATATGGACAACAGCAGGTCAAATTTGACCTTGTTTAAATCTTTGGTACTTGTGTGTTAACGCCACCGCAGTTATTTTTCCCTATTTGTTCGAATACGCGAGCGGTTACATTTTGTAACCGTTATATTTCTAAAACATTTATCTTCCATGTTTTTAAATCTATTTATTGGGATTAGAATTTTAAATTTTTTAAATAATCATCAACAATTAGAAATCAAAATAATTTATTTACAAATGGAATATATCATGAACAATTAAAATAATGGATGAAATAAAAATAAATAATGGAATATATCACGAACAATCAAAATAATGAAAAATCAAAATAATGTAATATGAAAATAATGAAAAATCCAAATAATTTACTAAAAAACAAAGTATTTAATCGGATTTCGGTGGAAAATTGGTAAAATATTTCGCTCCTGGAAAAATACAATTGCTTCTTCTTCTGTTTTTGTCAAATCCCAAAGACTCATTTTCATAGCACACAAATTAGCGAAATAATAAAAACAAATCTAATAATAATTAAACAAATAAATAAAATAGTAACAACAATGAGTCTAGAACAAATCAGCAAACAAACAATAAATCAGCAACAAACAAAACTCAGCAAACAAGAGCGAACATAGAAGAAATCAGGTGTGAGAAATATAACGGTTACAAAATGTAACCGCTCGCGCATGCGAACAAGTAGGGGAAAATAACTGCGGTGGCGTTAACACACAAGTACCAAAGATTTTTAAATATTGTCATATTGTCTTTAACTTGCTCTTTTCCTCCTTGACTTGTCTTTTTATTTTACTTTACTTTTTTTATTTACTATTTCGAATCTTCACAACTTAAGTCATTTTAGGCTAGTACAAGATTTAGAAATCACGAAGGGTTCAACTCGTCTTAATCTCGACAATTTAAGCTAAGCACATAACACAACTATTCTTAATTTAGTTAAAACATATTGCTTTTTAGTTAAAACATATGTTACATTGGTTACTATGTTTGTTCAGTCGCGGATCAATTTCATAAATTAAAATTAGAATCTCGCAGATCTCGCTCACATTTGTTACCATGGCGACAGATAAAAGGGACTTTGTTTCCCCCACTCCGTCATCTCGCACTTCACTTCTCTTCGCATCCAGACTCCAAGCAAACCACATCTCTCCATTCTTCTCGACTGAAGCCAAAACCTAACCTCGCCGTTCACCGCAGGACATTGATGATATTCGCCCAAGCCCTAGATCGCCTAGCACCATATACAAAAAGTACGCCCTTATAATACCACTAGATCGCCGAGCAACCAGATAATGCCAGAGCAAGGGTAGTAAATCTCCATCTCCAACTGTAAGTTCTCTTTCATTCATCAAAAGACTATACAATATAACATCACTGTTCGAAATAAAAACTCTACATTCTATGGCCATGTGGCCCTGTCGCCCAGTGTTGGTGTTTTGTTTATAAGAAAATCATTTCGAGTTGAAAATTCATATTTAATAGTTTCTCAGCCTCTTCTGTAAATATTAACCATTCCTTTTGTATACATTGTAAGTGATAATTTCTTTTTTTTTCTTTAATTGTAATCAAGCATAACCTGTAATTATATTTGAAATTAATAAACCATATGTTTCAGTATCTGGCCAATTTATTTAAAACCCCGACTCTATTCTACTAATATATCATATTTTATTATTTATCTTTTTTTTTGCTATTCAGTATAATCAATCCCGTACAATTTTTGTCACATCACTCTACGAGCAGCTTATCCTCCGAGAACTTCACTATTAGGACCTAACCTTTTTTTTTTTTTTTGTATTAAAACCTTTTTTTTTAAATGTATTTATTGAAATTTACAACTGTACACAGAATACATCAAGTAAATATAATGAATGATCTAATAATTCCTTCTCTGAATGAAACCTTTTTCCAGTCATTTTTGTTATACAACTTTATTATATGGAAACGTTTCGACTACATGTCATTTTCAATCCACCTAAGAACTTAATCCTTATCATCTTGAAAAGAGTTACAAGTCACTTATTAATAAAGATAAGTTCTTAGATGGACTGAAAATGACATGTAGTCGAAACGTTTCCATATAATAAAGTTGTATAAAAAAAATGACTGGAAAAAGGTTTCATTCAGAGAAGGAATTATTAGATAAATTCAGTCCAGTTTACATCCTTTCAAAAAAAAAAAAATATATATATAATGAATGATAAATCATGTCCAGAGACAATGGCAAGTAGAGAAACTACCCAGCGGTAGTACTCAAATAAAAAGTTCAACTTAGAAGGTCACGAGGCCATCTTCTTTTCAAATGCCTCGAAGGATTATGAGGAACTGAAGAGGTTGCGAGGTTTGAAACTAGTGGGTTTGAGTGGAAATGAAGTTTGTCATGAAAAGATTGATATCGGATTCGGGCCAAATCAGCAACAAACGGGACATTAAGGTCATTGTGGATTACATTGTTCGCAACAAAGTAAGGAGCACTCAGGATTTTACGAAGGATTTTGAATTCGAGAGGAATTCGATGGCTTTGTGGAGCCCCAAAGGTTTATTCCGTGAGTCAAGATGTGTATAATAATTGTCATGTATATGAGTCTTTTGTAATTAATTGGGAGCTTAGAGCGTTTGTCTAGTAAATGTTGAAGTAGCCTGAAACGGCCAGCTGCTTGTCGTTTCAGTCAAGTATGAGGATTCCAAGTTAAGCGTTTGTCAAGGTGTAGTCCTAAGTACCGGACTTGTTCTACAGGAATCAGTGGGGTGTTATTAAACGATACAGGAGGACAGGAAGTCGTCGGTTTATGACGGAGGACTAAACCTGTGTCTCATATCCATTTTAACAAACAAACATTTTTCGAGTTGTGACTCTCTCATTCTATACATTGTATGATTATGGAAATGGTTCTTTTATTTCGGGTCTCAAGATTACTTAGCTCGCTTTATCTGTAGTTGTACGGGCGTGATTAGACTGAATAGCAAAAAAAAAGGATAAATAAAGATAAACAATTATGATATATTAGTAGAATAGAGTCGGGGTTTTAAATAAATTGGCCAGATACTGAAACATGTGGTTTATTAATTTTAAATATAATTACAAGGTTAAACATTGATTACAATTAAAGAAAAATAAAGAAATTATCACTTATAATGTTTAAGAGAAAAAAAAGAAACAAGAACAAACCAGAATAATATAACTTAGAACAAATTAACAAGAAAGAGACAAACAAACAAAAGATCACTTATATGTATACAAAAGGAATTATTCGTATTATTAGTAGAATTATTCTACAGTTAAGTATCGCGTAGAATATCTGATAGGACGAGTTCGCAGAATATAGGAAGGTAACTCAGCAGGAAATATCAGAGTATTTATAACTAAAATATATTGAGTTTGAGAAGGGCATGTAATGTTTTTGGGCTTAGAACGTCAAAGGCGCAAATGGGAGGATTAAGTTAAGTTATATCTTCCTTTGGTTTAAGAGACAATCCATGAATGAAAGTGTGTAAGCAGAGATTACAACTCCGACAGAAGCAAGGTAGCCTAATACTTCATAATCCAAACTAAAAGTGGCGGATGACATAGACTACAGCCAATTTTTCTATTTTGCATTTTGCATGAAAAAAACTGTTAGTAAATCGCCATGGAAGGCTGGAGCCAAGAGAGGACGACAATGGACTATACTTGGCAGACCGTCTGTTCCCTCCCTCTCAATCACTCTCTCTCTCTCTCTCTCTCTCTCTCTCTCTCTTCCTCCCTCTCTTTCTCCTCCCCCTTTCTGTCCCTTCTCCTTCCACAAAGGGCTTTATCTTACAGTTTAATAGGGCCTTGTATACAACCCATTTTGAGTCATCTACGTTCTCATTACCGAGATCTTTACTCTTCATCATTGATATCATTCCACCATCACTTATTTTCGTATGCTCCAAAAAAAAGGTCAAAACCCGAAAAAAGGTGTGAATTTTCCACAAAGTCATAATTAAATTCCGAAACCAAGAACTGCCTGTATTTCAAAATGTCCTTCCGAGACATTTGTTGAGTTTTTTTCCTAAAATTATGATTATTTTGTTGAATATTGAGATATAAATAAAATAAAAAAGTCGAAATTGGCCTACAGCTCATGTTGGCGAGAAGATGGAGAAGAACATCAGAGGATCGCTATGAGAGGAGAATTGTCGTGTAGGTCAAGGTCCATCATCTGTCGTAACTTCGTCACATAGTGTATGAAATAAAAATAAAGAAAAACTTCTACTGTCTGGAAGCCAATTTTGTTAGGATAATTCCCTAACTCCAGGTTTTTCTCTCATTTAAGGGTACCCGCATTACAGTGGCTGGGTGATCCGTCACTGGGTCTCTAGTCCTACAAGGTTGGTTCATACTATTTTAGAAAAGAAATAATTTATCTAAATTAATCGGAACTCATAAGTGGCTATTAACGATTTGTAAGAGATTGATTCGTTGCTTCGTCCGGGTTTTCTAATTTACCACAAAGTCTTCCGCGAAAGCTTGAATATAGTGTTTAATTTCTTAAAATATATATTATATTTGATTTTTACTTTTTTTTGTATTTTAGAGATATATTTGCCAACGAGCGATATATTGACTTCAAAGAACTTTTCCGCAAGACTAACAGAACCGAGTACTAACATCGACCAGAGAGCTGATGGCAAGTTGCGGCTATTAGAGCCGAGGCGGGCGACAGAAGTGGTCTCGGTAAATATGCCAGATTAATTGAGCGAGGATGCTATTTAATTAATTAATGATCCTTTAGAGCGGCGAGATCAAAAGGAAGGCCATTAGCCAATTGGGATTCGCCTTCTCTTATATTCACCTCCCTCCTCCTTTATCTATTTCCCTCTCCCTTCATTTCCGTAATATTCTTCCCTCTGTTGTCCTCAGCTTTGTTCTTAACAGCCCTTTTTATTTTTCATTCGAATAAGACCGACTAATACGGAATACTTTAGAGATCGAAGCTGTGTAGTATTCCGTGGTTTCATATGAAATGCCCTTTTTCAAATGAAAAGTTACTTAGTAAAACAAATTTATGAAATTATTCAAAATATTTACTCTCATTTAATATACGTTTTCCCAACGTTTAGAATAAAGTCTTAAAATACGTTTTTGGTTTAAGAATATTTTTAAAATGTTTCACCTTTAAGTACTTGGGGAAAAACTGGGGAATAAGGTGGGTTTGGGAGGACTTCGTAATCCATTCGTTTCGTTTCTTCACCGTCCGTCGTAAATCTTGAGGTCTCGCGTTTTGGAAGAGTCCATATTGGTCCATTCAGGATTAGCTAATGCAGGTTTTTGTTGTATTGTATTAATATCCCTGCAGTAAAATTTAATGGTTTTCGAACTTTTTCTAAAATTGCCTACCCTTTTTGGATGTTGGCGATCTTTATTTTACTGACCGCTGCGCGAAACAAGTCTATCTATTTTAATCCTGTCCATTGTAACAGGTTTTTCAACCCAGAGTGAGTCCTGCTACCTGGACATCTCTTTCCTTCAATCTTGCCCGGTATGAATATCTGCAGTAGTCGATAGTTTTCATTTCACATTACATGACCTATGTTTGCCAATTTATATCTTTCGATACTATCCAATATCTCGAGGGGTTTCTGCATTCGTTGTAGTATGATTTGGTTGCTGATATGACCCATGAAACTTTGAGGTAACACCAATAAGACGTCTCGAATGCTTGTAGAAGTTTTCTTTAATCATCCGTAAGTGTCCAAGTCCCTGAGAAAGGAGAAATTATTTATAAAATAATTTATAAAGTTAATCGTCTCCAGCTGAAAATTTCTCAAACCAACAGCGAATACTCCGTTCGTTATAACAACCTTCTCCGAACGCGGTTTATAAAATTTATACAAAAAAGTGCGTATTTCCATGGTCATACTTGATTGCATACTAAATAATGGTAGTTCAATTGGATTCATAATTAATATTATCAAAAATAAGATGATTAATAACAGCTCATTACAATCTGTAAACACGAGCATAGTTATACTATTTATTAATTGTTACTCAACTTCAACATGTTGAATAACAGTTTTAGCCAACGTTTACAGTTTAGTAGATATACAAAGAAGACATATAGTCTCTTCATCAGATTTTCCATATTGTTTTTCAAACCCGAGAATATTGAGCGATTAAACCATAGAGATGATGTGGGAAGTGACGGATGGTGGAGGTCTCATGTTTCGCAAGATGGACACCGATGAAGGCTGTTTGCTCAAGGGGTCCGAGCAGAGAAGACTTCTAGCTCTTTGGAAGCTAATCATTCTCTCCTACATCTAGCTTCGCTCCATCTATCCCAGCAATAATCTATCAACTCCGGCTTCATCATCCATCAAACTCCTTCCAGTTACGTTCGTCATCAATTCTGGCCCTTTTGATGTTTTGTCTTCGTGTCCCTCGCGGATATCAGCAAATGTTTATCATACTATCTGACCGGCTGGATGTAGTTAACAAACAGTAGACTGGACTTGTAAGAAAAAATTGTATTTATTGTGAAACGGAATGATATAATATGAATATTCAAAGAGACTTTCTGGTATGAGATGACTCGATTGACTGTTAACTATGGTCTAACATGACTTAGCAACCAATACAGTGACTACTCAATGACACTATCTCCTCCCTGGCTAGCTAATACAGTATACTTTAGGCATCGAAAATCTGTGGCACATACGAAGAAAATCGATTTATAAAATGACATTGCTAATCCATATTGGGTAGTAATATATATTTATTAAGTAAACATCATATTTATGCTAGGTAATCAAATTGGTAATATTAGTTTGTTATTAATATTACCTTTTGATTTGTATTATGTGGCCTTCTGTTCAGATGTATATTATATTTCTTTTTATGACCATGTTCATTATTCTAATTAAGTTACATTTTATTCTTTTCTATTCTATTCTATGTAATCAGAATTAATTCTACATTGAAAAACTATATTCATATTAAATTCAAAGTTGGCGAATACATTTTTGGAGTTTACTCCTTAAGAAACGATTTTCATATTTAGCCGCGGTACGAAAATTTTATGAGGAGTAAAATCAAGTTTTAAATAAAAGTGGCGAGTAACGCTCCCTTCTCGATAAGATTGTATCATTTGTTTTATATAATAGATAGAAGTTAAAATTTAAATTACGGAACTGATCGGGAAGAGATATGTGTGGTATCTATGGTAACAGTGTATTGAAATGCGATAATTTTCTTGTATAGGGGCCTTCTTAAAGACACCTATCCAAACAAACACTATTAACACTCTTATTTAGATTCCGCCTTAAGATGTTGGGGTCCATTCATATCACTTGGATACAACTTCATCAGACGACAGGACAGCGTTGCTCTGATAAGAGTAGGAAATTGACTAGCTATCTCAAGGCTGTGCAGTGACTATTTAATTGTGTACAGTGTGCAATGTGTAGTTGATACTGGGACAGGAGATTGTGTATTAGGAAGTGGACAGGCAGTGAACATGCTGGGGTGAACACCACTACCGGACTCTGAAGATGAGACCCCCACAAAAAAGTAAAGACAGGTGATTCGGATCTCATTTTGATACCTTGTAGAAAAGATGCGTATTCTATACCAGGGCGAACTGTCAGGCTGTTAGTCATTAGGTTGGGTATGTTTTGGTAAGTACTGATCTGCTGATCTGATTGCTGCACTATCTCTTCTAATTTTTTTTTTATGGAGGCATTTTCTATAAGAAGCGACGTGCGCTCTCTCGCAATTCGAGCATTTTGTTTGAGTTCAACTAGTCACGGACATTCAGAAATGTTATGTGAGGCGCTGCATCTGACACTTTTGATGAATATGCACTATAAATATATTTTATATTTCACCCCCAAAAATTATATGCTTATTAAGCCTAGGAATAACAAAAATCCATCAACCCCTAACATTCGTTTATATATTATAAGAATTTTCAGAAAAAAAATATTTGAAACAGTTTTGTTGTACTGTATGCATTTTTCAAGGAACTATCTAACACAAGGATACACCGCAAATTAAAACTAATGAAATATATTTAATAAATATAAAAATTCTCTCTCTCTCTCTCTCTCTCTCTCTCTCTCTCTCACTCTCTCTCTCTCTCTCTACCTGGTTTATTGTTTACGATACAGAAAAAAAATATTTAAGTTAATTGTGGGAAACCTTAATATGAAATTTTATAAAGTAATGAGAAAGCAGAACCTACATTGAAGAAAAAGTGGATCCCTCGAAATGTTTAAAAAAACATGAGGGAGGTCGGGAAGGGAATTGGGAGTACTCTAAGTGAATTCCAACCAGTTGCCTGAGACGTGGAAACTCCACGGCCATCGCAGCACTAACCAATTCAATGATAGATTTAGGTTTAGTCCTTCTACATTCCTCTGTAACTACAGGAAATTTATCATACGGATTGAGATTTCATAATTCACTTATTATTCAAATACGTCAACAAGCTGTAAGCATATGCTGGTTAGCCTGTATCCAAATACTTAATTCATGCGCATCCCTCCTACAGAAGTAAACGTTTCTTTAATGTAAATAAATAAAATACTCTTACACTTTTCGTTTTTTAAGTATATTTAAAAAAAAAATTAATATACATGTACGTGTGAATAGGGAGCAGGATACCTCAATGCTAGGATACCATACTACATGTTATCTTATAAATTAGTAAGGAGGACTGTTTATTTTGAAACCCAACGTTTCGACCCACATTGCCAAGTTCTTCTTCCTGGCTAGTAAAACAAAAACAGTTTTTAGTCTTTGATCTCACGACTAGCCCTGAAGATCTGCAATGTGAGTCGAAACACTCCTGCTCACGAAGAGAATTTTTCAGACACGCACCCGGACCATTTTCCTCATATTATGTTATAGTAATTTAGTTATTATGAAGTACTGACCAAGTAAAAAATAAATGAATAGACAAAAGTTAATAGACTAAAGGTGCCATTATCCAACAACCATAGTTGTCTGGAGGACACAATTTAAGTAAGTTAGGTGCACTTGAATCGCCTCAACTAAATTTTTATTTAAGCTTAGCTTCCTTTTGTCGATTAAGTAATAATCTGTTTCTAATAGCGAAAGTTAGGCTTATGAGAAAACCGAAGTTAACGCTAGGACGGTATTAAAACAAAAAAACCCACAGATATAAACTCATTCAGTACATGTAAGAGACTGAACTGTTTCTAGGACAGTTGTGGAGCATGGGCCATTTGTCCGAGATTACTCTCGACCACCAGATTTTTCCACTCATTAAGGCTGATTTATATAGGCTAAGTGAGGAGAAGGAAGGTCTTTAGATCTTCAGACTTCATCCGCAGCTGTTAATAGATTAAATAAATTTTCTTTATAGCAGGATTTGAACCAGAAACCTTCACCGTAACAACTGAGCGCTCAACAGACTAAGTTAGCCGCTCCCTCGGTCGCTAAGCCCTTACTTAAACCCTATTGGGGACCCACCATTTCTATTGGGCGGCCTTTAATGTTAGAAGAGAATAGAAACATAATTAACAAAGCTGTGTTAAAAATTTATATTATGAGTAGGGCCCGTATTATCAGTGTTTTCTTTATTTACTAGCTACTATAATTTTTATTTGTTGTTAACGCGATATTGGGATCTTTTTCGTTTAATCCCCGCATTTCTAATTTATGGTTAGAAATAAAACACATGTTATGAAAAAAATAACTACATTTTATAACAGTTATTCTGTATAGGCAAAAACTAAAAGATCCTGGACTCGTATTTGTGTGAATTTATGTGGTGAAAGGGGTTTAAATACAAAAATATTTTTGAGTTAATTATAAATCACATATCTACATTTTGGTCTTTAGAATAACTGTTATTAAATGTATCTATTTTTCATTTTGTGTGTTTTATTTTTAATATATAAATAGATGCGGGGATTAAACGACAAATACCCCAATATTATAATAAGTTAGTTTATTAGGAACATTAACATAATCTTGAATTGAACATATATGAAATATTTATTATAAATATTTATTACGTTATTCATAATAATAAAAACGCCATATCTTTGTAATAAGAACTTATGTAATTATCAAAATAACAATGAATTTCCTCTAAGAATGTTAATAATTAAGATCCTTTTGATCTTCTCTGCAAAATGCATGTAAAAAAATATAATAGAAGCTGAATGTTTGTTATTACATAGTTGTATGAATTATACTAATTTCTAGAACATTCTTCCTTCCACCATATAACTAATTACGCCATCCCTCTTTCTCAGTTTGAAAGGATTCGTATCTTTTTTTTTAATTTTAATTGAAATAAAGAGCTGCTCAAATTGAAAGCTCTCTCTCCGCAAAAAAAGAAAGATGTCTTTCATGTGGCTTACTGTAACTGCAAGGAGAGGTTCGCACTAATTATAAAAGGGAAAATGTAGGAATGGTTCTTAGGCTTTAGAGAAGTTACTTTGAGCAATTTTTTAATGATGATTACTACCTAGGACTATCAGGGTATAGGTGAAAGAAGTCTAATCCAATCAATAACTAATCATATAAAGATTTTATCGCGCAGATAGTTATAACTATATATTGGATAGATAATTTTGAAAGTAGTAGTTGTCAAAAAACTATATCGACTAACGAAGAGGAATCGTCAATCTTAATTTAATTAAATTCATTCCTGAGAAATAGAGATGTTACGATCATTGAAATTCAATGGAGACGTTTGAAAAAATATTGACATTTTGTAATAATTGTATTAGTATTTATAAATTTTAGTTATAACTCGATATATTATAATTTATTTGATTTAGAAAAGTGGTTCTATAAGTGGCAAATCAAAATAAACGCCTCAAAATCGAGCCATGTAAGCTTCTCTCTAAGCAAAGCTTCAAAATTGACAACGATGAAGTACCTTCCAAAAACTATGTACGTTATCTCGGACAAAAGACTTACATGGAACGTAAAAAAATTAAAAAGACAAGAACTGACAAGTCGCTACAAACAACTATCACACTTTCTGGACTACAGATCTTCACTTGACTTACGGAACAAACGACTTATCTATAACAGTATACTAAAAACTATTTAGACATATGGAGCAGAACTTTGGGGTTCAGGAAAACAAGTCCACATACACAAGATACAACCAACACAGTCCGAAATTCTCAGAAAAATTGGTAATGCACCATGGTATATTTCGAATCACACCATACACAACGACATGAACATTCCCACTATAAAATCATATATTCATAACAAATACATAATATTCCACTCATCGACACAAAATCACTCAAATCCACTCTTTCTCCCGCTTTCCCACTTCTTGTTACTTGGACTTGATGAGAAAAGATTAAAAAGACGTTGGCCAAGAGACCTACGCAAATATTGATATTCCCATTCCAAAACTCGATGTTCCTGTACAGAAGCAATGAGAAAAACACTTGGATCAAATTTGGTGGATGAGCAATTGCGCAGGTGCAAATGAAAATTCTATAATAAATTCTGGTATCAGAAACCAATATTTTTTTCAAATAAAAAATTAATTCAAGGTAAACTCACTCACTTGGCATTTGAATAAACAACCGATTAATTCTATCGGCGTGTCCATTTATTAACGTTAGCTCTGGATTTAGACAATATTGTTCCTCTGGTACGACAATATTGGCGCTGACATAACACTTGTAGATACGCACTGGTAGACAATTAATGCGGACGAAGAGAGCACTAAATCGCGGGAAAGGGCTGGCAGAACCCAGGCCTTATCAACAAGTTCCCTTCTAATTCCCCCCGAGGATATACGAGTATTCCCTGGCCCTTGGAATTAGCTTTTGATGATGTTTCTTATAGCTGGCTGTTTGGCTTGATGCCAGCTCTCCTAACTACCAGCCACTTCCTATGTGTCCTGTCCTTCCAGATTTACTTAGAGAATTTAATCCGGATGGATGTACGCCTTCTACGTTTAATGTTACTGGATAAACGTTTTATGCATTTATCTTGTCGATTTCATATATATAGCTGTACACCGGAGGTGTAAATCCTGCCAAATTTTCGTATTTCTTCAAAAAAGCCAATTTTCCATGACTTTGAAGTTATTAATTTTTTTTATTCGTCACACATAGAAGGAGCTTAAAGTAAATTGTTCTCTCTCAATGTTACCGACATTGACAAGTAAATGGAAGTATCGATCACAGTATTAATATATGCAAATTAATGGGATTGTTCAGCACTGAGTTGCTTAACTCCAAAATCTCGCTGTGTAGCAAAATTTTATCTGTTAATAACCATAGATCGGACCTGTAGGATTTAAGGTTCTCCTGGGACTTATCCTACTTCTATAAAGTAAAGTCCCTGATTTGGGAAGACGTAATCATGGCTAATTGATAAACTTTGACTTAGATACAGTAGAGTTTCTATATACTGACCCCAGTACCCTTTAGGGGTTGTAGCGGTACAACTTTTTAAATTAAAAAATAGCATGAAATAATGTCCAATCCTTGGCTTATACTATATTGACCTACTTTGATATTTCAAATAATGAGCACCCGATTTCAGGGGTAGTAAAGTTCCGGATTAAAACTCCGTTCGAGGACTAAATTAAATTTCATTATGGGTTACGAGGGGCTTAGCTTGAGCAGATTGGACCAGGACGCTGGAGTGGGGATAAATATAAGTATGATGCCCTGCGGGGATATTGGATATGCAAAGTCGAGGGGCTAAGTAGCCGGAGTTATTTTGCAGAAAGTAGGCGAGGAGTGGAGCCATTGCCTCCGGCCACCAAATTGAGCGGAAATGGCTTAGGACTCCAACTCCACCTCGTCGAAATCCCGTTAAGTCCATTTCCTCTTTCATCCTGCCTGTCCGAGTGACTTCTTACCTTTCTCCATGGTTTGATTAACCTTCAGCTTTCTTCTTTACAACTTACTTCAATTGTCCGTGTCCTTTCGCCACCTACATTGCTAGTATGTGCCATCCTTTGTAAGAACAGGACTCTCTGATACCGTTTTATATTTTCAATTTTTTTAAATGAAAATTTCAGCCCCCCACCGGCGCTAAGAGATTATATAAAAGTACGCCAGCATTCAGGATTTAAACCGAGGACCTTCAGCACGGCAACTAAGTGCTCTAACACTGAACCATTCCACTCCATATCCAATAGAAACCAATTTTCGAAAAAAAAAAATACTAGCAGCTTTTGAAAAATCAAATTTTAGAATATTAATAAACATTTCACGTAACATACCATATGTAGTACATTTAGGTATTTTCTGGTTCTTAAAGTTCAGTGAATGAGCAATAAATTATATTTGGGAAAAATTTCAAAATGAAAATCAATTAACTATTCCTCATGATTCTGAAATAGAAATTTTAAACATTTTATATTAAAAAAATTCGTTTGTTTCGTACAAAGGTAATTATTCCGGATGTTGCCGCTTCGAGTTGAGTCCTAACAAGTATTAACTTTTCATACGTTTCCCTTTTAATATTTTCCAAAAACACAAGCTATCAAGAGCTTTAGTATGGATAAGAGAATGTAATTATGTTAAATGTGGATACTTCGGTTTTCATTTCATCTTGAAATAAACGTTTCAACAAAGCATATATCTTCCATACATCGGAATGTAAGTTGAAACTTTATGAAATGATTACCGAAGCGTACACATTTCCCATAATTACATTCTCTAAGCCACACTAAAGCACACGATAACTTGTATTTTTGGAAAATAATATAAGGGAACCAAATAAACAGTTTAAACTTCTGAACCAACTTGAAGCGACAATCAACCCACTGATGCCCGTATAAATAAGTAATTACCGAAAGTTATTCAATAAATTCTTGAAAGGACACAGAATATATTTTTTCAGATGATTAATCAGCGAAATATTATTTAAATCAATGAAATTCAATGAAGTTCAAGACCCAATTAGCATTTTAGGCAATGTCCCCTTCCAAAGTTGCTCGATTCAGGTCCTAGCTAAATGATAGTCCTATAGGAAACTTTTTATAGTAGTGGAGAACTTGAATGGTTTAATGGACCAAGAAACGTCCTACACTTGTTTGCCAGGGCTGGGAAGGGACGTTCAACAAGTCCAGCGGATGAAAAACTCGATAATTGAATTACCTTTTTTCTCTTCTCCAGTGCTTTTACCGGTGTCCTATTCAGTCAGATTCGTCCTAACGAACGGGAAAAAAAACTTGTAAAATCTAATTTGTGTGGTCTCAGGAGTTTGATTTCTGATTTTTTCGCTTCTATTGATTTTATTCCTTAACCTGACTCGTGTTTAACATTTTAGGGTAATGAAACACTTGGCGCAATAAATCGATTTAACATAGCCTGTATTACGGGAAATTATCAACTGACGGTATATGTATCATGGAGGAGAAAAATGTTGATGTTTAAAGCTTTAAACCATGTATAATGTCATCAACGCATATAGTTTGCTTTATAGAATTTTGTTATTTATCGTGAAAATATAATACATATGTAAGATTGTTTTAACGTACACCTCCACCCCTGAAGACGACTCGCAAGGAGAAAAGGGAATACTGGAGGAATGAATTTGCTGGAATGAAAGAAATTGGAAATCTTTTTTCCATCGTCTTGGGGCCAAGACAAAAAAACGCAAAGCTTGAATCTTACCACTATCGGAATTTACCGTGAAGCGGTTACACTCTTCTTCAAATTTAGTTAACCATTCTTTAGGATCTGATTGATTTTTTCAAATTTTTATATGACAATTTTTTTTTCTCGATTTGATGAAGTTTTATTTCCTCTTGTTTTAAATTTAAATATAATTGGTTTCCTGATTGTCTACTCTGACTTTCTAACTCTATTAGTTCAGTTTCAGCAACCCGGGACTTTGATATTGAGTCACATTCTTCCAACGGAAACTCTCGAAAACAAATATTACCAGCTTCATCGAAATAATCTTTTTTAATATTTTCATCGATTTTTACAACTGTTCTATAACCTTTTTGGTTCTAATAGCAGACATTGCATTTTTAATTGGGTTTTTATTTAATAGAGAGATGTGGGTACTTACATCTTTAAATTCTTCTGGCACTAAATACCAAGTATTCTTATCAATGGATATGCACTGAATCAATAATTCTTTCTCATCTTTCGTAACTACTTGAACATGAAGTAAATCCATTTCTTACTAGTTGAAATCTTGTAATTTAATTTGTGTGATTGTTTTAACGTGATTTTATTCTTTATATTATTAAGGAATTAAATTACACGCCCTTTCTAACTAGTATTTTAACACTTTTCACAAAATGAATTTAACTAAACTTTAGCACATATGTCTTATCAAAAGTATAACACATTGAAGGTTGCAATAGTGATGTTATCACATGTAGCAAACTTACACTTGTACAGAGATTCGTTCACATACATACACACATTCAAACTGGACGATGCATAAAATTTAGATACAATTTGATCGATGTTATAATTTAGACAATAGGCATCGAGCTTCCAAAATTGAAATACCAAGTTGATGGTGGCTTTGTTGTCACCGACCCCCTGATAAATTTGTGACTGGTTCTAATTTATTTATTCGGGTAGAGTTGTTTTGTGGGAATTTATTGAGTTCAAAAACCAAATTCGAATCACATTGTTGGTCTTCATCGGATATTAACTTGGTGATTGTACCACTAATAACTTAGTTGGAACCTACAACGTGGGTCGAATTTTTTAATAAAAAGTTCGTTTCTATTTAAGATAATATTGTTGACCTCCACTCGGACTATTCACAATCTGCTTTACTTAGATGTTTATTTTCGATCGGGTATTTTTTAACAAGTACTCACTATTTTTTTTTGAATATTCACGAGATGGTACCTTTTGTTTTGCATCAATTACCAAAACTGTTGCCGGTTTACGAATTATTAACGCCGGAGCGGCCTAAGATAAGTTTTGTTTAAATAGCAACTCTCTTGCCCTGATATTCACAAAGTTGCCGAGAAATGTGCTGACATAAAGTAAACGGTCCTATCCAAATAGCAAAGAGATTCCTATCCAACGACTTTGGCTTATTGTTCCCGATTAGAACAAACGGGTATATGTATTTGTATGTATATATGTATTACATTCCCCGAAATCACAGAGCAAGAGCTATTCTTAAGTAGGTAATGTAGTGAAATAACTATTAGTAAATTAGTAAACAATTATCTCGTAGTATAATATACAAGTGATTAGATATTTTTAACCTTTCAGCCGAACCCCCGGTTTATTTGTTTTAGGAGTGAGAAGAAAAACGCATTTAGCACTGGCTTGCTTATATCAAATTAGAGATACAAGTGTTTGTTTCGTATTTATCATTAGGCTAGTGAGCGCTGTCGGTTTATCAGTGGTAGAGCGCCGATTTGCTATGCTGAGGGTCCCGGATTCAGATCCGGCTGTGGCAGGTATATGATTTAATATATTAATAGCCATATATGGACCTTTTGGTATCTGCAGACCCTTTCTGGGTCTCACACAGGATCTATGAAGTGGGTACTTTTTAGGAAAAACCAGGTTGTTGAGTGTGATTTGTAAAACAGTCTCAACAAAGTATTGAATCTAAGACCCCTAATGAGCCCTAGTGGTACAGGTAAAAACAAAAATTTATCCTGATTTTCAAGAGTGTTATGGACCAAGATTAGTTTTCAACTTGCTTCTTACTGAATATATAATCATTTAAATTGAAATTGTTAATTTTTGGTAAACATTTATGTTTTTAATTGCTTCAACAAATTACACTGTAACGAGTATTCTTTTGTTTGCTAAATTCGTCCGTCAGGTGTCCCTAGTTGTACCTATCTGACCTCACTTAACTGAGGACCGTCATTCCATACGGATGTGTATAAGTGGGTTATATGGCCAAGTAATTGCCAAATTTAATTGTTTTTACCTTATCGTATCTTTGCGGCTCAGCGTTGGTGGTGTTACGATATATATTATGGTTATGTTTTTGGAGTTGGCATTATGTTACCGTTGATGTATAATAATATAAGAATACAACATTTTTCTTTGGACAATAGTTTATTTGAATCAATTTGGACCTTGGACCGAAAACCCCGCAACCTGGTCACAAATATTATGGCGCCCGAACAGGGACACGAACCCTGGACCCTCAGTTAAGTCATAATATTTGTGACCAGGTTGCGGGGTTTTCGGTCCAAGGTCCAAATTGATTCAAATAAACTATTGTCCAAAGAAAAATGTTATATTCTTATATTATTATACATCAACGGTAACATAATGCCAACTCCAAAAACATAACCATAATATATATCGTAACACCACCAACGCTGAGCCGCAAAGATACGATAAGGTAAAAACAATTAAATTTGGCAATTACTTGGCCATATAACCCACTTATACACATCCGTATGGAATGACGGTCCTCAGTTAAGTGAGGTCAGATAGGTACAACTAGGGACACCTGACGGACGAATTTAGCAAACAAAAGAATACTCGTTACAACACTCAAACAGTTATTCTGTTAAAAGCATACACCATTATAACCCTTGTGTATTTCCTTCTCTTTTGTGCATAAACTTTCTCGGAAATACTGTAAAATAGAAAATAATATACAGAGTACGGAATAGAATACAGTATATTAGTCGGTATGATAGTTTAAGGTGTATATATTGTCTATATACAATATGTTTATATTATAGTCGATAAGCTACCAAGTTAGTAGATCTTTATATGAAAAGGAAAAAAAAAATACTGCAACTCATGAAGTGTTTTGGGTTAAACTCATGGTATATAATGTGCGGCTTAAACCAACGGTTGCTCATGTTAGTAATTTAGGAGAGATAACTCTGAATTGATAGGTTTTCCCCTATTAAGGGTTTACATCTAACAGGGAATACGTGAATCACCTCCAGATCCCAATTCCGGGAGAGGTTGGTCTCTAACTCGTTACCAACAATTCGGAACCCTACGTTTTAAGCTGTCCTGTTCTCATTCTAATGAAATTAAATTAATGTAAGATTAATGCAACGCCCAACAGGATAGCAAGCGCTGTTACAATAAAGCATTGTTAGCATTACGTATTTACTTTTTATTTATTTTTGGAGACTTCGTGGTCGAGCGAGAAAGAGGATTTATTTTATAACGGATAATCCAAGTTTATTTACCGGATTTAAACCTCACCCCTCAGGTTTAAACTTAAAACCCTTTAAATGTGGGACATTTGTGAATCCACGAGACTCTGGACCCCCAAAAGTGCGACTGCCCCGAATAATGTATTCCTAGAAAGGCTAAGTTTGCAACTAAATAATGTAGTCAGCAACTTATATACACTGTAATGTATTATTATTTAATTTATTATAGTTTAAATATGTTAATGAATTAACGACCATGGTGATTCCATTCCTGAAATTTAAATGGTATTTTTTTTCTATTCAAAACTAACGATCAAAATTTTAATGAGTGTAACTTAATTCAATAATTGATATAGTACATTTTAAATTTTATTATTACTTATTTTTTAACTGTAGCAATATTATTACAACTGTACTTTGCAATAAGCCTAGTTTTTTGCGTCTTAAACATCAAAATAACCAAATAATGATAAAAAATAGGACGATATATTTTTTCTGATAAATATCCTACTTCCAAAATTTAGTTACCAAAGCAGCAGGTAATTTGTTGAGCTATGTGGTAATTATCTTATAGAAATATTTATAGGTGACTGAACAAAAACACTGTCTTTAAGTTCATTCTGTCTAAATATAACATATATAGCCAGATAATTTTTTTTAACTCATTTCTTTGCACTAGTTTTTAACCAGAACCCAATAATTTTCTCTTTCACATATTTTATTATTCACTTCCATTATCCTTGCAATATGCCATATGTCAAAAGAAATATATCTATCATATGCATAAGCTAAATTATTTATTTATTTGTTTTTTTTTAATTAAAAAAGCCACAGTCACCAAAGGAAATCGTGGTGATTCAGTAGTACAGCGACGGGTTCCGTGCCGAAGGTGCCGGTTTCAAATCCGCCTGTGGCTGAAAATTTATTTAATCCGATAACATCCAGGGATGAATCTTTCTTTACTCCAGTGATATGTGACTCACCTACCTCTATAAGTGGATACCCAAAAAAGGAGGAAAATCTCCAGATGTTTTCCTTGAAACAGTACAGTCTCTACCAAGGACCCCAAGAATCTTCATGGGTCCTAGGGAGACTGTTTCTGTTTTTATTTGTATTTTTTCAACCGTGGAAGAGAATGGTCCGGGAGGAGGTCAATAAATTTATCTAAGATAGGGAGAAATGTTTATTAAATAGTCATCGTTTCGACCCACTTTGCAGGTCTTCTTCAGGGCTGTCAAGGGGGGGGGGTCCCCGGTGTCAAAAGTTCACATTTTACATCAATAATCTACCGACTCTGTAGTTTTCATTAAATATCACTAAATTTAAGTATTTATTTTAACTAAGTTAAATTACAAGCTACATTTAATCATATGGCGATACGATCATGATATGATGATTTTATCGATACTTGAAATGTCTAAGATATCTGAATTTCTAGTCCATGATCGGCCAATCGACCCAACCAATACTAACGGAAGGGCTAACTCGAATTAGCATTAATGAAGTAAAGCCTTAATGAAGGAGGGAGGTGGCGGAAGAGAGAAAGAAAGAGTTTGCAAGTGGAAGGACCTAAAAAGTTGGGTCAAAGAATAAATAAATACAATTAAAAGAGGAAGAGCGGGAAGATACTTTATGAATAAGAAATTACTGATAAGGGCCCCCTTTGATTCCGTCCGAGCTAAATTTCATCTTAATTCCTTCAATCTTCCTATTGCTTATACTGTTATACAATAGTCCAAGAACCAGTACCGTCTCTACCACGTACTGAACCCTAGGCTCTTCCCGATCATGGTGTGTTGATCATGATACAGAAAAAAAAATACATTTCAACTGAAAATGTCTATTTCGCTTTGATCTTATAGTTATCAACGTGCATCTGAACGTAAGTACGTTTGTCCGTGTTTTGGTTAACACAAAAACAACAGCAGGAAATCAAATTTTCGGATTTAGGATTGACAATATGTAGATTTAGTTCCTAATTTTGATTACTAGATCGTGATCGTGGGATCATTAGACATGCTTTACTTAAAAAGCATTATCAACATATATATTTTTAAATATATGTTATATCAAATTTAGTATTTAATTCTATATCTGAATTGGATGAACTGAAATACTTTCATGAATTTTAAAGAATATTGATTAAAATGAAAAATGTATTAAAAAAATTAAATGAACCCATAACCTTTACCACTACAATCCATGAATATAAATATGAAGCAATTTTAAGTCGTAGGCCCGTATCATAGACCCTGAAGTAGAAGCAACTATTCGTTATAAGAGAACCAACTTTTCGAAAGTTGAATGGAAAATGTGAAAAGCTGATGACATTGCTTGAGTGTGACGATGAAATGAAGCATCCACAAAATAAATTCATAATTAGCCTACATAGTGTACTTTTTTTTTAATAACTGTTTAAAAAAGATATAATAAAACCCAATTATGTTTCATTATAGCACTTAAAATTTGCTTATAAAAGCTATATATAAAATAGAGATATTACAAAGGAATTTATAACCACCTGAAATTTTTATTTCAAGGAATCGAACTAGGCTTACAAGTAAGTGGTCATAAAAATGGCCATAAATGGACTCAAAAGCAATTAAGGCTAACCGATAACACTTTATGGCTCTACTCTATAAAGTCTTTTTTAGCTTTCCCCTAGTCTCCATCTTCCCATCTTCCATACAGTAGAAACGTCCATTATCCGAACTTCACTTATCCGAATTGGCTTCCCGGAAATATACAAGGGGTTGTTATTATCATTCCTAAAATATTCGATTGAATAGCATTTTCTTAAAAATTTTATTTTTAATATTTATTTTAATGAAACTCCAGTCTTGTCGTTTCTTAAATATTACGCTTCGATACTTTAATAGTAGATTGACAGTATGACTGGTATACTACGCTTACATAAATTGTAAGTCGCCACAATTTTATTCGGAATTACTTTTTGCAAAACTCTGATTGAAGCTCTAGATATTTTTATAACTATTCTTGCTATCATAGTTATCTAAACAATTCCACTAGGTAAGAATCACACGTTGTACTTATAAAATTATGCCATGCCGAAGGTCCTGATGTCAAATCCCGCTCGCTTGCAGAGTTTTAATTAATCCGGAAATGAATAGTAGTCCAAGAAACAGTGCAATCTCTTCCATGCACCGATCCCCCAGACCCTTCACGGGTAGTAAGTAGTGTTACAGGTTTCAGATGGAATGGACAGTATACCAGTATTGTGGTTGGCTACCGCGATACTCCTATACTACTCGTTCTACAGAATTACATGGTATGTGGTGGTAATTGTATTCGAAATTACATCGTTCTGAACTCTTGCTCCAATGAATGTTTGGTTTTTAAAAATATCAAGATAGTCCTGCGTGATCAATGTTTGCAATCTACCAGTGGTTCCTAACAAGATGGTGGATATAAGCTTTGCTCAGAAACTGAACCAAAAAGGGTTGGTTTTCAGTGCCGAAAGTCCCAGGGTCAAATCCAGCTGTAGCAGATAATGTATTTAATGTTTTAACAGCTGGGTGTTGATCCTGTGAGATCTACAGGCTCTTGATATGGGGAATGCTTCTTGTTGAGCATGATCTCGGTCAGATCACTTCCCTGCGCATGCGCTGTCCTAGAGAAGCAGAACTGTCTCTATCAATACCGAAACTTAATGAGATCCTTAATGAGTTGTAGTGGTACAGTTTTTGTTTTGCTTTTTCTCAGAAATTGTGTATTTTATAGTAAATTATTTATGAAATCTCTTTAAAAACAAATCAGTTTATAAAAACACGGTTCTGTTAACTATTAATAAAATAGAGCGTGGATTGAAAACTTAGAGAGTTGGAGAAACAGAGAAGATTTAATATAGCATGTAATTCTATTCAATAGCCCGTGGTCGGAAGGCAGGAGGTGACCAACACTAGGACCACAACCACCTTCCAGCTACCTGTTCTCCTATTCTCTAGTGAACAATATGTTCTCTACTATTGTAATGGAATAATATAACCTTATTGCTATTTAACCTAACCATAACCTTACTGAAAATTTCACTTCCAGTTTAAAAGCCCAACCAAATTCGTACTCCATTTTCTAAATCAATATCTAATCCAATCTGTAATATAGTCTAATTTTAAAACAAGATGAAACTTTCGGTGTCCTTCATCGTATTTATCTCCACTAAAACATACATAACCATTATTATTAAAAATATATAGTATATCGTTATACAATATTATAAGATTAATTAAATCATAGTCTATGTTAAATTCTTTCCTCCTAGTTGCCCTCTGATTGGTCAAGTTCTATTTTTATCGTTACTTCGCGGTATACTTCCAATCGGATCCCTATTCCTTACTTAGTAAAGCATACTGAATCCGTCGCTTCTAGTAAGGTGGCCTGTCCATCTCAGTCTTCTTCCTTAAACTCCACGTCTGAATCGATATGAAGCTAATAGAGCTTAACACTTTACCAACGATCTTTAAAAAAACGTTTCTTAGAGTAATCATACGGTGGACGACTTGAAAGAAGTATATAGATTTATTGAGTCATTGAACATTGTAATATGGATGTACAAGAGATATCGTTATGAACAAACTAAGTGACTTATTTACTATTGACTATCATTATAACTTATTGACTACAGTACATCTAACTCAGAGACTACTCTCTTGCATACTATAAACTACCAACTAAATCTCTCTATTCTCCTATCTCTCTAATCTTAGTATATATACATGTAAAAGAAGAGGGGGGAACAAGGAAGTCTACGTTGCTGACAACACGTAAGCATAGATAAAACTTCCTTACAAATCCAAATTATAAACATTTTGTGTGGGATATAGATAGTTTGGGGATGCAGTCAAAAAAATACTAAATAAGACAAACTTATTTATTATAAGTGCAGACGTTTCGGCCTACGTTGTAGGCCATCTTCAGGGCTGATAGAAGGCTGGAGCTACTACATTACAGTCAATCTAGATCTACTTAGATTTACCAGTCAATAATTTTCGTCTCAACATTAACATTTTACTTTAGATCGTTACCATAACTACCCTGCCATAAAATAGCTTTAAGATTATGTACGGTATCGATTTGGGGCAAACATTATACGAAACTTCGCTTGTTAAAATATACAAGTATACATATAAAAACCATAATGAAAATAAAAACAATTCCATCCCGGTTTAGGATTAAGGCAAGAGCCCCCCGTTGGTATTTAGAGATATAAGTTGAAGACGAGGACACTTATGGAAATGCGAGTATAGCGGCTACAACTGCTCCATTAGAAGTTGTGCAGTAGCGGCGGTTGTTGGAACAAAAGGCGAGCCTTCGCCACCTCCGCAATTTGCATAACTGTAATTTTCTATTACACAGGTCTATTGTCTCCGGGTCGTCCCAGGGCGAGGGGTCCCCTCCTGTTCCCGGGCCAACTTTAATATCGTCTCCGAGGGGCCCCATTCAGTTCTAATGGCGCCTGGCAGATTTTTCGTTACATTCATTATGTCGTGGAAGATTAAACAACTCAATATATTACATAAACATATGCTACCTTACATATCTTCGTGGATACCTGGAAAGGGCTGCTAGGAAACAAGGTACAGTCAAGGGAACCCATGGAAAGCTTGGGAATGAATCGAGCCCAAAACATCTTTAAAAAAATATAATAATGTTATATGAAGTAAATAAAATGAAAGGTATATAATGAAATGGGATAAAGGCATGAAGAGAAAATAGCCATCTTCTATTCAGATGTCTCGGAGAATAAAGTTTAGTGGGAATAAACTTTGTCATGAAAATATTGATATCGGTTTCGGGACAATCTGCAACAAATGGGACATTAATGTCATTATGGATGACAAAGTAAGGAGCATCGACGGTATTAAAGGATTTTGGATTATGAGGATTGCATACTAGAGAAATTCGATGGCTTAGTAGAGCCCCATGGCTCTACGCCGTAAGTCCAAATGGGTCTTTTGATAACTACAATCGAATAAAAGATTTAGAATCCAATCTGGTTAGTGATGGAGTAGTTACAAAAAAAAAATAGAACCTGTATTTAAACTACTATCTTGCTAATATAGATAGGCTTTAAAGTATGGGCAATTGCTAGGTCAGGCGTTAGATATCGTTTTGAACTATAGAAGGCTCAGTGAATAATTTGATCTTAGAATTAATTATTAAAAAAAGTTTAAAAGGACAATAAAACTATGTTTAGACAATGTGATCTTCAACGTTATCTTTTTATTTAACACAGCTTTATTTTTGTCAAAATTCAATATCAAGGTTTAGCAATATGCTATGGATAACGTTTCTAACCTTATATGATTGTTTAGAGTTCAGTCCAGTGCTGTATTTTCATGCTAAATAATAATTTATGAAAATAAAAATACTGCACGTGACTGAACTTTAAACAATCTTATAAGGTTAGAAACGTTATCCATAACATATTACTAAAGTAAAGTAATCCCAGAATATATAGAAATTATCGAAATATATAGAAAAAAAAAGATTCTCACCTTCAGAACTTTTCTTTCTTCAGCTCAGATCAAGGCCTTTATCACCTGGAGTAAAAGTCTCCAAACTCTGCTTCATTGGAAGAAATATATGTTAATTCCCCCTGGCATAAGCATATTCAGTACACCTCTGTAGGCTGCTGCGCTCTATCAGAGCCATTCGACAAACTTCTTTCGATCGAGAGTGAATATTTGTCTCATATTTTTTTATAGAGCTAGTATATTTACAATTAAAAGAAGAGGGGAGTTCAAGGTATTTACATTGCACACAACACGGAAGATATATCACAACTCAAGGGATGTGAACTCACAAGTATCTTCAAGGAATTTAGTCAATCAGAAGTAATAATCCGTTGACTGACTGATCTTCTTATCAATGAAATTATCATTCAATTTGCTGTAGAATTATTGTAATTTTACGTGACTTGAACTACCCCTATATTTACCAAGGGGACCTGCAGAATTAGTACCAATATTTACAAAGGGGCCAATAAGTTTTATCCATATTCATCTAAAGAGTGCATCCGGGCTATGGATGTTTCATTTTACACGTGTGAATACAACGAAATGAGATAACTCCTAATGACAGATACAAGAGGAACCTATCGGATCTGGACCCCTAATGATGCATTGAGGCACCCCGTGCCGTTGAAGGACCCATCGAGAAGAGGGGCGCAGGTGAGAATGACACAGAGTCCTTGCCCCCCCCCCCCCATTCGGATACTGATTACGGCTACAACAGCCCAAAGACCTCCTTCCTTTTAATTATTTTTAATGGGGCCTGGTCCGGGACAGCCAAAGCACCCAATTTCAGCTGCCTCGCTTTAAATTACTCAGAGGCACCTGAACCCGCCCTTTTCCCAGTGGATTAATTTAAAAGCCTCATTTCCACTTCCTCCTCCTTACCCTCCTATTCCTCCCCAGGGCTGCCTCTTCACTCCCTAGTTCGTCAGTGATCCCCTTCCCTGCTATTGATAACCGCCTGACAGTTGTTGATGTCTTAATATAAACTGGAACAGTCCATATTTGTAACTAGTGAACAATTGGTTTCAATTAAAAGTGACCAATTATATTTTCGATCCAATCATACTACTTCGGAAAATCTTCAATGCTCCTTACTTTTTTACGAATAAAATCATCCGTACTGACTTTAACGTCCCATTTTTTTCTTATTTGGCCCGAATCATTTTATTTCTTATGTTAGAGCATGAATTCTAAAACACAATCACGCACGATTCGCCTTCACCTTCAAGGAACTCTTCGCCTTTTCAGGCTGTTTCAACACTTATTTGAGAAAAGGTCCCAATTAATTACAAAAGAGTCATTGCATGACTATTATTTGACCTATTTGGTCTTACGGAGTAGAACTTAAGGACTCCACCGAACCATCCACTCAGCAATTCCTGCTTACTATAATTCATTTTATTTACTTAGTACTACGTCCTGACAAACTTTTAACTTGAAATCTTCGCGCTAGACTGGAAGACAAGAAATAGCTAGCCGTTTCTGGCTACTTCAACACGTACTAGACAAACGCACTAAACTCCAAACTAATCACAAGAATCCTATATATGACTATTATAATACTCATTTGGACTAAAGGAGTAAAACTTAAAGGGCTCCACCAAGCCTTTTGTATCAATCCTTCAAATTCGAAATCCTCAATGTTCCTTACTATGTTATGAATGAAGTCATCCATAATGACCTTAATGCCCTATTTATTGCTGATTTGCCCCGAACCCGATATCTATCCTTTCTAACTTAAACCCACTAGTTTCAAACCTAGTTACCACTTCAATTCCCAGTAATCCTCTGAAGCATCTGAAAAGAAAATGGCTTCGAGACCTTTTAATTTAAATTTGTAATTTGAGTGCAACCAGTGGCTAGTTTCTCTACTTGCCATTATCTCATGCAGTCTATTTATTTGTTGTGTTATTATAGTACAGTTGTAAATTTCAATAAATAAATTCTAGAGAACAAGCTATTCATATTTGGATGTTATTGTATTTGATTAATCCATAACCTCTAAAAATAGTCCTTAAAGTAACTTCTAAATGATCAATAGTTACAGATAGTTAAGTGATCCATTATAAATAATCCTTACATTTTGTCTTTGCTGGATATACTATATATTTTATGCGTAGCTTGGTTTTCCGTCATCTCTATTAGATAAAATATAGGAACGTTGAAACAGAGAAAACTTGATTTAACTTTCATTATAATCCATTCAACCATAGTGGCACTATTCATAAGGATACATAAGCCGATACTGCGCTATGGTTAGCAATTAAATTTCAAACAAATCTCATTCTGAAATAACTTTTAGCGAACTGACAAAAATATTTATACTGTTAAAAAATACACTTAGTTTATGAAACACATTAACTTTGTGATCACATCTCTTTCAGTATGAATTTCATAATGCTTGTAACTAAAAGTGATACATAATACATAATTGACATTTCATCCGTTACGACCCAATATTTTAACTTCTATGGCATGTTAGAAAAACTGATATCATATTACTTCTGATGAATAATTATAATTTTTTTTTAAATAGTAAAAGAAGAAAAGTTTTGTTTTGATAAGAACAGGTTTTGTTTAATTTATTTCTCCAATCATTGATATACTAGCAGAATAAGGTATAATTTTCAGGTAATAACTTGAGTAATAATAACTAATGTCAGTTTGAGTTGAACGTCTTGGGGTGGAGGTGCGGTCTCAGGTTATGTGCCTATTTGGGCGATTATTCGTTGGGATGTATTGCACTTCTTCTTTGAGATGTGATTGTTCTTACTCTTATTTGTGTCTTGATAATGCCTGAATAGGCGAAACGTCGACTAGTAATGGTTTGTTTTTACCCCAGATTTGAAACATAAGGCTTTACTTGTGGTTTTTTTCCATTTGCATTCTAATAAATGTTAATGTTTCGTTTTGAGTTTTGGCACTATTTTATTGAGTTGAGTAATAACGTTACTAATTCTTTTCTTATATTTCTCGATTTTGTAATTCCTATGTGGGAGTGGGGTAGCTGAGTAGGTAGAGGGCTGAGTTGCTAGTCTCAAGTCCTGGGTTCAAATCCAGCTGTACCTGATAAAATATTTAATCTGATTACAGCCACGCTTGGGATCCTATGGGATCTAAAAAAACGTCTGGGGCTCAACCAGCCTTTGTAAAAAAAAAAAAACTTGGCGATTAAGCGTGATCTCCGACATCTCAATCTCCCTGCACAACTGTTGTCCCAGAAACAGGACAGTCTCTACCATGAACTGATCCCTGGACCCTTACAACTCGTTCATGGATCGTAGTGATTCAGGTTCAGGTTATGGGAATACTCGAAGGGCTTTAAGTAGAAGCAGTGGCAAGTTTCACTCAAAACTTCTGAGCTGTTTCAGCCCTGCGCTCTAGAAAGGTCATAACACTTTCTGATCCACCGAATCATAATTTAATTAAGTAATAGGATAACATGAGGATGTTCATTTGAAATATTTAGCCTAAAATAGTGGATTTAGTATTTCTTGTTGATATCATAACTGCAATATTTTATGCTTTATATTACAAGACGATTTCACCGAATTTCCAACTATATTTCTCTGTTAACATTATATTATTAAATTATTGTTACAGATTAACCTGTTGATTTATATGATACGTAATATATGAGCGTAACTGCATACCGACTAAAATAAAAAAAATTATGTGTAAATAAAGAAAATTTCATTAAACAATTATCAAAATTGATTACATATTATTTTTGCTTTATTGTATACAGTAAAAAGAAAAAAGAAGAAAGATATTGATATATTAGGAATTGAAAGCAATCTGAAATTCAAAGTGAAAGCATTCGGACTGAAATGTGCCCTTCCTAATGTGCTCTTAAGGCTACCGATATTTAAGGACTTCCTAATAGTAGGGCATTAGTAGGACCGGGGTAAATATAGGAGCTACTAAAACTAGGGAAAAAAAGAAGAATTAGCTGATAGGGAGCATTCACATTGAAGTAGTCCATAAAATCCTTTATATTTATCGGATGTAAAATCTTTTATATTAAATATAAATTAATTTTATATTAATTCTATAAATCGGTGAAGAGAATAGATTTGTCTGGCTGGCCATCATCCATCACAAATCTTTTCTCTTCAAAATAAAAAATGTTTAAAAATATTCACCATCAAAAGAACAATATAAAAAATAAATTATAATAAGATAAAATTGACCTAAGTCAACGGGATCCCAATTAAAGTAATGCTCAATGTGTGTATACAGCGCAAAAATTGCGAGAACACGGGGATATAGGATCGGTGATTAGAATATATATGTCTGGGTGGAATGCCTGCCTTGGTAGCTCAGTGGTTAAAGCATCGCGCTAGAGACATGGGCGACCCGGGTTCAAATACCGGCAAAGACAAACAATTATGTTATGTGTACCGTTTGAAAGCCCATTTAACATAGGACTACATCTTGACAAACGTTTAACTTGGAATCCTCACACCAGGCTGAAGAGACAAGAAAAAGCTCACTGTTTTAGTATACTTCAGCACTTACTAGACAAACACTCTTAGCTCCCAATTAAGTACAAGGCTCCTATACATGACTACTATAAGACCCATTTGGACTTGCGGAGTAGAGCTTTGGGGCTCCACTATGGCATCGAATTCCTCTCTTATCCTCCAATAAAATTGGAATCCTCGTACTTGACTGAAAAAATAAGAAAAAACTTGGCGTTTCCAGACACTTTAACAGTTACTAGACAAACGCTAAAAAAGATCCCAATTAATATCGAAAGACTCTTACAAATAAAGTCATCGTATAATGACCTTAATGCCCCATTTGTTACTGATTTGGACTGAACCCGATATCAATTCCTTCACGTCAAGCTTTAATTCCAATCAAATGCACTAGATTCAAATTTAAAAACCTCTTCATTAATCCTCCGACGCGTTTATAAAGATAATGACCTCGTGACCTTTTGTGTTGAGATCAGTATTTGAGTGTTACCAGTGGGTTGTTTCTCTACTTGCCTTTGTCTCATATGATTGCCTTGGTAGCTCAGTGGTTAAAGCATCGCGCTAGAGACACGGGCGACCCGGGTTCAAATACCGGCAAAGACAAACAATTATAACAATTATGTTATGTATACCGTTTGAAAGGCCATTTAATCCTTTTTCATTCATTAATCAGTCTTACTCTTCCTTTTGAACAATCTTTCGTTGGTTTGAAAAATTTCGGTCTGGGGATTATGCCTACAAAAATAGTTGAAAGCTGGTCGAAGCGGGCGCCTCCCAAACCACTCGTGAATTCGGTTCACAACTTGGAGCAACTGCCATGACTGCTTCCAGGCGGAGCTGGGTAAGACAAAAAACTGGAAATACGGGGCCAAGCAGCTCTCCCGATTTCTTTTCCGGAGCTGAATAAAGAGGTTCTTCCTTACCCACCATATACTCCGGACCTTTCTCCAACTGATTTTTACTTTTTCCGTTGTTTAGATAATTTTTATAAAAACAAAAAAATTGACAACGAAAATGCCATGAAATCGGTCTTCCAAGACTTCGGTTCTTCCTTTTTCACGGGGAACGTGAAACAAGACGTTGGAAGAAGTGTATTGAAAGTGAATGATCCTATTTTGATTAATAGAAGTATTGTTTAATAATTTTTTTGCTTATAATTTAAATTTACATCTTCACTAACGTTTCATATGTTATCATCCAATAAAAAAATACTCTAAAACTGCTTTGGAAGCTCACAGATTTGGAAATATTGGAAAACTGCGGGGTAGCTCACTCACGAGCAACGTGTATTTTTAGATAATACTACGTTTCTTCTGTGTTTCACCACTAATGGAGACTTACAGCATTAAACGAAACATCAGCACTCTTGGTCGCTCCCCCAGTTGTGTCTCCTACTGGATGTTAGTTTACCTCAAACACCTGAATAATTGTCCAATCTAAATTAATTAACAGATCACTCTTATTTCATTCCAGTTTTAAAAATCCCTAATAGCGTCTATAAAAATCAACTGATACAACATCGTTTTCCTCGTACATTACCCTGAATATTAAGGAAATAAGCATGTGAATAATAAGAAAAAATACAGTTTAATCAATAATATTGTTTACTTTTTTTTACATTTGCCATATCTGTTTTTAAAACCTAATCGCCATTTTGAATGCTGTAAGTTGAGAGTAAAGAATGCTCACGTCCAGCCGGGGAACGGGAATAGCTGTGGAAGTTTACATTTAGCTGTTTACAACGGGCCACTTGTAAACTTCCAATATTAGCTCAGGGCATAACATTCGAGGGCAAACTAGAGCCATTTACTCGGTTCCTTTAATTTTTTTTCCATCTTAATATTATAGATCTCCTTTTTATTTCCAGTTCCTTTTTACTTTCAAATTATTATTCCAGATAAATATGTAAATTACTTCTTTTTACAGAAACTTACACAAAGCGAGTGTTTAATTAGTTTATAATATATACAAATGAATACAGAGTACCAAATAACAGTAGAGCGTCCATTTTCGGAACGTCAATTATCTATTCTATCTTCGCAAAAAAAGATACGTAAGAATCTTATCGTACAAATTATTTTAAAAAAAAATATTTTATTGAATTGTACAACTGTAATATATACATCTAGTACAAGGGCTATATGAATAAATAAATACATAAAAAGACATGTAGAAGCACTATCCACTGGCAGCACTCTAATAACATATCTATAATAGAAGGTCCCGAGGCCAGCTTCTCTTCAGAGGCCTAGGAGGATTGTACAGGATGGAATTTGATGCAAGGATGGAAAGTAGTGGGTTTGGATGGGCCTGGAGTTTATTGTGGAATGATAGGTATCTGGATTAGGCTAAATCGGTAACATATGAAACGTTAAGGTCAGTATGGATGGTTTTATTTGTGACAAAATAAGGAGTGTTTAGGATTTTGCGAAGGATTTTGGATTGCAAGGATTGAATACGAGAGGAATTCGATGGTTTGGTGGAGCCCCATAGTTCAATTCTGTAAGTCCATATAGGCCTTATAACAGTCACATAAATAAGTCTTTTGTAATTGATCTGAAGCTTTTGTCTAGTATCTGTTGAAGTAGTCGGAAACGTCTAGCAGTTTCTTGTCTTTTTAGTCTTTTGTGAGGGTTCCAAGTAAGACGTTTGTCTAAGTTGAGTCGTAGGTAGCGAATCTGTTCAACAGTGATAAGTGGAGTACTGCTAATGTATACAGTAGGGTAACGTGCATGGGTTTTCGGCGAAGGGTAAAGCTAATTTGACGGGACTTGTTGGAATTGATTTTAATTCTCCTATTCCGTCACCATTTTTCGAGGCTTGATAAATGTGATTGAAGGGATTGGGATGCAATATAGGGGTTGTTATTAACTAATAACACACACGTGTCATCATTATACGTGGAGATGAACGTGTTAGGATGGGTTAGAATGTCATATACTGTGTAGAGGATAGGGCCGAGGATGCTACCTTGAGGAACACCAGCAGACTGGGAATAGAAGGACGAGTAGGAACCTTTATGACTTACTTTAAATGTTCTGCCAGTTAGAAAGGAGCGAATGATTAAAAAGTATATAGGAGGAAGGAATTGTCGGATTTTGTAAAGGAGACCTGGGTGCCAGACTCGATCACAAGCAAATCGTACATATTAAAAAAAACAAATCACAATTTTAACTCCTTTACTTGTTTTCACTACTAGTGTCCTTTGCGGCATTTCCTATTGGTCAATCTTGATAAATTCATGGTTTTAAATTTTTGAAGAACTTAAAGTACAGGTGACGTATCAAAGTGCTCACCCACCTTAGAAATAATGTAACGTTTTAGTAATCTGATCTGTTTTAGTCATTACACCTTACAGATTACATTACTCCTCCTTGCAGAATATGAAATATCTGAATGATATTTTTTAATTTAGTTAGGTTTTTCCCTTATATAGTTTCTTGGAAATCCAAATTTTATTGTTAGGTAGTAGTACTTTAAGCTGGAAGCTGGGCTTCCAGGCTCAGTGGTTGAGCGCTGAATTCCTATGTTGAAGGTATTGGGTTTGAATCTGGTTCTGGCAGAAGATTTGCATGATCTGTTAACAGTATTGGACGGACCATGTGGGATCAATGGACCCTCATGAGCCTTTACTAAGTGGGTACCATTAACTGTGAAAAAAACAGACGTTTGATCGGTATTTTGTAAAAAAAATACGAAAATACTGTTTCCTGCACTACCGTTGTCCTAGTAGCAGTCGAATCTCTACCATGGACCCTTCATGTGTTATAGTGGTACAGACTTTTTTTAACCATCGAATGCGGAATTCTCTGTAATGAACCCTAGTGATTTATTATATTATAAATTATTTATTAATATTTTCCATTTTATTCGAATATTATTATATTCTACTTTTACTGTTATTATCTAACTCGCGTTCTAGTTTTTTTTTTTTTTTTAAGTTTAATTTATTCCCCTATTTATATATTTTATATTATATAAACAATATTAATTATATATATACCAAGTTTAATTTTTCCGTTGATGACAAATAGCTTTTACCCTTCACCTTTAAAACAACCAACACTGGCCACATTAATTCAGATAACCTGGGTTCTGTGGGTCAATATTTCAAATCATAAAACCCCTATAGTTTGAGAGGCAGGTGTGTTAAACAAAGTAACCGCTGATCATAAGTGAAGAAATCGCTATAACCCGCTACAACACTTCCCCAAGAAGATAGGCGGAGATGACACAGGGTGGTAGCGTGTGTATAGGAGGGAAGTGTGAGTAAACAGGAAGATGTAAGATGACACCCACGGAGAAGATATTTCCTCCATAGCGCTAAATCACCAACTGCCTCCAAATGTGAAACAACTAAGAAAAATGGCCTAGCTCCATCCTCGCCCCTTTCCACCTTCCCGGGCTACATTAATTCTTAACTACATAACTCAGGCGTGCCGTTTTCATCCACAATTTACCTAAACTTAATACTCGCGGTTCCTCATATTTTAGGCACTTTATCGCCTTTTATATTCTTCTCGAGCCCCTATCTCAGGTCCCACTTAGCTATTCTATTACTTCGCCACTTCCAAGAGGGTTTTGAAAAATGGAACCCCTTATCTGGTGGCGTTATTGCTAATATTGTGGCAAATTGGATTTTTAATTTATCATTTTTTTTTATATTTAAAATTACATAATGCATCTTTTTAATCTTTGAATAATATTGCCCCTAAGTACTTTAGATCCCTTTTTTCGGATTACTTCTTATGTTATAGCATGAAACCTACAACAACAAGCATGTACAATTCCTTCTACTTAAGGAACTGCTCAACATTTCATAATTCTTCAATACTAGCTGGACAAACTCTGTTTGATCCCAATTAAATAAAAAAAACTGATATACATGACTACTATAAGAGTATAGTATGGAGTAAAGCTATGGGGCTCCACTAAGCCAGCAATTCTTCCGTATCCAATCGTTACAATTCAAACTCCTACAATCCGATACTTAGGATTACATTTTAAAAAACGTTCAACTTGAAATTCTCATTCTACGAGAAAAAACTAACTGTTTCAGTATACTTCAGCACTTTTTAGACAAACGCTCTTAGCTGCCAATTGATTACAAGGCTCCTGTAAATGACTATTATAAGACCTTTACACGACTATCAACACTTACCTGACAAAAGCTCTATGATGCCACTAAATTACAAAACATTACCTGGACATGGAATACAAAATATTACTATTATAAAACACATGTGCACTTACGAACTAGAGCTTTGGGGCTCCATAAGGCCATCATATTCCTCTCGTGTCCAATCCTTACACTCCAAAGTCCACCGGAAGTCCAATATATAGGACTACATCTTGACAAACGTTTAACTTGGAATCCTCACATCAGGCTGAAGAGACAAGAAAAAACTCACTGTTTTAGTATACTTCAGCACTTACTTGACAAACACTCTTAGCTCCCAACTAAGTACAAGGCTCCTATACATGACTATTATAAGACCCATTTGGACTTGGGGAGTAGAGCTTTGGGACTCCACTATGCCATCGAATTCCTCTCTTATCCTCCAATAAAATTGGAATCCTCGTACATGACTGAAAAAATAAGAAAAAGCTTGGCGTTTCCAGACACTTCAACAGTTACTAGACAAACGCTAAAAAAGATCCCAATTAATATCAAAAGACTCTTACAAATAAAGTCATCCCATAATGACCTTAATTGCCCCATTTGTTACTGATTTGGACTGATCCCGATATCAATCCTTTCACGACAAGCTTTAATTCCAATCAATGCACTAGATTCAAATTTAAAAACCTCTTCATTAATCCTCCGAGGCGTTTATAAAGATAATGACCTCGTGACCTTTTGAGTTGAGATCAGTATTTGAGTGTTACCAGTGGGTTGTTTCTATACCTGCCGTTATCTCATATGATTATGTATCATTCATTCTATTTACTTGTTGTATCATTATAATATTGAGGTAAATTACAATAAATAAATTTTTTTAAATAACTTTACGGAATCGAAAACTCATAGAAAGAGATGATTGAACTATTAAAATAATCGTTATTTTCACCAAAAAAATCATTTGGCACATTCCTCTAACTATGGAAAAGCTGTTCGGTAAAAATACAATATAATAGGCGGTTGGTAAAAAAGCGTGAAAAATAACGAATGGGTGTCATTAAGCCGAACTAACGAACCGTGTCTTTTTTATTCAAGTCAAATCTCGTTCACATTTTTTTATAAACGAACGATCCGTCATTAATTATTTTAGTTTTTATTTGCTTCTTGTTTATTCATACATTTAAGCATACTTTATGCTGCCATGTCTAATTAGACGATACAGCAGTGGGAGTCCTAAATTTCACCTTTCCAGGTATACAATGGATAGCGATCTTAAAAGAGTATCTGACGTCGGACAGACTCGGGGACCTCAATTTCAAAATCCTGAGGCCGTATCCCCGTTATGGTGCTTCATTTTTAACAAAGTTTTAATTAAGATATTTTAAGGAAATCAAACTTTGGATTTCGTACTTGGGTTTGCGGACGATTTGGTAATGTTGGGCGGGGGCGCGAAAACTATAAAACTAAATACATGTCGTTGATGAATGCAGAAGTAGGTAAATAGGGCTGGAATTAAATTCGGAAAAAAGAGAGATATCCCCATATTGTTTTAGGAGGGAATAAGTTTGGACATAACGAGAAGTTTAAGTAGTTAGGGTCTATGGTGACTATAAAAAACGATATTCAAGAAGAAATAAAGGCGCAATTAAAGGCAGGAATTTATTTTTATCAATAGGTCTCGACATTAACAAGCTCGCGCCGTTCGTCCCGAAATCTAAAAGACATAATTTATAAAGCCATCGTCCTTTCAACTCTTCTTAAAGGATGTGAAACGTGGTCGCTAACACGAAACTGAAGGATGAACAACTTCTTAAGGTATTCGAAAATAAGGTGTTGCTTAGAATACTCGGTTACAAAAATGGACGAGACCACAGGAGATTTTAGGAAATTATAAAACGCGCAATCGTGAAGCATGCACAAAGTTTTTATTATTTAAATCACGAAGATTAGGATAGGCTTGTAAAGCTGGCGGGCTTCGAAACGAACGATTTCCTAAATATAATTTATTATAATTTTTTAATCATTGCTTTTATTTTTTAAATATTTTTATTTTGAAGATATAAGATTTGTCCTAGGGTAAGGAGCGACCCCGGTGGCTCAAATGGTTAGAGCGTTTCCACGGTGAGGCGGAGATCCTGGTTCGAATCCCGGCTGGGGGCAAATCTTTTCTCTTCAAAATAAAAATATTTAAAAATTAAAAGCATTGATTAAAAAATTATAATAAATTATAAATAATATAATGATGTATGTCAAAAAGATCCTACAATAAAAAGTAATCTTCAATGAACATTCTTCTCGTGTATACATCGCAAAATTGCGAGAACACGGTGATATGGGATCGGTGAAGAGAACAGATTTGTCCTAGGTAGGGAGTGACCACGGTGGCTCAAATGGTTAGAGCGTTGCCACGGTGAGGCGGAGATCCGGGTTCGAATCCCGGCTGGGGGAAAATCTTTTCTTTTAAAAATAAAAATATTTAACAATGTCCTAAATACTAATAAGGGCTGTGCCGACCAGGAAGGGTCTGGGGGGTAGAATGATGCGTAGTTGGGAAGATTGCGTTAAGAATGATGATGATGATTGTGTACGCTTATTTATGAGGAAAACCTGGGGGTCGGACGTGATATCATCCCAATCATTGGTTAGTAAATAGTAGTAGTGTAGTGATTAGAACAAAAAGATTCTTGGTCAAGGTCGTGGGTTCGCAGCCCGGCAGTAGACCTTAGATTTTTGAATTCGTCATTTTTAAAAGGTCCAGGGACCATAATTATATAATATGTCCTCAAAGTATGCTATTTTGTATTCAAAATCTTAAAAATCTCAGACTAAGTCCTGAGGAATGATAGCAATATTTCTAGTGAAACGTTGGGAAAAAAATTGGTGAAACAGTCAAAACCAGAAGGAACACTTGATGAATATATTCAAAATTTTGGCCGTCGAGATTTAAGAGAGTATATAATAATAATAATAATAATATATATATATACATTTATTATATCTTAAGCTTGTTTTTTGTGGCTTTTCTGCTGGAAAATGTCGACAGAGTAATAGAGAAAGAAAAGAAAACAAGTTAACAATAAGATGAAATTCAAAGAAATTGGGCTTTTAGTTTACATATAATTATAAAATGTATTCTTACTTGTAATTCCAGCAAATGGGAAATTCGGTCTTTATATTCATATGAGTAAAACAATCGCCTAATTCCGAGAGAAGTCTTTGGCTAAAACCTCACGAAATAAATCCCTAACTCGAATGCCTTCCTCCGATTCTTCTCCACCAGAACAAATCTGACATTAAAGGTCTACCTGGAGAACTCTAACTCTGTAAGGGAGTTAATACTTCTCTTCCCTCCTGGAAACAAATGAGACAGGAGTATGCTTCCCTATTCCCTCTTCAGTTTATTTTTGAGCTAAGGGCTTAAAGATATAGGCAGAATTTGTCTTTGTCCTCAGTTTGTTCTATTTAACCGGGGAAAAGGATTACAAGTAACTTTTGTTGAATATATATAGCCCTTAGGTTCGAACCTCTCAACCTTCGCCGGTAACAAATTTCCGCTAGAATTTTCAAGCGTATTTAATCAGGGAAGTCTCTTAGGTTCATTCTCGAAGTTTTCGATTGCAAATTGTTTCTGCTTTTCTTTTCAACAATTACTATTTATTTCAAGGGTGAGTACGGATTTTATGTTTCATGTTTCCTCGGTGGTTGGACTAACAGTGGACCAACCCCAATTTTACGAATTAAGCTGTTCATTTAATTTTATTACTCCTTTCTTAAATTGTATAACCAGTCATTACTTTTCTTTTTAAAAAAATCAAGCCTTTATCCCTGAATTTTAATTTAGTGTCTCGTTTTAGAGTTGATATTATATGTAATAAAAAGATGTTTGCCATGATTTTTTACGACACATTTTTTTTTATTCAACTTTACATGTAAAATAAAATATTACACGGCGATCACTAAATATTTTTTATATAATCGAGAGAAATTATAAATAATATTTTACATAAGAAGACTCGGCCTACTCCTCAATATACTGAGATTCAGGTATTAATAAAATAAAAATAAAGTATTCCTGTATAAGACCGAGGGCGAGCCGTACGTCTTCATTCTCTTTTCTGCCCTGAAGAAGTCAGCAGCATGTCTGGCGAAACGTTGCCGAAAAAGTTTGCGACACGGTCTAAACCAGAAGATACCACAGAAGTATATTGTAAAAGTATTTAGTGTTATATTCGAACAAACGAATAACAAAATACAATAGAAATATTTGGTTCAGAGAGCATACATGTTTTTTTTTAAATGTTTTAAATAAAACCTATTAACCTAAGTATACAAAAAAAGTCTCCTTTCTTTGATGGAAATATTTTCTAAACAACATAATTTTATAAATTTGTTTATTTTTTTGAATGGTGTTACAGATTTTTTTTATAGCTTTGATGCAGGTATTCTTTAATCCTTAAATTATTATGGTAAGATTTACAGAAAAAAAGTTACTTTTACTCACTACATTTTTTTATGAAAGAATTCAGTAACTCACAACTGTTATTTTTTTTATTAATAAAGTCAATAACAATTCATGATGAAAAATATATATTTAACATTAATTATTAATAAATAACAGATCTAACAATGTAGTTTTAGTATCTAAAATAATAATAATAATTTCAAAATAATAAGAAAGTAATGATTATCAAATAAATATTATCTTATTTATTAATATTCTTTATTATAATCTTTACGGAAAACAAATAATTATATGTATTTTTGTTTAAGTATTTCAATGTATTTTAAGAGCTTACTCCTTTACTTTTTGGTAAAGCTGTGAAGTTGCGTAGTTGTAGGTCGAAAAGTGATCGGTAAAGAAATTAAAATCTGAGTGTACTCTTTCAAATATTAATAAATAAATTATAAATGATACAGCAAAATATATATTTAATACTTGGTACGTTTACTACTAGAAGTATGTTGATAGGCGATTTGTTAGCCTCAATTAAATATCATTAAAGAAAAATTAATTTTTTTTTTTAAATGTTAAAACTTTTTATTCAATACTTGAATACCTCGTGGCAAAGATTCGTTCTACGTTCTATTGTTGAAAAGCTAAAGCAGTTTCTAAATTTGGAGAACATTTTTTTTATAAATATCTAAAAAAAACTTCATGTAATGTCAGTATCATTTCCAGTGGTCATGTAATTACCGGATATGAAGGAAATAGTTTGGGGAAGGCGCAGCTGGTAGTAGCTAGCTAGGTCCTCTAGTAATCCTCTCCGCAGCAGTTCTAGTCATTTATGTGAATTCATGGAGTCGTTTTGGCTCCCAGAACAACCATTCCATGGTTTAATGAGCCTATCTTATAAGCAATCAACCAAGAAACCAAAATTTCACTCTCTCTCTCTTAGAATTTGAAGTTTAGAACATCAAGATGCGTAAGGTAGTTGATAGTTTGGACAGGCTATCAGATGTTATACATTAATAAATTAAAGACTAAATAATTAAAATTAGAATAATTGGATTTCGATTTGGAATTTTTAAAGCTGACGTCTATGTTATCTCTGATTATACTGTAATTTTCTTTTAAATGAAAAAATTGGAAGATTATATATGATATGTGGTCAATATTTATCATAAGCTTGAAAGCATTGATTGGAATCCGTAATTATTTGGAATTTCCTTTTATCTTTATTCGTTTATATCCATATGATGTTCTGGTTAAAAAATGAATAGGATTCCCATGTTCCTTATTTTTTTATTCCATGTTTCACATTTATATTTAAATGTGGCCGTTTTTATCTCAATATTCTTTTTCACATATTCGTGTCATATTGTTCATGTATATTATTTTAAACTAATACGACGTTTATCGTTGAAGTATTGTCATTCAAGGGAGCGGGACAGCTCTGTGAGTTGCCATGCCTACGGTTTCGGGTAAAAATCCGGCATTGGAAGATTTTTAAATCTTTTGTTTGTTTATTTAACGTCACTTTATGCTGCTATGGCTAATCGCAAGGTTGAACAATTTAATCTTTTAATTGCTGGAATTGGAGCCAGTGGGATCCGACGAACTTTCTTGGGCTCACCGAGTCTCTGTATGTTGAGTACCCTTAGTTGAGTGCGATATTTGACAAATCACCTCCTTGCTCAACCGTTGTCCTCGAAACAATACTGTTCCTACCACTTACTGAGCACAAGACTCTCCATGGTTTTTCATCCGTAGTCAATCTGCAGATTAGCGAGGTTCTGTAAGGTTAGATTCTCTATAATATTTGTTCGTAACCTGTCTTAAAATTGTTTATAACATACATGACTGGTACTTTTTTATAAAATCTTCTCTTGAGAATAATTCAATTTAAGACGTGACGAAGGAATACAGATGGAATCGTATGAATACAGAAAATCTTGAATATGTAGTCGTCAAATACATTAAAAAAATCAAAATTTTCAAAATGCATAACGGAGTAGTCAAACTTATTAATCGATTTATTTCTTAGAGATTGAGCCTTCCTATGCATGGGAAATGAAATCATTCAAAAAAGTTTTTTATTCCAGTGGGACTTGATTCGGTATTTTCATTTCAGCAGTGCCACTAAAGCGAATAAAAGTACAGGCTGTTTATTCAACTGCTTCATTAATATTCATTAGTACTACTCAATCCTGGTTGAGCGATTTCTCCTTCCTCCCTGGCCAGAACCCTGTAGCAGGCGGCGGGGGAATTATATTCCTCTGATTCGGATACGATTGAATAATCTTGACAGAGTTTTTGTCCTCGCTATCTGTTCTACCCACATTTTAATTTATCTCGATATGCAGGGGGCGGAATTGATGTTAGTCATCTGTCCGTTCCTGGCCCAACCCACTTTTTCTCCCTCCACTCCGATTTATTAGGCAGCATTAGGCTGATCGGGCGAGGGATTAAGAAGATAGCCCGGAGCTGCATATCTTAATGACCTAATCAAACAGGACGAGGCTGACGTCATCTGTTTTCTCAATAAATTAGTTAGATAGGGAACAGTTAAAGCGTAGATTGCGTGTATTCTGTATAGAGGAAATGGTTGACCGTAGATAGCCGGATTAATCTAAAATACAGTTGGGAGAAAAAATAAAATGACAATATCAGTGGAGTGCAATACCATTTCACTTGTAATAGTGTCACTATAGTTTTAAAATATGGGGTCACATGAGCTGTAGTTGTTAGATTAACAAACTTCTTTACCCAAAATCACAGATTTGCATCTATAGGTGACTCTAGGATTTTTTTTAAGAGAGTAAGAAAATCATTAGTCATTTATTCTTTCGGAAAGATGGGTAAATTTGTGATCCCAAGCCTGTACGTTGTCAGGTATTCGTTAAAGAATAAACAAGTACTCGTTGAATAAGATCAATTTAGGGATCCCCCTGTAGTATCCCCCGATAGGATAGGATCATGTTGTAGGGCGATCAACGGCGAAGTTATTACGCCCTTGCTTTCTGTATCCCCCGATAACCATAGTAGCATAATATAACGGTACAATGATCTACTGAAAATAATTATTCTTCACGAAAGCATGTACGCATTCACCCTTCTAACCAGGGGTAAAGGGGAGTGATGTAAATATAGGTTAATAAATTAATTTATCAATCTTATAAAAATGGATGTCATTAAAGCGTGGGGATCAGTGTACTATACTTTTTTTCGTGGAATCTAACCTAATAAAACATTTTTATTGCTAAATGTGGTATTGAAAATTTAAAACATTGATTTGAAAAAACACTGATATATATAATTAATTTATCTATATATTTTTACAACAAAAAAAAAAACTGTGCCACTAAAACCCCTGAAGGAACTTGGGTAAAATAAATGGTAGAAACAATGGTGCTTTAAGTCCAACTTTTTCTCTCTATAAAGGGTACCCACTTTATAGAGACTGGGTGAACCTCAGGAGGGTCGATAGGTCGTAGGATCCTATCGTCGCTGTTAGCAGACTAAATAATATATCTGTGTCAGCCAGGTTTTAACACTTAATTTAGCAACTTAGCACTCTACACACAGAGCTATCCCCTGCCTCTTTATTTTTTTACATTTCTATATACTCTATAAAAAATAAATAATATTGAATTACTAATAATGATTTTTGGTGGATTTGTATTGTTTTTATTATTTTTTTAAATTGTCACCTGATTTCAGATTAGCTAGTTTCAAAGAGTGTTGATGTAAATTTGTTTATGACCTTAGCTCTGAATTTATATTAAGGACAGTGCATTATTTATGGTTCCGGTAGAGTGCAGTAATTTATTTTTTAAAATTATTAGTTCAGTTATTCGAAATGAATGCAAAACCATTTACGATCTGTATAATTTCCGAATTGCGTCAAAGGGAATATAATTGGACACAGCTGAAGTTTTTGGGGTCATCAAAATTCACAAGCTCGAAAAAAAAAATAATGAAATAAAAAATAATGGAGACAGCAATCCGATGTAAATTCCCATCGGGGTGTAACGCCCCGGACCACAGGACTAACTACGCCATGGTAGGCTTTGCTACAGTTAACAAAAAAATATATATGCGGGGCTAGCACATGTAAAGCTAGAGAGAGAAAGAGATGGCGGGAGAGAGAGAGAGAGAGAGAGAGAGAGAGAGAGAGAGAGAGAGAGAGAGATAGAGAGAAAGGGAGAGAGAGAGAGAGAGAGAGAGAGAGAGAGAGTGTGAGTGAGAGGGTGAGAGAGCCGTTTTTGTAGGGGCGGTCATTAAGGTGCCTCGAACCCAGGTTCGTCCTAACGACCCGGGTTTTTGCAGCACTAATGACCGCCTGATATCTGGATCAGGATAATTGACAGCACAAATAATGAAGTCTGATAATAATTAGTAATGCCCCCCACAACCACTAATAAGCTATCGCATTAACACTAATCCAACTCACACCGGAGTTCTCCGGCTTCATTAAGCTGCTACCTCGAAGTACGACCTCAATTAAACTCGAATTCAAAGAAGAAAAGAGAATAATGAGACCAGCTTTAGCACAAAAGCCTCATTTATTTCGAGTATTTCAATTATACTCCTGTATTTGTGGCATTGGAAAATAATTATATTACTCCAAGCTATAGAACTTTTTCAACACGCTTTTATTAGCTTCGCCTATACGTATGTTCATAACAGAATCTTTGAAATCAATATTCAGTAATAAATTTTGCAAAATATTTGCATAAGTTTGTCTCATTATCCTGAGCGATTTTTTATAAAGAGAAAGTAATGCATAATGTAATAACATTAAGGCTCAATATTTAAGACAAGCAAATTTCTACTTGCAGAATCTACTGGGGGATCTTCATATATTTGCAGCAAAAATAAATAATAGATTTAAAAAACTAAAAATACGCTTTTGTAGCTAGCTGAACTAAAAAGTGGAAAATAAATTATATCAGGAAAATACGCAAGAAAAACAACAACAAAACCCTGGAGTATTCAATAATTTTTAATAAGTTTATAATAAGAATAGAGTTATGAAACAAAAAAATCATTTCATAATAAAATACAATAAAAAGGTGTGCTTGATGTCGATTTTAAATATTGAACTGGGCTGATAAAGGTAAAGGTATATATTTATTATGAAAATTACTTAAAAAGTACCCAACGCTTTTTTTTATCGCAAAATTAATTTGGTAAAAATGATATGCGGTAAAAACTCCTAGGCGACTTTTTAAGATATTTTCAGAATGTTTTCTCTTCAAAATAAAAATATTTAAAAATAATTCCAGTGATTAAAAAACTATAATAAATTATTATTTATTTTATTTTATCAGTAGGTATAATTCTCTATGTCCTGGAGTAATCAGCTTGGCAATTACGCGATTCTAAACAAAACATTGTTCAGACTTATCTCCTTCACAATTTTAATACAATTACATAAATATATTCTGGTAGGGCCTTCACTTGCAATGGCAATGTGATCGGATTCCAGTAATATTTAGAAAATATTATTGCGTGAGAGATACTAATCCTTAAACAATATATTGGTTTTATCATGAACACATTCCATGCAAGTCGTAAATACTTCTTCGAACGTAGATAAATAGACATACTATATGTTTACTACTCTATAACTTCACATCAATAGCACGAAGAACTTAGTTTTTTATTGTTTTGTATTTCTTGTTATTCTTGAGGTACTGAGCTGGTTTTATTTTTTTCCTTTACGGTTCATGCTGCTATACTACAGTGCTATACAATCATATAATCGGATGATACTAAAGCGGGAATTAATATTGGCTATCCAGGTATAATTTGGGTGAGGCTGATCTTTGACGGATACGTGAAACCTCGCAGTCTCCAGATCACCATTTTATGTGGAATCCTAAGGCTATAGTATAACCAAGAATATTTTTTCTTAAGTTCATCAGCTTAGGTGTATTGAACTATGTTCTGGACCGATCGTTTTGGGAGTTACATGATTAATTATTTTATTGAAAGTAATTCAGTTCAAACTGTTCATCTAAGTTGGATAAATTTTATATAAAGTCATTTACTTTTTAAGTTGGATACCTATGTGATGGAAACACTTATAACAAATAATTGATCGACAAGCTACGTAGGTACCGTACTTATTGACTATATGCTATTATTTAGAGATTATACGGATGTCAGTTGTGCCCTTGTTATTCTTGATTGTCGGAACAGCGGACTCGTGTTTTGCGGAGGGATTCATTAGTTGATCCGTTCCTGTTGACCATTAGCCCTGCCATTAATCAACAGCGGAAGTGGTAAATTGCCCCGGTCCGGTCCGGTCCTGGTGAACAGCATGCGATACTCAGGACAGAGGATGATATAGCGGATTGGACTGGAGTGGAGTGGAGGAGGCTGGATGTTTGGCATTGGCCCACGGTCCTCGAGGATTATGCTAAGGAGGGGATGACCACTGGCAGCGGTCTAATCAATAGGCAATGACCGCTTCGCCTGTCTCCTCTTCTCTCTCTCACTCTCTCTCTCTCTCTCTCTCTCTCTCTCTCTCTCTCTCACTCTCTCTCTTTCTCTCTCTCTCTCTCTCTCTCACTCTCTCTCTCTCCCTCACTCACTCTCTCTCACTCACTCTCTCGCTCTCGGGTCTTAGGGTATCTATTCTCTCCCTCTACCTCAGCTTCAGCCAAATCCGTCCCTTATATTCCTTTACATGCTCTGTAGCTTAGAGTTAATTGGAACAATAAAATGATTTTTTTTAAAATAATTTTGTTCCTTTCTTTAGTGACTGTCTTAAAAACAAAGGCAAATATCATTTTCGCATTTTTTTCACTTCTAATTGAGACACAATAAATTTAACGTTTCCATCATTCCTTTTTAATATTATTTAATATAATAGACACATACCGCCACTAATGAATCAATTTATCATCTTACCTCCGGCTACAACGCATTAGTAGATAAAGAATACTCGACGAGGTACAACAATGCTGCAAAGGTCATACATCAAGCTCTGGCTCAAAAATACAAGTTAATAACCATCAGCCGCTTTACAAACATCAACCATAGGAAATATTAGAAAAAAAGGATATTAATATGGACTGGGGCCAAGCTATGATGGACTGACCATAATTTAATTTTGGAAATACCAAGAGAAGTGCGAGGATTTAAGGCACCGCCTGGTGAAGATAAAAGTACTGCCAATTATAATATCCAGCAATGGTTTGATTCCTGAGGAAACTATTATCTAATGAATAACCTATCTATGAAGGTAGAAATTAGATGGGTACTTCAAGATGTGTAGAAAGCGGAGATGTTGAGAACTGCCCCAGCAACGTCAGAAAATTTCACGAAAAAAATTAAAACGTGAGTTTCAAATATGAAAAAAGATGTAATTATGGGAATTTTGTGTACGAGGGTGGTTGGAAAAGTGATAGAGCAACGAGCTTCCCGCGCAATAATTATACATCCTTTGTGAGTGAACACGTGGCGTATGATTACTCGTATTTCGGTAATAATTTCATTAAGAAATAAATGTTTCAACTATTATTTTGAAGTACAGATGATGATTTAATATAAACACTATGTGTTTAATTTATATACAATCAGCAATTGTTACTACACACCAACAGTAATAAAATTATTTTTAAAATTTTCAATGGGAGTAGAGCTTTGGGGCTCCACTAAGCCATCGAATTCCTCTCGTATCCAATCCCTACAATCCAAAATCCTTCGTAAAATCCTCAACGCTCCTTATTTTGTTAAAAATACCGTTATCCATAACGGTCCATAACCTTAATGTCCCATTTGTTGCTGATATGGCCCGAACCCGGTATCTTTCCTTTCATAACAAACTTCAATCCCACTCAAACACTCTAGTTTCAAACCTAGCTTCCTCTTCGATTCCCGATAATCCTCCGAGGCGTCTGAAAAGAAGATGGCCACGTGACCTTCTTAGTTGAACTAGTGATTTGAGTACTACCAGTGGGTAGTTTCTCAACTTGCCACTAACTCATGTCATTATGTATCACATAGCCTATTTACTTGATGTATTTTTTTTTAATACAGTTGTAAATATCAATAAATAAATTTAAAAAAAAAATAAAAAACATTATCACTGATGTCAATTTGTTTTTTTTTATGAATTGAAATTGGAAGATTATAAATGAAAAGCTATATGATCAATATTTATGATAACCTTGAAAGTATATTTTTTGGTCCTTTTATTTTTAATTCGTATATATCCATATAATGTACTGGTAAAAAAATTAATAGCATTCCTATCTTCTATATATAAAGGTGGCCGTTTTTTATCTCAGTATTCTTTTTCACCTATTCGTGTCATAGTTTTCATGTGTATTATTTGAAACCAATACGACGTCGAGGGAGCCGGACAGCTCAGTGGGTAGAGAGCTGAGTTGCTATGCCGCAGGTTCCGGGTACGAATTCGGCTTTGGCAGATAAATTATTTAATATTTTAATAATGGAATCGGACCCTGTAGGATCTGTTATGAATCTGAAATCTGTGACTTGTCTCGAAGCAACAACCTGCGGAACTGATACTAAAAATAATTTTATATTCCTCATAGCTACAGAACTTATTTTTTATTTTATCCTAAGATGTAATAAACTATGTTGTAGAAGAATCGTTTTGGAAATTCTGAATTCGGTAAAACGTTGCCACTGAAGTTTTTTGACTTTTCATTCGTATCCTTTTTTTTTTTTTTTCTCGAAAAAATAATTATCGTGAGCTTTAGAGTAAACAAAATATTGTATTTATGGGTAATGAGAACAAATTATTTGATTACATAATTACACATATTACTACACATGCTCTTTGTAGGCCTTGTTGCAATAATACCAATATAGATGTGCACACAGTCTCCTCTTCGCTCCTTCTCAATCTCTTATTCTTTCTCTCTTTCGGTCTCTTCTGGATTATCTATTTCACTCCTACCCAAAGAAAAGTTCCTTGGAGCCACTATCTACTTTCAGCCAAAAACGAATTCCTGGAAGTGTAGGTAATTTCCATGGTTTTTGACAAAAGTTAATTAATTTATTAATAATAATCTGCTACTTCCGGTTTGGAACTAGGGGTCTCTGTAATTCAACCTCTTACGTAGTTTATACATATTAGTCAATTTAATATGATATGGTAATAAAACAATAAAAAAATATGTATATCATTCAAGCAAGTTATAAATCCATAAATGTGTTGAAAAAGAACTGATATAGAAGTGTACACAGTTCATGCAAAATGTTATAAATATTATATTTAATAGGCTTAATTACGATATCTCACTAAAGTTAAAATGTTAAAAGTAAAATATTAATAAACGGAAAACAATAAATAAGTTTAATAACGTTTTAGGACTTACAAATAAAATAAAACATTTTAAAGATTCGTAGATATATTTATATCTTTCAACGATTCAAAATGAAATTTATTTATATTTTTATTTAAAAACATTCTTTCATAAAAAAAACATTTGTTACACTAGAATCTCGAATATAGGACTTTGAGAATAAAGGTTAAAATAAAATAAAATGTATTTTATGGTCTTGACAGAACAAAAAAATGAAATAAACACTTTGTATTGTACAAATGTTTTTGAAGTGCAGCTGTCAAGTTCAATGCTTTCATTGCTATTCAAAGTTTTTTTTTATTTTATTTTAATACCAGGTACCAAAATGTTTTAAAATATATTGAAATTTTAAAACACTTAAAGATTATTAGAGACAGTAGATATTTTCTCATTCTCAGTAATTGTTTTTCTTTTCTTTTACCTTATTCTGATAAGAAAGCGAGAAGTATGTGTCTTGTTTAATTAACTATAAGTTAATTGAACAATAACTAAGTTGGGGTCAAATGTTAATATTCATTGAATCGTTGTTTAATTCCAAGTATTAGGCGAAAAAATAAAGTGAATTAGCAATAATTATAAAAGGGCAATAAAAATATTACACTTCCATTTAAATCAATTTTAAATATTCAATGTTGATATTACAACTTTATTTCAAATTTATAAAACCTAAAAAATCAGTTAAACGATAATATTTATCAATTTTTATACAAAAACTGATTGAAAATCAGAACCTTTCAAGTTCGGACAATCTAATAGATAGCATACGGACTATGGAATTAAGATTTCATGAAGCGTTTGGTATCAAAAGCGGATAACTCCGACATTTTAGAAGTTGACTTTTTCATAAGTTTAGTCAAGAAATTTTGTCCCATGTGACACTTTTCCGACATATTTTCATCGAACTTAAAATTATGCAACTTTTATCATATATGCATGACATATATAACTATGCCTTTAGATAAAGCAGAAATATTTTTAGGATTTTAGGATCCTTTAAATAGTGTCCTTCAATTTAATACTCTTAATCATTCTAGACTGAAACCACTACTTTTCTCTTTCTGGGCAAACGCTCTAAGTTCCCAATTAATTACAAAAGACTCCTATTACAAACATGACTATGATAGGACCTATTTGGATCTACGGAGTAGAGCTTTCTACTACGCCATAGGAATCTCTAATATCTAATCCTTCCTAAAATCTGTTGCTGATTTGTCAAAAACCCGATACCAATCCTTTCAACAGCCCACTAGTTTCAAACTTTGCTACTCTTGAATTCCCGATAATCCTCTAGGGGTCTCAAAAGAAGATGGTTGAATTTGTTATTTGAGGTAGTGCTCAAACTAGGTACTTTCTCTACTTAATTTTATCTCACGTCATTATGTATCATTCATTTTATTTACTTATATTGTCATGATATAGTTGTAAATTTCAATAAATAAATTTTAGGATATATATATTGAAACATCCGGAATCGTTAGAAATGATTATTCATCTCGATTTTTATTGTTTGCCGCGATGAAGAGCATCTTTTTTCGAATATTTCCTACTGGAAGCCAATTTGAACGACAGAACCGTTGAACTAAATAAAGGACGGAGTCGGAGTTGAGTGGCATTTGAAGAGGGAGTATAACCGCCGAGCTAACACCTTATTGTTTCTAAGGCTCTGACATTTAAGGGTCGCTCGGAGTATTACATTCCTTCCGTTCCCCCCACCCACCAATCTACCCCCTGTCTATCCCCTCCACGCCAGCTTCGACCAATTGCAGCAGAATGTCACTCTATTGGCATTATAGGTTCTTGTATTTTAACCTATCCCTTTTTTTCCCCCTCTCTTTTGATTCTACCTGGAGTTTTAACGAAGAACAGATATTGTGTGAAATACCAACTTAATCAAATATGTTTGATACATATCCAATACTGTATCACCACAATCCATGTAGGTCTTAGGTTCAGTACTTGTTACAGATTGTATCGTTTCTGGAACAACGGTTGTGCAGGGACGAGATCACACACATACGAAAAACCCGTGCTCGGTTTTTCTCCACAATTCCTTAATTTATAAAGGCTGTGTGAACCCGAGGAAGGTATTCAGATCCCAAAGGGTCTAAACACGGCTGTTAACAGGTTGACTAATTTATCTGTCACTGCCGGATTTGAACCCGGAATCTTCTTCACAAAAACTCACCGCTCTATTCACTGAACTATCCCGCTCTCTAATTATGTTCTTATACCGGAAATATCTTAAAACGGTACAATGCGTGACGGAAACGTGATTCGAAAATTAGTAAGAAAAATATATTCTACAAATGAAATAAAAATGTATAATTAGCATCTTATGGTAGCAGTGTTTAGAATAATGAGTTGGTTCTCGGTTTAAGTCTGGCTGTGACTGATAAATTATTTCATCTAATAACAGTCTCAGATTAACCTCTCATCCAGCCTCAATAAAATGGGTACACATAAATGTCTGGAAAAACCTTGTGATTGAGCGTGATCTCGGGCCAATCACACCATTGTGCCACCTTTGTCCTAAAACCCGTAGAGTCTCTCCATGTCCAGCACCCAAGACACTTCTGCTGTTCTACAGGTAAGGTATAATTAGCATCAAGACTTATTACTCGGCGTGTAATTAGTTTTAATCCACATAAGTCATCAGAACCGAAAGATCGTGTCGACTGAATCCTATATATTTTGGAAGATAGGACCGCTGGTTCTGACTTCCTTGTCTTTAGAAATCGTGTGAATTTCGTTTCGTGTGTTAAAACAAAATGTTTTAAAAAGTAAATCTATACATATTATAAAACAAAGTCCTCGGCCGCGTTTGTTTGCGGTAAACTCAATAACTACTGCACGGATTTTCATGTGGTTTTCACCAATAGATAGAGTGATTCACCAGGAAAGTTTAAGTATATAATTTGCCGAGGTTTTGTGTAAATGGGTTGGAATATCGACGGGTTTCGCCGAAGACGCGGCCTAATTCCATGAAATTATCTAACGTGCTAGGTAATAAATTCGTATATAAAGAAATATTTGGTTTTGTTTTTATTTTTATAATTTCTATGTAATAATGTACATTAGCTAGGATGGGAAGAAAGAAAATCAAGACTCCGAAAGTACCCTAACCAATCATATTCGCGTGGTCCTTAGTGGCCGGTACGTGATAAAAAAACAACATAATGTAGGTATAATATGCCTTATTAGCCAAGGAAAGCGGAGATGGGTCGCTAGAAATTAATAATAAGTGACTACTTAAAAACATCTGTCCGTAGTCCACTTCCTAAACCCATATCAATTAGGTGGACATTTACCAGTTACCTTAACACTTATTAACTTTTGAAGAATTGGTTCGTTACCAATCCTAACAACATATAAAATATCTAACATAGTTAAGTGAATTTTGCAATCCAGCAGTGTATAAATTTGGCCAAGAAATAAACTTTTTCAGAAAGGACATTAAAAGAGTATTTTAGTGTGTAGATAGCTGAGTTACTGAACTGTAGTTACGAAACCAGAGACATTATAAGTATACATTATCCAGGGAGGTACATTATATATTCTTAAATAATCAGTGGATTTAGCATGTAATAAATCAAGAGAAATCATTAAATTAACACCATGCTAAGGAACAGTGATCTCTATCATTTAATAAACCAAGAACCTTTCATCGATTATCTCCGGAACTCGCATGTGGTCTCATTTATTTTCGGACCGATTAATCTGCGGAGTACATTCTTTTCGAATTCCTTTATCGAAAGGATCATAGTTCTATTAATACGTTTTTAATTATCACTGCAGGTAGTAATAACAATAAAATTCTTAGAGAACCCGAAATTTTGGTACCGATACCATCAATCAAAGTTTACTAAACGCCTTAGGTTTTCTGTTTTTATTCCTTTTGAACTACTTTATATTAATACAACAGGTAGTTATTAACAACATGTTTGATTGAAATTATAATGTTGTTGTGGCATGCAAAACAGTTGTTACTTGTTTTAGCAGAAGAAGTGAAATTGGAATCATGATCATGAGAGTGGTATCATTGCTGATTAGTACTCACCGCAAAAGAACAAAGCTAAGTGATTACTTGAGATAAAAAGAAGTAAGCGATCCGAGTTGCTGGCTGGGCAAATTGGTGTCCCCTTCTCGACATCTTTCTTTTTCTTTAACCGTTCTCCTCTTGGTATCACCAGGGTTAATTCTCTACCTCAATCAGCTAATATTAACTCGGGGAAAAAAAAATGTAATTTGTCTTTCGAAGCAGAAAATTTAATTCTATCGTTATTACTTATTAGATTAAAGGACGAACAATCTTTAACGCCTACTTATTACCGTTTGAATGATCTGAGAATAATAATATGTGAACACATTCTCACATTTATAAAAAAAAATTATAACAAGTATTAAAATATTTTAGAAGAGTATAAAAAGATCGGGGTTTACAGTCAATAAATTTTACACCAAATATGTTTAACTAACTTTATTTTTGATAATGTTTCGGCCTTATTTTAAGACTGCATCAGGGCAGAAGGATGCAGAGTCACACTATAACTCAACAAAATATATATTCGGTTTTAAAAAGGTGTAATAGTTTCTTAAACTATTTAAACTGAAAAATAGTTTTTTTTATATAAAACAAAGTTTGTCTAAATTAAAATAAATAAAAAATATGCTCTGTAAGCATAACGGCGACTTAATTCTTATTTTACTTAATGTACAACTGCCCATTTTATTTAAACTACAGTCGGTACTTAACGTTTTACTAGAGGCACCCAAATATTAATTTACAATTTAATAATCAAAGATGTATACTCACTTAGTTGGTTAAGGTACAGAGTATTTTTGCAGAATACAAAATTATAAAAAGTTGCATGTTTTTTTAAAATTTGTTTTATAGATGAAAACATAATTTAGTGTTTATAAGAAAACTATTTAATATTATTGCACTGCATTCTCAATATTGAATTATAAGTCCTTAAATCGAAATATTCTACTTAAATGTTGCTTATTTTATTTTTTTAATTGATCCATTCAATTTTTCCCATTTAAATTCAAAAACAGTGCTATATTTTGTGTAACGGCATAAAGAATTAAGGAACAGTGACTTAAACCAATTGTGACTTAAGCCAATTGTGTATTTTGCATCAATTAAAATAATCATTTATTTTTTAAAGATAAAAATCTAATTTATGGCCCATAAGAAAATTGTCATAGTCTCAGTTTTCTCTGTATTCAAGGAACAATCCTATAATCGAAATATTGGAATAAAATGGACCTTAATTTACTTTTTCAATCGATGCAATTTATTTTTTCCATTTAAATTTTTAAAGAACAGTTGCATATGTTTTATAACAGTTTAAGTAAGTAAGGAACAGTGGCTTTGTGATTTGTAATTTTTTTTAATATTTAAAATTGAACTGATTGGCAAACGGTAGTTCCTCGATCTGTTGTAACGCCTTAAAATATTGCATCACTAAAAACCTTTTTATTTAATATACGTGCATATGTATCTAGGGAGTGGAGTGGCTCAGTGGTAGAGCACTGAGTAGCCATACCGGAAATTTCTGTTCAAATCCCTACTTTTATTTAGTCTGTTTGCGGCGGGAGATGGATCATGAGGGATCTAGGACCCTCCTGGGGCTCACCCAGCCTCTATAAAATATTATAAAAATGAGCGTGACCTAGGACAAGTCACTTCCTTGCAGAACCGTTGTCCATGAAACAGTACAGTCTCTACCATGTACTGAACCCGAGACTCGTTCGCGGTTCGTAGTGGTTACAAGTTGTTTTTTTTTACATATGTATCTAGCATCATAGATATTATAACTTCCCTTACAATTCTAGAATTTTTAGAATGAAAACAGGGGAATTCTATTGGGTGACCTGAACGTTGATTTGTAACTTATTTCTGTCTTTCTAATTTACTGTTTATTACTCCAGTTAATTGTTGAACTGTGGGATATCCAACGCAATAGATTTTTTTTACAATTTTTTTTCCGATTCTAGAAATAAAAGTTTAAGTAGAATTGGCAATTTTTTTATTCACTGCTCTCCGGGGAGAGTTAATAAAAAAAAACCCGGAACAATTCAGTTTTTTCGCAATGGCATTTCTCTGACAACATTTTTTTAAAAGATTTTAAGTTGTGGATTGTACCGAATAGAATTTTTTTCCGAAATTAATTCACTTTCATTCAGAAACATTAACTATTAAATATGTCAATAATAAGTAACACTATTAAAAAGTCAAAACGAGCATTATAGTTAACAACAAACACCGCTAGTTATTTTATTGAATCGTTTTTATTATCCAGTAGTTGAAAATATTAATAATAATAATTAGCAAATATCGAATAACAACATAGTAACAAATGTGTTAAGTGCAATTTTTTCAAAAATGGGTTTTGTTATATAAATAATATTTTAAAGTTTTGATCAGGAAGTCATAGATCCTATCTTGATATAAAATTAATAGAGAAGCTGTAAAGGTTACAAAAATATATTGTGTAATTAAACTTGAACAGTATTTCTTGTGTGAAATTATTATCAAATTTTACTCCTGTGAAATTTTGTTTTCGGCACTTAACACATAAGTGAGCTATGGCATCGATGTATATTTTTTAATTTATAACACAATAATGTTTTCTCATATTTTGTTTTCACAATTCAGTTCTATTCATCCTTGTGTGAAATTATTTTCTAATTAAAGTGTTTTCCCTTCAGAGAAATTCGGGACTTTGTTAAACATTCATGGTATTGTGCTTTAAGTTATTACTGCCCACGAGGAAAAGCTGGCTTAAAATCTCACCTTAGAAAAAATAATTTACATTTGGAAATTTGGAAATGGGGTTGCCGGGCAATATGTGATTATGAACCGATGGATATCCGTCCAAAGTATCCGAAAAATTTGTGTTAAATTAAGGTAGCTCTTTTAAGTTCAATTCGTTGGTATATTTTAGATTCTTATTGCGGTGTCAATAATAAATGAGCCAAAATAATACCTTACTATGAAGCATAACCCCAAACATTTCAAAGTTAACACAAATGCCAATGGATATCTGGCATCCTTTTTTTCATCCCAAATTACTTATACTTAAAACGTACTACATATATATATATATATATATATATATATAAAATGATAATATTGAGTATACAATTTAAGGGGGGGGGGAGTAGCTCAATGTGTCGAGGGCATAGCTGTTATGCTGAAGGTTTGCAGTGTCAAATCCGAATAGTGGAAGATATAAACTATATATTCTGTTACCGGCGACGGATCCTTTTGCTGAAATTATTTTCTAATTAAAGTATTTTCCCTTAAGAGAAATTCAGGATTTTGTTAAACAATTATGGTATTGTGCTTTAACCCGTCAGTTCCCAAATGTGAACCACTTATGAACTTTAATTTTTTTAAACTTATTTATGCTAGTTGATCTCTAAAAAGAATAAATAAACAAGTTTTAAATTTTTCTATGCCTTAATTAAGCCGCTGGGATGGTGCCCCCTGTAGGGTGCATTGGGCGTCCGGATAACAAAATCACTCAATTTCATAAACCAAATCAAATTATCCTGAATAATAGAATTGAATCAATTTACTTTTTTTTTTTTATTTATTGTTGTGAGATGTAGGGATATAAGTTAACAAAAATCAATATAAATATAAATTTGTTTATTTCACTTACACATACCTAAAAGTAAAAAATATGAAAAATATCATGTCGTATAAAATAAAATCAAGGAACAGTACTACTAATAATAAAATAAATCCTTACTTATTAGCAGCGTTCAGAGCTGTAAAATATTCTCTCACATTCGAAAATTTATCATTTTTTGGGAGCTTGTTGTCGCAAAGATGCAAGTATTTTTGGATTTCGAGGAATCTATTTCTTCTCACACTTTGAGCTACTGTTTTGTTATAGGTATCACTTTGAGTCTCCTAAAACATTCCAATATATTTAGGTGTCATGTAACCCGTAAGTAACAAGATACAAAAATTTTCATTTCTTCTACACTAACGTTCAGAACATGATTGTGCCTCAGTGCATAAATGTTAGACATTTTGACTAGTAATTAATATATATCTTGGGAAAACATTTTCTCAAAACATTCCACCGGTGTCAAATGTGGGCCAACATTAATTCTAGTGAATTCTTTAGCACCCCCCTCCCTGATCGTAATGTGAATGAATCTTCATTTTCCTCCCACTTGGTTTGAACCTTTGCTCTTTTGGGATTTTGAGTCGTCTTTCTTGTTTGTTTTCTTTTAATTTTTGTTTGATGAAGTCGAGACTTCTTTTGTCCAATCTGAGTCATGTCTGCCTGGTTTGTGAGACAAAATTTCTTCAGCATTGTCAGATATCCGTTGATTTGTGTCAATAGGAGGAGCAGCCAGTTCCACTTCACTTCTGAGAATTCTCCCTGGTAAGTGATTTAAATTTGTTTCCAACTCGTCTCCACTTTCTTCTTCCGTCTCATCCCATCCTCTGGTGGAAAGAGAATTACATCTAGATCATCAATTTTTGCTCCTGATTCCAACAAACCAATCACTTCATGCAAGGGGTACCCTGGAAGGGAGAAATTTCTTTTTACATTCTAAGAGGTTATTCTAAATAAATAAAAACATCATTTATTATAATAGCAATTTTCATGAAATAATGGTAAGCAATTTTTAATTACAAATATACAATAAAAAAGAAGCATGAAATTATTATTCAAGGAATGCAGATTGAAATAAAATTTGATTATATACACAAAAAAATATTCTAGGCCTGCAAGTAGTCTGAGTGACCAATGCACCCTACAGGTGATGCTTACTTTTATATTGGCTCTGAAGTTTTATTTTTGGTGGCTTATATATAATATTGCTACCATTTGTTCCAGAAAATGCCCACCTAACTACAAATGCAAAAATAATTTGAGTACTTACGTTTTTCTCGTCCTGGTGAGTGAAAAGAGAAGAAAACTTGTCAACACCAACAGAAACCAGAAGACTACTGAGTTTGAAAGATTATATTGTCTAGACCACACCTGATATCAGCTCCAAATGTGTCCTACCCTTTGACCTAGTTCCAGTAGCACACAAAAACATCGGTATAACCTCAAAAAAATTTTTTTTTATATCACATAACAAAAAAAGTGACTGCACCCTAGGGGGTGCATTGGGAACTGACGGATTAAGTTATTACTGCCCACGAGGAAAAGCTGACTTAAATTTTCTCTCTTAGAAGAATTTTAAAAATCTTAGAAAAAATAGTTAAGTCTGTTCATTTGGAAATTCCAACTTCCGGGTTGCCGGGCAATATAGAGAGTAGCTCAATGTGCCGAGGGCTTACTTAGCTGTTATGCTGAAGGTATCCAGTGTCAAATCCGGGTTTGGAAGATATAAACTATATATTCTGTTACAGGCCGTATCTAATGTCCCTCTTGGTGCTCACCCAGCCTCTATAAACTGGGTACCCTTAAATCTTTCATTATTTTATAATGTTATTTACTTTATTATTTTAAAATGTTAACCTACTTATTATTATTGATACAATAGGGAGCGGAATAGTTCAATAGGAAAAGCGCTGAGCAGAAGGTCCCGGGTTCGAATCCGGCTAAGGACAGATAAATGATTTAATATGTTAACGGCCACGGACCGAGACATCATTGGATCTAAGTCCCTCATTGTGCTCGCCCAGGCTATACACAATGGGTACCTTTTAAATGAGGGAAAAACCTGCCGCTTGAGTGTCATCTCGAACAAATCATATCCCTGCCCAACCTTTGTCCGAGAAACAGTGCATTCTCTACCATATAATGAAACCAATACCCTTCATAGATTGTAGTGGTACAATTTTTTTTAATGTACGTTAGTTCATGCCATAACCTGAAAATCTGGAAAAATAAATTCCTTGCGGGAAACAAATTCTGGAATCGTATTAATAAGATAAATTTATTAAGTTATTTAACTGAGAATTATCATAGACTGCCTTTTTATTAAATTATTTTTCTTCTCAAGTACTTCTCTATTTGGATTTAAAAATTAAATTTTTATTACGTTATAATTGAAGTAATTTCGAAACATTGGATTGATCAGGATGCTCATTCCGTCTTTCAAGTCGTTTCCTTCCTAATTGAATTGGATTCCTTTTGATGCCTAATGAAAGAAAAAATTGCTTCTCAAACATCAAAGAAATCGCTATTTGAGTGTAATTAACAATTTCAATGAATAGAGTTGAGGCTCCTTTGTACTCAAAGCCTTTCAATCCTAATTGAGAGAAATATAAATTTTTGAATTTCTTTCCATGTCCTGAGGGAGAGAGAGAGAGAGAGTGAGATGGAGATGTGAGAACTGAATGTAAACCGAGTTGAATTTGTTTAAGTTAAATTCCGATAATTACAGAGTTAATTATGGCGGCCGATGCTTCTTAATTATGACAATTATCGTTTTAGAATAAAGTTCTTGTTTCACAATAATTAAACTTTGTTAATTAATTGAAATTGGCTTGAGCATTAATGAATAAAGATTACAGAGAGGCAAAAACAATTAGAAAAATCTAATTATGTCGACTAGAATGTTTTTTTTTTCTCCCCAGGGTAACTCCATATAGGGACCGTTTATTAATATTAGTACATGTTCCATGCTTAAATAAGCATATTACATGTCATTACATGTGATTTTAATAGTTACAGATCACTTTAGTATTATAATTACAGAATACATTTTAGTATATGTTAAAAATTAACAGTTTGACTAAATTGATATGAAATTAAAATGTGACATGTGAGAATAAAATTAAAATTAAATTTGTAATAATAAATTATGTGATAAAAAAAAATTAACAAATATAAAAATGATACAAAATTAGTATTTTTAGCACAGCAAGAAGGTTTTATAATATATAGGAAAGAAATTCGTTGACTGGTAGGTACTAATGTAGGATGGAAATAGTTGGGGGTGCAGTCAAAAATTACACAACAAATAAGTATAAACCTATTATATTTTATGTGTGCCGACGTTTCGACCTACTGTGTAGGTCATCTTCAGGGCTATGAGAAAAAACACACAAAAAACACGATTGACTGTAAAAATACATAACATAGAGATACAGAAAACATAACAAAATATAGAGATATAGAAAAATTGAGCGAAATAGTGAAGGATATATTATGAAAGGATATATGAATAATTATGTAATCACCTTTATTCATATATCCTTTCATAATATATCCTTCACTTTTTTCGCCAATTTTTCTATATCACTATATTTTGTTATGTTTTCTGTATCTCTATGTTATGTATTTTTACAGTCAATTCTGTTTTTTGTCTGTTTTTTCTTAAAGTCCTGAAGATGACCTACACAGTAGGTCGAAACGTCGGCACACATAAAATATAATAGGTTTCCACTTATTTGTTGTGTAATTTTGGACTGCACCCCCAACTATTTCCATCCTACGTTTTATAATATAATTTATATAACTGAAAACTTCAATAAATAAGTTATAAATATAGAACATTATGATTAGTTTATACATAAAAAGTTACAATTAAATATGAAAAACTATGTAACTAGTGAATTGCCCTTCTGTTGTCTTATAGTTGATCAAAATCAATGTATTTTATAAATGATAGTAAGTCAGTTTTAAATTTAGAGAAAATTAAATGTTCTGTCTCAGGCATAATACTCTTTTGAGTATTATGTTATTTATCAATTTAATTCTTTGTTGGTCGTATCGTGAACAGCCATGCAGTATGTGCCTGAAAGTGTGGGTCTGTCCATCTTCATCACACGCGTCTGTTCTTATAATGTGAAACCGTATCAAATACTGTATTGTGTTTCCGTGTTATGTTAAAAATTGTGTTAATTTTAAGTCTGAACTGTGTTATTGTTTGTAATTTTCGAGTGTTATGCGAGGAATTTATCTGTGTAGGCTGGGTGATTTTGTCCATGAAGACCCTGTAGTGTTCCATTTTTTAATTGTTTCTTCTGTTAGCTGTTTCTTGAGGTAAGACATTGGGAACTTACTGTATGAGGGCAAGAGCTCGCTGTTGGACGCCTCTTTGGCTAAACGGCCTGCTCTTTGGCTGCCCTCGTCCCCTGCAAGTGCTTTAATCCATCCTATCATTATCCTCTTTCCTATCGCCGTTAATTTTATCAAAGATAATTTAATGTTTTCTGTTAAAGGGTCGTGTATGTTAGCGTTTTTAATGGAATGAGTGTTGTTCTTGTTGTCAGTGTGTATGTCAATGTGCATGTAAGTCTGTGACAGATGTTCATATAGAAATTCTACAGCCTTTAAAACAGCGCATTTTTCGGCTTGGCTGTTTGAGAAGCTCAATTTATACAGTTTTTCGATAACTAAGCCGGATTTATTTTCTCCAAGCCATGCACATCCCACGTTTTCGTCATCTTTGCTTCCGTCTTTGTATATGTGAGTACAGTTAGTGATAGGAGTATATATATATTTAAGGCATGCTAAAAAATCGAAGTATACTATGATTTTTCTTAATGATATGTGCAAACTCCAATTTAGTTACTTCAAACCATTGTACAATTATTCAAAATCTTTAGCCATTTCAAAAAGTAGTTTAGTTCTTGAGAAAAAATTAGGGTTAAAGCGAATAATGTTGAAAAAAAGTGTATTTATCTCAGAGTATTCTACCGTAATAAATCCTTATACTAAAAGTAGTTGCATATATCCCTTTTATTTAAAATTAAGTGCACATTTCATGACGCAATTGTATTATTAAGTGAAGTCATTTTTTTTTATTAAGTTGTGGAAGTTGTTATTTGAGAGACTTTGCTAAGTTGATGACTTTGGTTCTACTTAATGCCCTATGTGTCGCAAAGAGGAACGCATTAAAAGTTCTGTCGCAACTTTCAAGGATAGGGGATGAAGTTTTAATGCTGTTATCTTAGCCGAAATTTTACTACTCTTCAAGGGAGGTTTCATTAGTAGCATGTATGTTTTTTGAACTTACATTAAGTGGTTTAGGGTTAAACCTTTCAGTCCTGTTAAATTATCTTTTAAAGAATTATTAGCATTTGAAAAAAATTAGAATATCGATAATTTACTGAAATATTTAAAGTATAATTTAGTGTTTAATCTTGATACATTCATGAGTAGAATGAGTACCATTCCTGCTAACAGCTAATTTAAAATTCTGAACTCATAAAAGCTTACTAAAATTATAAGTGTTAACATCAAATAACACCTTTGAATAACGAAAAAAAATATTTTTACCATCAGATGGATAGAATAGACTTATCAGTTAAATTTACCTAATCGATAAACATGGTCTGTTCCTTTAAAAAAAAAAAACACATATATTAATTTAAATGTGTCTATAGATCAAACCAATACAACCATTAAACGCTATTAATTTAATATAAATAGTGCCTCTATAAAAACTAAGAGTATTGAAACAAATAAAAATGGTACAAATTTTAAGCATATTATAGATGTTATTAAAAATAACCACCTGTATTAAAACTTTTTAAATAAAATTCCTTCTCCCAATGAAAACTTTTTCCAGTAATTTATGAAATACAACTTTATTATACGAAACGTTTCGACAACATGTCATTTTCAATCCATCTAAGAACTTATTTTTTTATAATTTCATCTTTATCATCATCTTGAAAAGAGTTACAAGTCACTTATCTTTTTATTATTTATTGTAATTTTTTTTTAATTTTTACTTGGAGGTCCATTATCCTCCATGGTCCTTTTGTTTCATATAATAAAGTTGTATTTCATAAATTACTGGAAAAAGGTTTTCATTGGGAGAAGGAATTATTAGATAAATTCAATCCAGTTTACATCCTTTTAAAACTTTTTAAATTTGTTTACTACTTTTATCTGTTTCTAAAGTGTTGACTTATGTAAGTCACTACGATAAAAAATTCGTTTTATCACGGTATTATAGATACAGATTACTTCACTGTAGGCTACTTTCGAAAAGACATGACAGAAATAATCTTATTGGATGTATGGATTCGATAGAGCAAGAACTGATTTTAAATAATTCAGTTATTCTATGTAGTAATAGTTAGATGTTTTTTATTGTCCCTGAATTTACTCTTATACTATATATACTATTACATGACAATGCCAGACCTTATGTTTCAAGACAGAAAAAAACTAAACGAGCTGGAATAAGTCCTCCAACACCCACCTTACACAACAGACTTATCTCCAACAGAATTCCATCTGTTCAGAAAATTAGGCAACTTCCTGAAGGGGAAATTTTGGAAAATGATACTCAAGTCCTTTGACGTCTTTACGCATTATCAAACTTTATTTCATCACAAAAGCTAGAATTATTCATTTCTGCGATTGAAAATTTGATAACTTAATAGGAAAAATGCTTAGGAAATGAGCGTAAATATTCTGAATAAAAATGTTTTTATTTTATAAAGTCGCATTACAAAATTTAACTTTTCTTAGAAAAGAGAAATATGAAACGACTCATAGAATTATTAGAAGAATCATTACCTATTAATAATCGTAGGGAGCGGAGTGGCTCATTGCTAGAGCGCTGGGTTGCAAGGATAAACTCTATTATAAAAGCGGCCGGAGATGGATGCTATGGGATCTAGGACCCTCCTGAGGCTCGTCCAGCCTCTATTAAGTGGGTACCCAAAATAAGGGGGAAAATCTGGCGGATGAGCGTGATCTAGGACAAATCAACTCACTGCACGACCGTTGTCCAAGAAACAGTACATTCTCTACCGTGTACTGAACCCCAGAACTTTCACGGGTTGTAGTGTTCTTTTATTTTTTATACACATGATTATTCCAAACAGCTAAGTATTTATTTACATGCATTATTAAATATAATTTTATTTATTAATAAGGCGCACCCCTGTCCGACTAGAAGCTATAAACGCCCATTAATTCCGTACTTTCTTTTTCAAAATGCATTGTTCTTGAGTCATATTCTATACTTTAAGGTACTTTTTTATATTATTCCACACTATATATTTATAAGTTATTATTACACGTTGGGCCCTATATGGGATCTAAATATCCTCCTAGGCTCATCCAGCCTCCGTAATCTTGGTACCCAAGATAGGAAGAAAAGCTAACAGTAGAGCGTGATCCAAGATAAATCACCTTCTCTGCACAACCGTTTTCCGAGAAACAGTACAGTCTCTACCATGTACTGAGCCCCAGACCCTTCAGGGGTCTTAGTGGTACAGTTTTTTATTTATATTAATGTGTAGGTACATACACATTATTTATATGAAAGTATAAATATAAATAATGTATTTATACGTCTGCTATAAGAAACGATGTAACCTATTTAATACGCGTAATATATAAATACAATATTGGTATAAAAAATGCCAGTACTTCAATGCATTAGACACAGATATTTTTAATATTTTAAGGTAGGAGATTTCATAGGAATACTTTTTTTTTTTGTATGTATACATATAAACAATTTATATGTATATTTATACAGAAATAATTGTATTTCTGTGCATTTAGAAACCTAAGGCTTGTGGTTTGGAGTTTATCCTTTTTTGTCTCGACATAGTATTTCACGTTTTTCTTTATTATTTTTTTATCCTAACTGAGATCTTTGACTTTTATTAAAGAATGCGATGAGAGCAATTTAATCCATTAGTCTATCAATATAGTATTCCTCCCATATAAGTATACGACACTAGCCGGACTGCCGATGGCTTGGTACGTGCTCCAAGAACTCAGCTAGACGAGACGGGGCCAAATGGTGCGGTTAAAGAGGCAGCTAAAAGATTGCCCCCCCCCCCCCCAATATCCCCCACGATATTCCCCCCTCAATAGGTTAGGCCCCGAGCCATTAGCTCGCCTATCCTTCGCCTCCACACTTCTTAGCCGCGGAAAATTGACAAATACCTTTTAGAAAACGAGAACGCGAGTAGTTCCGACAACGAGGCGGTTCGCCGTTAAGGTTCTTTGTGTAAACATTAATGTAAGAGGTGGAAGGCTTTTGTAATATATGACTATTTACATAAGCATCCCGTAATAATTCAAATATTAAAAATGTTACCGTGCCAAAACCACTGTTTTATCCTTCCAACAGGGCCATATATACTTTTGAATGAATCAGTATTTTATACTTTCTGCATGTCATACAGTTCATGGTCTTATTTGAATTTATTTATTTTTTTATAGTTATTTTATTTATTTTTAAGGGCAGATATTTTTTTTAACGTCTTCGCCTATATATTTGTACTATATTGCTTTCGAATAGAATACAAAAAACTATTTTACTCTGCGACAGTATCCCTTATGAATAACAAAGTTGTATTAGGGATATATATTTATTAAAATCGCAAATAATATAAGACCAATAAAAAAATAAAATATTTCTAGTGAAATATTATTATGAAAACTTAAAAAAAAAGTCATTAAAGTAACGTATTTAAAAAAAACTAGGTCTTGTACCTCTTATTGGGGTTTTTCCGTATTTACCCTTAAAATAGGCGTTGGGGATAAACAAAAAATGCATTAACTACATGCTACAAATGTGTGCTTCCACTTCTGCAGTTAAATAAACTGTAGAGTATGTATAAGAAGTGAATTCAGAACAAGCACAGAAAATATGACTGTTTCAATGCAATATATATAGATTTTTTAAGTAGGGGCATTTATGGAAATAAATTTTATAAGACATATTGATTAATAAGTATATATATGCAATATTTGTTTGATAAAATTAATGCTCATCCCTTCTAAGATTAGAAAAAATATATATGTTTTTCTTTACATACATACGAATTTGTTTATATATAAATTCGGAAAAAAGAGATATAAAATAATTATACATATGAATCCAATTGGAAAAATACGAAAAAACAAAACCAAAGTCTTAAGTCTATAATATTGGGGGGTAAATAATTAAAATAGCATGTTTATTATAGTTAAAGTATGTTTGCTACGTCTTGGGGTCTTGGACTGTTGATGTGATATAAGTTACTTATCGTCATTGATATTAGTTTTTTTATAGGTGTACAACTAATAATATAAATTGCCTGAATTTGCTAAACTTTATCTTGTAAATTATTTCGCAGTTAAAAGACTATATACAGCGGGCTAGTGCAGTTTATAGAGTGATGTGTAGCTATAGTGATGGCCCCATGTTCAAATACCGCTACATTATTAAATCAATTAAATAAATAAAAAAACCTGTATAGAGAGCTCTTAAAGCAGAGTAACCTCTCTGCACAACCGTTGTCTTGGAAACAGGAAAGTCTCTACGATGTACAGAACTCAGCTCAGGCACTCCATAGGTTGTATTGGTACAAGTTTTAAGAGAATCGAGGCATTGGTTTTTGGAGTTTTATAGTTCCACCCGTGTGTACCTATAAAAAAAAACCCTGTACCAATACAACTCGTGAAGGGTCTGGGGTTCAGTACATGGTAGAGACAGTACTGTTTCATGGACAACGTTTGTGCAGGTAGTTGATTTGTCTTAGATCACGTTCATCCACCAGATTTTCCCCCCTTTTTTGGGAACCCATTTAAGAGGCTGGATGAGCACCAGGAAAGACCTAGATCCTAAATGATCCATCTCCTGCTGCTAGCAGACTAAATAAAAGTCTTGCCTGCAGCAGGATGTGAACCAGGATTTTCGAGATCGCAACTCTGTGCTCTACTACTGAGCCACTTCGCTCTCTCTCTCTCTCTCTCTCTCTCTCTCTCTCTCTCTCTCTCTCTCTCTCTCTCTCTCTCTCTATCTATCTATCTATCTATCTATCTATCTATCTCTCTTATGTACCTAAACAATTAAAATCTTTATTAAAAACGTTCCATATGAAACAGCAAGAAAAACTCAGATATTAACAATGGGAGAAAGGACACATTTATTACTTTAACTTGCTTATATCCGATGAAACTGAACTTTGCATGAATAAAATATTTGAGAGACAGAGAGAGTGATAGAGAGAGAGAGAGAGAGAGAGAGAGAGAGAGAGAGAGAGAGAGAGAGAGAGAGAGAGAGAGAGAGAGAGAGAGAGAGAGAGAGAGAGAGTGAGAGGGATTTTAAAAGTTTTAGAGGACACCAATAAAAGAATAAAAGGTCATTGGAGAGGCGGAGGGGTCGAGGAGGCCCAGGTTCGATGAATCGCTTCGTTAATTGTGCCTGCTTCCTCAGCAATAGTCCACTCCAGTCTTTTCTGTTTGGACAAGTATCCAAAGCCACCAGCTAACTTTATTTAACATCTCATTCCCTTCGTAATTAAAGTTCAATATTAACTCAGAGCCCTGTATAGGGCTACTCTTAATTACTTTCTCAGGAAATTGTGGTAGTTTTTTTTCTCTCTCTGTTTTAGTCCCATCAATTATTTATTTCCAGAAAAAAAGGGTTGATTGTCTTTTTTGTGTTCTCTATTGCTCGTACATTGTCTAGGCGAGAAATAATTGATAACATTACCCTACAACTTAATGTTTTTTAAAATCAGTGATCTCAGGAGTTGCTCCAGACCAGTTTGAATGATTCAAGGCAGAGTTAACAAGGTTGGATGAATTAGGCCCATCCACCAGATTTCAACCGTGCTGGTTTTAGATCGTCCACCCTATATTTATTCGACACTACTCTCCTTACTATACGGAGGATAAATAGAACCCTTAAGAAAGTTGTTAGAAGTAAGATCAGATCGCAATACTTTTTCTTTTCTTTTTTTTTGTATGTTTACCTTGGAATCGACATAATACGCAAATGGAAGGTAGTAATCTGTGAAATAGTGCCAGTGGTGGTGTCATAGGTTTGAAAATGATTCTCATTACATTTTCTGTCAGGACATCCAGACGGAATGTCCAGAACGGCTCAACGAATCATAGTATCGTTCACAGAGCACTTAATTCTAGCTTTAAGAATTAACTATTAACTATCCACTCTGTTAGAGCCTCTGGTGTTCTGCCGCGGGTAGTTGTATCCCCTTGCTAGTGTCGATCTTTACTGCTCAACTGCATTCATTACCTTTTGAAAATATTGTTCGGTTTATACAAAATTAAGATATTACCCTTTACATTTGCTTATCCAACAAATTAATCCAATAAAATGTCCTGTAGGTACAACTAACATTAATATTTATACTTTCTAATAAGATTTTTTTGTTTACAGGTGAGTGTGCATGTTTTTTTACATCTTAAGGTAAGCAAATTGCCTAAATATTATTATTTAAATGGTAATATTTACTATTTGATTATTACAGTACGAGTTTATGTTCATGCATGTAGCTTATGTTTTCAAAAATATATCCAAACTAATTTTCAATTAGCAATTACTAAAATAATTAAAATTTTCAATTAAAACAGGTTTATAACTGACCAAAAAAGCTTAATTGTCACTAATGGTATTTATTGGATTTTTTAATTTATATTTTATTTATATTTAGTAATATTTTGAGTCTTTGTCACAGTTGTAAAACCAATTTCCTTTCAAGAAAGAAAATATTATTCTGAGGTCGCTGGTTTTGTGTCTTACCTTTTATATTGATGCGTGAACCCTCTGCATCTTTCAATCAAACGTCATCTCAAAGTAATATGACCTGTCACATCTGGAAATTGGTACATCTGAGACAAATACATGTCGAGTCGAAGTGTAAACGTGGTTGGTCGGATTTGAGATGGTTCGGACATTTTTGTTAATCGAATCTTTCCTTTAGCATTCTGAATATAACTTTTTTAATAATTAATAAAAATGTACTAAAATTCTAGACTACCGAAAAAAATTACTAACTAGAAATAAAACTATACATAGCTTACAAAACTATACATACTAATAAGTTTATATATACCAATTACTAACGTTTTTCCATTATTTTTGTGATAGTTTTTCTTTTTTGAATTTTTTAATTGTATTATAATAATTATTGTTTAATGATATTAGTCATATAAACGTGATTGTTTCACTTCATGGGATAAATTGATTTACTTCCTCCACACTTTCGGAATAACGAGTGGAGAGATTCTTATACTGCAATAAGCTAGTCTAGATTATTTAATTAGATGTTAGTTAATAAATAATTAACACTTTACGAGTGGCTAAGCTTTGGAGGAGCATAACCAAACGTAGGTGGGTTGATCAATGGTTACTTATTTAACTTTATTTCTATCGATATTTAAATGCTCTCTTCAAAGCAAATAGGAGTACCTTATTTGATATAATTACTAAATACATTTTTTAATTTATTTTACCATGTTTATTTAATTTATCGTCAATTTGTACTATTGTGGCTAATCGGACGATGCGACAGTGGTGAATTTCGCCTTTTCATGTAGGATAGGGATCTTTAACGTGTAAAAGACATCACACTTAAGCCCGGGAACCCCATTTTACGTCCATTCCGAAAGACGGAATGCCATGATTTTTTTACCAAGCTTTTGTCCACTTGCTGTGAACGGTTGATTTTAGGGATAGAAGGATGTTATCTCAATTACTCTACAGAAGGCTCTGTTCTCATTGGGCAGATTATTTTAGTTCTGTCCATGCAAATTGTGCTTTTAAAGGATTAGGATATAGGCTTTAATTTGTTTTTTTATATGGATAAATCATTTTTTGGGTAAAATTATTAAAATAAACCGTTTATTTAAAAAAATTGTTATTGTTGGTTAATATTTTAGAGATTAAAACAACTGCTGTTAGACCTTAAAAGAATTTTTACTTTGCGAAATTAATCAGTAAGTCTAAGGATCTTCCTGAGAAACTAATAGCGTTAGTAATTTGAACTAACTTTTATTTTTTTTTCTGAGGGGGGTTTTCTAGGGCGTACTTGTTGCTGGCCCTAAGCGCCCCCGCCTCCCTAAGCCGCTTCTACTATCAAACATGGACCTTTTTTACTTATTCTTAAGGAAAAAACTAAATTTACGTTTAATTAAACAAAGATAATTAAGTTTGTGTGTATTAGCACATAGTTAACTAATTTAATTATTTTAAATATTTTACCTATAAGACTTCGTAGGTCTAACTTATTTTCATTTTTTCTTAATTAATTTGTTTCCAGTAAATATATTTGTGCATGTAAAATGTAAATATTTTAATTATTTAAAAATAAAATTCAGGATTTGTTTGTATTTTTTTTTTGAGATAGGTAAATCTGTTATAATTTTTCACGTCGACGTAATCGATAATCTTGAAAAATAGCTTGACATTATTAATTGTTTATTTTTACCCAATTATTCATTTTTCGTACTATATTTTAAGCTTATATCTAGATGTATTTGATATTATCGATTGATCTTGATCCTCGGTCAGATTACCTCTCTGTATAACCGTTGCCTTAGGAGCAGTACAGTCTCTATCATGTATTGAACCGAAGACTTTTCGGGTTGTAGTGGTTCTCATACTACATCGCTGGAAATACTGTTTATAATAACTTCAAAAATATAGTTCGGTGTTACAACTTTTTTCGCTTGCTTATCTTATAATAATAACATCGTTTTATTTTCTTTCGTAGCAAATATTAATACCAACTTTGTAACCGACGTATTTGTTGTTGAAATTGGTTTTAATTAATGTGTCTTATTATTATAATACCTGGGATAATAACTAACTGTAGCTGCTGACAAAATGACTCACGCATGGCTGACTCGTCAGTTACTCGCTGTCCAAGCAGCCACTCCTATCGGCCCTGAAGATGACCTACATAGTAGGTCGAAACGTCGGCACTTAAAATAAAATAGTTTCACCTATTTTTGCGTGTTTTCTTGACTGCACCCCCAACTATCAACATCCTATTATATATATATTAGATACTAATAGTTTTTATAGATATATTAGAGCGTCGATAATGTGAACGTCAATTATCCCAACTGGGTTCGCAGATAAAATGCATGGGCGGATCGACATTATCATTCATATAAAATAATAAAAACAGTATCATTCAAATAACATAGAGTATTTACTTTAAAATTATATTCTCTCGAAGAATTATAATGACACTCCATTACTCATAATTTCTAAATTTACGCTTTTAACACTATGAGGAATGTTAGTTTTTCCATAGAAACAGTTTTATGAGACAGACATTCGAAATTCTGTTACTAGACACTATTACGTTGCTGATTAGGTAACATAGGTTCTACAAAATAATGTTTTTTTTATACAAAAATGGTTATTAAATTATTTTTATTAATTGTTATTTTGATGGCTATTATTTTTAATATTTTTTGTTTTGAAGAGGAAATATTTGTCCTGGCCGGGATTCGAACCAGGGTCAATGCATTTCCGATGCAGTGCTCTAAATCACTAAGCTATCAGGGGTCTTATCCAAGTCAGACAAATCCGATCTCTTCACCGATCCTATATCCCCGTGTTCTCGCAATTTTTGCGATGCATACACGGGGAAGAATGTTCATTTAACTAATCAACTAATCATCAATTAAAGTAATATTCAATGAAGATTCTTCCCCGTGTATGCATCGCAAAAATTGCGAGAACACGGGGATATAGGATCGGTAAAGAGAACGATTTGTCTGACTTGGATACGACCCCTGGTAGCTCAGTGGCTTAGAGCACTCCAACTGAAATGCAGACGACCCGGGTTCTTTCAACGGAAATCCCGGCCAGAGCAAATCTTTTCTCTTCAAAATAAAATATTTAAAAATAATTATTGTTTGTCACTTTTTTTTTCCTAAGTTAATATCTAATATCTGGACTTTATATTAACGATATTAGTTCAGATAATCAAAGCTGTGCTGTATAAGCTTTCAAGGACTTCTTAACTTGTAGTTCCCGCGTGTTAATTGTCCCCTCGAATATCCTCATACAATTAATATTTAAAAGACATTCATAAGAAATAGCGTCATTATTTAGAACTATTAAGACTAGCCGAAACTAGTGGTGATTTACATAAAACTGTCACAAAATTTCTCTTCGGGATGTGTTAAATCCTTGGAGCTTATGGTATAAGAAGATTTTCATATAACTTATTTAGGTAAATATAAAAAAAAAAAAATTAAAACATGTAGCCCCAGTGGAAGGTAAAATGGAAATAGCTTTGCAGGAAATAAAGTTGCGTATAGCTTCCCCTCTAATCCCGCCCAAACCCATTTCCCCTTATAGGCTCCCACCGAATTTTTTTTTTATTTCGCCAGTTTTTAAACCAATTACGCAGACGCGATTTAGATTATTGTTGAAATTCTGCTTTAGATTAAAAATAATCGTTATAAAATATTTTGTACGATAACACTATTCGGTTTCTTATTAATAATCAATTTTACCACTTAAAAGAATATGAAATTAATTATTAAACAAAAAACCTTGTACCACTAAAACCCGTGAAGGGTCTGGGATTCAGTAAATGGTGGAGACTGTACTGTTTCTTATACAACGGTTGTCCAGGGAGGTGATTTGTCCTTCATCAAGCTCAACCTCCAAATTTTCCCTGCTTATTTTGGCTACCCCACCATGTAATCCTGGATTCCATATAATCCATCTCCGGCCGCTAACAGATTAAACAGTAGTCCACCAGCCTGGATTTGAACCCGATACCTTCAACATGGCAACTCAAACGCTCTACTATTCAGCAATTCTGCTCCCTACAATCAGTTATTAATAGGTATTTATGAAGATTAATTTATATTATTTGAAAGGTTGAAGAATTTGACAAACCACATCTAAAATGATAATCAGTGTTTTGTTCAAACGACTAATTTCATTGTCTTTATAATAATGGTATACATAATCTGGGTGTAGTGAATGCAATATATTTTATTATTAAAAATTAACTCTACAGTTCTAATTTTATTAACACATTGATGGTTTTATTAAGATCATACTTCTGATATACTGTTCAGCCGAATAATCTTTTTATACAGATCATATGTTTTACTGTTTTAAGTAATGGACCATAAAGAGAAAGACATTTTTCAGGCTTTCGTCAAATTTTAAATGATATTTTTAAGTATCTAATTATCAACAATAATATAATTATAGTTATATACTTTACATATAGTTCGAATTCCTGTAACAGATAAACAGCTCACAAAACACCAAATTATATTATTTGGCATATGTAGCATTTCCAAGTCTATTTGAACCTTTTCCAAGTCAACTGAAACCTTTTACAAATCAAATGCTACCCTTTCCAAGTTACAAGTAACCCCTTCCAATCCAAATGGAACCCTTTCCAAATGAGCTGACCCTTTCCAAAGCAAATGTAACGCTTTACAATTCAATTGGCACCCTTTTTATTTCTATTGTAACCGTTTCCGTATTGTCACCCTTGAAAATTTACCGTACTGGGGAATGGGCGAATTTAGGGCCTCAGAACTCGACAGGATAAAAACATCACAACCTTTTTCTTCATAACTCTTGTTAGGACAAAAATGACGGAAATTATTCAAAAAAACAAATAGTTGATTTTTTGTTTCTGAGAAAGTTTATTTAAAAAAAGTAAAAACATGTAATCTGAACTTAACAAAAGTATGTTCATAGTTTTGGTAAGAAAATAATAAACTTAATAATATTCTTTAGGAAAAAATTTAAAATAAAAAGTTGATTTTTTTTTCTCAAGAAGTAAATAATTAAAAAAAAAATGAAAAAATATAAACTGAACTGAACATTATCACATTTAAAAAAAAGCGGTTATTCCCAACGAGAAAGTAAAATAACTGTTCGTTTAAAATTACGTCAAATTTTCAAAACATTTTCAAGAGTGACAATTGAGTCGTAAAGCGTTACATTTGCTTTTGAAAGGGTTTCATTTGAATTGGAAAGGGTTGCTTGTGGCTTGGAAAGGGTAGCATTTTATTTGTAAAAGTTACAGCTAGTTGACTTGGAAAAGGTTCAAATAGATTTGGAAATGCTATAGTATTGTGTATTTTATCATAATCATCTAGTCATAACAAAAACAAACTGCGAACACTAAATTTAATACATCTTAATTTCAGTTATACAATAATGTGACTGAAAGAAGACATACTAATGCATATAATCTCATAAAATTTCAAAATAATTTATTTGAGTGAAAATTTAAAAGGCAAGAAATGAGCCGTTATATTTGAAAGTAGAACAAGCCCATTTGTTTATATTCGTGGTATCTTAAGGTTTCCATTTGAATCATTTTTAAAATATTGGGAAATGTTTTTATCACTTAACAGTTAAATAATTTAAATAATATACACCTTTTAAATTTTATAAATGGGGCTCCACCAAACCATCGAATTCCTCTCGTATTCAATCCTTGGAATCCAAAATCCTTCGCAAAATCCAAAACGCTCCTTATTTTGTCACAAATAAAACCATCCAAAATGACCTTAACGCATTACTGCATCCAATTCCATCCCGGACAATCCTCCTAGGCGTCTGAAGAGAAGATGGCCTCGGATAAATCGGTAACATATGGAACGTTCAGGTCATTATGGATGGTTTTATTCTGTGACAAAAAAAGGAGCGTTTAGGATTTTGGATTACAAGGATTGAATACGAGAGGAATTTGATGGTTTGGTGGAGCCCCATAGTTCAATTCCGTAAGTCCATAGGTCTTATAACAGTCAGAAAAATAAGCCTTTTGTAATTGATCTGAAGCTTTGAGCGTTTGTCTAGTATGTGTTGAAGTAGTCGGAAGCGTCTAGCTGTTTCTTGTTTTTTCAGTCTTGTGTGAGGGTTCCAAGTATAGACGATGGCCTAGGGACCTTCTTTTATAGAAATGTTATAAGATTGCTGCCAGTGGGTAGTGGCTCTACTTGTCCTGTCATGTATTTATTTATTCATGTAGCCCTAGCACTAGATGTATATATTACAGTTGTACAATTCAATAAAATAATTTTAAAAAAAATTATTATCCCATTGAATTTTTAATATCTTTCAAGAGTCTCGGTTTTAGTCTGAAATATATATTTTGTATAATATATTTTGAATGCTACAGCACATTTTACTGCTGGTAATCCGCTCTTAAATCCGGTGTAATAAATTCTTCTATCGTCTCTAGTTTCAGCTCTCGGTTTATTTGACTGTTTCATACAAAACAAGGCGCGTTTACTGAGATCCGTAGGATTTTATTTTGGAAGGTTTGCAATGCTTTGTTGTTGACACTGCACCCCACACTTCACAACCGTAGAGGTTTAAGTATGGTTTTATAAAATAATAGGCTCGTTTCTTGTTTTAAGCTACATTTAGTAATAATTTGAATTGCTTAAAGGTTAAATTATCTTTAATAAAAAAAAATCATTTTTATCGTTGTGTTACGAAATAAAAATGCTATGAATAAACATTTAAATTTATTATGGATGAAGAGGTGTCCTGAATATTCCATTTGAATATAGATATACGTCAGAAAGAATAATAGAAGTCCGAATAGCAAGTGTGGCAGGATCCGTCAGAGGTTAAGCCAGCCTTCCCAGTATATATAATATATAATATATAATACTCTCCCATATATTCATCTTTTACATTTATGTTGTCTTACAAGTGATTTATATATGTATTTTTTGTTATATATTTTTTTAAATTGTTAATGAATTTAACAATTCATTGTTAAATCCATATCTTTGTGGATCATAAATTCATCATATATCTTTGTGGTTCTCGAGATTCTTGTTATACTTGTTAACTATGTTTTGGCGATGTTTCGAGACGTTATTGTTCCCTTAATCACCGCCTAACCGTGAAAAAAAGGGTTATAGAAAATTGTATTATACCACACGCTAGTTTAAATATAAAATTGACTCTTGTACGACTAGAATACCATGTTGAAACTTAAATTGTAATTACTTATTGAGCAGTTGATTTTGAAAACCACCACGTATGGGGATGACACAAGTCTATTATCTGTCAACACTGATCCAATTATAGCATCCCTTACTCTTCAATCCCATATCACTGGCCTTGCAAATTGGCGTCAAAACTGGAGGATTAAAATAAACTACCACAAATCTCATCAAATAACTATAATTAATTTTATTTTAGTTGTTACTAATTTTTAAATATATTCATTTGAAAAGAAAAGATATGTCCAGGACCGGGAAAAGATATGTCCAACCCGGGTTCGAGTCCCGGTCCTGGACATATCTTTTCTTTTCAAATGAACTCATCAAATAACGTTTAACATCCGTCGTAAACCTTTACCGAGGACTTCCTGTCCTGTATCGGCTTATTCCTGTTGATCAGGTCCGGTACTTAGGACTACACCTTGACAAACGCTTAACTTGGAATCCTCATACTAGACTGAAACGACAAGAAATAGTTCGCCGTTTCAGGCTACTTCAACAATTACTAGACAAACGCTCTAAGCTCCCAATTAATTACAAAAGACTCATATACATGACAATCATTAGACCCATCTAGACTTACGGAATAGAGCTTTGGGGCTCCACTAAGCCATCCAATCCTTACAATCCAAAATCCTTCGTAAAATTATGCTCCTTTCTTTGTTACGAACAAAGTAATCCATAATGACCTTAATGTTCCGTTTGTTGCTGATTTGGCACTAATCCGATATCAATCTTTTCATGACAAACTTCATTTCCACTCAAACCCACTAGTGTCCCCTAAAAGCCACCTCGCAACCTCTTCAATTCCTGATAATCCTCCGAGGCGTCTGAAAAGAAGATGGCCAAGTGACCTTCTAAATTGAACTTTTTATTTGAATTCTACCACTGGGTAGTTTCTCTACTTGCCTTTTCTCTCGACATGATTTATATTTCATTATATTTACTTGATGTATTCTGTATACAGTTGTAAATTTCAATAAATACATTTAATAAAATAAAAGTTTTGAAAAAAAAATAATCAAAGCTGGATTTTATTATAAAGTAACCTAATTTTATATTTTATTCAATCGACAATGAATATTATGTCAATATCAGTATAAATTTGTTATCAGGAATTTATAACATAAAATGGAGTTGTCTCACTTTCAAAAATCAATTGATAAAAAAGCAATGATCGATGCTAGTTTTGATTAGTACATATACAATATTAATAAAAAAATATATATTTTTTTTCTGAAAACACTGTTCAAGACTTGAAGAGTGTTGAAATCTGTAAAGTTAAATTTGTGTATGTCTTGAAGACGGTTTGAATTAGGATCTGCAGGTATTATTTTATTGTTTGATCATTATTATCTATTAATTATTATTTTTAATAAAAGTTTATTAAATTTGAATAAAACGAATTTAGACCTTGCACGTCCGATTTTTTTTTACCGAGATATTTTTCTATAATAATCGTTTCAGACAATATAAGCGGTTTATTTTTCTTCAGTATTTCTTTGGTTGTGTAATTATGCATCTGAAATACATGGGTACATTAAATAACCCTTAACAAGTGTATTTTTTTTCCATAAAAAAAATCAATATGATTAATTATCAAGTAAGTAATGCTCTATATTAATAATGGTCGGTCGCATTAATAATTTATTCATGTACGGCAGACGACGTAATATCTATTGATATTTCTAAAAGATTTAGTCGTTAAACAAATACTATTATAAAAGTCCTATATTGTAATATTTATGAAAATTGTTTGTAATGTAAGCTGATGAATTATGCCGATTTTTTCTAATAACAATTCTAATTATAAATAATAATGTTATTTATAAAAAATAATCAAACGTAAAAATACATCCTGAATTTTATATTTTGACTTTTAAAACGTCGGATATTCTATAGCTAGAAAGTTTAATACTATCAATACTCTATGAACTCTAATATATTAGATGAAAAAGAATTATAGGATAAAATATAAATCACCATTGCGACACGTATCATCGAAGAACGTTTGTTACAATAACAAACTAAACATTTTAGAAAATGAGCAGAATTCAATTTTCCCGCTTTTTTCTCCACCACGTGTTTGGAACCGGTGTTTCGCGGACACCTCCTGACACCTAGCGGTAGTATACAGTACTACAGCGCTGAGCTCTCTGCTGGAACCATTGGCAAACACTTAGTTCACTGTTTAGCCGCTAGGTAGCTCTTAATGTACAATCTTGTAGGAAATATTTTAATGAGGTCTTACTTAGTTATCTGCCGTTTAGTTATATGAGAGCTGTCTAGTTTAAAATATCTATAAATGCCAAATAATTTTTATAAAAACAGGACGTATTTTAAAATAAATTAACGATTACTTTAGAGACAATAACAAGAATTAGCAGATTTTCTTAATTGATATTACAGTATATAAAGTATACATTGATATTTAGTTATTTTCGTAAATGAGTTTAGAATCTCAAGTAATACATATATTAAGATAACATCTTTGCTAGTTCACGGTTTTGCCAACAGATCGCAGCACTGTTCGTGTTCTGCACAAATTGCGTTAATTATTACTTTGCACTTAAATTATTCTATATTAATAAAAAAGACGGATCATACTACATTATAATGTTAACAATTATATATTTCATCGTTATAGTTAGTGAAATAGAAAATTTAATACATTTCTTTTAGGGGAAAAGATAATCCCACAATGATGTTTTTCATAAGCTAATTAAAGAAAGAAACCTCGTAGTTGGTGTACCGGAAACTATACAGCCTAAAAGAGTTGAGAGATTGTACGTATTTATATTTTGGGCGAAACATTGACTGAACTGAGAGAAAATGTATTATTAAATGAATAATGAATAATAATTGTGAAAAAAGTTCAGATAATTTCAAATTACTTTACAAACAGTGTAAACTCTTCAATATTTAAGATATATAAATCTTTTATGATAATAAATGAGGGAATTAAAAAGTCGGTGTTGATTTTACTTGAGTAACCAAGTTAAAATAGCAGTTACTTAGGTCTTATTTTAACTAAATTACAAATTTGAAAATACCAAATGGTAGTTTTTGGAGATATTTAAGATCTAAACGTATTTCTCCAATTTCAAATTCAATTCACAACACTGTTGGAAAAATATTCATAAATCCTTAAAAAACTGTAAAATAACTAGTGAATATTCGAACGAAATACACCTTCACTGCATTGCATTGTCTTGAAACAACTAAGGGAAATATATACTATTTATTAGAAATATTTATCTTCTGCGTGAATATACAACTAAAAAGTTGATGACAAAACTGTAGTAATAGCCCAACTAATTTAACAGTTGGTATTTTTTTAATTCAATTGTCAGTCTGGTTTGGTCGTGAAAAACGTTTGGAACAATTTATATTGGATATCCAATATTATTCAATGTTTTTTAATTTATTGTTTTGTACAGTTTGTTCTTTACTACCTTAAACTCCTACTTTTAAAGTTTCTGTCACGGAGGAGTAATTTTAGACACGTATTTTAGTGACGTCATTTAATAGCTCTTTCACATTAGGTAATATGTAATATAAAATATTAATAAAGTTTCTTCATTGCATTAATAAATCTTTATTTAGTTGTGATAAACAAATTTTTCCTCTAATCACATCACTTTGTTATTTAATTTTATATTTTATTGTAAATAATTTCAAAGGATTTTACAATTCGTAAACCTATTTTTTTAATGAATTTTTCCAACTCAAAAACCTCTCCATAAAGTTCTCGGTCGAGTCACTCTCCCCTCGAGAGATCCTCGAGAGAGCCACGAAGTCCCCTCGTTGTCAAAGATAATTTTAGGGCATCGTTCAACGAAAAATCTATTTAAATGTCACACTATTTTAGTCTGATCGTATAGTTTAATAACCGTAGATTTTACTGATAAGAAGGAATTATATTTATTGTTCAATGTAACGATAAAACATATATATACAAAGAGTGGTAGAGTACTGAGTTGCCATGCCGGAAATCCTGGTTCAATTCCCGTTGTAGACCATGATTTTTATTTAGTCTGTTTGCAGCGGGAGATAGATCATATAGGATCTAGGACCCTCCTAGGGCCCACCCAGCCTCTATAAAATATTATAAAAATAGGGTACCCAAAATAAGGGGGAAAAATCTGGCGGTTGAGCGTGACCTAGGACAAGTCACCTCCTTGCACAGCCATTGTCCATGAAAAAGTTCAGTATCTACCATGTACTGAACCCCAGACCCTTCATGGGTTGTAGTGGTACAGGTTTTTATTTTTTTTATTTAAAGAGTATTTCTTTTACGAACTAACTACATTGACTATTAACAATGGACCAATATTGTAACTTATCAACTAACATAGTGAATACTCTCTTATCTATACTCTAGATAAACCATCACCTCACTTCCATCTCTATCTGTATCCATATTTTAGAGCAGGTATGTATACGAATATAAAAGAAGAGGAGAGGTCAAGAATGGTTATATTGATGACCATAAGGAAGCAACGGTGGTACCTTCCTGTGTTAAATATCCTTATTATATACAAATTAATTTAGGACATCAAACCACTTGATAACTTTATTGTTAGGAACTTGTTGGATTCTGGAAATGTTACAGTCTCCAGAAGTTAATGTCCATGGCCAACAACTTTCTCTCCTCCTTTTTCGTTAATGTTTCGTCAATTTTAAACAGTAGAGGGTAATTGTTTCTATAAAGGAGTATAACACCATTTTTATTTATTTATTTTTTTGAATTTTTATTGAGGTCATCTTTTCTACTCAAAAGATCAGAATTTAGACACCTCGTCGTTGTTCTCCCGTTTACATTTTTTCTACGATCTTGCAGTGGGACCTTCCACCAACACTGCGCCCTATGCCAAGAATTTTATGAATGGATGAGATTTTAATCCTCCCCAATCTTATTCATCATTCCCTGCTAACATAAATATTTTTGACGTGTATTTTTCCTATTGTTATATTACACAAATTGTTGTTTATTAGAGAAGTAATTTTATCTCTTAATGCAATGCATTCGGAAGCTAATTCCTATATTAACAGTAGGATATGTTTAAATTTAATAATGATAATACTAGGGTATTTTCTGGGTATTAACAATGCTGAAGCGATGCCTAATCCACTCAGAGGTCGTAGGATTATATTAGTGGCCGGCCCTTTCTGGGAATATGTTTGTTGTGATAATAATTAGCCCTGAATCAGGATTAATGAAAATCACCTTATGCTAATGATGTCAGTAAATGAGAAAATCGCTACATGATGTCAATGGCGGAAAACAGGCATATACGGTTGTGGTTCGTTCCCATTATCACGACTGCGTAATAAAACAACGCTATTTGCATTGTTTGTGTAATTATTAATTATTATTGTATAAGTGTGGTAACATATAATATTTTCATTAAGTATAAGGGTAAGTTGATAAAACTAAAACTTAACTTTTTAGGTTTTATAAAACTAAACCAATATAAACAAATGATACATATAAAGCAAATAATCGTAAATCATACCCAAAAACCAATACAATTGATTAACTGTCCTTTTGTACTCTCATGTATATTATAGTGACTTAAATTAATGACAAAAACATAAGACACTTAATTACACAGATAATAAGAATTACCGGGCCCGATCGACGTCGGAGACCCTAACCATTAACAAGTAACATACGCCCCCGAGAAGCCGCTTTTCTGGCTAATCTATATACATACCTATTTGGAAATGGCTATTACAATCCGGGAATATTCTTCAGCCACACCTGCGGCCCTCTATTTTGCCTTTCATTATAAGTCGAAGGAACTAACCATGGTAGATATCTTCTTTGTCTTAATAGTTTCAAATTATTCATGAGCGGTTTTTCTTCTGCTTAACACTGATTCGCGGTTCAGCATCACTTTAAGCATTCGGAACATTCTACGCCATTGATTCCCAAACCGTTCCAGTTGATTGGCCGCAGTAGTCTTTAGAGTCCAGATCTCAGTTCCTTGTAGGAAACACAGCAAATATAAGAGTTGATCATTCTTTGTTTCAATTTTAGGTTTGATGTGTCGTTCTAGAAGAATGATTCTTAGAAATAGAAGCTGTTTTATTTCTGCAATCAATCACCAGTTTTTCTACGAGCATCCAAGACACACGTATTGGAAAACTCTCTCAATGTTACGTTGATCGGTCTGTTGGTGACTGAATATCATAAATTTTGTCGAAAAGAAGTATATTTAATTGTATCTATCTAGTTGGCGCTACGACCCGAGGGAGGTCGTAGAGAGAGGGTCTTGACCTCCTCTTGGAGCTTCCACCATCAAGTTCGATCCATTGCCATAGCCTTCCAGTTATGTGTTACTAGTTGTATACTGGATAGCCGCCACACTATCTACCAAAGTCTGGGTATGCTTCTCTTCCTGTTGTGGTCAATCTTATACTCAAGGACTGTTTTGGGAACATCCCCGATCCGATTCACATGGACGGCCCGACGTCACCTTCCAAGTTTTTTAATGTTGATGATATTCAATTCATTATATAGAGTTCATACCTCCTAGTATTTTTTATAATATTCATATATTACCGGCCTTTGTCATCGTCCATGTTTGTAAGGCATAGGCCAACACCGGCTTATTAAGTTGTATATACTCAACCTTGCATTACTCTGCTTGGTGAGTAGTTGGATGGCACCAACCTCTTCCATATTTCCATCGATACGTCATTGATGGATGTCATGAGGGATTCGAGCTTTGCATACTCCTGTACTCTTTGACATTTGTATGTGCCTGTTTCTATAGAGGTTTCACCTTGCAGAACTCGTCAGCCTTTTCCACCATTAAATAATCTGGCGATTGCTAGCTAGTAATTCATTAGCTTAGTCAAGTAGGTGTTACTCATTTTTTTTTTAAATAGCTCTGTTTTGCCTTTGGACTGGACGGAAATATCAATATTAGCAGTGGCGTAGCGAACGCAGGGTGGAGGGGGGTAGTTAAGGGGTGGGGGTGATGAGCTGTTTGAGCACTGATTAAGTGCCTCACCCCGGAACATTATCGGCTGTCAATAAAATTTGCCGAGAACAAGTTTGGACAGGCGGGCCTCTGTTGTCTGTGTTAGGCAGGGTTAACATTCGCCACCTCCCTCTGGGCTTCCTCGTCGGATCCTCTCGGCGGGACAGCCAGCTCTAAAATTCGGTAGCGACTGCAACCCTGGGCGAATAATAATGAACCTATCCCATCTGATCAGAAAGTATGGTAAACGAAGGCATACCATTCGCAGTATTGCTAACCATACAACATTATATATGACGATTTGCAATGAATGCCGAATTGGAATCGTTGTCAGTTTTAAAGATCATAAGCAAGGTGATGAATAATCTGGCAGTTTTCTGTTAATTATATTTAGTATCTATTCCGCAGGATGTCGCTTCGAGTTAAGTTACAAGTTTTAACAGTTCATTCGTTTTCCTTTTAATATTTTCCAAAAATAAAAGTTATCCCGAGCTTTAATAAGGAAATGAGCGTGTAATTATGTGTAATGAGTAGATATCGGTAACGTTTCATCAAGAAATAAATGTTTCAACCATCATTTCGAAGTACAGATGATATATGTTTGTTGAAACGTTTATTTATAGATGAAATGATGGCTTAAGTATATATATATTTCCCATGATTATATTCTCTTTTCCAAACTAAAACTAATGATAACTTGAAAGGGAAGGGAATGAAAAATTAAATCTTGTTGTGACTCAATGCGAAAAGCTACAACAAACGCTTTCAAGACAAACTAAACGGCATCCAAATCCATTAATAGAACAAATTGCCACGACTCTCATACCTGAGAACACTAGGAGGAGACTAAAAAGAACGTGGATGAGGGATCTATTAAATTAGGAAATAAAATCAAGCCAGGGGAAAGTAGGAAGTGGATACGGTTCTTCTTCATCCTCCTCATGTCATTATGTTTTATTTTACTGTCAGCAAATCTCCTGATTGTCAATTATAGTATTTGACAGGTGAGGATACAAATATAAAGAGAAAAGAAATTTCAATTTTCTTTTCTTGTCTCTTAAAACTCATGACCTTTTAGCTCCTTTTGTTGTGTTGTGTCGAGGATAAGAGGATGATAATAATAATAAGTGCTAAATATTTATTATTAAGTTCTTTTTGGCTTAAGTGGTTTTCTATAGTAATTTTGTTATTAAGTGGCAGTTTTTTTTTTTTTTTTATGGTTAATTAATCGTCTTAGTATTGGGATTCGTTAATTCCTCGGTATTTTTTTTTTAAAGTAGTAACATATAATTACCGAGTCAGTCGTCTTTCTATTGTTTTGTTTGGGTAATTGGATATATTTAAGTTTTAGTGGGGAGCAGTATGAAAGTGTAAGTTTAAATGATACATTTTTGTCTGTTTGTATGTTAATTATTATACAACCATTTACCAAGAAACAGTACAATCACTACCATCTACTGAACTTGAGACCCTTCGTGGGTTGTGGTGGTACAGCTTAGGTTATTTATCAAGCCGATTTTATAATAAATTTACAATTAATTTTAACCTACACTTTCTGAGAAGCTGTTCCAGTAAGTGTTCTGCGATACTTTTACAGTGTCGTCCACAGCTGTTGCGAGTAAGTGTCATTTCAACTTGCAAAACAACACTAGTTCTAATTGTTCTCTATTTTTATTTTCCTAAAACTCTTCCATTGGTCAAGCTACGAAGGTACAAAATAAAGTGCTGGCTCACATCCCCGATCCTTTTCATAATACAGACGCCCTTACAAGGCGGTAGGGGGGTAGAAGCGATTTCATTATCTGCTTGCATGAATGCCGACCTGCGGGAACCGCATTTGACACGCATCGTCGCTGCCAGGAGGTTTCTTCCGATCTCACCCTCCTACGCCCACGGAAGGATTTGTACCTGCGTTTCGCTTGAGAGAGGTTCTTTCCAAACGCGGGAGGCTTCTCTTATTTAGATTTGAAAATTTTACGTAGCATTATAGAAATTTTGTAGGTGTTTATGTATTTTCAATTTTAAAGTTTTTACCGTTCCATCACAGCTCCAATGTTATATCTTTTATAATATATCTGTTGGTTACGTTTCTATGGTAGTTGCGATGCCAAACGAACATTTAATCTTGGATGCAGATTATGAAAACTTAAGCAGGTTCGTATACATTAAAATCTTGACAAAGCTAAGGTGTTTGATATTCTGGAACAGATGCATATAGCTTTCTTGCTCCGGATTGTGAGCATTGTTTGGAAAAATGGGATTATTATAAATTATTTTTTCTATCATTACCTTTGGCTTAGGCCCTATAAGTACATTCTTTTGTAGGGTCATAGAAAATAAGTTTGCGAAGATGACGGCTGTAGCTATTAAACACCTACTGAAGACCTTATAATTTTCTAGAACGGATGCAGAAAGCAGTGTTGACCGGGACTGCGAGTATTGTATGAAATTCAGAAACATCAGCAGTTAATCTTTGACCTAGCTCTATTATATAATAAATAAATAATAGATAATATTAATTATGATTTTTTTTGTTTATTATTCATAATTCAGGGTCTCAATATACCGATTTTTTTCTTGTATTGCCATGCTCTGATTAAAGATTTCTTGCTTACCTTTCTTTCTCTTCAACCCCTCAGCTTCTTTACAAAGAGATAATATTTCATTACTTCTACTTAATTATCATTTTTTGTTTTATGTGTACTTTTTGTTAGTTGTATTCATCTAACATTATACAACTGTTAATTTCATTGTACTACTAGCAGTCCTATTCTTATGACGTGTACTCTGTAGTTCGGATTGTATTATTTTTTATTATAATGTAAGCAAGAAAAATTGTTTTCAATCATTTATCTTACTGTTACATTTGTTCTCATCACAATTATTATTATTATTCTATATTGTATTTATATTACATATGTAAAATAAAATATTACACGGTCACTATTTACTTTTTCAAAAATTTTTTTTTTTTTTTTTATTTTTATTATTTATTTATTGATATTTACAACTATATTACAATAATATAACAAGTAAATTGGCTGAGTGATACATAATGATATGATATAATGACATGTAGAGAAACTACCCACTGGTAGTACTCAAATCGCATGTTCAACTAAGAAGGTCACGTGGCCATCTTCTTCTCAGACGCCTCGGAGGATTATCGGGAATTGAAGAGGAAGCTAAGTTTGAAACTAGAGGGTTTGAGTGGAAATGAAGTTTGTTATGAAAGGATAGATACCGGGTTCGGGCCAAATCAGCAACAAATGGGACATTAAGGTCGTTATGGATGACTATATTCTTAACAAAATAAGGAGCGTTGAGGATTTTACGAAGGATTTTGGATTGTAGGGATTGGATACGAGAAGAATTTGATGGCTTTTTTCAAAAATTAAATTAAAAATAATAATAAAAACAAAATTATTATTATAAATCGGATTGAATACTTTCAAAAATCATAGAATAGTTGTAATATATGAAATAATATGCTGTAATAAATCGAAGTATAACAAACCATTAAACAGTGATAGTGGGATTCTAAATGCCATAAAATAGATATATCGTATAATCTATACATATATATATAGGGAGCGGAGTGGCTCAGTGGTAGAGCACTGAGTTGCCATGCCGGAAATCCTAGGCAAATCCCGCTGCAGGCCATGACTTTTATTAAGTCTGTTTGCAGCGGGAGATGGATCATATAGGATCTAGGACACACCTGAGGCCCACCCAGCCACTATAAAAAAATTATAAAAGTAGGGTACCCAAAATATGGGGAAACAAATCTGGCGGTTGAGCGTGACCTAGAACAAGTCACCTTCTTGCAGAACCGTTGTCCATGAAGCTGTACAGTCTCTATACCATGTACTGAACCCTAGAACCGTACACGGGTTGTAGTAGTACAGGTTTATATATATATATTAGCTCATTTCCGTCAGAATGGGTAGATGAATTACCGTAAATATTCTTCACTCATAGCGTTATTATTTTTTATATTGTGAGGTGCTTTCATTTATTTATCTATTTTTTCTCTCTCAGTTTGATTCTTGTTATTTTACATTTTATTCTATTGTATTGCTCTTCCAGAATATACCTTTTAGTTCATATTGATTGTCATGTTATTATTTAAATATTGTATCATTCTTATAATGTAGCCCTTTGGCCAGATATATATTTATTAAATTTTGAACAGTTCTGTAATTCTAAAGGAACCTGGTATAAAATTATTTTACTATTCTATTCTATTTCGACTGTACAGTTGTCAGTTGTCGGAAAGCAGTTTTGAAAATATGAAGGATCGTAGCTGAAGATAGCTGTTGCCATATACATTATTCTGGACAAATACGAAGTGCAGTAAGTAAAGGAAGATGGTTGGCAAGCCTTTTATATTGCAGAGCTATTGTTAACAAGATCCAAGCGGAAGCCATTACAGGCCTCGATGATTTATGGTTCCCTTCCACCTCACAAACAGTCTTTTCTTCCCCTTTTTGTAGATAGCTAACTCCTTAATGTATACTGCTCTCTCAATTAGGCGATAGCCCTATCCGATAAAAAGTGTAACGTTTTGTTAAGTCTGTCCGCCAGGGAGCAGATTGATGGGGCTCAGAACAATGTTTAAGCTTAAATAATAACTTGAAAAAAATTAAATACTCTATTAAATTGCAACGGCCAATATTTTGAATCCTTACATCACGTATTTCTTCTGGATTCGACCGTATCGTCTAGTTCTTTGCCCACGTTTCGCTGGATATTCTGCTAGCTTCCTCTGGGCTTAATCTGAGACCGTCAGTGGACCTAGCAGTGTGTGTAGCCAATCGTTAGGAAAGAATTTGATGAAACCAAAAGGAATATTTGATGAATGATATTTTTAAAAATTGTTTTTATTGAAATTTACAACTGTATAATATAATGCATGAAGTAAATATTTTTTTCAGGTTTATCAATGAATCCAAAAATAAAATTGTTTATCCGTCAAGTGAATGGTATATTACAGCACAAACAAAATTGATACTATTAATAAATCCATCTTTGGAGCACACTTTTAGTACTTTCATCGTAATCTTCAGGTTTGAAATATGATAGTTCTCATTGGCTCTCCCCTGTTGTGTTTACACTTGGCTGAAAAATAAAATATACAATATTTGATGGAAAATCTATTTTTAATTCAGAATGAATATGGGTGTATAATATACTTTTTGAGGTAATTTCCTCTTATAGGAGCGCCACTAAAGATAACGGGAGTGTATATAGCAATCTTCCAACCTTTTGACTTTCGTTAGTCTTTGTATACGTTTCTGACTGCCAACTTATTTGTTTTCCATTCAGTAAATGTATAACATAATCACTTCTTTTTTTTTCAATTAAGTTATAAAATGGTTGAATACGTGAGGGAAGGTTTGTTAGTGTTTGTATATGTTTTCTGTTTGCCGTCGTTTTTTTTAATTTATAAAATGTATAAAACATTTTGCACGTTAAGTAATAAGTTCGCTAACCTTTCACAATATTGTTAACAAGCAAACGGCTTGCGTTCTCTAACAATTGAAAGGGTGTCGGGATGTGCCAAGTGCCGAAATAAGAAAGTGTGAGGAACCAACAGATACTATTCAGAATCCTGTCTAATTGAATTCATGTTTCGGGAAAGGTGCAAACAGACATAATTAAGGAAATATAAGATACTGTAGCGATGAATTGGCTTGTATATAATGATAAATTCGATATAATATAATGATATGTACATTATTATTAAAATGTAGATGTTATTTCAAAATATAAATTTGTGTCTTCAAAACACCTAAAATGAGGCATTAATGAGACACGTCGTAAAAATCTTATCTGTGGCGCTCTTTTAAGAGAAAAGTGCCAGTTTTGAAAACGAGGATGCTCTGTTTTAAATTTGAAAATATTGAAACTTATCTTCGCTCTTTAATGAATTTATTATAATTGAAGGAATTATTTACTCAGTTAATCAGGGGCGGGGTAGCTAAATGAGTTGCTATGCAGAAGGTCCAAATACGTGGAAAATAAATTATTCAATCAGTTTACAGCCATGGATGGACCCAGATAACACAGGCTCACCCAGCCTCTATAAAGTAGGTACCCTTAATTAAGTAAATCATCTCCGTCTTGAAAACGTAACAAAGTCATTACTCTGGATTTTTTACTCCAGTCTCCGAACCAGCAAGCAATCTGGGGCAATCTATAAAAGCTTGTGGTGTGATATAGTTCGTTATATTAATCAATTTATTGCTTAATCCTTAAAGACCGGGGGGGGGGGGGTTAGTGAAAGCAACAGGACAAAGACTACAAGGAGGTGAGTAGACACGCGAGGGCGGATGCTGATTATTCCGCACGTGGCCTAAAAGCTGGGCCGGCTAAGTCGGTTAGTACGTGATGTGAACCCTTAGTGCACCGTGCCAACCCCCGATACATATTTATCCCAAGGTCTGATTTATCAATGCCTCCTCCTCCTAATCTAGTAGTGTCTATCTCACTGGATCAAAATTTATAATAACTGGTTTATTTATGAGTATATTGCTTAGTTGTGGGTGAAATGCCTTAACATATCGTTGCTTGAAAGTACCATGTGAATGAAAAATTTTAAAAATTGGATATTGCTAAAGCAGAGCATTCCTGTTGTGATGATGGTATTGAACATTTTTTATTATGTCGTTGGACGTTTTAAGAAGCAATATACAAATGATTAAAAAGTTAACGCCCCCAAAAATTCTTCTGGTATCACTTGAATAATATGGCATGAACATTTTCATCACTAGAATACCCGTACTATAGTTTATAGCCCTAGTCCATCCTATAAATAAAACCTCTACCCCATTTTCTCCCAAAGACTACCGGCCAATCTCCATACTTTCCCACCTTTCCAAACCTCTAGAAAGAATAGTCCAGTCGCAAATATCAAATTTTCTCAAACAGTCCAAACTCTTGGATCCGCTGCAATCTGGTTTTCGTCCTGGTTTTTCCACTCAATCTGCCCTTACCAAAATCACTACTGACATACATAAAGCCATGGACAACAAACAACTAACCGTGCTACTCCTACTAGACTTTTCCTAAGCTTTCGATTACTTGGACCATTCTATCCTTTTTTCCAAACTAAAGTCATTGTCCTTTTCCAACAGCTCTATACTATGGTGCCAGTCCTTCCTCTCTGGGAGGTCCCAAGCGGTTCTATGCCCAACCAACCCCTTTCCTCTTTCCTTGCCCTATCCTCAGGCGTGGCACAGGGCTCAAGCATCTCTCCTGTCCTTTTTAACTATTACATCAACGATCTTCCTAAATCCGTTCACCACTGTTCCTACCATCTATATGCTGACGACTTCCAAATCTATTTATCCATTCCTCCTTCTGAGCTATCATTTGCGTTCGCCAGTATTCACCAAGACCTAGATGGGATCAGTGCCTGGGCAAAGCTGAACAAATTGGAATTGAACGCAATAAAAACCCATGCCATTGTTCTAGGTTCCAACTCCCTCCTTACAACTATCCCCACCCTCCCAACATTGATCCTAAACGACAACCCTATCAGTTTCAACTCCTCCGTTAAAAACCTTGGCATTACCAAGGGCAAAAACCTCTCCTGGAAACCACATGTCGCCCAAATATCCCGACGATCAATTAGCTCCCTGAAATTATTCCATATATCCCGGCATCTCCTTACACAATCTACCCGGAAGCTTCTTGTATCATCCCTTATCTTCCTCCACTTTGACTACTGTTGTGTGGTATACGGGGGCCTCTCGAAATTGCTTGAGGGTCGCTTAAAAAGAATAATGAACTGCGCTTTAAAATTTGTCCTTGGTACTCCGAGGCGTTACCGGGTGTCACATCATTATGATGAGTTAAAGTGGCTCTTCCCACCCATTCGTAGACATTATTTCCTCAGTGTTTTTCTATACCAATCCATTAACTCGCAACACCCTTCATATATCTATAGTCTCCTTCAATTCAAATCCTCTGTCCAACACCATAAAACAAGATCCCGCCTTTCCGATCTCTACATTCCATCGCACAGAACTAAGGCATTCGACCGTTCCTTCCTCGGCCGTTCCACCACTGTGTGGAACTCAATCCCTCCTTTCATCCACCATTCATCTTCACTGGCCTCATTTAAATCCCTGCTTTTCCATCATCTCTTGGCATCCCAAAAAGATGCTCTCGAGGCAGGCCAATCTTCCGCTTGAATTCATTTTTATCGAATACTCGATCTCGTTACTTACGTGTTTTGTTTATTTTTCCAACAACAAAGAAGATACAGACTTTGTAAATACTTTATCGCATTTTATGCCATTCATTTGCTTTATTTAGCAATTCCGTTATTAACTATTATATTAATGTTATTTATTATTATTTTGTTTATATATATATATTTTTTTTTTCGACAATTAGTTAAAATCCTGTAAAAATTCTCGTATTTTTTAATCATTTATTTTTTTTTTTCTATTTCTATTATGTTTTGTCACTCATGATTACTTCATTATTTGTATCATTATGTAGCCTCCTGGCCAGATGAATATTATGTTTATTTTACTTGTTCTTTATTGTTATTCTAAAGGGACTTGGTCCCAGAATAAAGTTTGTTTTCTATTCTATTCTATTCTACTACCGCAGCTTTCATACAATACATTCAACTTAATTATGTTATAAATATTATTTCTAATATTTTCTGAATTCAAATACGACATTCTCCTTGCAAGATAACTGCTATATTAATATACTTAAATATTCTACTTGAGTAAATATTCATTTGATTCCTTAATATTATTGAAAATAACATAGTAAGGATGAATGGTATCTCTTTTACTGTGCACCAGATGCATTTTAAAAGAGGAATGTGAATAGGATTATTCTTGAGATTAATCAGATGGTAGGAGTGGGGCCTAATGATGGGGCTCGCTGCTGAGGTCGGCCTGTCGGGGTGTGTTGAATAACGGATTCCTGCAGTGTTGGAGGCTATCAAAGAATTTTATATGCCTCCGTGTGATGAAGTCCGTCACCGTCGGGAATCCGAGGGAGTCGTGTGCAATGTGTTATTTCGTTCTTGGTAAAGAGGTGTGCCTAATTATACACCTCAGAATACGGTTTGAAATAGTGGGATCTATCGTTTTGATATATTTTTAAAAACAATTATTGGAATGCCGATGCAATTTTGCTTACAGTAATGTTGAGAAGAAAAAAAGGGAGAGTATGTTGAACATTTTATGCTAAAAATAATTGAAAATGGAATGAAACGATAGAATAATTTAGTAATGTACTTCACGGAGTGCACTGGAGAAATTCCTGACGTCTCCCAAATATCGTTTAGTTATCAAATGGTGGACGACTTGTAAGAAATATTTATTGTGATATTGAATGATGTAGCATATATAAATATATATATATATACACATATACATACAAGGATACTCTTATATCAAATAAGTACTATAGACTAACTATGTTAACACTATTAAAAACTAACTATATATTAACATTATAATTTATTAACTACTCCAGAACTAACTTAGTGACTACTCTCTTCACATATTATAGTATACCTTACCATACCATCTCCTTCTACTCTCTAATCTCACTCTCTCTCTCTTTTCTATATCTTAGAACTTGAAAGATTTCACAATTTATAAGTGAGGAACCCACGAGTACACACAATAACCTTTGATCATCGACCCAAGCTTATTAATTTACCAATTACAACTAATAATCCATTGACTGTCGTTTGCTGAGGGCTTAAAATTCATAGAAAACGAATATAAAAATATTTTATTTTATTTGTTACTAATTTTTAAATATTTTTATTTGAAAAGAAAAGATATGATGTCCAGGACCGGTACTACAACCCGGGTCTTCCAGATCGCTAGTCTGTCCTGTCGGTCCTGGGCCCTAATCAAGCACGCTTCTCGGTCGTGGTCATATCTTTCAAATAAGAATATACAAATAGTTTCTAAGAGTTTATAATGGGAATATTTAACGCATTATAATACATCATATCAAGTTTCTTGATGCTCAATCAATAATTATAAGTATATTTCGGTGAAGATTTGAAATTTCACCATTTCTTATAAATGCCCTAACAGTGAAAATCGGGGTTTTAGTGAGTTATTGTATATAGTAATGGAATTAAGAACGTGTACTAGTCTGAACTGAAATTACTTTTCTATATAACAGTTGTCCTAGAAGCAGCACAGTCCACAAGGGGTGGCCAAATTGAATGATCATGCGGCACAATTTAGGAATGCACCTCTCATAGGAACTCTCTGTGCCTCTCATAAAATCATATATCCACCAGTCAGAGTTAGACCCAATATAGACATTTTGTTGGAATAAATAATTGAACGTAATGACTTTTTGTATTGTGTCCACAGTTATTCTTATAAGCAAACATAGATAATATAAAAAAAATAATAGTAAAACCACTATGACCATCATATTTTATCTCATTACTTCGACAGTTAAATTTTGAATATATAGATGCACGAATGATGTATTCCTCAATACATTGGTCAGTATAAAATAAATATATTTTGTAAAAGTGCAATGAATCTTGACCACTCCTGGTTGATGGCTAGTAGTGGTCCAGGTTTTATTAAATATTTATGAATACTATTAAATCGTTTATAAGTTTTATTATTTTGTTATTTATAAAGAAAGAAGAGATTTTATCATTAAATCTCCATACTATAAAAGAAGATTTTTAATATATATATATATATATATATATATATATATATATATATATATATATATATATATATATATATATATTACATTACATTATTGGCGCGACAGAAGTCCTTGGCCTGCTCAACCGCTCTACCCCAATCGTCCCGATCGCCTGCCGAGTGATGGAGACCTTGCTCAGCCTCAGATCTTCACAGACGGCATCCTTCCATCTAGCTTTGGGCCTTCCCCGAGGTCTTACTCCATCCGGATTTCCTTTATACAGTTTTTTAGCTGTTCTCCCTTCGTCCATCCTACATAAGTGGCCCAGCCACTTGATGCGTTGACTCGTGATGAAGCTCGATATTATTAGGTCTCCATATAACTCACTTAGCTCCTTGTTCCTTCTGATCCTGAGTTGGTCGTTTTCTCTAACTGGGCCGAATATTTTCCGAAGAACTCTCCTTTCGAATCAATTCAGCTTTTCCACGCTGGATTTACTCAGTGTGAGGGTTTCACCATGTCGCTACTGGCCTAATGACGGTTTTATATATCAGTAGTTTGGAGTTTAGGCTAAGGAGCTTACTTCTCAGGAGCTTTGATATCCCAAAACATGCTTTATTACCTGATACTATCCTGGCTCTGATTTCCTCCTCCTTGTCCGAATTTTCGTTTATAAGGCTTTCTAAATACTGGAAACTTGACACTCGTTGGAAAGCGTATCTTCCAAACTTGTAGCTATGAGGTGGTCTATTTTATTTACTATTCTTTACCATGACCTTGGTTTTCTCCTCATTCACCTGTTACCCCATTTTTCCAGCTTCCACTTCCAGCCTCTCAAAAGATTCTTTTAAGATAATCAGCGATCTTCTTTCTAATACAAGTTCATAAGCATATGCAAGAATACCCAGACTACGGCTAAAGATGGTTCCTTGACATATATATATATATATATATATAAATATATATACACTTTTCAGGTTTCTTGAGGTTCTGTCAATAAATATAACTATATGTTGATGGGTTGTAGTGGTCCAGGCTTTTTAAAAATATTTATGAATACTAATATATCTATTATATATTATATTATTTTGTTATTTATAAAGAAAGGAGACATTTTATCGTTACATCTCCAATACTATATTTGGAAAATAATTTTTTTTCTACCTGACAAAGGGAAAAAGGACAAAGACTTCATTGCTTCTTTTTCCCTTCATTACTGCTTAATTAGCGTTAGCCCTTTGTAGGGCGCTCTCATATTAAGGCTGCCACGCCGGCTCTCAATTTAATTTAAATTATTTCATTTCAAATTGGACGCGGAACGCCCAGCTCGCTTTGACCTTCTCCCGACAGTTCAGTTTTATTTCTCTCCGCTGTGTCCTCCTTCCTCGAATGTATCCGACTCTAATTAGCCCAAGCTGTTGTTGCATTTTTCTCTTTCTCGGAAAACCATGCGATGGGTTTTACAAAACCCCGAGCAAATGAAAAAAAGTAAATGGAGTTCATGCTCTGATAATTTGAGATCAAATTAAAGCTGAAGCAATGGCAAAGAAATTTACTTAAAAATTCCAATCTGGAAGGCATTTCTCAGAAACAGTACTTCAATTAAAGTGAGAAAGTGAACTCTGTCAAATATTTAAAAAAAATATTGATCGTGGTCTTGAGTTACTAATGAATTACTTTGGACAGTTTCGAGCTCAAAAACAGATTTTGGGCAAGGAATTCAAATTTCATGATTCGTAAAAGCTCTTAATTTGGCTTTAACATTATAAAAAATTTTAGTCTGTGGGCGATGCTCAGAAAAAGTACTCTAATAAAAGTGAATTCTGTCAAAAAAAAAGAGGAAAAAAACCCAGAAGGAAATAAAAATTATAGTCATAATCAGTTATTTTGGATAGTTTTGAACTTCATTGAAATCCAAAATTCGGCCTTCGATATGAAATTCCATAATTTTTGAAGGTGAAGGTACACACCTATCATAAATATTTTAAGTAGTGCTAAAGATACTATAGGTAAATTCTGAAAAATCCTACATTTTAAAAACTTTTAATTTTTTTAAAGTTTCAATTATTACATTTTTAAATTCGTTTATAGTGATTTCAACTGAATCAAACGATATTGATCTTAACCTGTTTTCAAAAGCAAACATCACAAATAAGATATTTGAGATTTAATTTTACTTCATCGCATCAATGATTAAATAAATAAAGTAGTTATTTTTCATTCAGTTTTCTTTTTAAAACAATTTTGTTACAAAAATTTTTATTTTTTATTTTTTATACCTAACAAATAAAAAAAACAAACATATATCCTAAACCAAAATGTCATATTCGACGTGGTATACAAGGTGAACATAAAAACTATTATTAACTAAAGGAAAAGATTTTTCTAAAGCTGAAAAAAATTTCCGAAAATAAAATTAGTAAAATAGATAAATAATATACTAGGGAAGCTGAGCTTATATTTTTATAATAAATGGCTTATTATAAATAACAGTAAAATAGGCAATAACTAGTGAGCAATTAAACATAACTTTTAATGGTTAATTAATAATTCCATTGTTTATTACTAAATGTAAAAAAAGAATACTGTACCACTATGACAACGGTTGTGTAAGGAGGTGATTTGACGAATATCACACTCAACCTCTACGTTTCCGCTCATTATGAGTACACACTAAATAGAGACTAAATGAGCCTCTACCAACGATAGTATAGTGACCTAAATGCTACTTCTATGTGTGGACCACCAGATGTTACTCCAATCTCATTTTGGGGCGAACATTTTTAGAGTCAGAAAGACATACAGGCTTTGGAATTGATTCGTGTTTATTGAAAATGTTCAAATCTGAAAATCGAAAATTTTACTATGCATAAGGAAGTGATAGGAAATATAATATATATAAATCAATTAGCCTATAATTATAATTGACGATTCATATCGGATTCATTATGACTCTTTGCTGAGGAATCGTGGATGCTGCTACAAAGTCGTCTAGGATTCAGATATCTTTTCTTCTCGTCGATGGATGAGCTAAAATATAAAGTAGAAAATATTATGTGAAAGGGTGCTCAAGCTGGAAGTAAAGGTTTGATAAGGCCGAGCAAGTTAGCTAGAGAGCAATAGCTGAGCAAATAGGACCGAACCCTGGCGAGAGATAGCAGCGTCCAACCGGTTTTACGACTTCACCGTCTCCAAGCTTTATCTGTACCGCTTTATAGGGACTTATTTTAAAATTATTTCGACCGATGTGGACATCAAAGCTATAGTCGTCTATCTCTTTTGAAGGATAACATTGGTTAAATTGTATTCCTTTGTATCCTGTCTTACCTAATGGATAATAAACTGTTGCCATAAAATACTTAAAAGTCAACAAATAGCTTATAAGGGCATAATTAAAACCATTATTTTCAACCAGAACCTTATGAACCCTGCTCTGAAAGACCAACTTTTTTTCCTTTCAATAATACATTGCATTGCAGGAGTCACCTGCGGTGCAGTGGTTAGGATTAAAACCATATGTGTCCAACATTGTAGTTCGCAGTCCGACTTAAAGTTAAGCTTTAGGATTTTTAGGAAAGACGATAAATATAAGCTATTTAAAAATAACAAAAGGGAGTGCGGTGTCATCTATTCGTTAAAAATCCCTATCCGAAAATTCCTAGTATAGGAAAAATTAAGGACTCACACTGAAGTATAATCCCATTGAATAACATTAGCGGCATAAGGAGACGTTAAATAAAGGAACAATAACACAGTTCTGTAAAAAAAACTTTTTAAAAAATTGTTTTGTTTCAGTTAACTGATCTTTATGTAGTTTTTCGCGCTTAAATAAAAAATGATATAGGTTTTTTTTCTATCACGTAAGGCTTGCCTGCAAAATGAAGTTGAAGTTTTCGGAAAAAGTACAAAAAACGGAAAATTTTGAATTTGTTTTTATTATTTTAACATGATGTAAAAGCAAAAAAACAACGATACCTAGCTAAAATGAACATAAAAGTGATGCACATGTGTTGTAAAGTTATTACAAGTCTTCGTAAAAACGTTTTCTTTTAGTACTTTTTCGGCTGTGTTTTTGTGAATTTTCCCTTTTTAACATCCAACAGTAGTTTCCCATCATGTTCACATTCCATCGACCTTGGTATCTGCGCTCCATTTCTTATATATCTCGATGGAAACATTCCCTCTCATTCCCCAATTCCTCCCCTGGTTGCTCTTGGCGGGGCGTGGCGGGCGGGCCGCTGGGCTGGTGTTTAGCGTGGTCTGACACTCTGCACTGAAGCAGTCCCCGGCTCGTGAAGATGTGAGCGTCTTAGCTGCAGGGGGTGAATACATCTTGTAGTGAGAGTTGCGATAACAAGTTAAATCAAGCTATAACATCTGTAAAGAGAGTTTGTCGGACGGCGCTGCCGCTGGTGCCTGTGGTCCGGTCGGTGTCCCATGGTGCGCGGGTACGGTGGTGGGGGCCCGTTGACCTGCGAGGTAGAAGGGAGCTTAAATCTATCAATACATGTTATGTATCAGTTTAAGCAAATAAAGGATTAAATAGATACTTCAATATTAATTCCAACAAGATATTTACTATAGGTATACATATCAACAAGACCATTATCCACTGGTGTTAATGACCTAAGGTTGGCACGCCAAAAAAGAAATATATATATATATACTTGAAACACTCTCCTTCTTTGGGTTATGCTTTCACGAACTGTTTCATTAGCCCCAATTCGTAATGAAGTGGTGGAAGTAAGAGCTTTTTAGAGTCCACTAAACTTCTTTCAATATTTTTAACTCCAGCTATAAGAGCCTTTCTGATTGGCCAGGTCTGCTTGACATAGTGTTGCTTCTTGTCACGGCTATCCCATTCACAGGGGAAACATGGAAATTTGTATAACCACTTTGTTGACCTAGTACCATGGAAATAACTTTCAAGAACAAACTCAAGATTTTCGTAGCATTCTTTTAAATGGACTGAGTGTTCAACAGGCACAGAAGCATATTGGTTACCATTGTGAAGAAGTACAACTTTCAAACTCCTTTTTGATGAAAAGCCTCCATTCCTCTGGAGCCTCCCATACGTGATTTTGAACATTTCCATGATTCCAGGTACATTTTTGCAGAAATCTAGGCCACCCTCTTGTGTAAAAAAGGGACAAATTCCTTTTCTCTAAATCGGTACCATGAACATGAAACACCGGAGGCTAACATATGCTTTTCTTTAAGTCTAGACCCTATAACTTCCGCTGAAATTTGTGACTTATCTAGGGGTGATGGAATTTGTTTCAATATTTTTTCCGTATTCCGCACAAAAAGTACTGTTAAACCCACCAGTAAAATATGGTACAAATTATTCATCGCAGACCTGTGTAATGCATTGGTTCATTCTAATATAAATTTGTTTATAATAAAAACAGCAGAAACGAGGTAGCAAAATTACTGATCCCGATAAATTGCTTAATTCATTACATCCATTTTGACTTTAACATTACACTGCTTAAGTCGTTATATATAATTAAGTTATAGCAAATTTATTGTAACATTGTAATTAAAATACTTTAGTAGATTAAATTTTGTCTAGACCTGCTTGATCTAAACTAATTCAATTTACTAAAAATATTTTTTTTTAAATGAATATGTTTTTTACATTTATCATATTATAACTTCAGAAAAATCGTTTGTAATAAACAGCATAAAAATTTTCAGATAAACAGACAGACGATAACAATATATATATAGGGTGTTTTTTTAAGCTAGATAGAACTTTAAATTGTAAAAAGTAACACAAAAAATTAAATTGTAATCAAAATTTTTTTTTATTCGAAAGATCAATACGTGACATTAACATTTGAAAATGATTTCGGGCATATGGGCACCGCGGCTGTTCTTGACGAAGCGCATTCTGGACGTCCAATTTTGGGCCACTTTTTCGAGCACTGCTGGCCGTATGTCAAGAATAACACGAACAATGCTGGCTTCCAAGGCGTCAATTGTTGCTGGTTTATCAGCATAAACCAGTGACTTCACGTAGCCCCACAGGAAATAATCGAGAGGTGTCAAATCGCACGACCTTGGAGGCCAATTGACAGGTCCATTTCTCGAAATCAACCAAAAATGCGCCTCATCGCTGAACACAATTTTGCGATAAAACAACGGGCAGTTGCCAACTGCTCTAGAGCCCAATCGGCGAAAGAAGTATACGAAATGTCAGAGTATACTGAAACAAATAAAAAAAAATTTTTGATTACAATTTAATTTTTTGTGTTACTTTTTACAATTTAAAGTTCTATCTAGCTTAAAAAAACACCCTATATATATATAATATAGGAATATTAGTATTAAAAATCAAGTTAATAAAAATTGTTTTCAAATTTTTTTAGTATCGACTATTGTGCTATTTCTGGATACTACATCTAAAGAACTTGATTTTTATGTCTATTCTGTGCATTTTCGACATATTTTCATATACTTATTATTTACATACATGCATAATTGTTTTTGAGTGTAATATATTTCTAAATAGTTAAAACTTTTTTTTTAGAAACACCGCTTACCTCTTAAGTTACTCTTGCAGCGCGTTTAAATATTTAATTAATCTTAAATACTTTGGCTATCCATATTAAAAATTTTGTATAAGACAATTAGGGGATGTTAATTAGGGCCGAATTTAAGCAGTTCATTAGGGAAGGAATTAATTGACTATAGTGTCCCTCCAGGCTCAAGTGTATTTGACTTCCAACTTCTATATTGGTTTTGTATAATTGATGACTCCTCCACCGTCCAAAGGCCGACCTGCCTCTGTCCTTAATCATTTTTTAAATTATATTCATTATAAATAATGTTTTTATAAGTTAGGAAAGCCTCATTAGTGATTATTTATCTTATTGTTAACATAAAACTAATTAATATCCGTTGGTTGGATATAGTCAAACAGTGACTGCAATTTCGAGATTGTTACTAAGGGTTTATTCCTGTATCAATTTTTAATATTTATTTATTACTATTATTAATTCTAATGATCTGTTAACACTAAAACGCTCGTTGGTTCGATTCACTCGTTTATTTTTTCTGGTTATGTTCATTACTAAGCCCAACAGTACATTATAAATTTAGTTATGTAATAACTTTATAAATATTTATAAAGCTCTAGCATTATAAATATTGTTATCTATACATATAAAATGCTTTATCCTGAATGACTGACTTAGGTATCGACGCACAGCCTAAACTGCTAATCGTAGAGACCTGAAACTTTGTATGACGTAGGCATCCAATAAGAAAGGGTTTTCCGAAATTCTACCCCTAAGGGGGTGAAAAATGGGGGCAAAGTTTGTATGCTTGCTCACGTGTTTCTTACTCTACATATTTTCACTGAACAAAACAAATCAAGAAATATGGTTCACTTCTTTACCGAAAGGTAACAGAAGGTTTTTGTTTATATAGAAGCACTTGCAGGTATTTATTTGTAAATTGTATACATATTGTAAATAAAATCTCAGAGGATGAGAAAAAAAAAAAACTTCACTTCTCGCTGCTGCCGTACGACAAGTGAAACCGTTATACTAAGTAATCCTTTTCAATAAATCCAATAACATTACATACTAATCCTTTACTGACACGAACAACAGAAAACTTCTGTCCGTCCCGTTTGTTAATCAGTGTCAATGTATGTTTTACGGCTGTGCTGATCCGTCTGTGATGAAATTAGATATGGATAATCTCTAACCTGGGGTAGGACATAGGCTACTTTTTATCAACACACCATTCAGGCGAAGTTAATATAAAACTGTAACCTGATTGACTAACACACCCAGCAGTCAACGCACCGCAGAAACCACTGAACTTAGCATCTTGAATTTCGCAGATACGTTCTTTGTATAGCTTAAATGAGCACTGAGAAAGGAATTTGGACAATTCCACCCCCAAGGGTTTCCCCCTAATGTGGCCTCAAAGATTGTATGGAATCCGTCAGTTTTGATGTTTGACATCTGAAATTTCGAATGTACGCGTAACTTATACTTATAAAAAAATTAAACTATTTATTTAAAATGATCTGACACGAAATGTGGAAGACCAAATTTCACGCCAGCAAAGCCGTGGGCAAAAGCTGGTTTTACTACAAACCTTTTTCCCAAAATGTTGGCTGTATTCAAATATATTTACAACAATTTCGAGATTTTTGCTAATCATTTATTCCTGTACCAATCTTTTATGTTTATTAACGGTAATTAGTTTTAATACCAATAAAATGTATTTCAATTTATACTAATAAAACGCTCTGTTGTTCGAGTTTCCCCTTGTCTCAGAGCATTTATATGCATTCGTTCATTACTAAGCCCACTAGCACATAACAAGCGTTGTTATGCAATAATTTAAATTATATTAATAGAGGCATAACCCCCAGTTTCACTTTGCATAAATTGTTAATTTCTTCTTTTTTCTTGCTAAATAATTTATTTTCGAAGACCGTAAAGCATGGTTCTTTCTTCAGACTTAGCGTCTGAATGTTGACTCCACAAAAGGAATTCTAATCAGAGTTTTTCTCAAATTTATCTGTGCTTTTTCACCTTTGCAAAGCAGAAGGGGAAAAAATAATGAAAAATATCCGATTCTTCTTTGTGTCTGAGACGGGTCCATACCTACAAAGGTTTCATATCCAAATGGCCTTATCGACGTTTTTTCGGGGAGCAAGAACTGTTCCAGAGGAGTATAATAAAAATAATAACCGTGTCGGAAAGTGAGTAGGTCTCTTTTCTGTCCAGATTAAATGTTGTTTTGAGGAACACCGATGAGAAGGCATTGAGACGAAGGAGATGTGCTGGAGACGCTATGCCTGGAGGAATATCCACATATTACTTGTCATGAAAGGCTAGCTCTGTCAAAAGGCTTCGTATAAAAGGCCACAATCTGCCAGGTATTCGCTACTTCCCTTAGAGCTCTCGAATATGATAGCAATCTGAATATTATTAGATTCTTACGGCTGTAATATCTGAGCTTCTTACTGTGAAACTAATGAGTGGAAAGTCAATTCGTAGTGATTATAAACTATAATGAGAGGGTGGAGTAGCTCATTGGTAGAGCTCTGAGTTGTCGTGCCAAAGGTCCCGGGTTCAAATGCGGATAATTTATGTAGTCTGTTGACACCCGGAAATGGGCCACGTAAGTGGGATCCGGAGAACCTTCTGGGGCTTACACAATACCTTTAGATTTGGTCCTCTTAATTGAAGGGAAAACCTAGGGGTTGAGCGTGATCTGGGACGAATCATCTCTTTGTACAACCGTTGTGCTAGAAACTGTACAGTCTCTGCTGTACTCAGCTTTCTACTGTACATATAACTAATGTGCATACATTTCTAATATTCATAATTATATAGTACACTCATATCGTTCTGATTGAATACTAGTAGGTTTAAAATATGTTTTCCTACCAACTGAAAAAATCCTCTAAGCCACTCCCATGTCATATGATAGTAAACTGAATATTATTAGATTTTTACTACTGTTATATCTAGAATCGGTCGAGCCGTTTCGGAGGAGTTTAGTTACAAGCACTGTGACACTACAATTTTATATATTAGATATTTTTATTTCCAATAGGAATCCTCTTAGAATATATATTATATGGCCCCAGTTCTATACACCAATGTGTGCGGGCTCATTATGTGTATATGACTACCTACCAAAGTATCAACAGAAGATGAAAAAATAAGGGAAAATGTATTAATAAGGTCATCGCCTTGCTATCAAAAGAAGTATTTCTCTCATCTTTCTTTGTACTATATTTTTATTTCTAATTATATTTGAGATCCGGATAGTTGAGTGTGTAGAGCGGCGAGTTACTGTGCAATCTGTTGGGATATATCATAGTGTTTACCTAAACACCGGAACAAACCTATTTATTTAATAATGAGGGCCGAAATATTTACTGAAATTTATCCCCGCTCTTATGATATTGAACTCCATGTAGAGCAACCGTCCGTATTGAATTTCTGCTAATTTAATCAAACCTGAGCCTCCGTAGGTATCCGAATGTCGAATATATTTAGATACCTACATTCATATCAGTCATCCCTGAAACCCAACAAATCGTGTATTAGGGATTTGGGATTATCGAACGGATTTAATTCGAAGCCCCTCCCCGAAGACCTACAATAAACTACAAAAGTTGTTATAATCAGAAAAGGTGCCTAAAAATTAATAAGTTGTTCTATTGATTCTATAATAGTTTTGTAAATTGAGTTTCGCAATTATATTGTCATTATTATAATTTGAACTGACACAAAAGAGGGTTTTAAAATCTACAAACACAAAGAGGGTATTTCATCGTGGTCAGAATGAACGGATGAAAAATTAAAATAAAAATCCCATAGTTGATACTATATTAGATCTATTAATTTTGCTTAATAATCTAAACCTTAGAGTAATGAAATAAACTTGCATAAGTAATTTGCAAAATCCTTCATTCTGACCACGATGAAATACCGCAAACGTTATTTCATATTTCTAAAACCTCTCTTGTTTCAGTTCAAATTGTAATAATGACAATATAATTTTGAAACTCAATGTCCGAAAATAGAATTATAATATCAATAAAAAGTTACAAGATTTAAAGATTTTTTCTCTTCAAAACAAACATATTTAAAAATAATCACCATCGGAATAACAATAAATAAAAATAAATTGTAACTTAATATTATTTGAAAACCAACCATTTTAAAGAAGAGTTAACATCTGCCTTACCTTTAAGATCTAAGGTGAATTTGTACATGCATTTATTTTATGTATTCAACTCTGTAAACAATTATGTGATAAAGTTTATACACTTTTATCGCTGAGTTGGTGTACTTAAAGTCCCGGATAGACATCTCGGCTGAGGCAGATAAGTTAATTATCTGTTAACAGCCATAGGTGGACTCTCTGGAGAAAATCTGCAGACCTTTTGGGGCTCATCAAGCTTCGACAACACTTGAATTGGCGGAAAAACATGGCGCATGAGCTTGATCACTGTCTAATCACAGCTTTTGAATGCCAAAGCCATCGTGGTTTGAAGTGGTACAGTTATTTTTTTTTTTGTTATATTATATTTTTTGTAATTCTTAAAAACAGTAAATTTTGTAAATACATTTAAATGTATTCATGTTGTATGTATTAAGAATGATACTTATTTCCTCTTGATGAGTCATAAGTTCTAACTCTATTTTTGTTAATCCGTTGTTAATCTATAGATTAGGATTGCTCTAATATACTTCGAATCAATATGTTAGTAACCAATCTTTAAAAAAATCTGTGATAACCTACATAGGTCGTACTTGTCTATAACTTATGTAGAGGTTAATGAAATTTAAGGCGTGGTTAAGGAATACAGACCGAGGAATCAGTAGTTGCAATATTGTTTGGACTAATATTCGGGATCAGACAAAAAAAAGTCATATATAAAACAATATTTTCAAAATGCATCCTTAGGTCATTACAACTTAAGTACAGTAATACGATATCATCATTGATTAAGAAACATATCCTTCTCTTTTCCAAAAGTTTACGTGATTTGTTGACTGGGGTTGTTTTAATAAATAAAAATAAATGAGATAAAATACTTTTATTATGTAGTGAACAAAGTTACAAAAAGGCCACTTTTCATTATATGTGTATGCTTACATATTGAACGTCCTTCGTCCGGCCTACAACTATGCCATCTTCTTTTAGGTACTGGCCCTTGGAGACGTTTACTTTACCTGTTAAGTAACCCTTCACAGACTTATTTAAATATTCGTAGCATTTTGTACAGTTTCATTTATAACTTAGCAGTGAAAAATACAACTTTGTTCGTTGATGACATATAGTTTTACGTCACAGCTTCAAAACGAACAACAGAGCCTATCAGTATATTATATTTACTTTCTAGTTAAGATTAATTACATGACATAATAAACAAAAGCTTTAAAAAGTAAGATCTTTGAATAAAGTTGGTTTTAATAAAGAAGTTTACTGTAAGAACAACGACGAAGGGTGAGGCGCCATTACAAGAGCAGATTGATATCTCTAAGCATCCCTCTCTTCCAAACACCAATCTCCAGCTTAATCCAAGCTAGAAATATCGCCTGCGTTAGGGAAAAAAAGGCATCTGGGTATACGACATGACGGAAAATCAACTGCCTAATATTCACTTCTCTAAATAACCGAAAAAGCTGAGGGAAACCGCATGGATCACCTTAAGAAAATATGAAGCAATCCATTACCTGTATAAGAAACTGAGAAGAAATTGAGGTAAAGTGTGGTGATTTGAGTGGAAATAGACGTTTTAAGGTGCACTAAGCCCAACTATGTTGGTGTGTATGCGTAATATGTATATGTGTATATGCGTACACAGTCACACCGTACACAAGTGTGTGTGTGGCATTTCTAGTCCAAAAAAGAAGAGTTGTAGGAATAGGAAAGAGTTTCCTATTACATATGATATAAGTTTCTTTTATTAAAGGTTTTTCCGAAGTAATCATTAGTAAGATCCATTTATTTGGTGTCATATTCAATACATTATTATACTATGCAACTTATAATTTTTTTACAATTAATTACAATACATTTTTAACTTTAGTTACATTTAAATACTATGCTGAAAATCATGAGGTTCTAATCTGGCTTTGTTAGATAAATTATTTCAGCTGTAAACATCCATGGATGAATCTCTGACGGATCTGCAAGGCCTCCTGGAGTTTTCCTAGCCTGTACAACCGCTGTCTTAAAAAAAAGTACTGTCTACCATGTACTTAATGAATACAAGACTCTTAATGGGTCGAAGTGGTACAGGTTTGCTAACGGAAAGTAAATACTTCAATGGATGTAAATGTAATTCCATGAAAGTAAATGTATTTATTTTACTATAAAACCCTTGAATATATAAAAGGTATCGACTTGCTGCAATCATTAAAACGGGTATATTTTTTTCTTAATTTTAGTACTCAATTCTTCTAAGCCAGCTAAAATTAGACGCCAATAAAATATATATTGCCATTATTAATGTGGCAGTACCTAAAATTTTACTTTCTAATCAAAAGAGTGAAGTATTTGCATTACTCTACAATGCTTTTATGTTCTTAAAGAGCTTTTATAATAATTTAGATGGTTGTTAAGAAATACTTCTTACTAAATATATATACTAGAATTGTTTATTGTTTTCATTTAGTTTTATATATGCATCCTACATTCCTTAAACATTTCTGAAATAGGAAGTCAAAACTTTAAATTCTAAAATATTACTTCACATATATTATCTATCCTCTTAAATCTTTCTAGAAAACTTTTGCTGATTTGTTAGGACTCAATCGTCTCAAATTTTCTAGGATGGCTTTTAGTGGCACTCTATTTGGTACTTCAGGAACAAATGAACCACGTGGTCATTTTTACTATAGAGGAGATGAGAAGGAGCGGCGAGACATGACATTATTGGAGACTATGGAGTTAGCAAGTTGCGATGGCCCATGTAAAACAGAATTAGAAGCATTTCCCCTTGGCCTAGCTCGACCAACAAACTTTTTAACATAATTTCCCTCTTCCATTATTCACTTTGGCGAGGTCCCAGTACGAGATCACGTCCTCATACTTCCCAATCCTCCTGCTAATATGCTAGTTGGGAGTTGGTTGTTAGCTTGGAGTAATTGATTATTATACTAAGGATTAATCGATTATTTTATGAAAAAGAAAAACTTATACTTGATGGGTATCAAGGGTCTTGGGTTCAGTACATTGTAGGGACTGTGCCATTTAAACGACAGAGGTTATGTAGGGATGTGATTTGCCCGAGAACATGCTCTATCACCAGGTTTCTCCATTAATTGATTCTGGGTCTATATTATTAAACGATAAAAAAAAAATTAAGGAATTCTCACGAGGTGTCATACTGTTATATTGAACTCGTGAGAATTCCTATAATAAACGTTTAGAAGAATTTTTTTTTGAAATAATATAAGAACAAAATTCTGAGTATTTTTGGTTAGTCAAGTCGAAAACATGTTTAGTGTTTCTTTATTTAGTTGTTGTTTGTTTGTTCATTTAACGTCACTTCATTATGCTATGGATAATCGGACGATGCTACAGTGGGAACTCTAAATTTTGCCTATCCAGGTTCAATTAGGATAGGGATTTTTAACATTGACATCGTACAGGCTCGGGGTCCCCGTTTAACTTCCCTTCCGAAGGAAAAAATCCTAGGGCTACCTGCCGGACTACGAACCCGTGATCTTGGGCTTAGTAGGTAGTGTTTATTTATTATATACTCATAATGTAATATAAAAATAGAAAATATTAAAGCGTATCTCGGCATTCCGCACTACCTTCTAAGGCTAAGTATATTCTTTGATAATTCTATTTAGCTTTCCAATGGTATAGTATACGAAAATTCTACACCGGAAACTATTTTCAACCTAAACAAATATTATTTAAAATTTAATAGTTAAATTTATCCGTAATTACGTTTGTCCCTGTTTTATGTATAAATTCATTAATGGTGTTACTTTTTCAATAACACTAACACCAACCTGACGGTCTTGGCAAATTACACCAATTGTGGACTGATTCAAAGAGTTTGATCAAAAAGGTTAGAAAATGTATTTTGAAAAGAATTATAAAATTTTTGAAACATTACAAAAATTGAAGAAATAAATTACAGAGAAGTATTTCGGGAAAAAAATGTATTGAAAAATGAAGGATTCCATGCTGGAACAGTGAAAAGACAATTCTAAAATAGTTTGAGGATGGGAAGAGAAAGCATAGTGAACAGATAAGGCGTTTCGGAAGAAAAGGATTGAATGAAAAAGGGTGAATGTGGTCCTTACATGGCCTATAAAAACACAAATATTTTATACAATATGATATACATTTCGTGATTGAATATTAATTAATTAAAATATATATTTATTATACAGTCAATATGATTATATGTCAATAAAGGAAAAGTTAGGAGTCTACTTCAGTGTCATTATCTCTAACCTCCCAGGTAGAGGCATTGCCATTCTATCTGCCCAAGAACTTGCTCGCCCCCTTAAAGGAGTGTATTGATAAAAGATGGCAAGGAATGTGGGATGGAAGTCCAGAGAGTAAATTGAAATATATAAAAAGGGAAGTAAATCCTTGGGCTACAGCTAATCCTTACCGCGATAGCTAATCGCGGTTTGCGCCATGAAGAGGTGATTATTGCTCGCCTTAGAATAGGACACACTCGGCTGACCCACGCACACCTCATTACAAGGGATGCACCTCAGATTTGCCCTAGGTGCTATAAAAATCTTAGTATCAGACACATATTTGAGGAATGCTACTCCTATAAAAAAATACTAAATCAGCTCAAAATACCACCCGATGTTAGAGAAGCACTTAAAGACAGCAAATCTGAATTCGACACAGTTGTGAAATTTATTACAAACTACAAACTAATAACCAATATTTAATCATTCATAGTCCCTACTATAGATACAATTGTTATTTTTTTTCGATTGTTTTATTTCCTCATTATATATATAATTTTCAGTTAGTATGTGTGTGTGTGTATATATATTTTAATTATATGTATTTTTTTCAAGATTATTAATTATAAATTAAAATCTACATGCGTTGATGACCCTTGGGTTTTACGCCTCTAAGCCGCAACAAACAAACAAACAAACAACAGTGTCATTAAAGACTTGGTTAGTGGATTTGGGTTCGGGTAGAAATGCTTTAATTGGAGATGGCTACAAAATTCCCGAGTAATGGACTAAACGTCGGAGATATTTACATAACATCCGTTAAAAGTACCTGGATAAAAAAAAATGTTCTAAAAGACTACGGAAAAAACTATCTTGTCGGATGTTTATTATTTCTGATTATAAGCACTTCAATCAATAAAATGTTGAACTTTTAATCTGTTGTAGGATATTCATAGTGTTTAGTTTTGTTAATTTCTGATGCAATAATTGGACAAATAGTTGTGTTCTTGATAAGGAGTAGAGAAAAGAAATAAATATGTTATATCAACAAACGCTGGTGTTAAAATATTAATATTGCTATGATTAAATCTGTAATGAGTTCCGTTTTGTTCACTGAATACTCCTCACTTGAGCAAATGAAGTAAAGGGCCCAGTGACAGTAATTTCTTAGCTGAAGATATTAATGAGATCTTACTAAAAATTAGCTGCTGTGAAATCTGCTAATCAGCGTCAGTTGTTAATATATGCTTTTGTTTTCTGCTAATTGACTTTTGTACGTTTGCTAATTGACATATGTACCTTTGCTAATTGGCACATGTACATTTTGAAGTTTGTTCAGGTCTATATAACATTATTGCTAGGATTAATAACCGTATTATATTATAAATAACTCTCAATTCTTGAGATTCAGTATATTCATTAAAATTCATTTTGGCTTCGTTTCGAGAACATTTTTCTATCATAGTCATGCCCTAACAGTGAAAAAAGAACTTTTAATAAATTATATTAACATTTTAGTCTAAATATATAATTCACACTTGCACGATGTCAATACATAAATGGTTATTACACATCGGAAGAAATGTGATTACCACATCAATCAACCACAATATCTGTCCATTACCAAGTATTATGTAAATATTGTTCAAGAGAAGTGTAAGGTGAAATCTCTAATGTTGGCCTTTCATGGTTAAGTAACCAAACTGAAAAGTTGAAGGACCCCAAAATAAGAGAGACACAAATTCTTATTGAGATCAAAGGCTTTGTTGAGGAGATATTCACAACTAAAATTTTTCATTGTTATGAATTATATAAAACTTCTTTATTTTATTAATTCCATATCTATTAAATGTTAACATTAACATTCATATCAAATATTGTTCAAAGTGATTTCCTTGAGCAATAAGACGGGCTCACCATGTTTGTTCAACACAACAGCAGCAGTGGCAGCTGCTTCACAAGATTCAATTATAATTTTTCTTAAAGAATTAAGATCATTGACCAACCTTGCATAGGCTGTTTGTTTAGTTGCACCCCAACAAATAAATCCAGTGGTGTCAGGTCTGGAGAGCTTACAGGCCAAGCCCATGGCCTGCGTGGCCATCCACTGATATTTTTGGTTGAAAGTCTTCGTATATTTTCGTGTATGGTATATAGTCATATATAATTTACATAGTAGGTAGTGAGAAGTAAGAGTTTAATTTAAGCACATTTTGTTTGTTCTAGCCAGTATGTTATTAACAATCTTGGGCATTCTCGTCCATACATACATAGATGTCTCTACATCCCACGTGGGAACAAGGCCTCCCGCAACATCAACCACCATCTCTGTTCATAGCTGCTGCTCTCTAGTAACGGATGCGAAAGATGGTCCGAGCGTCCACAGCCACACTATCCGAGCATCGGAGCCTCGGTCTTTCAACCCTTTTGATTCCATGCACTTTTTCTTCAAGTAGTTTTTTAGGGACTTCATCTGTTCCCATGCGTGCAATGTGTCCTGATCGTCGTAGCCTGTTCACCTTGATTAACCTGATAACGTTGGCATCTTTATATAGTCCAGTTATTTCTATGTTCGATCAAAGCTGTACCTAAAATATATTAGTAATTTCGTTAATGACAAATATATTATTAATGAAGAAAAACACGTTCATGTTCTATAAATTAGCTTTTGAGAACGCCCTTTCTTTACCACTCCCGAACTACGACCGTTTCGTTAAGGAGGAAACGTACCTAGTAGCTTGTTTAGCTACACAAGGTTGGAGTAACCGCCAAGAGGTGATTACATTAATTACAAACATGCCAAGTTTGCATTAGTACCCAAAGTGCATTTGCAGTTAGCTCGGAGGAACGATGTCGAGCGTGACTGAGCCATTCAACTAACTTCTCTCCAGTTTCTACTTTCCTTTCATAATTAACTTTTTAATCGGATTTTCTTTTACTCTGTCTACTTTAGGACTTCCGTCAATGCGTTAATTGATATTTTGGTGGAAGTCATTCGATAAAATTCGAACATTTATAATGGAACTAATAACCAAAACTATTTAATTAAATTTTTATTTTATTAGTTTATTAGTAGATTCAATAACGCTTTTAGCTCCAACACCGGTCATGTCCTTAACAAGAAGGAGTAGGAATCCTTCTCCTGAAGATCGGCGTATATATTTCCATCCTCTACCTTGGCGTTACTCTGGACAGATACCTCACCAACGAGTAAATATCGTATCATGACTGAAGCATGCCTTACTTAAGTCCCACAGGCCCAACTACTTGCTAACTTCACCTCAGGTCTCATGCATTTACAATGTCATAATTAAACTTACCCAGTTCTATGGCACGGCACTTCTGACTCATCTCTAACTTCTAGAATTCCTTCTTTCGGCTGATAGACACCACTCCCCTAATGACACGTAATTGGAATAGAATAGAAAAGAAACATTATTCTGGGAATGTCTCTTTAGAATGACAAACAAGAAAGAAAAAGAAACATAATATATATCTGGTCAGAGGGCTACACAATAATACAAATCATAATGTATTTAAAAAGTTCCAAAAAAAAAAAATGAAACAAATAAAAAGTACGAATCATGACAGGATATTAACCGATTATAGAGAATAAATAAATTAATAACAACAGTTAATAAATAAATGTATGATCTAGCAGGAAATAAATTCTTTAAATAATGTATATCTTCTTTACGAATAAGAAAAACAATTATGCGATGTGTGGTTTCCTGAACAGGTTTTGGTCAATAGTAATGCCTAAGTTTTTGACAGAAGAGCTAAAAGTGATGGGGTGATCGTTTGGGGTTAATGATGAGAGGGTGTTATTAGATGTAAGGAGGGAATTGGAACCTAAAACAATGGCCTGAGTTTTCATTGCGTTTAATTCCAATATGTTCAGCTTTGCCCAGGCCCTGATCCTATCTAGGTCTTCCTCAATAGGTTTGGAAGTTCGGCAAAAAGATGGTAGGAACTGTGGTGAACATATTTAGGAAGGTCGTTGCTTTAGCAGTTGAAAAGTAGAGGAGAGATGCTTGAGCCCTGTGCTACTCCTGAGGACACAGTGAAGAAAGAGGAAAGTGGTTAATTAGGTATGGAGACAGCTGGAGACCTGCCAGAGAGGAAATATTGGAACCAGCGAATAGAACTGTTAGAAAAATACAATGCTTTTAGTTTAGTAAAAAGTATGGAACGGTATAAGGAATCAAAAGCTTTAGAAAAGTTACTATACATGAGGTGCTCACTAACTTCAGCTATACATCTTCCATTCTTTATAAATGCTAGATCAACCCAAAACAGATCATTAATATGGCTCACCTGGTTGATCTGCAACTCAGTAACTTAGCGCTCTACAACTTTTAATAGCCTTCGGAATTATGTGGCGTTTAGGTTCGAATTCGATTGTGGTGGTGTGTGGTTGGGTAGCCTCCGCCCTGACAAGGACCCTTGAGAATCCTGCCATTTGAGATTGGGTTTCTCCTCTGAGCCTTTGTGCTGGTTTTTCGTAGGTAGGGAGGGTCCATATGAGATGGTGAGAATCTCCACATATTCTGGATATATTGGCTGTAGGGTGTTGTGCACTGTTCCAAGACAGATTCACAAATAGCGTCATTCAAAATCATGTAGTTCAATCATAATGCCTTTGGTATTTTTTTCTTCCATTTTTAGTAATGAAACTAAATAATATAACATCCAGCTTTGATTTTAAAAAAAGAAAGAAATATTCAATTAAAAACTTACGATAAGTGGCATATATATAACAAAAAAATACTGAAAAGCAGAATCGTTTTAACAAAAGATAACTAATAAGTAAGTTAGTGGTCTAGTGGTTAGCATAACAAACTACTAAGCCCAAGATTGCGGGTTCTTAGCCCCGCAGGTGGCCCTTGGATTTTTTAAAGGGAGTAAAAAATCTTTGGCTACGTCTTCCTTCGGAAGGGACGTTAAACGGGGGTCCCGAGCCTGTACGATGTCAATGTTAAATATCCCTGTCCTAATTAAACTTGGATAGGCAATATTTAGAGATTTCACCGTAGCATCGTCCGATTAGCCATAACAGAATAAAGTGAGGTTAAATGAACAATCAAACAACAACTAAATAAAGAAACACTAAACTTGTTTTCGACTTGACTAACCAAAAATACACAGAATTTTGTTCTTATATTATTTAAAAAAATTTATTCTCAGTTTTGACTTATCCTATTTTATTTATTAATCGAAAAATATCAAATAATAATTAGTTATTTACACCTTGTATTTATATTTCCATAGATAAAATTTTAATTTATAGCATTTCAATCTCCGTCAAGTTCAACAAAATTTAGACCATGTGTACTATCTGTCATTTCATAAAACAAGACATTTAACAATGAAACATAAAATCTTTTGGGATGAATGGAAAGTTGTATCAATAACTTGTTGATTGATGTTTTAATTTATTATTAGTATCAATTGCACAACTAAAAGATTCTGTAGATAAATATAATTATTCTTATATCAATGAAATTCTAAACATTTGAATTAAGTTAGTTAAAAGTAATTTTATAATTCATGAACATGCCGATGGGCGTTACCAGTCTTGAGCATGTTGCTGACGCGACCCTACAAGTTTATTCCCTAACAAAAGTCGCTAAAAGCGCTCAAAAAAGGTTTCATTTAAAATAATACTGAAAAGTTCCGCAATTAAAACAAAACTTTATTGATAAACACAATAATTATAACAAGTATTAATGGTAAGTACCAGTATTATTACTGATAGGTACAATAACCATACTAAAACAGACCTGATGTGTGGGATTTATGGCAGATAATTGCCTAGTGACTAACACATTAGAGCGAGCTAGAAGTTGGACACGGGACGAACATCAATAACCGTTGGTCGTGTTGATTATAAACATGCTTTGTAGCGAGCTGACAAAGACATCAAACACATCAACCATAGTCCCACCCCCGGGCTCTCGTCCCAATGAAAACTCATTGCCCCGACCGTTCCAATAGCTAGTGTTAGTTTCGCCCACGGGTTCATCAGTTTTTAGGCAGCTACATTAACAGAAATGTTAATAAATAAAACTAAAAATAAATTAAATGATATACTTTAAAAAATACTAGAATATTTTATTTATAATATATTTTTATTTATGGTTCTTTTGATTATTTTTAAATATTTTTATTTTGAAGAGAAAAAATTTGTCCTACCCGGGATTCGAATATTTTATATGTAATCTGTGAGGAGTTCGGGATCAAAAATATAATCTATAAATTGAGTTAAAATATTAGATCTATAAATTATTAGAAGTATGTTTTTTTCTCTGGTTATAAAATAATAATTAAAATTAGTTCTTATGTTTCTGTTTAAGCGCAAAAAAATATTGTAAATATTAGATTTTCAGTTAAGCGTTTTCATAGGTAACATGCGATTTTGAACGACTAGACAATCACACAATAACGTATATAGGTAGGCTGTGATGAAGTTTATGATGACGAAATGAGTCTGGTCGTGGTTGAGAGAATCGTAAAGGATACTAAAGAAACTAGCAACGTAACTGACGTTCAATTGAAAACATAACTGATATATTTTAGACAAGCCCAAAGTTTAACCATCAGAATGTACATTGTACAAAACCAAAAAAAAAATATATAATTCTTACAACTTTCGAACCAAATATGTATTGAACGCACTTTTTAAATTTCGTATTTTATGCTTACAAAAATTGCGAGTACTTTTTTATATATCACGCTGAATCGCCAAGTTTTACCCCTATTTTTGGTATTCACTTTCTAGAGGCTGGGTGTGCCACAGAAGAGTTCTAGGTCCCAACGGATCCATCGCTGGGTGTTAGCAAATATAATTGATTATCTGCTACACCCGCATTAGAACCGGGATCTTGTTCTAAAATTTAGCTACCCCGGCCCTTTTAAAAAAACAAAACAATTCCTTATGATAAAATCGGTAAGCAAATGCTCTTGTACGATGATTTAACAACCATTATATATATCTTAACATTATTACGACAACTTGTGTAAATCTAGAGTTGACGAAAATTTCTCGAATTATTAAATTGTATTTTACCTTCAAGAAAATAGTAATTTACTGAGGGTGTAGTCGAAAAGATATATACTTCTCGTCCCAGTTCCCGTTATTGTGTTAACAAGAAACGCGAATGGTAAGAAAACAATTTGTCTCAAGAAAACTCGCTATGTAAGGGAGGAAATGTAGGACAGATGTAATAAAGCAAGGTGGTTGGGGGGGGATGGAGTTAAAGAACCACCCTTAGCGAGATTCGATCCAGTTACCCTTGATGTAACCGAGCTCAGATTGGATACTGCTCCGGCTCATTCTCTTGTTACAATGTCATCCGGAATTATTATTGATTGGGGATTTTGATTAGTCAGGCTAAGGTATCAGGTCTTATAATGAGGATTTCCCGGTCAAACGACAACGTGGGGGTTTCCACGACTGACGCTAGGATTTTCTTACTGGAATTTTCAAATTCAATTTCAGGGAGTCTTCCCTCTTTTCCCTTACTGTTCTCGATGTAGAGTAGGTTTGATTAAATGAATTCACCAAAGTGCTCCTTCCTTGAGGAAGACACAGCTTGTAATATTTCTCTTCATCGGCAGCCGTCAGGGTGTATGTTGATGGGTACGTAATATAGGTTTCATGTCCCTTTCTTTTTTAATGACGTCTAAACTTTCAGTACTATCACTCTTTGTATTTATTTCTTGAATTTCCGATAATTTCTGTTTATATAACATTTATATATCACCTTTGGTACTGCACTATTTACATCGTTTTCTCTTTTCTTTTCTTTTCAGCCCTGATGATTGCCCAAACGTTGTATAATTTAAAAAAAACTTTCACCTAGAAACTTATTATGATTTAAACAAAAGTTGATCACACACCCCCAGGATACAATTTAATATTTATTTTGAAACCGTTTATCGTTTCAGTAATACGTAAAATAAATAAAAATGGTTTGTAAATGTCAATGTTATAGTACGCTAATGTAACCTGACACCTCGAGTTCTTTATTAAAAATTACTGAATGTCACTACAGCACTTACGAAGGGTTTTAGGTTCAGTACATCACACTGACTACTCTTTTTATCCAAAGCCAAATGCGCAATATGGTTATTTTTCAGAGATCACGCTGAACGGTCAACTTTTCCTCTCAATTGAGTGTACACAACGCTGCTACAGATGTACCAATACAACGAATGAAGGGTCTTGGGTTCTGTACTGTTTCTAGGACAACTGGTGTGCAGGGAGGTGATTTGTCTTAGAACGGCCACCAGGTTTTGCCTCCCTGTTATGCGTATCCACTTTATTGAGGATGTGTGTGCCATGGGAGGGTCCCCAGATCCCTCTGGATCCACCTCAGCTGTTAACAGATGAAAACAATTATCTGCTACAGCCTGAAGTGAACCTGGGACCTTCAGCATAACAAATCAGCCCTTTAACATTCAGTTATTCACTCCCACTCGCTAATAGTAAATTTGTTTGATCCAGACAGAATGAGGATGATAGGATGAGTAATAAGGCCAGAGAATGTATCATCGTTGAGATCCATGGAGCAAAATGAAGCAGGGGGAAAAGTCCTAATAAAGACTTTAGGCTTTGATAAAGCACTATCCGATATCGATCGGTGGAAGATCCTCCGGAGCGGCCGGCCAAGAACTCTTTGTCCTCCTAATCCCGCGATTGCTAGCTCGTTACCTCCGATACCTCGGGGGGGGGGGAGTCTTCTGGTCTCTAACAAGCTCCTCTAATTTATTTCTATCTCTCACATGCTCCCCTCCCTGTTGCTTTTTTATCTTACTTTATCTCAACTTTTTTATTATTAAAGCTTCCCTTGGCCGCCTTTACCTTCCGCTTTAACAAGCCGGACACGATTGGTTGTTAGAAGCAGCATTTCCCCGAAGAGATCAGACGAGTCGGAACGACTCCAGGAAGGAGTTCGCAGTGTCCAATACCTGAGAGTTCGGTCGATAGAGAACGTTTGTATGATTTATTTTTGTAATGTTTGATATTCATTTTTTGGTCACCTGATCGTTCATATTCCTAATAATACTGAAGTATACGAAACTTTATAGAATTTTATTTTTATTTTTTTTTGGGTTTTGCAATTTTCTCACTTCCTGGTCCACGATACACCTCCTCTCCACTATACCCTGTCCATGCAACCCTCCTCTGTCAGATCTCTAGCTGTCATTTCTTCTCTAACGTCTATCCACTGGTTCCAAGGTCTTTCACGTATTATGTTCTTCTTTGGCGTATATTTGAATGTGTTTTTCAGTTATAATGTCATTAAATTACGAAATATGAACATCTACTAGTCGATAACTTAATATCTGCCGATAAGAATGAATTCTTGGGCAAAAAAAAAAAAAAAAAAGGCAATGTTAAGTACGAGCTAGTGTTGGTCAATATACTGTCTTATTGGGAAAGTGGTGAAACGATTAAGGGAAGTCACCAAATTTTCAAAGATTCCTTCACAGATGACGTTTAAGAGGTAATCCATTATAAGAAATTGTATGGTTCACATGCTTATATAAAGTTGTGGTTGTTAATATTGTATTACTTCCTGGATATGTGAAATCAGTTGATCTCGGACACTTATGCATATATATATATATATATATATATATATATATATATATATATATACCTTTTATATGAAGAAGAAAATGGTCCGGGTGAAGTTCTTAACCTCCACTCGAACCATTTTGTTCCTCATATTTACTTATAGTTCTATGATTAGTTTAATATTGCGCTGATGATGATGCGCAAGCTTCCTCGCACTGAATTAGGTGAACTGAAAGAATGTTGCTTCAATAGCAGTTAATGATGGATTTTGAAATTGTGACATCATTTTGTTAAAAAAATTAATTATAGCCGAATCTTGTTACAAATTAACATAATTTTATATTTTTAATAAATTAACAATCAGTATCATTTAATATCAGTAAAAATTGGTTATAAGGAATTTATTTAGACAACAACATTTCAAGTCTTGGTTTTGAAATTGTTGCAATGACATATCATGATTTGTCTCACTTTCAAAATCAACGGCTCAACTCTACTAATTTTTTTATTTCAGATGTCATTGTTTTAAGTATGTGGAAGCGGTGTGTATCAGTGGTAGAGCGCTGAGTTCCCGTCCCGAACTTCCCGGGTCAAATCCGGCTGGGGCAGATTTCATTTAATCTTTTAAAAGCTGTGGATGGAGAATATGGGATCTGCAGATCTTCCGCGAGTTTACCCAGGCTATATTAAAGGGGTATCTTAATAAGGTGAAAACCTGGCGGTTGAACGTGATCTCGGAACAAATACGTCGTTGGCCAAGAAACAGTACAGTCTCTACCATGTACTCAACCCAACACTCTTCATGAGTTGTAGTGGTATAGGTTCATTTTGTATAATCTGGATTAAATAAATAATTAATTGTTTAAATTTATTTATTGTTGTGCAAACCATTACACCTGAAAGTATACCGAACGATAAAATACTTTGTAATTATTGCTTTACATACAATTTTATGTTAACTTCATACACTGTCAGTTCGATGAACGGGATATGATTTTAATCACCCCCTTTCTATAAAACTTAACTGCACTGAATTCCCCCACTATTTACCTTCTAATATTTATCTTAGGCCCCTCTGCCAGATGCAGGCCCACACTCCTGGCAACTTTTAATCAACTTAGCCTTATCAATAGCACAAATACTGGAGCTTGCAACTTTAAATGTTGCGGTCTGTTGCCAATTGGGCCGGAGCTTGTTTTCTGAACCGCAGAGCAAATAGCGTTCTTCCCGGCGACTGTTTATCGTAACCCCGCGCCCTCTACAGCCCCGACCAATCAGGTGGTGGGAGCGGGTATAACTATTTTCCACCACCCGTTCTGGAATATTTGGTCCTGGAATAGAATACGACCTATATTGTTCTACCAATAGTCCACAATTGCCAGTGATCAATTTACTATCAAGCCCTGCCTATACCTATTGAATTTTCCGTAACTGTTTTTTCTCCTGGTGACCACCCATTTTTGAAGCATAGATGTTTCAAGTCGTTTTAAGTTTGCGGATGTGTAAACAGTAAATAAACGGGTCAATGATCTAATATATTATGTCTATAATATCTGTTCGTTAGCCTGCAATTGTGCAAGGCGTTGCTTGCTTTTAGTCTGCACTGTACACTTCTATTTATACTACCTCTGCTTTTTTATCTATATAATCTGCTTTTATTAAATAGTAAGTTGAAGATTACTATAGATAGAATAAAGACATGAGAGCGTAAAGTAGTCAGTACCATAGCTTATAATCTAAATTTTTTCACAGTCTACAGACAATACATTTTGTACAAGACCTTTGTATAATATAAGCCATGTAAATCTTATTCGTTCAACAATAGCTTTTACAGCTTGCACTTCGAATCTCTGTTAGTTAACTAACCGAATGTCCGTTATAAAATTAATATGAAGCTTATAATCAATAGACTTAATAATAATAGACATTATCCTTACATTTTTTACTACAGTCAAACTGGTATGAGACCAAGATTTTGTTATTGAGTGGAATGATACTCCGTTATACACGAGTGGAAATTCATTCAAAGGTTATACATTTGTACATAGACAGCTTTCCTTAAAATATATATGTGTGCGTGTATATGGTTTTTTGTTTTTTTTACGTTGGCAGGTGGAAATCTTCAAAAGACGCGGATAGGCCCGTAAATATCCGTGTGTGGGATTTTTATCGACTAAAACCACCTTCCTATACCTGTTTTCCACACTCCACGGGACCGTCCTTAGGCATTACTTCGTGGAGGGGAGTGGCTATGTGCCGCCTCGTGGCCACTTCCAGCTTGTAGCTTCTTTGTGTGGATTCTTCTTCTTCAAGAAGGCATCAGTCTTTACTGGCTCTCTCTCTTTGTCCTTTCTTCCTCTCTTAGTCTTTTGAGGACCCCTATAGCGAATTTTCCACCCCTGAATCCCCCACTGCTCATCCGACTTTAGCATACAGCTCACTAAATTTTCAGGAGTCACCTTTCCACAAGCCTGCTCTAATTCCCTTCTCTAGTCAGTGAAGCGGGTGCATTAAAAAAAATACAAGCTCTGCTGTAACAGTTTCAATCTGCTTCCTGCTACTGACCAGGAGCACCTCAGTCCTATGGTCAGCAAGCTGCAACCCCTCAGAAGTCAGCCATCTACGGATAATAGCGACAGCCTGGTTGGCAATTAGGGTAATCTCCTCAATATATTTTGCCAAGACCACCACTGCCACATCATTGGCGAAACCAACAACTGTGACTCCATCCGGCATGGGTAAACTGAAACTCCGTCGTACATAAACTTCCACAAGAGAGGACCTAAGACTGAGCCCTGTAGGACACCTCCATGAAGTTCTTGGTTGACTATTTTATTAAACACTATAAAAAGAAAGAATATATGCAATCCATAGATTTATTTTTTCAATCTATCAACACTGGCTCTACAACCCAGTACGGGTCTTGGCCGCATCAAGGCGTCGCCTCAATTTAATAGTAACAATAAAATGATGTCTTATATTTCTGGAACATCTCTTAGTCTTTTTTACAATTCCTTCTATCATATTCTGCACTAAGTGCAGACAACTGTTTTTATGTAATATCAAAGAGCCCTGAGTTCCTGTTTTTTTAAACATCACTGAACGGTTATTTAAGTAATAAGTTCAAAGGGATGGACAATATGTTGGCGTTGTGAGAGGAGGGAATCGGTAGAAGCCCATTCGAGACGGGATTAGAACCGGCATGGAGAAGTACCTGAACCTACCATCCCTTCACTTATCATCTTTGGCAGACCTTTTTGGCTCCGTAACGTTTGAGTGGCCTTCTGCTTTCCCTCTCCCACTTACACGCAATAATATCAGAGCTTTTCTGATAGGGTTTTAACCGACCATGATACTTTCCCGGCTTTACCCATCCATTTTATAGTACTCCGCTTCTACTCGTTGCTTTTGTTCTTTCATATTTTTTTATTTTATTTTTTTATTATTTAAAACCTTTCGACCTCTAAAAGAATATTAGTGGAGTGGAGAATAAAATCTCGGCTTATTTCGAACCTCGCTTAAACAAATGCTTTTTTTTTCAGAACAATACTATTCCGTTCATTCTTTTTACTCTGAATGCCTATTGATTTTACGTTCATTATTTCGTATTTTCTTTATTTCTTATCATTATTTTTGTTTTTAATACGAGTGAAGAGAATATTGCCTTATATGAGGAACATTGCTTCTAACGAGCTTAAATAAAATAAATAAATATACCCTGGAAAACGATTTATTTAAAACATTATAAAACTGGTACATGATACTGGAACACCAATAAAATTTGGTCACCGGCACATATAGTTATCAGGTAATGAAATGGGTGATAGGGCAGCAAAAAAAGCTCTTACTTAATCTTCCAGGTCGTCGAAATGAGCTTCAATAATTTCGGTAACTATGAACTCATAAAATACATTAAATTAATTTATTTTTAATAATTGTTATATTGATGGTGAAATTTTTAAATATAATTATAAATTTATTTATTTATTTAAAAATAAATTTCTTTTTATTAATTGTTATTTTGATGTTGATATTTTTAAATATAATTTGTTTTGAAGAGAAAAGATTTGTCCTGGCCTAATTTAATCCTAATTAAAGTAATGTTCAATGAACATTCTACTCCGTGTTAAGGATCGGTGAATAGAACGAATTTGTCTGACTTGGATACGACCCCTAGTTGCTCAGTGGTTTAGAGCACTGCTCCGGAGATGCAGACGACCCGGGTTCGAATCCCAGCCAGGACATAAACTAAAATAGTAAATTTCTTTGTTTTACACATATTTTCTAGATCAATTCGATATATCTTTGATTGATAAGTATTTCTATATCATTTCTTATTTCATGTCACCTTTTTAGCAAATCCATTATTTTCTTAAAAAATAAAGACCTAGTGATTTCTTTTTTTCAATTATCTAATTCATAAAATATAGTGACTCACATGCACATATTCTTATTATGATTAATTACCGTTAAATATTGTTTTTGCTTAAATTAGTTTTACTTATTGCCAATATTTTATAGTATTATTATGGCAGTATTGTGACCTTATTTATTGCTTGTGCTACACACAGAGGAGCTCTGTGGTAGAGCACCCTAAAACTGTGCCATCCCTAAAACTCTATTTCAAATCCCGCTGCTGGCAAGATTTTTCTTTAATATGTTAGCGGTCAGAGATGGATCATATAGGATCTAAGACCCTCCTGGGGCTCACTCAGCATATATAAATTGAGTACCCAAAATTAAGGGGAAATCTGGCGGTTGAGCGTGTTCTAGGACAAATCACCTCCCTGCACAAGCGTTATCCATGAAACAGTACAGTCTCTACCATGTACTTCACCCCAGACCCTGTAGTGGTGCAGTTTTTTTTTCAGGTTACTTAAAAAGAAAATGGCAAATTTATATATTTAAAAGGTCATCACTTTAAATTCTATATTTGAGCAGTTCACACCAATTAGTTATCCATTATTTATAATACTTTATCAACGCCTTGTTGTTATTTTAAAACTCGGAATGTAACCTGGTTGTTTTTTTCTTATACGAAAAACTATCAGTTTCCTAATATAATCGAATAAATTGATGTTTTATTGCTGTATTCGGATCTGGCAAATAGTAGTTCTTATTGGTGTAATCTCTAGTTATACACTATTCTTTAAATACATAATATTCTTAGTGATAAGGTTTCACCATTTTTTATCGAGGGAATATAAATCATAAACAAAATATAACAATAAAGAACGGGCGTTCAAAGAAGGCTGAATATATTCATGATACTCCAAAATTATTCTCTCATGTGTCCTCGAAACATATTTGTTAATTATCCCGTGGGGTGTCATGTCTGACATCAATTGTTGATTTTAAAGAGCGCTGTTCGACCTGGCTGAATATTCATTTTTGCGAGGTGGCATTAATAAACAAAAAAAAAAATGAGAGAGGAAAAAAAAATCGTGGGACTAAGCGGTGGCTACAATACAAGGAGCGGCAGCCCTCATGAATAAAACAAAATGTCACGTGATTGAAATGAGGATCAAGTTTTTTAACAGGGACTTGAGGGCGCGCTAAAAACCTTTGCACGTCCACTTAGGCTCACCTTCACTTAAATTAACAATTTTTTATAGGGTAGGAGAGTGCATTAACTTCCTTCTGTCACTTCCATGACCGTGAATAAGCCTCTAGTATTTTTTATAAAGCTCCTATATTTTTAAAAATTATTTCGTAAACGAAATCGTTCAGGCGAACCCGATGTCGATATCACCAATCTCTGCTTACAAAGTGCTGTCCTCGGACTACACACAACCAAATCCGCCAGATCACTCTTCAATCCTCCCACCTACGCCTTGGTCTATTCCTACTCCTACTCCTAAGCTCCCCAGTCGGCACAGCGTTTATTAACAATTTAGTAATTCGTTCGTTACTAAGCTCAGCAACTTCATAATAATATTAATGCTAGGTAAAATATATGCTGCAAAATTAGTAATATCCCTACTCATTTATGCGCAGTATATATTAAAAATTTTAGAAAGGTTTTGTTCAATGACGCAATCGAGACGTAACTGAAGTCTAAAGAAAAATTAGTATTTACTTTATTGAATATCTATATTTTAAAAGGAGAAGGGTAGCGCACTGAGTTGCCGTGCCGATGGTTTCAGGTTCAAATCCGGTTCTGGTAGATAGATTATTTATCATATAGAAACTAGAAATGGACCCTGTAGGATCTGGCTGGAGGACACAGGCGCTATTAATTGGGTTCCCTTAATTAGGGATAAAACCTGGCGTTTGAGTCTGCACTAGGACAAATTATTGTGTAAAATTAGTTTTGTGTGTTTTATTTGGAGAAAAAAAAAATGTACACCTATTCCCAATGATAGGTCGTATGGATCAAACTAAACTACCTTTCCCCCAATTAAGGGTACACGCTTTATCAGCCTCTATGACACAGGATGGTCTGCTACAGAGTCCATCCTTTCAATAGATTAAATATTTCTAATTAACAATTCTTCCACAATCTACAATCATAAAAGCGTTTTAGTCATATTAGAAAATTTTTGTTATTAAGTAATAAAGTAAATAAATTTGTTAATTGTTAATATGTTAACAGGATTAACAAATTTATTAATAAATACATTCTATTAAATTGATTCCTTAAGATATCGTTGGAATATTGCTTTTCTCATTGCTAAAGCGAAGCCTAGAAATTCTTAACTCTTCAGGTAATTACATATAGTTGTGCTTTATTCTTGCTCGAGTGACTATCACCTCTCCTCACCCTCTCTCCTTGTCATTTCGTATATGAATAAAATATTATTCTACTAAATAGTTGTATTTTAAAATGTTTTTTTATAATGGCTCCATCATCCTTCAAATAGAATTATAAATATTTTTATTTTGTAGAGAAAAGATTCGTACAGGACCTGGATTCGATCCCGGTTCTCCCACGCATCCGTCGTGGTACCCTGTCACTTGAGCTATCCTCACACGTACCTCGGTCAGACAAATCCTTTCTCTTCACCGATCCCATATCCCCGTGTTCTCGCAATTTTGCGATGATTACAATGGGGAGAATGTTCAAAAGAACATATGTATGTATGTTCAAAAGACTATTATTACTTTAATTAGGATCTTGTTTACTTACGTCATAATATTATTTATAATTTATTTTATTATATTTTTTTATAATTATTATAATTTTTAAATGTTTTTATTTTGATGAGAAAATATTTGTCCGGGACCGGGATTCTAACTCGGTTCTCCCACGCATCCGTCGTGGTACTCTGCCACTTGAGCTATCCTGGCACATATACACAGCTAGTCAGGCAAATTCGAATTCCCGTCCTGGACAAATCTTTTCTCTTCAAAATAAAAATATTTAAAAATTATAATAATTATAAAAACAAAAATCACATAAATTATAAATCGAATTATGCTTCATCAATGTCTCCACACATAGCATATCGTTATTCACCACCAAAGTTTTTGTTTGGATTCAGAAATTAGATAAATGAAAATTGATTTCATGATCTTAGTTAGTTAGCTATTTATTTAACGTCACTTTATGCTGTTATGGCTAATCGGACGAGGCTACATTGGGAGCTCTAAATTTTGCCTATCCAGGTTTAATTAGGATAGGGATTTTTAACGAGTACCTGACATCGTACAGGCTCGGGACCCCTGTTTAACGTCCCTTCCGAAGGACGGCGTAACTACGGATTTTTTACTCCCTTAAAAAAATCCTAGGGCCACCTGCCGGGCTACGAACGCGCGATCTTGGGCTTAGTAGTTCATGATCTTTCTCATATTGTTATTCGGACTGATGATAATTTAAACATCGGTTTATGGGTCAAGGGTGAACTAAATACATTCAACGTAATCTCATGATAATCGGACTATGCTACGTTGTCGAGCTTCGAATCTGCTACCATGGGCATGGAAGGTTGTAATGCTGGCCACTACGCCACAGGGGACCCTGGTCTTTTTGTTGGGGATTGCCAAATTATTTTTTTTGTGCAGCCATTGTGGATTTACTCTACTGAATGTCGAAGATGTAGCACGAGCAGATTCCTGCTAGATGGAAAGAAGCCTATGAAGCCTTACCAAAATCTTATTATCTCGACACATCATACACTAAATCCACAAAGAGAAAATTAAAAGGAGGTCTTGAACACACTAATTCTTAGTAAATGTAAGTGAAATGCTCTTTGCATCTGAATCAAGAACGAATAATCGACGAAAATGAAATATAAAATGAACAAAATAAATCAAAATAAACTTTTTCAGAAAAAAAGAGAGGTGATTCACATGACCACTGACCTTTTTTTCCTCTACGGATGTTATAGATTGTTCAAGACGTTCAACTTTATGACTCGATGGTAGATCCTAAGAGATTAAGGAAAATTAGGAGTAGAGATAGTGACCATCGATCATCACTATAGTCAAACCGCACGATTAGATCGTAAAGGAGTAGAAGAATAGCTTGTGTACGTGCCTACTGCTTTGTGTATGGCTATTGTTTTGAGAATTTGGGTTGGTGAGAGCAATACGTACGATAGGAATGGGACAGTTGGAGCAATGCGATTGGTTTATGATATAGTTACGTAGGCGTCACTCTAACTGCTGATTGGTTGAGGTACAATGCGGTCTGGAATGATCTAGCCACGTCATCATTAATTCATAGCATTAGCCTAAATTGGATCCTCCTAGCATTTGGCCTGCCTTCAACATAATTTAATCGTATCTATAAATCCCGATAAATTATAAGGGTTTATTAGTAATAATAGGATCGATCCACCTAGGATTGCTTGAACATTTTTAAATTTTTTTGAAATGTTTTATATCTGGTGTACTCGAATATGGAGAAGTTGAAAACTACTAAAAAAATTATACCTTCCACCATCTCTGTATGGCGGCTATCTTTATTTGTAAGTGCAGAACGATATTTCAATTTGGAGACATATCTCTTCAATCAATTAAGTCACAATATTTTAATTGACACGATTGTTTTTGTAAAAGTCTCCTATGCAGCATTTTTAATTATTAATTTGAAAAAATAAATTTGTATATAGTTTTTATATTCAGGAGGATACATTTGGCTTAGGGAAGTTGAAGTCCTATCGCCCAGTCATCTAGCCACTGGTCCTTCAGGTTGGAGGAAACCCAGAAGAGAGTACAGCCCGCTCACCTTTTTTCCTGAGGAGTCATAAACACTCAGGAGACCAATTGTCCTCAGGATACGTGCCCTCCATCAATGGGCTAATAACCCACATTGTAGAAAATACTATTCAAGGTAAACAAAATAGCTTCGCGACGAAGCTTCTCGTCGCTAGAAATGGCAAAACAGGAAGTAAACGACGATGATACATTGATAAAACCAAACATAGCAATGAAAATATAACTTAACCCCCCCCCCTATTTTGAATTCCCACTTTTTAAGGCTGGGTGAGCCGCAAGAGGGTCCTAGATCTCATAAGATCCATCACCGGCTGGTAACAAATTAAATAAAACTCTGCCAGTAGCGCTACTTGAACACAGTACCTTCCGCACGACAACTCAGGGCTCTACCACTGAGCCACTCTGCTATTTAGTAGCTCTAGGAAGTCAGTTTAATATAATTTGCTGTCGAAATTATTCAAATTCAGTTTCTAACTAATCAGCTTAACACGAGTTTAATTAATATTCAGATAAATTAACATAATCCAGTACTAATTAATGCTAGAATGAATACAAGTCACCTTAAGCAGTTACCTTTGAGTATACAACATATATATTATTAAATTAGTATAAAAAGGACTCGATTATGAGGATAATATCCGGTACTCATGAGGAGGATGTTCCTCTATAATTATGCCTAATTACAAGTATTACGCGGTGTTTGACTCCATAGAAATAAGTGAGTGAAGGGCGAGAGGTGATTAAGGTAGCTCCTGAGTCTAATTAGGATACCCCCGGGGCTTCACGAAGAAGACAAACCTTTGTCGCGGTTCCGTATTACTTTGACCAGGAATTTGATGCGGAGTGTGTGTGTGTATGCGGTTTGGGTTTGAACTGTTCTAAAAACATATTTGAGCAAAGGGTTGGAAGGTGGAGGGGGGAATACGCTGCCATGTTTGTGAGACCTTCAAACAGCCAGCATTAAGCGCTAAATTAACACACAGTTACTCACATTCCCTGTATGTACGGAGGCGTTTGCTCCTGTGTGCGAGTTTACGGTGGAAGGTAGAGGTTTCCGAATCCTCCTAATTGACTGGCTCTGCCGGAGAAAGGAGGGTCGTCATGGAAACCCCATCGTATAATTGAGTCAGAGTTCCTTTGAACCCCCCCCCCCTTCTCTACACACCCTCACCACCCCTCGCTACCCCCCACCACCGCCTCAGACACAATATTCTTCTATTTAGCGAGGAGTGAATGTTTTGCACAATCACCTCCCACCTTTCCCTTTGTCCTCGCTCCGAAGAATCAAACTGAAACAGGGTCAAAAGGTGCCCCCCCCTAGGGGTTGTTCCAATTAAATATATTTCCGTGTTGTTGTAAACAACAGTTATTGCGAAACATTGGAAAAAGACATTATAAAAAGACATTTTTTCGTGGCTCGGGATCAAGGTACAACCAACTAAGATAGTTAAGTATCCAAGGAGTCATTAACGAAATTGACTGAATTATATATCTATTCAAAGCTTCGGGTGATTCAAAGCTAAGAAAAAATGTGCCATTACGACCCACGAACCGTTTACTGTAATTATTATTAGGATTCTAACCTCAAAAACATTTTTGAGTGGAACCATCAGCTTAGCTATTGTGCACTCTGCGCACTAAACTACACTGCTCTTTTAAGTATTAGTATTCCCGTTTATTTTTATACTGTTTTCATGATTTACTGTACGTATTGAAAAGGATCGCTCCTTCTTATTGTCGAATAAACACACGTTCGAATCAAACGCTAACTCTAATTAACCCACTCAAAACTCATTGTCGCCAAGTCGGATCCGTTTAATATAGTGCTGCGTGGGACGACTCTAGCCCCATTTCAAGTTATAATTTGGATGTTAATATTTACTCTGAGGGAACTCGATATCGAACTATTTAGCCGATGGGGGGGGGGGGAGTACTAAGTGAGTGGAGGCAATAACCGAAGAGGCAAACATTTAGATTGGCTCGAGCTCCTTCGACTCTGCTCATAGTTTTGCTGGAGGCAGAGGCCGCCTGTATGTCGCCCCCTCTGTACCACCCGGAGCCAACTAATCCCTAAGGACAAATATTATCAGAGCCTTTAGCGAGATGAGGTGACTTCCCAGCAAGTCCTCTTCAGTCGCTAATCTCTCAACCCTTCCTAATAATCATCAAACATAGGTAAGGCATAAGGTTCATCTTTTGAAAAATACATTCTTATTAATAGCCATAAAACGTTAAAAAATATAAGGAAACGTAACAATGATCAAATAGTTTCCACAGAAAGAGTAAATATTAGAGGAGATAATCGTCCGGACATATGAATTTCACATACATAATCCATAATATGTAAGGTAACCACATTAACTACTGAATACTGAAGGTGATTATAATTATAATAAAATGATATAATTAATTATTTGTAAATAATGTTAATGTATAGTCTCTCTTTATTTTAACCTCGATATAGTATTGTTCTTGACATTATTCAACTTTTGTATTTACAATGATATAATAAAATAAAATAATTCTTATATATTGTCAATTTGTAATTGAACATGAAACTGTAAACCTTCTTATTAGCTACAAGATATTAAAAGGTCGAATGCGACCTAAAACATTTAACACATGTCAACATTGACAGCGCAAAACACAAGAAGAAATTAATAATATTCTGTATTAAGAAATAGTCTGTGTTTTAAAAACTTAATAGTTACAAATGAAAGAACAATAAAAACTTAAATGGCCAATCCAAGGAAAGATATCTTTATTCATGTTAAGCTCTACTTAAATAGACCAATCAAAAAGAAAATAAATATTAGAACTCCTTATGAATCCTAGATATATTTTCACCATTTTTTATTTATATATATCACCGAATGTATTCTATTGCTTTACGATCCATCATATTTGAAATTATTTATCAGTTATTTTATTCAGTTAAGTTATTCATTACTTATTTACATTTTTTAAATTATTATAAATATATTAATAAAAGGTCGGGAATCAAATAATTATAATAATTTTATATGAATATGATATTGCTATTTAGATAAATTAATAGGGCCTGTTGAATGGTAACTGGACCATTTCGAGATATGGGTATGTAAACATGATTCCATTGTTAATGTGTATTCACCTGCAATAATGACGAGCTAATTAATTATTTATATAATTATAAATATTGTAACGTTTTGTTACGATTGCAGCCTATAAATATTTGCTAAAAAATTTTTAATCTTAATCAATAACTTTTAAAAAAACTGTACCTATGTGGGGTCAGTGCATAGTAGACTGTTTCTGGAACAATGTGCAGATAGGTGATTTGTCCGAGACCACGCTCAATCACCAGGATTCTCTCCCCGATTGAGGATACCCATTTCATAGAGTCTGAATGGTCTGTAAATCCTCGGCTGTTAACAGATTTAATAATTAATATACGTCAGCTGGATCTACCTTTAACTAGGGGAACAATTTGGCGGTTGAGCGAGACCTCGGACAAATCACCTATCTCCATACAGTAGCACTATAGCTTTCAATATAAATGAAATCAGATACAGTTCCGACTACGATGATTAATAAAATAATAATTATTCTTTCACGTAGGCTTCCACGGTCGTTAACATTCTTTTATATTCTACTTCCGGGACGGACCGTGTCATGTTGGTGCTATAAACCAAGCTTTCGCTCATCGTGCTGTGAGCTTCCTCAGGGTTAGTCAGTTAATGGAGAATGTGAACTACCCTGAGGAAGCTCCCAGCACGATGAGCGAAAGCTTGGTTTATAGCTCCAACAGGACACGGTCCATCCCAGAAGTATAATATAAGAAGAATAAGTATTCTATTAAAAAAATAGATCACATAGATTTTAGACTGAGCTCTCTGGAAATAACCTAAATCAATTTGAGTTTGGCTGTCTATTGGAGTTGATAAAGAAAGATATACTAACTGATTCGTGTTCTTATCTAACTTTACAGATAAATTTGATACCAAAGAGTATTTGCAATAGTATAAATTTTTAACTAAGTATTTATATAGGTAATAACAATGAATTTTAAGTATTTGAATGCACTCCTAAAACTCCAAAAAACAATCCCTCAAGTCAGTAAAATATAGTACTTTTTTGAATGGTGTGGAGATAAGATGCTACCTCTGATTGAGGATTGTGTTTGGACTGGTGATGTTAGAACCGCTAAATGCAGCATTTTCATTAATAAGATTTTTATTTCATACGATTACGCCTTGATGAACCGGTTGGAATAGGCTAAAAGTTGGTTGTTTAATACGACGCTTCTTTCCAATCGAATGTACCATTCAGTTGGCATTCCTAAAACAAGCGGTGGATTTGAATACGAGAGTCGGAGGGCTGAGAAAGGCTGACAGCTGAGGAAGAAAATTACAGGGCGGTAGCAGAAGGGCCGCTATTGAATAGTTATAGGCTGAGGAGCCACTTACATGTCCTGAGGAAGCCCTTAGCCCAGAACTTTAGCCTATAAATCCCTATAAGTTCCTTCTCTTCTTATCTCGCTGCTATATTCTCTCAACTCTCCAAACATTCTTACCACATTAATACCAGGGACCGTTTCCAACTTTTTACATGCTTCTTTTTTTTATTTTACGAGCCCCCTTGGAGCGATAGCGTTCAATCCAGACAGGTATTATTAGGGCAGTTTAGGATCGAATGGCTATTTTGACTTCGTGAATCCTTTAAGGGAACTGATGACTATGTCTTCTCGGATTCCGTATTCCTTTTCACTCGCTATAAATGGATTTTCTAATACTGGAGATAGTTGGCTTGACGATCTATTGAATTTGTTAACATAGAATGCGTCGTAACTTGTAATAATGGTATGAAATGGTGTCAGTTTTGCGGAATCATTGACTGGACCCCCCTCACCATTTCATACCATAATTAGAAACAACTATTTTCCACTTAGAAGTAATAATTAGTAATTCTGAAAACATTTAGGATAGAATTATATCCTGAATAGTATCAATAGACACATTAACTGTTTTTAATTTTTTTTTTAAATCAAAACAAATCAATATATTTTTTTGCAAACGCCCTTGTTTAACAGGGTTGGGCCAAAAATGGCATGAAGGGCTATACTATAGGTCACCAGCTTGTTCTAAACATACTAGAAGGCCGGGATTCATTCCCTATTTCATTCATTTATATTTCAACTGGTTTTGTTATAAATTCTAGTAACATAATGTGTAAAATGTAGTTATATAAAAAAAAAAATAGGTATCAAAGGTCATTATATACACTAACATATATATAATATATATATATATATATATATATATATATATATATATAATATATAAAATATATATAAAGCATCATCAGGACTTCTTGCTTTTGCTCTCAGCTTCGGAAAAAAACCTCGACTTTCAGAGTCAAAAATTTACATTTATTGCACAACAACTATTTGTTCCACTTATTTAACCTATTTAAAGAAATATTGTTTACATAAAATAAACAAGAGGGAGGAAAATGGGATACAAATGTTTGTGGAAGACTAACAGATAATCTCCCTGGTGTGTACTTCAGTCTTTATAACATGACAAATTATGTAACACAGAGTGACTATTGTCACTGACGAGTATGTGAATATGTCACTGACACTGAAAGTAAAAAAGAAAAATGTGACATGGCTCCAAAGTCGTGTAATCATCATTCCAAAAGGACTTTTATTTAAAAAATAACTATTTTTGTTCACTCTTACTCTGAAAATAATATCAAAATTGAAAAAAAAAAATGTAGGGATTTATTACACTTCAAAACGGCTTTCTTGATCCTTGATCCTAACTACCTCCAAACATTTTTTGTTTCCGTATATTGATTTAAATGTTTTAATATCATTCCTTAATTGATAGATTTCTAAACAACTGACTAAAATAGAGAAGTAGGCGAGTAGGTCGTAGGGAGTAGATGTTGTAGTTAGTTTACAGTATGTTAGAGAGTAGTCTCTAAGGTAGATGTAGTACAGAGTCAATAAGTTGTAATGATAGTCAACAGGCAATAAGTCACTTAGTCAGGTCATGTAACAATGTATCTTGTATATCCGTTAATATCACAATTAATCTATTATCTTTCTTACTAATCCTCCACCGTTTGTTAACTGTGTGGTAGCACAGAAAACATAACATCCGATTCGGGTCTGCAGGTTCAAATTTATGTTGCATAGAGTTACATGTCAACGACATGAAGTTAATGGTTTATAAATTGGATTTTTAACTAGGAAGTTTCATCAATGGTTTGATGTTGTCAGCAATATAAAGTTCCTAGACCTTCCCTTTTTTTTTTACTTCTCTATATACACACTCTAAGATTAGGAAGAGAAGGTTGGAGGCAGGAGGTATAAGAGTAGTAGATTGTTTATATTATTTTATTTATTTTTTCTTTATATTTATATCCACACCTGTCAAATAAAACAATGACAATCAGCAGATTGACTGACAGTAAAATAAAATACAATGGCATGAGAGGCATGAAAAATATTATTTTAATAGTCCATAACAATAATTCTACTAGTTAGTTCATAAGAATGTCTCTAGTATATCCACATTATATTTGTTCAGTAACTCCGTTCAATAGTCGTCCACTGTTTAATAAGAATAGCACATTTATAAGCTTTGGTTTAAGGCATTTCTTGTCCCTTCTACACGGGACCTGATTTCATTTGAGTGTCCAGTATTAGTTTGTTATTTTATGAATGCTCTATTGAAACGAAGCTTCAAATGAATGGTAGTGCAATCGCTAACTCCTAAAGTGCCAATTCGAGTTTACAAATGACCGGAGATAACTACGGCCTGTCGGATAATGGAATATAAAATTGGGCTTTAATCCCAGTTTAAAGCTGCAAATTTATACCTAATTAAAAGGAGGAAGAGGGCTATAACGAGGCGACCCATTGATCTACAACCGATGGGAGCCAATTGAAGAGGACAGTATACAACAATTAAGGCAGCTGATTTAAATTTTGGCGAATCCTGGCTGCTTTGGATTCAGAGCGGCGGTTCTTTAGCTAATAAAGGCCCCTGATTCAATTAATTCGCGCCCCCCTCACAGAATTGTATTGACCCGGAGGTGCTAGTAATTGACAAAGTCTATCTTTAATTGTTAGCAATAGCCATGGCTTCCGGGACCCATTCTCTAATTTTTTTTTTCTTTTTCCCATCGGCACTTGTCCAAAATGAACGGATCATAATGGCTTTTCCTCCTGCATTTGATTTCTATAGAAGTCGAACCTCCCGAACTCCTTCTTCCATTCTCACAGGCGCAACGCTTTTTCCGGGAAATCACTCTCGCTACAAATGAAAATTCCTACTACAATGGATACTTATTTAAACGAGAGTATTGGATAATACTCGGAATATTGGTGAAAGGTTTCTCAAACACGCCTTTTAGTTGACAAAACAAGACATTGATATAACCATCGACATACTTACAACATCAATAAGAACCAGTTTACTTGATAACTCCTTAAATCACAGAACGAATAATTCTCAACAGACTAATTTATCACACTAAATTCGTATCTTATTGAGAGAATAACGAAGTGGCATAGAACTCGATACCCAGCATATAAATCTATCTACCCATAAATCTATCCACGGTCACCTGTGGTCCAGTGGTTAGCGTAACAAACTACTAAACCCAAGATCGCGGGTTCGTAGCCCGGCAGGTGGCCCTAGGATTTTTTTAAGGGAGTAAAAAATCCTTAGTTACGCCGTCCTTCGGAAGGGACGTTAAACGGGGGTCCCGAGCCTGTACAATGTCAGGTACTCGTTAAAAATCCCTACCCTAATTAAACCTGGATAGGCAAAATTTAGAGCTCCCACTGTAGCATCGTCCGATTAGCCTTAGCAGCATAAAGTGACGTTAAATAAACAACAACAATAAATCTATCTATACTAAATTGACTAACCTACTAAAAGCAGAAATTAGAAAATTAAAAATTCAAATTAACGAACCTAACCGAAAATCTAACGACTACTGACAAAACATTATGGATGACCACCAAAAGGATCCATTTCAAAGTATTTAGCCATCCACTCCTTACTGAATCAAATGCCTAGACAAGATCTGACCAAGAAAGACCACAGTCATTCGACCAATACCTGTCTAAAATTTTTCAACCACATCCTAGTATCATGAATCCAACCCACCATAAACATATGAAAGCAGATTTACAAATCTTATATTCCAAATGATCCTTCTTTCCAAAGCATTCCATCCTTCAGAAATAACTAATATTATTCATAGTTTACCTTCCAACAAAGTTCCTGGACACTACTTCATCACTAATCACATCATAAAACATTTCCCTAGAAAAACTATTATATTCCTTACCTACATATATAATGCTGTACTTTGCACAAATAAAATGGTCGTTACAGGAGGAAAAATATATGGGGGGGTATTAAATGAAGAGACGGAGCAGTAAGTGATGAAGGGAGAAAGCAGGGAGATAGGTAGGTAGAGAGAGAGTGAGAGAGAGAGAGAGAGAGAGAGAGAGAGAGAGAGAGAGAGAGAGAGAGGGAGGGAGAGTGCGAGGGAGGGCGCAGTGAAATAAAAGGCATTTATGAGTCTTCATTAAGTACAGTAGATAAAGTATCACAATCGCCCCCCCTCCCAACAATAAAATCCTGCTCTTTGTGAAAATGCTTTAATAAAGAATATTAAATGTTAAAAACAAGGAAATGGAAGCGCTAATTTCATGTGGAAACCCAGCACCGGCTTGTTTTTTGGAAAACCAAAAAACAAGTAAAAAAGTCACTCTCTCTCTCTCTCTCTGTTTGTTATTAGCTCTCGACTCTGTTTTGAACATAGATTTTTTTTCTTCTGATCTTTCTTTCCTCCTACATTTAATTTTGTTTTTCGTCTGTCCTCTATATATCTGTATATTTAGATATTAAAATTTAAAATTATAACAAAATATAGGTTCTAAATATGAAAATACTAATGCATACTTTGTAAAATGGTGGTTTTAAAAAATCGATAGGTAATCATATACTAAATTAAATTTTTGTAGCAATTAAGCACATATCGAAGCTGGGTAGCTCGGTACATAGAATATTGAGTTGCTATGGTCAAGGTCTTGGTCACAAACCCGGGAGTGGTAGGTAAATTACTAACATGTTAACAAATTAAAAAAATCGACAGCCGCGATGGACCCTGTGGGTTCTACAGACCCACCCTGATGTGGCTCACCCAGCCTCTATAAAGTCAAGATCTGAGGATGAGTCATCTCAGACAAATCTCCCTCAGGATTTTTTTAAAATTAAGCACATATATACTGAAAAAAGTCTTAAGTGATCAGTTAGATCACAGAGAGAGATAGCGGTATTGAGAGATGCAGAGCAAGAGATGCCATCCTTTTTTGTAATGTAAGCAATAACTCCTTTAAAATCCGAGGCCTAACTTAGCACCTTGTTCACTACAAAAATAACCTGCCAACGAGCTAATAAAGGAAAACAGACTGAGATGGCTTGGACACGGATGAATTGATGAATCTTAGCAGAATTGCTAGCGAAACCTACCGAGCCAAAGTGGAGGGAAACGGGGAATAGGATGTCCTAGAAGGAAGTGGGAAGGAGAGGTGAGGAAGGACTTTAAAAGAGGGGACTCCGGGGAGAAGAGTTGGTGGAAGACCGGCAGAGCTGGAGAAGGCTGTGCAGAATTCCTTCTCACACTGCTTAGGCGGTAAAGAGGATTGTTTATGATGATGCACCTTACTTTTATATATTTATATTTATATATACATGGTTGGCTCTACAGACCTTGTAGATCTTTCGCCGCCTTTACCAGGCTTCTCCTCCTCTGTCTATCCTGGGCCGCTGATTTCCAGTCTGCTACATGTAGCTCCGCAGCATCTTTGTTGATCCTGTCTATCCATCTGGGCTTTGGGTCTCCCACGTGGTCTCTTTCCAAACTATTGTGGCATTCATAGTTGTGTAGAGGCGGCCTGACGGATCACTTCGAGCTACATCCGCTCCTTTATCGTGCGAAGTATTTTTCTTTCCCATATCTCGATCCTGCTTACCAGGGTGCTTGTGAGAGCCCAAGTTTCACAGCCGTATAATATAAATATAAGTAATTAAATAGGTATATAATTTACAAACTAAAAAAAAGAAAAAAGAACACGCGATGATAAGTATCAGTAGAGAGCGATTAATTAGCAAGATCACATTTAAAATCCATTAGAAACGAAAGGTTCAGCCCTATTGTTATATTAATATACACAACTTATTGTGAAGTCCTCGTTTGTTACTTTTTGCTTTGTATAACTTTATTTAATACCTATGTATCTGTCTTTCCATAGAGTACTGTATTGTACGTATTCTCGTAGTATGTAGGTACAATAAATGGCACAATGTTAGATAATAAATTATCTAACATCGAAATATCAAATCGAGAATTTTTACATGATTCCCCTAAAAGATCCGATACTGTTTATCATATAATTAAATACTCCATTCAAAAAGATTTAAAACCGCACCAGTAGCATTATTCTAGGAGAACAAGAAGCGGAGATATTAATGAATGTCCAGTCCTCCCTAAATACATAACATAGCAATATATATATTATTATTGTCCATTATTCCCAATTAGGAGAGCGCTAGAACTTCAATCAATCACAGCTTCACTGCTTTTCCTCTCTTCCTCTCTTCCCAACGCCTCTTCATTAATTCACTGTGTTTTTCTTCACTTCCTCTGTCCACTTTTTCGATGCTGTTTCTTTATTTGAGTCATGTTCGATTTTCATGTTCCTGATCTTATTCCTGAATTGTTGTCTATTCTTAATTTCATCTTTGGAGATTTAAAAAAATTCATATCTTCTTGTGTTTCTTTCATCCAATTAGATTTTAATTTACTACCATTGGCAATATTGGAAATTTTCTTAGTGAGTCTGCTCTCATCCATCCGACATAGGTGTCCGTAGAACTGTAGTCGTCCCTTTCTAAGTTTATCTGTGATGTTTTCTGTATTTTCATAGAGTTCCTTAGTAGGTCTTTCGATCCAGATTCCATCCCGGAGAACAGCGCCATCATTTTTTCTAAGAATTACGTGTGGATTATTTTATTTTCCACGAATCGGCCAGCAAGGACCACGCGAATATCACTCAAATCTTCTTCACACTCTCCGCCTTCCGTCTACTCCAATACTCTCTCATCTTCCTGGGCTGTTCCTCTCGCTCCTCCTTAGTCCATTTTCTCCCTCGTCTCTTCTTCCTTCCCGCAAGAACCCCAACTTCTTTTAGTTTTTTTCCTGAAAAGCTCTCTGTCCAAGCAGTCTTTATCCTTGATTTTTAGGCTATCCAGCTCCTCTTTTATTTGCTTCACATATCCACCTATACCCTTGTAGCTTAATACTTTATCAAAGATGTTTTTGTTCAGCCTCCCATTGTTCATTCTTACCATGTGGCCGTAGAGCCTCAGTCTCCTGGTCCTGATGACTGTTTCAAGATCTTCCAAATGTTTGTATATTTCTTCATTGGATTTTCGCCTATACCCCTCTTGTGTTACATTGGGTCCATAAATCCTCCTCAGAATTTTTCACTCAATCGTCATGACCTTCTCCAGACTTGGAATGCTGACCGTTTCCATACCATACAGTATTACTGGTCTTATTACTGTACAGCAGTGTCTTATTTTTGCATTGGAGGACAAATTTTTCTAGCTATACATGTTAAACAAGTTGCAAAGTTCAGTCTTTCCAGTTTGGCTATTCTTTCTTCCACGGATGCCGTATCTGTTAATCAGGGATTTTATTATTCTTATTTATTTATTTTATAATATACAAAGCAATTTTTCAAGAAAATTCAAGAAGAACAAAGAAGAATTTCGAGATCCGGCGGAACTACCTACTTAAGCCTCAAAATTTCCAATTTGAACCCTTGATGTAAAAAAAATTTGCGAGAGTTAAATTAATATCTAAAATCTCTGTTGCTTAGCAGAATAAAATAAACGAAAAAGGAATAATTTAGCTTTAAAAAAAATGTTATTTTTGTATATTTATAAACATTACGAACCAAAAATGGTATTTCTGCTCATGAAGATAAAAAAAAATTATATTACAGCAATTCATTTTCATATGGTTGATGTGGAAATGGATTCTGGATTCTAAAACATTTATATTTTATGTTAAAATATCACGAAAATCGAAGAGAGTTGCATTTTTGATTTGTTGTAAGGGCATGTCTGAGTAATGTAAATCCATGTTTGCAATCTAAAAATCGGATGGAAAAACTTTTAGTGGCCGAAAAACCTCGGTGAGACTGGGTGGCTCCCCCTGCATACCAGTGCCTACTAAAACTACCATTATTTTTCGTACAGGTAATTTACAAGTAAATATGTATACTTAACAATAAACAAGCTGATTTAGATCGATTCGTGGCGTACAAGATGGTTTTCTTAAAACACCAACTTTCCCCAATTTTTCTTTTTTTTTTAATTAATGAGTGAGGGCGAAGAATAGAATAGGTGACAAAGCAATAAGGATTATTAGAAAAATGAAACTTAGGTGTGTAAGTAAGGGGAGAGAGAGGGATAGAAAGGGAGAAAGAGAATGAGTGAGAGAGAGAGAGAGTATGTGAGATGTATAACGCTGGCCCGAGTTGGGACCCCACTGTCAATTATACAGAATGGAACTATCCGCCTGTTGATAATCCGGCCTGGCTGCGGGGATGAAACGTTACTCCTTAGTGAGGCACTCCTTCCGAATTGTTACACCTAAATGTCCTACACATTTTCAAGTATATTTACAAGTTCGCTCAACCTTAAAGGATATAATTTAGGTGTCTCATAGTTTTTTTGGACAACGGTGGGTATATGCCAGGAAAAACTTTTATTAAAGCAGGATTCAGTAATCCCATGATACAAACATAATGTTTTTTTTATTCGGCTTTGTTTGCCGTTGCTTCGACTGCTCCATTAGCTACGACTGTTCATCTCAAAATTCTTGAAGTAGTTTCATAGCTTTTAAATAATTCAGTCAAGTAGTAGCGGTTGCAAGAGTTTTTTGTATTTACTAACTAGTTTGAGCTTCGATACTGGTAAAATATTTATTATTTAATTTTCATTTGCAGCTAGATATGATTCTTTTATAGAGTAGTTTGTGGATAGGAATCACATTCTTTGTGATATATGTGATATGAGGTATGTGATAGATAACTTATTTAGTCTATAAAGTGCCATTGAATCTGAAGACCATCCTCGAGTGTAATCAGGTTTTTTAAAGTGTGTATCTTTAATTTGGAGAAAATCTAGCTCTTCAACGTCACCTCGGTTGTACTAAGCTGATTTTCGTGAGATTTTATTAATGGTGCTTGTAGTGCCTCCTATATTGAGGCCTTGACAGCTTCCCTTAGTTACCCCAAAGGCCGATTGGGCCTCGTTCCCAGAGGAAATATCCCTAACGGCTACCTCTCATAATTGGCGAGACATTTTTCCTGCACTCCATGTCGATGGGTATCTCGAGCCCATGCAAAAATGTCTATTTGATTGAGAAGAAATCGTAAAAAACCTAGAGGAATTTCCTTGATATTAATTCAATCAATTGTGATTCTTTTATATTACAATGTGCTAGAGTGATGGATATAATCAGTTGGGTTGTAACTAAATAACCTTTTACTTCAAATAAGTTGAAAAAAAAAAGTTTCCTCCTCCAAAATTTTATTTATAAACAATTATAATACAATTCATCAAAAACTGTACTTACAGTAACCTCTCTTAGTGTTAGTGTATATTATCTCCTTGTGTGTCCATAGTCTATTTAAAGGTTTTGTACATATAAATTTCCGTATAGTACATTTCTATATATTACACGAATGGTAATAACGTTTCAAATTTTATACACTTTTTTATTTAACGATTCACACGTTATTCTCATTTATTTTATTTTATTTGAAATTTAAATTAAATAATTTTGGAGGAGAGATAATTAATAAAAACTCATAAGACGTTCAATTGTACTACCACTTTAGATAATCTTATTTATTTAGCAAAAGAGAGGTGAAAATATCGATGTTTCACAGGTCCCAAATAAGAAAACAAAAATGCATGGCCCAAAATACAAAATTTTTACACAGCGTCTTAGTAGAGGTGCCCTGATAATACGTTAGAAATTTAATTTCACCCTATTCCTTATTTTTTAGCCCCAAGTGAACCTTTTAAAATATGAGGGCCTACTTAGTATCGTTTTAGACATTGAGTATTCCATTAAATAAAATATAGAAAAATGTTGACAATTTATAAGAACAATGCCTTAGTTGAATATAACTCTTAGTTACTATATAATTATTTCACTGATTTATCTGTAATGAAATTGGACAAAAATCTTAACAAACATCAGTTCCTGGAATCTCTTATAGACAAATCAAATAAAATATTACATCACCACAATTCTTTTTTATATAACAGAAAAATTGCATAGACTTGACCTTGACTATTCATTCCAGCTTGTAGCGCTCAGTCGACAACCAACATCTGTAGTGACATTTTAATGCATTACTACCATTACGGTGTAATAATCCATTAAAATGTAAAATTATTGTGTTGAATGTAATTATTCTCTTCTGGATTACCTTCAACAGTTGCAATTAGCCTGACCAATATTGATTGATAAGATAGGAGTGTAGAAGAGTTAGTATGCCCAAACTGTTAAAGGTCTTAAATGGTGGTATAACAACAATTAGGTAATATTATGAAAATTATTTTTTAATTATTAAAATACTTTCTCGACTTTAGATCTCATTTTCTAATCCTCCATAATTGAATCTATTAATAATAAAATCAGTTATACTACATACAGTTCGTTAATGCATTACGAACTGTATGTAGAATCTCCATGTGTTACCCTAGTGTATTTTAAGGTTCCTCAGATCTGAAGTATTTCACTAAGATGAATATTAAATATTAAGTATATATTGTTTATTATATAGAGTATCAAACTAGACGATGTTCGAACCCATGTTTGAAGTACCTACTTAGAAATATATCATTGTTTTGTAATATAATTCTATATTTCATACTTTATTTTTAGAACTAAAGTTGGTCTCTTTAAGTTCATAAATGGTGGTTTAACTACTGCAGTATATTGTAGATAATATTATGAAAATTATTTTTTAATTATTAAAATATTTCCTCGACCTCGTATATCATTTTTGTTCATCTTCCCATATTGTAAGTATAAAAAATTAAAACATACAATAGATTACGAATTTTAAGGTTCCTCAGTTCTCAATCAAGCTATCATTAAGGAAAATATTGGAATATCTTACTGTTCCGCATTTGAACGCGTGTTTCAATTAGTTACTTATAAATGGTATGCTTCTCAATAGTAATTCCTTCAGCGTAGGGCTTAGTTGTGATATTGTATAGTCGGTACTGCTGAACGCGGTCCTTGTGAAAGGGGAAAAACTCAATAATAAACTATAAAGAGAAAAAAAGTGAGCCTTTGGTGTGAAAAGAAGTAAAGGAGGGGGAGTTTGAATCGATTGGAATTATGTTTCTGACAAGGTTGGAACGAAGCGTGGATGATGGCGCCTCCAACCGTGACCCGCCCCCTGATCAAGTTCGAGTGAAAGATTGGAGGGTTGGACAAGTTGTTCCAAACAATAGCTAAGGCTCCCTTAAGTTCCCCCATCCCTTCAACCCTTCCAAATATCACTACTTCCCTAAGCACCTGGCCAACTTTCTTCAACCCACCCTCTGCCTTCCCCAGGCGGTCTTGCATTATTCCTGAGGGCCGTACCTTAATCCCAAGTTCATTGAAACTTTTTACCAATCAGCCCAATCCAGAGATTTTCCAGATATTGAGACTAAGAGATTTCCGAACGAATCTTGGAGCGTAAAGGATATAACGTATACTCTAATCGGAGATATAAGCTTCTTGTCTACTGTCCTTCAGTAGAATATCTGGGTACAAGAATTGTAGAACAACGCTAGGGGTATCAGAACCTACAAAAAAAAAATCTATTAATATTAATTTTTTAAAAAATGGGGTGTGGCTGTGTCATGGATACGACCGTCTGTAGCACGTGAATAGTTTTATGTAACGGGTAATATTTTTTTATAAAATATTATTATTTATGTAATATATGAAAGGAAACGATAGTTCTTCGGCATACACATCGTAAATAATGTTCAGCGGTACTGAATGCTGGCCCGGATCAATGTCGAGACAATGTTCTTCATTCCAAAGTCACTCTGTAGATGCTCGATCGGATCATCAACGGTGGCGTTGGCTGGCACATAAATGGTTATTACGTCAGCATGAAATGAATTCTAGTGTACTGTAATCGTGTAATGATTATAGAATCAGGTTGGCGAAGTAAGAATTGTAGCCTAGCTTTTATCGGTTACTTTTATCTTTATGTTAACATTGAACACCTGTTCATCGTCTAATTGACGCGGTAACTGTTGCACCATTGTGTCTACATCCATGGGAACATTAATGACTTTTCCGAAGATACCATAGCTGCTGTTCCAACGCAACGTACGTATCTGCATGAAGGGTAGTCGCGGTGATACTAGAAGTGCACTGATCGGATCTAATGCGGGCAACCCGTGTTGTTTAGGTAGGAACACAAATCCGTACGAACTTGACAAAGTAGCTACTTCTCCGAGTCCAGTTATTTTTTACAAGTACCGCACAGTTTAATGTCCGCTACTGTATATTCAAGGAAAGTATTATTAAGCAGCGGTAAGAGTTTTACGATTATTTCTATGAGCGCAGAAACCATAGATCACACCCTTCACATTTTGACATTGTTTTGGGATCTTTCCCTCAATACATAACTTTAACATCAATGAGAGTCTATTTTTGAATAAGCTACAAACTCAGTGAGCGTATTTTAGACAAAAGATTTTTTTAAAAGATATTTCTATATATTCAACGTCAATAACAAAAAGCGTAATGTGTTATTTCTTTGTTGTTGATAAAATTATTTAGTTCTATCAAAATTTAATAGCAAATCTAAGAGTAATTATCACTTAAAAATTGTTGTCTTCCTCAAATCCTAATAAAAATAAATTAAATAATATTAAGTCACGAATATAAATGCAAGCAGTCAACTTTAGAACATAAAGTTTAAATATGATTGTCTTTAATTTAACATGATCAATTTTTTTTCCGATTGTTTATGCCTAGTATAAATTAATATTTATACAAATAATATTGTAATGTGTGTTTCAATATATTAATATATTCTTTTATATTTTCCAGGTGAGTACATCATATTGTTTCATATTGGCCAAGTTTAGAGTGTAAGTTGGATTTTTTTTAATTATTTCTCATGTAAGCCCTTCCGATGTTCATACTATATGTTTGTAGTATGGGTATATCTATCTGTGCTTTCTAGATATAATTTATATTGTTTTAAAACAATGCTCTAGTACTGTATCGATTAGCAATTTTTATATTTTGACTTGAAGAATTAGTTCATTTGTGACTAGCTGCCGATTTATTGAAATCCAAAATTTAATATAAATAACAATTACAAACTAGCTTTTTTCTTCAATTATAATTTATTTGTACAAAATTCTTCGTTAATTAATTTATGATTCTACTTATGTTACTTTACTAACAGCCGAATATTAATATTGAGAGGAATAACTCATTAAGATATTTGGGAATTCAAAAATGATGTTTAACATTAATTGCAATTCCTTCATTAGTATTTTAAAATGCAATAATTTTTTATAATCACATTACTACTTTAAGTATGCTGAAAATTAATGAATTAATGGCCCTTCACTGGTAACCGAATAATATAAAATAATGAATATAAATTCTGCTGTTTTGATTAAAATAAAACTGTCTACTCATTTTTAAAAATTTTTTTTTATGAAATCGAACTCAGAAAAGAGGGTGGGATTGGGCTAGAAGAAAAAAATGGTTTTGGTTAGAGCGGTTGGAATCAGAACAACCCTTTCCATATTCGCCACCCCCCATAACCACCCCAACCCCCTGGCTACGTGTACCGTATACAATTTTGTTTTCCCCTCAGGGAACATTCCTCTTTGATGGGATGCCATCTTTCATCCCAATGGGAAAATCATCCTTTCCACCTTACATATATTTTACTTCTTTAATAGTAATAGAGATTGCGCCTCCGTCGCCTAAAATTATCCCGGAAATTTCGATTTTGAATTCGCCCGAAAATTTATTAAAATGTTAAAATTAACTCCCTCCATTACCAATCATGTATAACACTTTTGCTTAAAAAAAATAATTTCTTAACCTACTTGCTATGACAAGTGGTGGCTTCACGTAGATTAAAATGGGCCTGTAAAGTTGCTGGGCTAAGTAACGTACGAATTCCTATGATGTTAATAAGCGCTGTGCCGACTGGAAAGCGTCTGAGGGGTAGGCCGAGCCGTATATGGGAGGATTGATTAAGAGTGATTTGGCGGGTTTGGGTTTGGGTTGTGGTCCGTGGATGAAGATTTGTAAGCAGAGATTGCCATCGAGCCTTCGGGTTCGCTAAACTTCCTCAAGTTATAAACCGTAAATTTTTATAGATATCACTATTTGCTTTTTTAAATTGGATATACGAATGAAACCATTATTTTACTATATAGTTTAACAATATATTTTTTCATTAGAGCGTAATATTTAAAAGTGTATGTAAAAATTTATTTTTTATTGACTAATTTACTAGATTTTGTGCAATCCGTATTGGTATCGTTAGATTTGATACACTTTGACGAAGAACAAAATTCATTTACCTTAAATAAATCTGATTAATTAGATTCATAAAATATGGTAAACATTCATTTAAAAATTTAAAGAGTCGTGCTTGTATAAATAAAATGTTTTAAAAATTATTTCGATATGAATCATTATTTCAAACTAAAATATGCGCCAAAAAGCTTTATAAATGTATGAAGTAATAAATTTAGAACTAATTAGGTATTTATTAAGTATAATAAAGTTCTTATAAGAGAAAAGAAAATGAGTTATATATGAGATTCCCTTTGAGGTAAAAAAAAATATATATCAAAATCCAACAACAGATACGAGATCCTCCTACAATGGAAAACAGAGCCTCTTCAGAATTTAATGAAGTTGAAAGTAATGAGTGATTTTTTTTGTTAATTAAGTCAGTTGTTTGTTTGCAATTTTTTATTTCTTTTGAATTCTCTCCAACGGGACAATTTTTTTTTTAAGCTTTCTTTCTTTTTGACTTTGGCGAATTTCGTCCCTTTTTTTTCCATTATACTTTTTTCTCAAGAGGCGTACCAAAGTAGAAAGGGAACAGAGGTCACAGAAGAGGACAATAAATGAAATACGTTAGTGAAATTAGTAGATGATTTCAAAGTATCAATCATGCTTTTAGAGTTTTAATAAAAATAAGAATAAATTATGTTAATATAATTTATTATATAATCATATTATGTATCCAAACATCCTAGCACTTAGCATAGCATATATGTGCGTAGCATTTGTTTTTATGTAGCATGAGGCAGTAGTGAAAAAGTATTTTTATTTAGGAGCTAAAAAAAACAATTTTTGGCATTAATTTAAGTTTCTGTCAATTAACTCTAAAAGTATACGTTCAAATAATATCATAAATGTATTTTTAAAAAATATTAATTTTATTAAGATTTAAAACCTTATACGCTATACTAAAATATTAGTCTTCAAATTTTTTTTTTTTTATTTAATTTTGAACAATGTAAAACTTATATGTAGTTCTCGAATATTATCCATGATAGTCAAAAATACTCATTCTATGAGAATTTTATCAGTTAATTAATTTGAAATTCTTGATTGGTTTGAATATTTCGAAGGACAATCATATACAGCTCCCATCACTGCTTAAATTAAAACTAAATAAATAAATTTCAATTTTGTTACTGACTTTTCTCATTGCACGAGTATTTTTGAAAATAAAATAAAAGGCTTAGAGTGAAAAAAACAAAATTTTACTTTAGGAAAAAAGAAAAAAAAAGTATTACATATTCGATTTCACTGTATTTTTAGGGAGTGAAGTGGTTTAGTGGTAGAGCACTGAGTTGGCATGCCGAAAGTCCTGGGTCCGAATCCGAGTCGCTGGGAGACTTTTATTTAATCTGTTAGCGGAGGGATCTAGGACCTTCCTGGGGCTCACCCAGCCTTTGCAAAGTAGACACCAAAAATAAACGGGGAAATCTGGATCTAGGACAAATCATCTCTTTGCACAACCGTTGACCAAGAAACAGTACATTGAACCCCAGACCCTTCACAGGTTTTTTTTTCACTTTATTTATTTATATTGTATTTTGCCTAGATTAGTGGAATATAGATTATTCATGTTTATTCCATTGGCTACGAAATTAATGACATATTTCTGAGCCAAACATTATCATCCCGAAAACGGGAAATATTATGTTTAAATAGTAATTTACTTTTAGAGGAGGTAAATAAAATATATAGGCTAAAGGTTACTGGGATGGAACTAAAGTAACTCTTAAAGCTTTCTTTTTCAAGTAGCCCCATCATTTATTCAAGTTGATTCAATCTCTTGTGTAAACTGCCCTTCACGATCCACCACTCTCTCTCTCTCTCTCTCACTCTCTCTCTCTCTCCGTCTCTCTTTTTTTCCTCGAATTATTCTCTTTTGGTCAAATCTTCGTGTTTTTCTTTATTTGTATGGATGTTACTGTGGGAGTCCTAAAACGGATCTTTAACGAATACCTGACAACGTACAGGCTTGGGGCCATTTTACGTCCCTTCCGATGGGCGACAAAACCTAGGATTTTTAACTCCCATTAAAAAATTCTAGGAGCACATGCCGGGGTTCAAACCCGCAATCTTGGGCTTAGTGTGTTTTTATGCTAACCACTAGACCACAGTTCGCCTCAATGAGAATTCTTTCATGCTAACTTCACACAAATTATAGATGTTGAATTGTCGAGGTAAGCTTCACTCTTTACTTTTACCGTCGAATATTATTTATTTATCGTTTACATAGTGTAAAGCACCTCCATATAGAAAAGAAAATCAATACACCCATATATTTAATCAATATTTTCCATTATTCTTCATCCCTATTTTTATTTAAATACTTTTCCAACATCTCCTCACTTTCCAAAGAGCTGCTATCTAAGCAGGTTTGGTTATTTGTTTAAATTTATCAATAGTAAATAATGTAATTTATTCTTTAACATTTTTTCTTCTAATTTCTTTACATTTTATATTGTTATTCGCTGATATTAATTTATTTATTGTTGTTTGATATTTTGCCATGAAATATATATATTTTTATTTACTTTTTGGAACTTTCAGAAGGGACCAAGATCAAGAAATAAAGTTACTTTTCTATTCTATTCTATAAATATGCATTGAATGGATTTAATAATTTACTGCCAGTCCTTCTGACTTCGATTTAATTTTTTTTCGCGACTCCAAGTTGCATTATAATCGACATGTTTTTGACCTATAGAGTTTATCTGATTCATCCTGTATCTATTTTAAAATGTTGCTATCAATTACCAATCTTTTAAAAACAAAATTAAATAACAAAATTAATTAACAATGAAAAGCTTGTTCTACTATAAAAATAATCTAAAAAAACGTGTTGTGTTGCTATGTTATTTACTCAAAAAAATTAATATTTAATATATTTTAAATATTCTAATTGATTTTGGGATGCCAGAGAAATAATTTAAGATAATTACTCAATTTATTATTTCTTCAAACGACCTAACTTTATTTATAATTGGATTCTTTTCCAGAGGTCTGTTGCGTGTTTACTAATTTACTAATTAATTAAACCATCAATATATTATTCATAAGTATATAGTGCATCCGGGTTAAGCAAGCACCAAAGGAATTTTAATGAACATACTTTAATAATACCATTTGAAATACAATTAATGATTCAGATATAATGTAGAACTGCCACACACAGAACTGAAATTAAAACTTATCTAGTGAAACAGGAGTAGATTACGTCTATTTGTAAGATCTCGGCTTGGTCGGCTCCGGATATTTCTGCTCCGATGATTCGCCGGCTTCCTTCTTCTTCGTCTCATTTCTCCTTCTTCTTCGGAATCTTCTCAGAAAGTCCTTTCTCAAGATGGAGTCTTCGACCACCCCCCCCCCTCTTTGGTATTTGTTGACCCACCTTGAACCATTCTACCTGAGCGACCTATTTCTTGCAATCGGCCATATGCTCATTGTGCAAATATATACCTACTTATTTTTATAATGCTTCCCGGTACGATACATCAGTGTATTTCGTGTTTTTATTTATAGTATTTGTGTTCAAGTCAGCCATATCAACGGTTTTGTGTTAAGGGATGTACATGTCTATGAAAACTTTCGATTAATGTATTATCAATTGTATTCAAATATATCATATTAGTAGACGTGTTTATATACATACACATACATATTTATATATATATATATATATATATATATATATATATATATATATATATAAATGAATAATTTCAATATTGCTTTTAAATTGAATTGAAAAAAAATCGACATTGCAGTCATTTTTTATTTTTTAATAGGGAGTCAAATATATTGTATAAAATAATAATTTCTGTTACTTAATTTTATATATAATTAATTTTAAGATATACGGAGCTGAAACTATCATACTAATAATGTAGCTATTTATAAACCAGTCTTTTTAAGACGGGGATTAGACAATTTAAAAAATATCTAAACGGATACATGAGCCTTCATTGTTTATTATTTGAATATATAAATAAATCGTACAAATATTTATACGATATTATTTTTAAATATATTTAAGACATTCACATCCTTACCAGCAGTTAAATGTTTTTTACTTGGAAAATTGGTAGATTTTCTCAGAAGTTTATCTTTCCTGCCTTTAGGGATAGGGGATGCCTAAGTTTGGATTGCGAATTTAAATTAGAAAATGGGTACCATGAAGAGAGGAATGAGGTATTTAGGAAGCACTTTAGCGAGAAGGCCGCTACTTGATTACGATTCTGCGGCTAAGTCCGATGGAGGCTGGATTGGAATTGCGGTTTGGAGAGGATACTAGTGACAACTGAATTTTGGAACCATGGTTTACCCCTCCCCACTCCCATCCTATCCAATAACCAAGCCATCCTATTGGCTACTCATTATACATAACACATAACTATATACATTAAGCTTAAGGTGATATTATTTTAAGTGCTGCCAATTTTGTATGCATTCGAAAAAATATTCAAATAGTAATGATGGTATTAGAATCTGTCTTGAAGTTTATAAGAGTCTGGATGGTTCTAGTTAGGTAATGTTATGGATTGTCATGTCTTATAGACATGAAAAAAAATTTTTTTTAAACTTTGTTGCTTGTTTGTTGTTTGTTTGTTTTATTTTTTTTAAGGGCAAACAACTACAAATGGTTATTATTGCCCTCACTACTGGAGAGTATAAATGTTTACAGTATCTACTTAATTATCACTAGAGAATATACATATTTACATTACCTACATAATTACATTTATATATTCTTGTTACCTTATTAGACTTAGTAAAAATATTGTTACATATTTACATAATAACATACCATAACATAACATTAGGCACATAGTAAAACCATATTAACATATTAAACATATAATAGAAATGTAACTTATATGAAGTTGTTTAAATCAAAATAAAACGTTATACATAATTATATAAGATTTATGATATAATATAGAATTTATATTATCCATATAACATTATACACACCGACAATATATATATATATATACACACATATACACACACACACATAAACCCACATACACACATACACATAAACGTGTAAATGTATATGTCAAATTGACTGGTATATATTGGTGGTTTTAATAAATTTTAACGCATTATTTAAACATTGTTCGTTATCCCCCAACGCCTTTTGCATCTGCCGAGGTACACCACACCTTTCCATCACTCCACTGTACCTAGGGCAATCCTCGAAGATATGGCGCACTGTAACTGTCACCTTACACAGTGTACATTGAGGTGGGTCTTTCTTTGTTATCAGGTATTCGTGGGTCAAACGACTGTGACCAATCCTAAGGCGAGTAATAACTACTTCTTCTCTTCTACACTGCCTGGAAGATGATACCCAGCTACTGATAGTCGGTTTGATTATTTTGAGTTTATTGTCTTCTAGCGATGTCCAAGTACATTGCCATTCGCTTTGGATATTTGTTTTTATTTGTTGGAATAAATCTGAAGGTGGGATATAAGAAAGCGTTATTTCTTCTAATAAATGGGCTTCTGATGCTGCTTTGTCGGCTTTCTCATTTCCAAGTATTCCTGAGTGGCTGGGGACCCAAAAAAAAGTTATTTTTCTTAACGAGTCTGCTATTTGTTTTAAGGCCTGGTAAATTTCCTGTATGAGGGGATTATCTGAAAAGGTGTTAGCCATTGCTTTGAGGGCACTCAGCGAGTCAGAACAAACTATTGTTGACTGATCTTTTGTTGTAAGTGTTATTTGGAGAGCCTTAAGTATAGCCGTCAATTCAGCTGTGAAGATGCCGCAATTACTGTTGAGCTTGTACTTAAAAGTTGTGTCGCCAGTATACACAGCACACGACGTAGAGTCATTGGTACGAGAACCATCTGTAAACAGGATTTTGTTAAATTGGTAGTTATTCAGTTCACCAAGGAAGGCTTGTGAAATCTCTTGTGGGGAACATTCTCTCGCCTTGGAAAATTTCAACATTTTGCAGTTGATGTGTGGAGGTGATAACGTCGAGGTGATAACTTTGTTGCTTGTTATATGCAGTTTGATATTTATTGGTTTGCACATTTTTTATAATTACAATATATCCTTAAAAATACTTTAATATTTATTCGTTATTGTGTGAAAAGAAGTTTTTATGGTGGAATGTTTTTTATAATTACTCTGTATTTTTTATAAAATACTTTATTCCGTATCGTATGCAGTTGAAGTTCAATAAAGATGCCGTAACGTTTACAAGTATTATATATTTTTTAACAAAACATTATTTCTGATTGTATCCAGTAGGAGATAACTTTTATAATTACGACATATTTATTTTTAAACTTTCCTATTTATTACTTGCAGTTGGTAGTAGCACCTTTATAGTACGGAGTAGGGATTTATTTAGGTGTCAAATCGTTTATATTAACAATACAATTTTTATGCTTGAAGTACTATAGTCAACTCTTTTTTGACATAATAATTTTTTCATCGGTTTTTTGACCATTCGTTTTATACGAGCGAATAGATGTTAGTATTCCGTACTGTATTGAAAATGAATAACGATTTTTTGGACATAAGCCTTTTTCAAAAATGACGTTGATACGTGTATATATATTAAATAAAAAAGCTTTTAGCGATTCCGATCACCGATAATATTATATTTTCTTCCAAATAATTTCAATTTTTAAAGGTCCATTTTTATTATTCCGTCTTACGAGTAAAAATTGAAATGATTGGCAAGAAGGATTAGAATTTATTGTTTGTTTCATGAGAAATAGAAAAATGTAATAATTTTAACACGACGGGAGTTCGAGTGATTTTAACAATTTACAATTGGAAACATAGGGGATTTTTTTTTTACTCTCCTAATTTATTTGTTTACAATACAAAAAAATACAAACATATGAAACTTATAACTAAGGCCTTCTTTTACCCTAGATTATTGTCCTCTTACCGCAGTATGCAGGAATTTTTATTTTGTGGCTTAGCCATTGCCTTGCCTTTTACAATGGGGAGGGACCATACTCGGGCTTCGCTTTATACATAGGTGATTATTGCAGTACTATATATATATAATTTATTTATTTGTTTGTAATGTATTCTTTTTTTATGTATCCAAAAGTTCCTTCGAACTTCCTTCTTGGTTTCCTTATTCGTATTTTTAGAAATGTAATTTCTCGTTCCTTCTTGAGCTTAAACCTCTTTAAGAAAAAAGAGCCTCTTAATTATCGCGAATAATTTGGGGAGAAAATGAAGTCTGGAGGGTTCATAATTGGATCACTTTTTTCAGAAAACGACTATATTATAAATCCGGGGAATGTTTGACTCCGAATCGATTTATTTGAAATGCATAATCCTACTCAATATACTAGGAAAACATTGGTTGGTATAGCAGTATTCATTACAATAAAATGATAAATATTTAATTATTTAATGAACAAACTCAATATCATTTATTGGCTTCTGGATTATTTAAATCAATTATAATATTTAGATTTGTAGTAAAAAATGTATTACGAATAATGTGATCCATATGATAACTTTTGGATTCGGTGCGAACCCGATATTAATTATTGATATGATAAACTCTATTCCCACTCAAGCCTACTAGTTTAAAACCTAGCTATCTCTTCAATTCCCGATAATCCTCTGCGTCTGAAAAGAAGATGGCCTCATGACCTACTAAGTTGAATTTGTTATTCGAGTGCTACTACAAGTGGATAGTTTCTGTTCTTGTTTTTATCTCATGCCATTATTTCATCTTTTATTATAATAATATATTTGCAAATTTCAAAGAATAAATAAAAAATACATATCTCACTAATGATATATGTCATGTAAGGGAGACATCCCAAAAATTACTGTTTTTTGTTTTACCATGAAAGGTCTTGTTTCCGATATCCCCGCCAGTGATTATACCTACTGTAAACTGTGAAATTAGAATATGAATGCTATTACACAGTTTCAATTGCACATTATGACCTATTATTACAGCACATAGTATGTTTCCTTTTTGTGCATCGTATTGTCTCTTGCGGGAAGAAAACAATTATTGTGGACATTCATTAAAATAGATTTTTATGTTGTCGCTCGGTTCAGTTCGGAGAGGTAGGTCCTCATCGTCAGCGAATAGCGTCAAAGGATTTAGTTGTATCTCATTCGACATGTAATATCAGAGCGGAGATTGAGGAGGCGGTGGCAGAAAGAGGTAGAATCGAGATGGCCGAGGATCGATTGTGCCGTGTAATAACGCAATAACGTAATAACATCGGATTGGGGGGGGGGGCGGGGAGGAGAGCAAAGGGATCTAATAATGCCGATTGTGTTGGCTGGATGAAATGAAATTGGCCGCGCGCTCCGGCCGCCATCCCACGGTAGCTGTACCGGTCCGCCGCTTTGTAGCAGTAAATAGTCTCCAGTAATTAGTAGGAAATAATTAGCGCAATATAGTCGGCTCCATGAGGGCAAATATTTGGAGAGCGCTCTCAAAGACTGACCAGTCCGCATTAAACCTATCCAGACCGCCCATTGCCGATTTTCATTTAAACCTCTCTCGATATGTTATCCCGAACTATACGAACAAATCAAAGCCTTGGGAGCCTTTGATAGCGAGGCCAATAGCAAATATTAGTTTCGTCCTACGAAAAATCACGACTCTCATTCGTTCTTGTGATTACAAAAGGGTTAAATCTCTACTTTGTTCCTTTATTTATCGATATCTTATACTCTTTTAATACATATAATATACTTGTATAATATACTTATAATATACTTATACTCTTGTAATACATATTGTCATATTGTGATACATATTTAGCATATATATATATATATATATATATATATATATATATATATATATATATATATATATATATATATATATATATATATATATATATATATTGTTTATGGTTCTTGAGTTTCAGTCAGTTATTTCAACTTCTTAGGCGACGTTTCGAGACTAGGTTAGTCTCATATTCATGCCCTGACAGTGAAAAAATGAGCTTTTAGTAAAAACATTAATAGCACACTAAAATAAATATAAAATGACACGTGTAAGTTGTAATAGGATAGGGTGTACTTACAAGTTCCAAAGAATTGATCAGTTTATCATCAATCAATCACTTCGCAATATATCGTAAAATAGCTTCAAACGGAATATAAAGGTAATGATAACTATAGAGAAATATGAAAATGGCGCTGTAAACAAAATTCGGATGTTCAAGGTCTAAGCTCGTGTTATGCCAATTTAATTAATTCGTGGTGATATAATAACAAATAGTCTAATATGATTCAACAATTAAATAAAACGGCTGTTCCTAAAAATCGATTACTGATTCGTTGATCATAGCTAACGCAATTTAAACATTCTATGATATATTGCGAAGTGAGATGATAAACTGATCAATTCTTTGGAACTTGTAAGTACACCCTATCCTATTACAACTTACACGTGTCATTTTATGTTTATTTTAGTGTGCTATTAATGTTTTTGCTAAAAGCTTATTTTTTCACTGTCAGGGGATGAATATGAGACTAACCTAGTCTCGAAACGTCGACTAAGAAGTTAAAATAACTGACTGAAACTCAAGAACCATAAAAAAAATATTTCCACAACAGTCAAGTTAAGTAAAAACCAATGTATATATATATATATATATATATATATATATATATATATATATAATCAAAAATTAAGAAGGAGCAGAGTATAAAGAAGGCAATGGAAGAGTGATAATGGAGTAAGAAAGGGTTGTGAATATGAATATAAATTATCAACCAATATTTATAAACAACTAATACAAATACGTATAAGTAAAATGTAATATTGAAAATAATTCTTAATCAGACCTGGGCAAACTCTATATGCTACAGACTATTCGGTTTCTAAGCGAGCAGCCCTGCAGTGAGGAGGTGCAGCTGAGACAGGTAGCTGTTGCTTAACCACCAGGTTTTCCCTATAGGCAAACATTTCTTATCTGAAAACTGTAAAGGAAATTAAAAAAATAATAGATATGTGTTCTTTAAAAACCAATACTCGGAGTTACCTTTGGTTATTGGCTACTAATTAGGCTAATAGCAAACCTTTAAGTGAGCTTATTCAGTTTCATTCCAGATCCACAGAGCTCGACCCTCTTGGTTCTTCCATAGATGCAAGAAGTTTTAATATACCTGGATAATAATGTTTTCTTTTTCATTTTATCAACTCAATTCTATCAAAGTGTAGTCCTGAACTTTTTATAGTATTTAGCTAATTCTTTTCTAAACCGATGTGCATGACGTGTAATAATGCATGTAGATGTTCAAACCTTTTTTAGGCAGTTAATAAAATAACAACTAATTATTAACTGATATATAGATTATTATTATAACTATAATAATTATATATAATTTTATTATAATTTTTTGATCATTGCTTTAATTTTTAAATATTTTTATTTTTTAATTTATTTATTGATATTTACAACTGTATAAAAAAAATACATCAAGTAAATGGAATAAGCGATACATAAAGACATGTGAAAATGACAAGTAGAGAAATACCCACTGGTAGTACTCAAATCACAAGTTCAACTAAGAAGTCACGGGGCCATCTTCTTTTCAGACGCCTCGGAGGATTATCGGGAATTGAAGAGGAAGCTAGGTTTGAAACTAGAGGGTTTGAGTGAAAATGAAGTTTGTTATGAAAGGATAGATAGCGGGTTCGGGCCAAATCAGCAACAAATGGGACATTAAGGTCATTATATTTTTTTTATTATAACCCGGTGGCTCAAATGGTTAGAGCGTTGCCACGGTGAGAGGGAGATCCGGGTTCGAATTCTGGCTGGGGTCAAATATTTTCTCTTCAAAATAAAAATATTTAAAAATTAAAGCAATGATCAAAAAAAATAAAATTATAAATAATATAATGACGTATGTCAAAAAGTTCCTAAAATTAAAAGTAATGTTCAATGAACATTCTTCCTCGTGTATACATCGCAAAATTACGAGAACACGGGGGATATGGGATCGGTGAAGAGAACAGATTTGTCCAAGGTAGGGAGCGACCCCGGTGGCTCAAATGGTTAGAGCGGTGCCACGGTGAGGCGGAGACCCGGGTTCTAATCCCGGCTGAGGGCAAATCTTTTCTCTTCAAAATAAAAATATTTATAATAATTATATGATATAGTTGAATATTATTATATTTCGTCCCTTTTTCAAATATTTTAATTCAATTAAAAATTACTTTAGTTTGTCCTTTATGTTATTTTCAATGATATGCAATAAGAGAGGGACTGCATATTGCTAGATTTGCTTCTTTTTTAATAGAGCTACTGAACATAGTTACATTTTATAACATCTTTCTAGCTCAACTTTTTTTTTTTCATTTAATAACTATGTAGGATTCATATCTCCTTTTTTATAGCATTCCTTTTGCCGTTATAGCGTTACATTCTAAGGAATGCACGGTAGCCGAATTAATATTTTTATTAAATGGGATCTCACAATAACTGGATTTTATAAGTACCTTTCAAAAGTTATTTAGACTTTTTCTTATCTTGCTTTATATTAATCTGCATGGTATACAAATTTTGATGTTTTGTTGTGGAGAGAATTTTCGGATAAGTTGGCATCTGCAAATTTTATTATGTTTCATTTTATATGTTGTGGTTAATCTAAAAATAACTAATGGAGTAAGTTACTCTAGTTAAATTTCGGCGGAGCCTAATTTTGGATCACGTAGCAGATCTCCTTCAGCGCTGAATAAAATAGACGCAAACATATATTAAACTAAATAATTTGAATTAACAACAAAATAAGATAACCATATTAATAAATAAAATAATAATGAGTACCATCTAAACATAAAAAAAAAACCTTTATCACTACCACTACCACCGGTTCTAGGGTTTAGTACATGGTAGAGACTTTTCTGTTTCATAGACAACTATTCTGCAATGAGATGACATGTCATAGGTCACGCTCAACCGCCATATTCCTCCTCCTTTATTTGGGTACCCTGTTTTTATAATATTTTATAGAGGCTGGGTGAGCCCCAGGAGGGTCCTAGATCCTGTATGATCCAATTCAGGCTGCAAACACAGTAAATACAAGTCATGCCCGCAGCGGGTTTGTACCAGAATTTCTAGCATGGCAACTCAGTGCTCTACCACTTTACCAATTTAACTAATTAAAGATAGGACCTATGCATAATGAAACAGCTTCCTTAATATATAAAAACAAGAAGAGAATGTATTGTACTCGTATAAAATAAAATTAAGTTGGTGGTATTTATTAGGAAGGGAGCCGTTGATGGGTATGGAACGCTATTATTCTACTTACGGTCTGTCGAGAAACAGATTTATTTATTTATTATTCTATTATCTGCAATTCCGATTTTACGAACATATTCTATCAGGATTGAAACTAAACAATGCTATCATGGCTACAGAATAGTTATAGTTTCGAGCATCCAACTTAAGATTATGTAATGATTCGACTTAAAGTACAGTTACAGAATTCCGAATAAGTTTTAAAAAAAGAACGAACTTCTTATCCTTATAGAGCCACGTCAAGGGATTAGAAGAATTGTCTCTGCCAACCGGTGCTACTTTGGTCTGAGGAAACACCTTGTTTGCCTCATACTCTCTCGGCAAACAAATATGCACCTATAGTAGACCATCATTCGCCCTGCCCTGATTCATTTCTCAGAAACCTGGACAACAACCAAGGCCTGCGAGCAGGACCTCCTCCTGCGTGAGCAAGAAATCATCCGCAGGATATTTGTAGGAGTGTTGGTGGATGGAAACTGGAGGAGACGCAAGAACCAGGAGCTATATGACGTATTCAAAGAAGTGAATATTGTCCAGGTTATAAAACTGGGCCGATTGCGGTGGGGAGGGCATGAGGCTCGCATGAGTGAGGAAGATATGCCCAGGAAGCTGCTGACATAGCCTCTATAGAGGACAAGAATACGAGGAAGACCCAGGCTTAGGTGGAGTGTCGGAGTAGCGGCTGATGCATGGAACATCCTTGGTGTACGCAACTGGATGACAGCTGCCCTCAACCGCGACGATTGCCAGAAGCTGCTGGTGGAGACCAGGACTCATTACTGGGTCGTTGGGCCGAATTATTTAGTTAGCTAGTCATGAGACCAGGAAAAGAGGGCAATACTAAGATGGACGGATCGCATAGCAAATAATGCCGAGGATAACAACACCCAGCGACAAAAGAGCATAGTGATTGGTGATGCAGAAAGCCATGACTACGAGTTGCAGCGCCAATATAATAATAATATATAGAAAACTGTCTGAATCTCACTGTTTAAGTGCAGGTATTCAGTACTTCTGGGTAATGAAATCCATATACCTTATTTAATGAAAAAAAATTAGTTATCACGCACTCATATTTGGGTGTCCGGAAAATAAAGCAGGCTCTTTGAAATACCCTTCCAAATTTTCAACTGTTCATATTTGTAGGAATTTTGACTTTTATATATGTAAACACTTATTATTATTTATTCAAATAAAATGTTGGTTTACCTTTAACATTTTGCCACTTGAAAATAATTCAATTTTCACTTAAATGTCAAAGCATGATTTTCGCTTAACATTTCGAGTTCAAACTCGGTCGGAACAGAGCTATAAACAGCCAGATATAATAATGAAGCTGGTGGCTAAGGCAGTATATGTGATAACACTTTTCAACGGTGGTTCGTGAGGGGTAAATGGTATTTTGAGAGGGACACATGAGTCTTGAAGACAAAGAAATTCGTGGCAGAAGTTCTGTTGCCCTTGACGATGTCCTCCGAGCTTTGGTGGAAGAAAATCACAGAAAAAATGTTTGAAGTCAGTGAATCATTCGTCGATGATCATTTCATGGTGAATTGAATGACTATAATCCAGTATTATTTTCCGGAGAACATAATAATTATTGTTCCATCAATTGGAATATTCTCATTTCTAAGGTCAGAATCATGTACTCTCTGATATCTTCTCCTCAAGGCGGATATCCGTCGAAGGTTTATGAGGGCTGATGTCTTGATCCCCAATGGCGAGGCAGTGATTACAGCAGAGCACAATATGGTCCCGGAATTCCATAAAACAAAATTTAATCTCTCATTGGAGAGACACTGATGAATCCGAGCCTTTGGGCAGACTTAGACTGTCAGCCATAAAGCCGAGAGCGGAGTATCGGCCGCTGAGAAATGTGGATTGTACGTTAATCCCTTGACCGGAGATGGCATAAATCCCCTATATGATTAATGAGCACCCCCACCCTCCCCCCACCCCACGGGCTATTGGGGATCAACAGGCCCCCCCTGAAATATGGGGCCCATTTGTCCACGGGCCTTTTTAAACCCGAAGCTCCCTTATATCATCCCTGACTTACACCCCCACCGTCCTTTATAATTCAATTACTTTTAAAAAAGAGAAGGAAAAAAATGCTTCCACTTTTATTCGACATATTCTCTGTAGTACTTAATCAAATCTTGTGCCGAGATTTTTCGATAGCCTCTTTGTCCGATGTAAGAGGATCCGCCCCTGCAAAGAGAAATGACTTAATCTGATTTTTGTCTTCCACTTCGGGGTCGTCCCTCCCACGCGCTTTAACAGTACGGTGTCCATTCTTGAACTCTAGTTACATTATATAATTATGCCAGACAATTTGGCACCTTATGGATTCTTTGGTACGCCTACACATTTGTATCTTCATGATGTTTCCAGTTCTTGGTGTTCTTTTTAAAGCATAACAGAAAGTCAAGGACTTTGATATGATAGAATTTAGAAATAAGGGAGAACAGCAACTCAAAACAGAAAATACTGTTTTTTCATTATAACAGCATTCTGTGCTCTTCCCTATGAGAGAGCATTGTGTGCGCTTCCCTATGAGAGAGAATAAAAAATCCTTGGTTATGTTATCATACGGAAGGGACGTAAAGTTCCGAGACTTGCGATGTCAGGTACTGGTTAAAGTATCGTATGATCGTTAATATTGTCAAAACCCTTATTTCATTTAGGCAAGAAGGGTGTTTAAATAAATGAGAAAAAGGTAATGGTTAAAGATGCCTGTCCTGACTATACCTGGATAGGCAAAATTTAGGAATCAGGCTGTAGTATCAGCCATAACAGCATAAAGTGACATAAAATGATTAAAAAAAAAAATGAAATAAAGCTTTTTTGTATTTTAAAAAACAATATTAATGGATATTGGTCCTAAAATATGTGTAAATGCAAAGAGATTCCAAATAAATTTAATTTTTAAAAGTTATACATTAATATAAATAATATATATATGTATTTATATATTATACTATGTAGCTGATAAACCGGAAATGTTTAAGGAAACTCTTACCTACTCCTTAAGTAAGCCGCCATGCTCGTAAAGATACAGGAAACCTATTTAAAATCGCCTATCAATATGTTTTCTCAAGTACCTAATAGCTATTATAAATAGACATTATTTATTCTATATATTTTGAGGCATCCTTATATTGTATGTTTAAAAACAAACCTGTACCATTACAACCCGTGAACGGGTCTTGGGTTCAGTACATGGAAGAGACTGTACTGTTTCGTGGACAATGGTTGTGCAAGGTGGTGGTTTGTTCTAGATCATGGTCAACCGCCAGATTTTTCCCGCTTATTTTGGGTACCCACTTTATAGAGGCCGGGTGAGCCCAAGGAGGGTGGATATTTTCATAATAGCTCTGCCTTTATGGGGTCTGATCTTTATATCCAGGAATAAATAAAAACTGTTACGTTTCACAGATAAAAATTCTCTCCATCGAAGAAGATTGTTAACAATGACTAAAAGGGTAGACGGCGATTTGGGATTCTACAATATCCTACAAGAGTGAATGAGAGAACCTTTAACAATTTGTTTAATGAAGACACCTGAAGAGAGCGACTCTAAGCCGGACTAAGTCGGACCAGAACGAGGATCAAGGTTTCGTATTTTCAATTAGTTAATTGGCCCCGAGAAAGTAGGATTGCTTGTTGGCAGCTCCCTTCTCTTCATTCGCCCTTACTAGCGCCAATTATATCAGAGTGGAATGAATCTTTCAACTTTATTATAAGGCAATTATTTGGAAAATATTTCAAGTAAACCGGGTTTTTTTAACGTGTTTTATCTTTTTCGGAAAGGAGATCTCTCTTTAACTGTTTTTTTTATTTCACTAAACAAGTGCCCCTATTATTTTCCCTTTCGTTCAACATCAACAACAACAATTGAAGAAATCATGGCTAATGCATTTGGAATAATTACTTCTGGATTTTTCAGTTAGAGTTTCTGGAGTTTTTGTGGTACTACTTGAGATAAAACCCTCTCGGTAGAGGTCAGAATAAAATCTTTTCCTTCAACATCAGGCAGCTTTAAGTTAAGAATATGAACAGCCTGTTTCAATAAAGGAAAATTTTAGTTATGGTTTTCAACTGGTTTCACGTCGCTCCCACACAGAGAATAATTAAAAATCTATTTTTATTTATTATTCTTTTGATGGTGATTATTGTTAAATATTTTTATTTTGAAGAGAAATGATTTGTCCTGGTCGGTATTCGAACCCGGGTTGTCTGCATCTATAGGATAGGATCGGTGAAGAGAAAGGATACGACCCCAGGCTGCTCAGTGGTTAGAGCACTGCACTAGAGATGCAGAATCCCGGCCAGGACAAATCCTTTCTCTTCAAAATAAAAAAAATTAAAAATCAGTGACTGACTTTGTTGTGATGAGAATAGGAAATTCTCAGAAAGCATAAGCAGAGCGCAGAAACACAAGATTGTGGAGTTTTTTTCTTTACAGTCTGTTCGAAATTATTGTCATTACACGAATACCAGAAGATCATTAGTATCAATCGTTGGGTTTCAAGTGAAATACACTAAGTCAAAAACATGATTTTGAGAAATCACCGTATCTTTAGTTCTTTTGTATAGTTTGAGGTAGCTCAATGTGTAGAGTACTTGAGTTACTGTGCTGAGAGTTCTGGGGCCTAATATGGCTATGGTAGATATTTAATTAGTTCATAAATAAGTATGAATAATAAAATAAATAAATAACAAATTGAAATATGCATAAATAATTTAATTTGTCAATAACTATTAATGGATTCCGTGGGATCTTGGGATTTTCTTGCTGCCTCATCCGGGTCCTATAAAAAGTAGTACCCTTAATAAGGGGATAAACTGGGGGATTGAAGGAAGAGCATGTCTACCGTGGTTTGATGACGTGGATGCAAGGACTGTTGCGCTGAGCAAACAAAAAGAACCTGGCGGATGAACGTGGTCTAAAACAGATCACCTCCATGCACAAACGCTGCCTTACAAAGAGTATAGTGTCTATAGTGTACTGAATTCATGATCTTTCTACGATTTCGGGGGACAGGATTTATTTTTAATCATATTTCTTATTCTTATCAATATAGACGATGAAGAAGAGAGAGATGGAATGGATGATTTCGGACTTCTGATATGAGGACACCCTCCCACCATACCGCTACAGTTAATACATTTAGGGACATAACACATTAATTAAGCGAGGCGATAGGATCGCTCATCGACTTCGGAAGGCAAGGCAGAGGCTCCTATCGACATGCACTACCTTTGTAGGCTTCACTTATCACTGCTAATTAATCCAGAGCTAACGTGTTATCTACACAAGCTAGGCCCTTTGCCCGCCATCAGGCTCTCATCTGGTCCTAGATGTGAGGTCCGGCTATAGCGGAACTGGAGCACAGCGATACTGACACCCAGAAATTGTGGTGCAATTGATCTAGAGAAATATAATAAAAACTTACTAAACTATCGTGCACGTGATCCTTACGCGGTTTATGACTTCATGTCCCGCATAGGAATATCTTAGCTTTGCATATTTTAGATGCATATCATATACGACCGTTGATAGTAATCAGCTAAAATATTACATGATATTATATGATATGCTAATAAGATATTGATAGTTTATATTATATTTCATAATGTAGAAAATTCGGGGCTCCACTAAACCATCCAATTCATGTTCCTCTCGTATTCAATCTTTACAATCCAAAATCCTCCGTAAAATCCTCAATGCCCCATACTTTGTAACGAACAAAGAAATCCATAACGACCTTAACGTCCCACTTGTTGCTGATTTGTCCCGAATCCAATATCAATCTTTTCATGACAAACTTTATTTCCACTTAAACCCATTAGTTTCAAACCTTGCAACCTCTTCAATTCCTGATGATCCTCCGAGGTGTCTGAAGAGAAGATGGCCTCGTGACCTTCTAAGTTGAACTTATTATTTGAGTACTACCACTAGGTAGCTTCTCTACTGGTATTTCATGCTAATATGTACCAATCAGTATATTTACTTGTTGTTTTATTTTAATACAGTTGTAAATTTCATTAAAAAAAATAAAAATAATGTTGAAAAAAAACTTATTCAGGTAGATAAACACTTTTTACTTTTATGCAAGAACCAATAAAGCCTAACTTTAAGAAAGTTGAATGATACATACTATACATTTTCACTGGTAGGGTTGATTTAAACCAGCAAACTTGTCAATATTGGGGGAAGTAATGAGCTTTTATTAAAAGTATCCTATAACACACTTAATTAGCACATATAACATATTTAGTAACCATGCCAAAAACTAGTCCGGAAGTCCAGGTGTACCTTTTTTTTAACGTACTCGAGATTTTAAACCAACCGATAATCTAGTCTTTTTCAGGTGGTTTTTATTACAAACAGGAGAGACTATTGGGAGTGTTATTACTAGGATAGGATAATTGAGGCGTTGACATGGAAAAGGTATTAGTAGGTAGTAAGTTAAAAAAATCATTTCTCCCTTATTTTTTTTTCACAGAAAATGTAGTAATTTATAATTGCAATAGGATAGAAAGAAGACTCAAAACTTGAAAATTTTCCAATTGAAACTTTTATTTAGTTTTCATAAGAGTTCTCCTGAAAAAATGACTTTTCATTACTTACTACTTTTTCCATGCCAACACCCGAATTTGTTTGTGCTTAAACATCAAACAAATCTCACATTTGTGTCTGGTCTTGCAACAATAAAATTGCTGTCCACTTGATCATCATTTTTTTTTTTTAATAACCATATTTATTTGGCACGTATTGTATCTGCGATCTTCTTTAGAAAACTTCCTCTAAGGGATTCGCATGGAAGCATATATGGAGAAATATCCCATTGAAGGCACTCCTAGAGTGTTTCATCTCTCTGTAATAGATCCCTGCTCCAGAGACTCTCCAGTCTCCTTGTCGGATTCTGTGATAATGTTCCAATCAGAAAATCGTTGAATGTAACATTGAAAAACCTGGTACCTAGACCGCAAGTTTGGACTACTTATAATTTGAATCGGTTTCATAAGTAAATTTAGTGTAGTCAACATTTTTGAATATAGCTTGAACGACGAGAGTATTGTACTATGGTCATCCAATTCAAACAAAACAGTTTTCATTTTAAACCAATCATGTCAACGTATCTCTCAGTAATAAATACCATAACCCATACATTACGGTCTCTTTTATGGTGTGTGTGTTCTTTTGTTAATCTGACTGCTTACTTGATGACCGGATACAATAAACATTTATACTTTTTTTTCCCTTTTTCGACATGATTCTTTCTCGATTCTATTAATGTAGCCCATATGAAGAGGAACAAACATTGCCCCTCATTAAGAGGGCAGATGGAAGGATTGAAAGACAAACACAGAACGAAGCGAGAGAGGAGAGGTGGAGATATAATGAGATGTTGCCTCAAGGAAGGGACCGCAGCGATCTTGGAGTGCTTCCTCTTTGAACAGCTTATGGCAATTACTCCAGCTTTAGGAGGGCTCGTTATATTCCTCCACTCCTTCCCCTCCTCCCTATCCCCTCTCCATCTCTTCTACCCCCTGCCCATCCCCTCTCCCTCCTTTCTACCCCTTCCCTATTAATCCCAGTTTAATTGGCCTATTAAGGTGGTGAGTAATCACCCCCTATTGGCCCTTCTTTTTATTCTTTTATTTCTGTCTGTTCTCTTCTGTTTCCTGATTTATCTCGTGTTTTCAAATGTTTTTTATTTTGAACATGTGCTTATTTAACCCCTTGCGTTCGGTGTATATTACTTCCATATATTCTATGATAATTGTAAAAAAATAACTTAATTCCTCAACTGGTCTTATTTATTAATTAATACTTCTTATTATTTAAGTCATTGATCTACCAAAAGTAATGTGTTATTGTCAGCAGATGATAAAGATCCCAAATGCTTGTGCGATGTCAATTGTTCGTTAAAGATCCCATCCTAATTAAACCTGGATAGGGGTAATTTAGGACTCAACTTTAGCATCATACGATTAGTTATAGCGGCATAAGTTACGTTTAATAAATAAACATGCAAACAAGATACCGAATGGAACGCGTGACCTGTAAATAAAGTAAATGGTAAAAAAAGGGGGAAATATATTGAAGTCATGCCAATATTAAGTAGCATGATATTCTACATTATTAATGAAACAAACTATTATTAATATCTAGAAAAAAAATAACACAAAGGAATGGAGCTACAGTTGGAAGATGGTGTAAGTCAATGGATTTTTGTTGAAAGTTGAGTATTAAATTAAGACAAAAATGAAACAAAAAATAACGAGTCACAAATTTAAAAAAATGTGTATATAATTTCAAATGCTCATTCGTAGGTGATCGAGATTAGATGTCCAATTTTAATATACCTCCAACTTCGCGTGTTCACAGCCCGACAGGTGGCCCTTGTTTTATTTCATAACACTGAAAAGATCTTAGATATGCCATCCTTCAGAGGGATCAGAAAATGGAATTCCTGAGCCAGTGCGGTGTCGGGTGCTCGTTTAAGATCCCTATCCTAATTAAACATACATAAAGAAAATTAAGGTGTTTTATGGAATTTTTCAAATACATTCTAGATGTTAATTTATTTTAAAAATGAATTAATAAAATAAACCTGTACCACTACAACCCACGAAGGATCTTGTGTATAGTAAGTGGTGTTAGAGACTACTGTTTCTGAGACAACTGTCGTGCGGGGGGGGAGGGGGTAAAGTGTTCAAGAATACACTCAACAGCCAATTTAGTGTACTCAAATTATAGAGGCTGGGTGAACCCCAGGAGGATCATCAGATTCCGCAGGATTCAGTTTGAGTAATATATCTAATACACCCGTATTTGATCCCTGGATCATCATCTTAGCAATTCAGCGCTATACACACTAATCTACCCCTCTCTATCTTATAGAATAAACTACAATAGTTTATTGTAGTTACCGTATGCCAGGTACTTGCCTGTTTCGATAGGTATATATTTTAGTTTATTGAAAATTAAGGTTTTAAATTAATGAAAAATAGCAGTTATATCGGAGTTGGTAGAATCCACAAACAACCTGGCCCCGACTCATGCATATGCATAGCTTACAGCTCGGCTATTGAGTCCGGTCCCAGCGCCGGATCTCTCTAAACATGCTTAGCATCATAATGCTCTCTAACTGTTGCTAATGCATCTCCCTCTGATATCTCATCAATGCTCTGTTTTATGCCCTTCATCACCCCTCTGGCTCTCAGCGATGATGGCCATAGTCCGCCAGGAACATCTGTTAATGCCCTTTAATATGGTTCGTCAGTCCAAGCGTAAGAGGCAATCCTATTGTACAGCGCTAAGTACATGTTATATTCGCATTGCATAAGCGGTTTATGTTCCGTTTTGTGCGTCAGTTACATTTTAGGGGCTGATAAAACTCTTAGCCATTTTGTTTTTCTTAAAACTATATTCTTCCCTATCCTCTATATATATATATTCTTCCCTATCCTCATTTAAAGACTTGTTTTCCAAGGCCTCCTCCCTTTCCAAATGCTTTCTTAGATGGTATATTTGTTTGGCTTTTTTTTTTTAAACTTCTTTATATTTCAAGATTTTTATTTTTATCGCTGTTATTTCTACGAGTATATTTGTTCTATTTGTCTCCATAGTATTTGAACTAATACTTTCTAGTAGTAGTTGAAGTAGTTTTGTATTTAATGTGTTGGAATTTTTGTGAATACCGTATCATCACCATGATCAGTGGCGCAACAACACAGTTACTGAGTCAGGGCTCCTCAATCAGCTTTTGCCATTCCTCTCTAAGTTGTGCAGCCGCAATTCTATTCCTCACGCCAAGCAGATTTCTAGAATTCTCGACTCCATCTCTCCATCGCAGTTTCACTCTCCCGATGCTTCCAGATCTATATTCATTCAATTGTTGGGTCATCATCTTTTTTGACACTTTCATCGTTCATCATAGAGACATATACAGACCATTCAAGCCTCCCTATGCGGATGACTCTCATAAGGCCCGGTTCTCTTGTCATTGTGTAGAGCTCCAGGTTATTCTCCAGTTTCCAGTTCTCACCTTATTTCCAGGACCATAGTTTCATCTCAAACACGTAAAGCATTTGCTGAACCGACTTTGAGAAGGTACAAGTGTCTGATCCGTACGACACAACAGGGCGAATCAGGTTCTTATACAATCTCAACTTTGTATGAACTCCGCCTCAAAGTGAGATGATGACTTCTAAAGAGGTCATCATGAAGAGATGTGTTAACCTGAAGAAGCTTCTGTTTGAAAGTACTATTCTCCTTTTTATCACGAATAAAAATAGTGACCTTAAATATATGGAAGGAAGTGATAACCGTGGAGGTCTGTGAAATAATTTCTTAAATAGGAGATAACTATTTATTTGGAAGTGCCATTGAGGTCTAGATGCACAAGATACAAACAAATTAATATTATGCATACAAATTGTTAAGGATAAAAATAGATAAAATGAAATATCGAAACCATGATGATCCAGATGATATTGGAGGAAACCAGATACAAAAGTGGGGATGATTTGGATTATATAATGATATAAAAGTATTATCTAAAATATATGAACTAAAACAGTGGGATATGAGTCGTAAGAATAATGATGAGAAACCATGAGAATGACAAAAAAAACAGAGCATTATCGATATACTTTATATAAGTTTTTATTAAAGAACAACAAAATCTAATAATTGGTTTTTGAAATAAAGGAAAGATGGTTAAACATGAAGGTTTTCTCCCAATTAAAGGTACCCATTTCATAGAAGCTGTGTTAGACCCACGAGGGTCTCCAGATACAACAGTGAGTATCAGCGGCTGTTAACAGATAAAATAGTGGCGAACTGTCGTCTAGTGGTTAGCGCAACAAACTACTAAGCCCAAGTTCGCGGGTTCGTACCCCGGCAGGTGACCCTAGGATTTTAAAAATCCTTAGTTACGCCGTCCTCCTTCGGAAGGGACGGAAGGGAGCCTGCACGATGTCAGGTACTCGTTAAAAATCCCTATCCTACTGGATAGGCAAAATTTAGAGCTCCCACTGTAGCATCGTCCGATTAGCCATAGCAGCAAAAAGTGACGTTAAATGAACAAACAACAACAGATTAAATAATTTATAAAACACTGGATTTGACATAGGTACCTTTATCACAGTACCTCAGCAATCTACATCGAGCTGCTTTGACTCCCATCCAAAAAATGCCAACTTTGTATCTCATGGTATTGTTCTACCTAAAAAACCGACCTCACGTACCGAATTTCTGGATCATTAAGGAACCACAAAAAAAAAATTTAATATTAATAATTATAATTATAAAAACGAATACATTTTTTTTATTTGGACTTAAAGATGGCGTGCGTATTTTGTGAATCTCTTAATGAACAAACCGCACTTAAATCACGACTCGTTATAAACATTTATATTGTTGAACGAATAGGTTTCCGCTTACTGAGAGCACCTCTCATAATTGCGGAGGCTTAAAGTATCAATTATCAATCTTTGCCCGTGGTTGTACATAAATTAATAACTAATCACAACTAATTTGGTTTGGGTGGGGATAGAGAGAGGGAGGGCAGACATGAATATTAACCGACACAGCTTTCACTCGCTCGCTCTTTCCGACTCATTTACATCGTTAAATAAACCATTTTTTGTGGATCTTTTGCGGTATTGGTCTGTCTATTTCGCACCTATGATGGAATAAATGTGGTAAAACATACTCCATAAAAAAATGTTACAACACTAGTACGGATGAAAGGTCTTTTCTACTCAATACAAAAGTGTTAACCTCTTTTCAGGCTAACGGTTATGCAGGAAAGTAATTTATCCGGAAGCACGTTTAAATTTCATTGATTCATTTAAGGTACTCAATTTATTGGGGCTAGGTGAGCCCAAAGGGAGTATTAAGATCTCAAAGCTTCGATCCACATGGGATAATAAAGTAAATGATTTATCTGCCACAATTAGTTTCGAACACGGGACTTAAAATTTCTCGAACGCTAAGAGATTATAGATTAAAGCTTCATTATAAAATAAAGCAGAAACCAATAAATCTGATTCTTTTAAAAAATATCATATAGCCATTAAGCATTTTATGTTTATATTTTAGTTTTAAATAATTAATATCATAAAAACTATTTTGTTTTAAGACTTTATTTTTATCACATTTTCGCATTTATTTTGTTTTCTTATACCGTATGTATATATTTTTATTACATTTATTTATTTTACTTTTGTTTATGTTATTTTTTGTTTAGTTTGTATGGAATGATTGTATATATAGCCATATTACTTATTGCTCACAAGTGGCAGATTGTAATAATTCAATAAAGTATTAAAAAAATTTAAAAAATATCATAATTTTTAATTTCAACTTTGAATATTGTTTATCCGGCTTAGTTCTTTTTTCTGTTAAATCTCTTGAGGAAGAAAAGAGTTTGTCGTAGGTTGACGTGCAACATATTTTTCTTTTATATTTATATAACGAAATATATCATGATGAATTTCTTCTGCAACGATAATTCCAAGCTTGCCTGGAAACAGTTTTCATGCTCCGTTTATAACATAACTTTCCAAGTAAAAGTTCAAAAACCGAAGAAGTAAGTTTATTTATACAAGTACCTGGCGCCTTGAGAAGCTCTACAGATGATAATGGCAGTTAGGGAGTTTGTAAACGGCCCTCAACTTCGTAGGCAACTTCCACATCGATCCATAATTACTTTTTGAAATAATTTTCAAGGACTTTAAGGGGGAGGATAGCGAAATTAGATATTAGTAGGAAAGAGAAATGAAAGATTTTGTTTTAAAAACGATCTTTAGATTCAATTAAGTTAAATGGTTAGCCGTAATAATTCTAATATAATTAATTTTTAAACTAAAATTGCTAATTTATATTGTTATAGTGAAATACAGACAATTTAAAATTTATTAAAGTTAAAACTTTTCTAGATGCGTTTAAAAACTTTTGATAGGGGGTAAGCTTCTTGGTTCGCGCCAGCAACATGCTCGATGTGCATGAGTTATATAATTTATTTTAATCAACTTTAGCTTAAAAGTTATAATGCCATTAACATGAGAATGATTATCATTATCTAACAGTTTTATGAAATGTCAGATCGTACAAATGATCTATGTATTCTTGAACTTAACGATGATAATAATGCTAAAATGAAAATAAAATCCATTTAAATACAAATACAAGGTATAATATAACTTTATATTGATTATTATTTCGATTAAATTATTGATATTTCGTAATGAGCTTGAGCAGCCTTTTGTATGTTTTGATTAATGAACTACTAATAATTCCTTCTCACAATGAAAACCTTTTTCCCGTCATTTATGATATATAATTTTAATTATATAAAGTGTTTCGACAACTACATGTCATTTTCAATCAACCTAACAACTTTTTGTATCATTTCATCTTTATCATCATCTTGAAAAGAGTTACAAGTCTTGTTTAAAAACTATTAAACAAAAGGACCATGGAGGATAATGGACCTCCAAGTAAAACTTTTAAAAAATGACAATAAATAATAAAAAGATAAGTGTGACTTGTAACTCTTTTCAAGATGATGATAAAGATGAAATGATACAAAAAGTTGTTAGGTTGATTGAAAATGAGAAGTAGTTGTCGAAACGTTTTATTTAATTAAAATTATATATCATAAATGACTGGATAAAGGTTTTCATTGTGAGAAGGAATTATTAGATAAATTCAGTCCAGTTTACATCCTTTTTAAATGAACTCCTTGAAAATGTATATATTATTATTCGGAGAGTCAATAAATGTGGAAACCAGACTAATGTTAATAATTTTAATTTTAATAAATCAGACTATAATTGATTTAGAAATTAAAAAAACAATTTTTTTTTTCTTTGCCCTTTGGTTTTTATAATTGTCTTGAAAATAAAATAGTAAAGAGAGAAAGCACCTCTTTTATTCCACCAGGTGCATGTTGATTAATTAGATGGGAGGAGTGGGGGGTTCTAGTGATGGGGTTCACTAGTTCTTTCTGATTGGAGTTAGTTAGTAGTTTGCTCAGTCCCTGTTAAGTGTCTGTACATACGTTTACCAACGCTGAGGTCTGCCTGTCGGTGTAAGTGTGTTGAATAGTGGGTTCGTGCAGTGTTGGAGGCTATCAAAGAACTTGATATGCCTCCGTGTGATGAAGTCCGTTACCGTCGGGAGTCCGAGGGTCTCGTGTATTATGTCTGATTTTGTCGTTTGTAGAGAGGTGTGCCATACTATACGCCTCAGTATACGGTTTTGAAATTGTTAGAGCCTTTTTGAAGTTGTAGGTGAAATATTATTTAACATAGGCCTTCCATAAAGGAGTGTCGGCCGAATAACTGCCTGATAGATCATTGCTTTGAGGCGGAGTGATAAGTTCGGTGAGGTTATAAGGTGATTAAGTCTGTAAGATTTGGTTTTAACCGACCTGATCTTCTTATTACAATGTTGGGGTAACGTTAAGTGTCGGTCGATGGTGGCACCGAGATACGTTATCCTATTGGCAGGTTTGTTTTCTATGCCCGCTACTCTATACGTTTTAAGTAGAGGGTGCTTATTCTTCTGGAAAGAGAAAATAATACAGTCCGTCTTTTTAGGATTAACTGTAATGTTTAGTCCATCCAATTTGTTAGTTATAACCTCACAGGCCGCCTCCATCTGCCGTAGATCTCTCTCTGCTTTCCATGAGCAACTGTAGATGGCAATGTCATCGGCTTATGCCGCCACAGTAGCTTTTTTGTATTTGGCACCAACGATTTCCGCCATATAAACTGAGAATAGTATCGGGGATAGCACAGACCCTTGAGGTACAGCACGCGTAAGTGGAAAGGGGTTGGACAGCTCTTCGCCTACTCGTACCTTTATTGAACATTGTGTTAGAAAGTATTATACGATAGTATATAGCTGCTCGGGAAACTCGTTGTCCTGCAGTGTCTTACATAGAAGACTATGGGACTGAGTCGAACGCTTCCGTGCAGTCTATGGATATCAAAGCGGTTGCCTCGTTCTTAACTATGTTCTTGCTTACTTCCGCATGTAGCTTCGCCAGATGGTGGTCCGGGCATAGTCCGGCCTGGAATCCGGTCTGTTCCGGTGGGATTAACGCTATTTCTGAGCAGTAGGGTTTGAGATAATTAAGAATAATTTTCTCAAAAACTTTGCCCATGTGCGGAAGTAAGCTAATAGGCCGGTAGTCGACTGGCTGATTACCGTTTCTCGCGGGCTTCAGCAGTGGAAAGAGGATAGCTCTTTTCCATGTCTCAGGAAAGTATCTTAATCTGAGAAAAGAGTTGTAGAGTGCACTCCGCCACTGTGCAGTCCGCAATTGTTTCATGAGATTGCGGATTTATGTAGTAAGAGAATTTACTACCGTCGTTACCTCATGGTCCCTGATTCTGTACAACTTATTCTTCCACTTATTGCTTTAGGCAATAAGCTTCATTATATGATCTGGCAGGGCCGCAGAGCTGGCGGAAGTGGATTAAATTTCGGTATGGCCGCATCCGCGGCGCTTCTGATGGTTTTTGTAAAAAAACTCCAGGTAATCGTCGTTATCTTTGGTATTGCGAACAGTTGACAAATTATGGAAAACCTGTGCTTGATAAAACTCCCAGTCTGCTTCTTGATATTTAAATTTAGTAGGTGGAGGTGGTGATAGTGTTTCTCCACCTAATGAGTAAAGCACAAGCCTATGGTCCATTGTTATAATATCCAGCGCTACGCATTCGATAAGGCGATGGGGCTGCCTAGTTAGTAGTAGATCTGAATGTCACATTCGCCCTGTGTATAAATGTGTGGGTATCGGGCGAACCACTGTAAATGGTGTTTTTACAATAATTTTTCCGGCTTCGCTTCAAGAGGGATTGTTCCAGAGGGTGTGCCGGGCGTTTAGGTCGTCCACTACCCAATGGTTTGTTCTCTTGGCATAGTCTTGCGAATTCTTCAGGGGTTGATCTAGGCCTTCTGTATAACCCTGTAATAATAGAACCTGTAAGGTTTTGTGGTGTATGTCCCTCATTGGTCCGTCAGTCCGTCTTTGAGTTTGTTTGGGGGGATGGGTGAAATTTTTCTCGTTAAATGCTGATGGTACTTCTGGATTAGGCTTGCTTCTTGTCCCGGTACTTTGGGAGAGTTTCCTGACTACACAGCCTGAGAATGAGGCTACATGAGTTTCTCCACAGTTGGAGCATTTCAGTGGGGTGGTTTCTCTCTGGCACTCAGAGACTAAATGTGAGCCAGAACAGCGAACACATACCAGTGCTCGAGAGCAGTGATTTTTAGTGAGTCCGAACTGTTGGCATCTATGTCATTGGATAATACTTGTTCGTCCTTTGTATACCTTGGCAGTGAATCGAACTGGATTGACTGCGTGCACTGCTTGTAGGACCACATTTATCTAAAATTTGATTTTACTCCTAATAAAATTTTCATACCGCTAGCTAAATATGAAAATGAGTAAACTCCAAAAAAAAACTTTTATTCTAAAGTCTTGAGTTTGCCCTTCTGTAGCAGTCATCTTAGGACCGCCTATATAGTTCATTTTACATCTGCACCTGCTTTTTTTCCCATCCAACAAATTTGATCTCAGTGTTTGTATTTTTTTCTTCCTCGATTTGCATTTGTCTTTTCAGTCTTCTCATAGGAAGTCCAGAAAACAGAGAGTAGGGAAGAGAAAGAACAAGTGGATTTTGGCGAGTTCGTCTTGATGAGTGGAATGTTGTGTATTTGCTGTGAATATATGATTTTACAGTGACAAAGTTCAACGACACGAAGCCTTATGGCGTCATTTCCACAAAATTTCCCAGAAGTACCAAAAATATAATTCTATATAGTATCCAAATACTTCCCAAATCCAAAAGGAATTTCATTTCATTTGTTATATTAGATCGAGTATTAAAAAATGTCTGATATGTCCGAAAGTTAAATCACTAATTAAAATTTTAATTATTGTCTTCTCCCCAATACAACATTAATTTAATTCAATTATCCGCCTTATGTTAATTAAATTTTAAACGTATCGAGTTAATAAATCGAAAATTGAATGAATTCCCCAAACTCATTATTAGCTTGTTAGGTCAAATTAGTTTAATACAATTAAAAGACATAAAAGAAAGATGAATTCTTCTCAATCCGATTTCGGAATTCACATTAAAATTAAATTAGGACGTATTAAAGAAACATATACAAAGATATTTAAAAATAATAATGAGCATGGTAACAAAAAAAATTAAATAAAACAAATATTCTTACCAATGCAGTAGAATCCCACTTATTAAGACTGGTAAAAGAAAAAAAAAGCTTCAATATTGGTATAGATTTAAATCATACATTAAATAAAAAAATAAAACGTACAAACTTAGTTGTTAATATCAATTCATGGTAGTAACTGCTTATTAGTTTAGTCACTATAAACAATAAACATTAATTATCAAGATACATGATTTTATTAATTTTAAAGTACGAACGGTCGTTTCGTTTATAAAAGTAGTCACTAATTTAATTATTTTGTTGTTATTTAACCTAAGTATGTGAGAAGCATAGTTTTTCCCCTATGTTATATCTAAAGCCCCGGTAACAAGTGGTTAAGTCGGACTTGGTCCTGAGAGAGTTAACTGCTGTCAGATAAGTTATATATTTTTGGGCTTGAAAAGGAGTTATTTTTTATTTTACAACTCCATTTCAAGCCAAAAACTACGAGAATAATAAGATTCTGGTAGGATAAGGATAAAATAAGAGTAATGCCTTACTTAGCCCCTTATTCACAACGAAAATAAGTCGATTCCGCTTACTTAAGTCCTAGAAACTCATTTTGGAGAAACTCCGGCTTAACCACTTATTCACCAGGGCTGTAGATATGTAAGCCTTTTTTTTTTTAACAGTTTAGTATCGATAATTATTTTGGAGTTGACAAGTGTGGATACAAGTGTTACGAGGAAAGTAAGTTTAGATAATAACACGAATAATGAACTCGGGTCTGTAAAGAAAAAAACTATAATATATGTTTGTTTTTATGTATTTTTTTTCTGCCGATGAAACAAATGTCGGTTTAGTTTTTATTAAGTTCACATAATAAATAAATTTAATGGTCTTGCGACTCTTTAAGAAAATTAGAATATCAATTGAAAGTCAAGTATACGTTTTCTTGATTCAATTTTTTAAAAAAGATCCTAAAATGGTTTTAAGTTAACCGGGGACATTTAACCGAAGCACAACTTGGCCAGAACGAAGTCCTTCCAATCGCAATATCCTGGAGCAGACTTACTTCCAGGGAAGCTCCGGGGAGCAAAGGCTGAGGAAATTGTTAGGGTGTCGAATGAGATTCAAGAGCTTAAACTCAATGCTTCTCCAGCAACAAGCATTGTTTACTAACGTAAATAAGATTTTTTGATTGAAATACAGTTGTGAGAAAACAAAACCTAAGTGAACTTCAAAATGCCATACCTAAAGGATTTTTTTTAATAACTGAGTAGCTATGCTTGGAGAGGTGTTGGGTTCGAATTCGGCTGCTGAAGACCAAATAGTTAATCTATGAACAGCCGCGGATGGACTCCTGGAGCTTGCCCGGCCTCTATAAACTGGGTATCTTCAAATGGGCGAAAAACCTTTTGTTTGAGTATGATTCCTGAAAAATCATCTACCTATACAACTGTTATTTTAGACACAGTACAGTCTTTACCACGTACAGAACCCAATTGATTTTTATGGTACAGGTTTATATAATTTTTTTAAATAGAAGATATAGTTATCTTATAATGCATGGGCGGTTAAGGGTAGTTTATAGTTGTCATTTTTCAGTATATTTATTACTAAACTCGCATCTTCCTTTATGCAATTTAAAAATTATAATTTAGAAAACTACCATCCTTCCAACTGGTCTGTTGGGATGTAGAAGGTGACCTGTAACGTTGAAAGATGAACCACGTCATAAGGTATTCGAAAATAACATATTTCAGCGAATTTTCACTCTAAAAGATGATTCCACTGGATAATTTAGAAGACTGCAAAAAATGGAATAGCAGAACATTTAATACTTGAATTGATAGCATCGTGAAGGATAGGGTGTACTTGTAATTATAGTATGTACAAGGATTGTCGATGACAGTAACAGCTATTTTTTTTTAATCAACGCATGAAGGGTTCAGTGTACATGGTAGAGACTGTATTGTTTCTAGGATAACGATTTTCGTTGATTTGTCCGAGATTACGTTCAACCACCAGGCGTTTCATGCAGTTAAGGGTAACCGTTTTTTTGGCGCGGGCCCCAGGAGAGTCACGGGGCTTAACAGATTTATCTGTGTTTCGAATTTGAACCCGAAACCTTTGGGATATCAACTCAATAGTCTACCCATTGAGCAACCCCGCTTACATAGTAACAGCTATTATCAGGTGGTATAGAACCTTCTTCTGCGCTATCTATGCCTTTCATCATTATGATTATTATTACCATTACTTTTGTTGTTTTATTATTAATCAGACTGATGTATTTACAAAAAGTGCAGCACATGTTAAGAGTAAAACAGAGCCCTTCCTGGAGGAAGGTGCACCTACATCATCAATATTAAAGGGTGTTTACTTGCTCCGAGTGCCATGTGTGCCAAGAAGTTTAGGACTCGAGTTAGGCGGCGGCATCCTCCATCAGTTTGACTTATAGTTCACCTTCAAACTTCAAACACAACGGCCTTTTTGGCTCCCGGCCAAAAAACAGCAGAAGGAGAGAAAATATTTGTCTTGGGAGAGTAGGGAGAAGGAAGCTACGAAACTTCCACGAGTTTCATAGTGAGGAATTAAAACGTTTTACTTTAGTTACATAGCGTTAGGGAGTTCAGTTTTCAAAATTCATTGGAATATAACTGAAAACAGTTTATCATTATTATTTTTATCAGTAAAGTTACCATGAATTACTTATAGGAAAAATGGGAATGAGAAAGCCTCGAGTCACTAAAATACTGGAGAAAAAACAATCAGTTAACGTTTCGCCAGTTCAGGCATAATTAGGACACATGGTCAACGAAAATAACATGAAAGAAGACAAGTCTCAGTACATCTCAAACCAACAGTTCAAGCAGATTCATCAAATAGGAATAGCAACCTTGCTGGCTATCTCTATATTCCACAAACAACCCTTCTTTGTGTGTTCCTATTTCTAAGTTTTCATGTTAGGGAGAGTAAGTGGCTGAGTGGTAGAGCGATGAGTTGTCGGGCCGAAGGTCCTTGGCTCAAATCACGCTGGCTGGCAGACTTTGATCTGTTAGCGACCGAATATGGATCCTATGGGATCTAGGACCGTCCTATGACTCACCCAACCTCTATAAAATGGGTACCCGAAATAAGGGGTTGAAATTCGGTGGTTGAGCGTGATCTACGACAAAGCACCTCCCTGCACAACCGGTGTCCAAGAAACATTAGAGTATCTAGCACATACTTCAGTGTGTTCAGGGTTTACCCAAGACTCTCCATGGTTTGTAGTGGTCAAGTTTGTTTTGTTTTATTAATTTTCCTGTTACATCTGAATTATTATACATATTTTGTTGGTTTAAGTTCAAAATAATAAGACGAAAAAAACATTAAAATAAATAAAATTTGTAAAAAAGTTATTTGTGACAATTATAGAAAAAATGTTCCATGACGGCATGGACTTTTTTTGTCAGGAATACTGTAACAATGGAAGTCTTCTACTTAAACAATATAAATCTGACATATGAATTTCATTTCTGTTTTATTTCTATCTTTTTCTCTGAGAGCAATGGTGTTTTTGATAGTGTTTTATTGACAAAAATCTTTTGGATAACAATTTAAATTAAATGTGTGAATTTTTATTTCAGTTATTTTTTTTTTTATAATATCCTTTCAAAGTAATAATCTTTGTTCTTAATAGATTTTTTTATGAATTTCTTTTTGATTCCGCTTATTAAAATGATATAATCGTTTAATGGTTTGCTAATATTATACAATATGATTTTCTAAAATTACAGGATGTAGTAATGAATATATTATGCCACTTTAAAAGTTTTGAAACTTTTTATCTCGGCTTAACTTATATGTATATATACAGGATGTATACTCATTATGAAATAGTTTGGAAGAAGGTCTGTGTAAGAAAGCTGATGATTTGAGGAGATTGGGACGAATATATCATTTATTCTGTTATCAAGCGTGAATCGAATCTTTAGGACATTGTCTCATTCGACATAACAAAACTAAATGGTGTATGCTTTTTCTGTAAGAATTTTTCTTTTGCTTTGTTGCAGACAAGTGTCCTTTCTGTAGTTAACCTTGCCTTCTGTACCTGGTAAAAGGTTGAAGCATTACCACAAAAGTTGGACTCGTAATTGCCTTTGTTCAGCTAGCGATTCATACATAAACTTATATAACAAATACTTATATAAACTTATTTGTATTGTATTAATAACTTATATTCTTATATGTAGCCGTTAAATACACATATACATACTTATGCTTATAATTTAGCTATTTATTATTCTATTCTGTGTTTATGCATTAACTAAATACTTAAAAAGATATTATTATGTTCAAATAAGCTGATCTTTCAAAGGCGTTATTGGTAGTATAAAACAAAACAAACAATAAGAGAGATGATTAATTTAAAAGGTTTCGGAGACATTAGGGCTGTTTCAGGGTTGAACCTTCCATCCAAATGGGATAGCGCTTATTAAAAAGTTATCTTAATCCTTCTAAAAACTTTTCTCCTCATCAAAATGTAACAGGGCTTTCCGGGTCCGCAGGCTCTTCCACTATCAGGGCAAGAAGGAACGAGTACAGGCTTCTACTAACTCCGCTAATTTTTCATCTCTCCGTTCCCTTTCTTCCAGCTTAACCGAACAACATTTACAAATTAAAAAAAAAGTAACTCTTCTACTTGATCGTGTACATAATGTTAATTTTCAAAGATCAAATAGCACAATAGTACTTCTGAGCTAGATGGTCCTTTTCCCTAATTGGTAATTCTACAATTGCGAGAGGAATCCGGTCATCACACTAGTTTCAAAATTTAAACTATTTCTGTATAATTAATACAGGAAAAATGACATATAAAAAACTTAATTTTGAAAAAAGTATTCAGTTTATGCATTCTAAAACGATCCATGCAACATACTATCACAACCCGGCAGGTGGCCTAAGGATTTTTAAAATGAGTAAAATAATTCTCAGTTATACCGTCTTTCTGAGTGGACGTAAATAGCGGTCCCGAGCTTGTGGCATGTCAGTCATTCGTTAAAGATCCCTATCCTAATTGTACATGGATATGAAATATTCAGGACTTTAGCATCACTCGATTGGCCATAACACCATTAAAGTTAAACGTTGAAAATATATATATATATCGTGTAATTCTTATAAATTTTAATTCTATTTAATCTAATTATTAAAAGAAATAATAATAAGGATAATTATAATACAATATTAATATATCTTACACTTTAAACCGATTTACTTGTATATCACACTTGTTGACATACCGATAAAAGTTTTATTGTATTATAACTAATAAAATTATATATTATAATTATGTTACATACATACTATAGTGGAAATTTATGAGTACACATTCACCTGCCAAATTATATTAATTAACTTTTGAAAGATTTTGTTTCGTTTTCATATTTATTTTTCTTCCAATAATAAAAAAGTAGAAAATTCTTATCAACATTGTTCTGTATTGTATTTTGTGTCCCAAATTTTGTTTATTGTCTATTTAAATTTCTTTATTGTTTATTAAACTTAATTTTATGTTTTTGTCTTATATCTTTTAATATTAAATAAATAAAATGAACATAATAGGAATTCAGAAGCTGTCAAGTACTTCCTGAACTTTGGTATGATTCCAAAGATGAAATTCTATGAAAAAGTAATGATATGGATTTTGATAAGAATAGAAATGGTGATATTTTCTTCGAAAGAGTTGGGGAAAACATTTATATAGGACGTGAATAGAGGGGTATAGAATTGGCATTTTATTGTTAAATATTTCTTTCCATTAATACGAATAAGAAACTAGGTGTTATCAGTATCAGAATTATCAGGGTTCAAGTAATAACCAATGGTTGATAACAGTAATACACAAGTACCATTATTTCTCATTCATTCATTTTATAATTAATCTGGAAATTATAAATTATAAAGTTATTGTTAGTCCTTGTAAAAACGTTTTATTTTTCCATCAAAGCTTCTTTTGGTACGTTTTCGGCTATTTTCTTGTGAGTTTTCCCTTTTTAACATCCAATAGTAGTCTGCCTTAGTGACATTCCATCGACCTCGGTATCTGCACTCCGTTTCTTTTATGGAAACGTTCTCCTTTTTCCTCCCTTACAGCCCCAAGATTTTTTGGGGTAAAGTAGTCCAGATGCGAGTGAAGGAAATGAGCTTTGACACTCATGTTGCAGCCCAACATTATGTCGTTTTGTAAAAATTCAGCCAAACCACAGTTTTGTAGTCTGGGTCTTTTTTTTCCAAGAAAGCCTGTTGCTAGTTTAAACAAATTCCAGGCATTTTTTTTTCTTTTCCATTTTAGTGACAAAGCCTCTATCTTTTAAAAGTTTACTGATGTCAGGCCCAACAAAGACTCCCTCTTTCAGGTTATCATCGGATATTCCAGGAAACTGTTCACGAGGATACTTGAAACACCCTCCTTCTTTGGGTAATTCTTTCACAAACTGTTTCATTAGCCCCAATTTGATATGAAGTGGTGCAAGTAGGATCTTTTTAAAATCCACTAAACTTTGTCTTTCAACATTTTTAACTCCAGGAATAAGGCCACGTCTGCTTGACATAGTGTTGTTTCCTGTCACGGTTATACCATTCATAGGGGAAACATAGAAACTGTGTGTAACCACTTTGTTGACCTAGTAACATGGAAATAACTTTCAAATCCCACAAATGGTCCATTTATGGTCAGAGTAGCCGAGCTTAGTAAGAATAAACTCAAGATTTTCATAGCATTCTTTCAAATGGACTGAGTTTCCAACAGGCACAGAAGCATATTGGTTACCATTGGGAAGAAGTATAGCTTTAAAACTTTCAAACTCCTTTTTGATGAATCGATTCCTCTAGTTCATACATGGTTTTGAACATTTCCATGATTCCAGGTACATTGTTGCAGAAAACTAGGTCACCCACTTGTGTAAAAATAGGGGCAAATTCTTTTTCTCTAAATCGGTACCGTGAAAATGAAACACCGGAGGCTAACATATGTAATTCTTTAACTCTAGACCCTAAAACTTCCACTGAAATTTGTGACTTATCAAGGGGTGATGGAATTTTTTCACTATTTTTCCCGTAATCAGCACAAAAATATTGTTAAACCCTTTAGTAAAATTAATACTGTATTGCAGAAATTCATACATGATGATATATCCGCAATTGCGACATTTTTCGTCCTGCCTTTGCTCAATAAGCGCCTCATATTTGCAGTGTAATTAATGTAGTTGCGTTAGTGGCAGGAACTTAGACAATATGAGTAAATCTCTAATTTACCTCACACTTTTATCCTTCAGACTGTCACATATGTTATTTTCCTCCCTAATAGGTTATTTTAAATATTCCATATCTGCCTTAAGGGCTGAATGGTGTTCCCTTTTCCCGTTGACGAAGGGCAGATATAGACGTTGAGTGTGAGAGCGGAGACATGACAAAAGTAGGGGACCCCTGTCAATAAAGTACTATGTAGGCCATGAGTCTTCTGTCAACAGTCAACATCTTTCGATCCCTCCTTTTATCAACAGATATGGAAGTCTTTTAGCAAATCTTCTTCTTTTCTGTTTGGGATGCACTCTCCGACTTCTTTCTATCTCTCATTTTTTTCTTCTTTATACCACTCAGGCCATAAATACTAATGTGCAAACATAGTCGGATATATAATGCTCTTGCGTTTCTATTTAGCCTGTACAAAATCCCTAAGCTGCCGAAGCTCTCAGAGAGCGACACTTACTGCACAGAACGAAATTATTCATGAAGTAGAACTCGATGACACATGTGACAAAGAGCGGTCATTTTAACATTCTGCAATCCGATTATGACATTATAATTTATAATAAATAATATACTAATTAGATTAAATAAGTAATACGTTCTTCTGGTAATACCACATTCACTCACCAAATAACTTTAAATAAATTTTAAAAGACTTATATTAGTTTCCATAAAAAATGTATGTCAAAATAAACTCTCAAATCGATTTTATGGAAGAAATTATTTATTGGATATATTGGCGGGTCTTCAATAATGGTCAATGCGGGTCAATGCCAATAATGCGTGTATACAATAATATTTATAAATAATATAATAATGTGTAATAAGTAATATACGATAAATATAACAATCATTATCTATATGAAAAGGGAAAAAGAGACCTTAAATAAATGTTAAGCTAGTGGAAAAAAGCCCTCAAGTCTCCAAACTAAAACAGAAATTTAAAATATCTGTCCAATATTTCGCCCATTCAGGCATTATTTATTTCCATAAAGACATTTATTTAAGGTATCTTTTCCCCTTTTCATATTAATATATTTTGTGGAATAGCCATAAGTCCACTGGTTTCTTGATAGTGTACTTTTTTTCTTGCACTTTTACTTTCATTTTTTCATATGGTCTTTTGTCTTATGTTTTTGTATTGTTTATTACTTTTATTTATTTTCCTGGAGTGTTTTTGAAGTTTCGTGAATGTATATTGAAGTTTCAAATTTCTGGAGTATTTATCAGCTGTTTTTATCTAACCTTATTGAGCTGGGGTCTGGTAACCTTGCTTATGATTCAGTAGTTGCATTTGAGCCTTGGAGGTGGTGGGATGTTTCTTGGATGCGTTCTTTATGTTTTTCTTTGCTGTTATTCTCTTTCTACCCTGAGAATGCCTGAATGGGCGAAATATTGGACAGATATTTTCAATTTCTGTTTTAGTTTAGAGACTTAAGGGCTTTTTGTTGGAATTTTTCCACTAGCTTAATCATTATTTATATTAATGCATTCAATAATTTTTGCAAAATATAATTTTTATATTAAACTTTTTACCAAAATTATTTAAATGAATTTATTTCATCACCATCATTAATGAATAACGACATTTTTTATGTATATTTTTATTTGTATTTTATTTATTCAGCCTTGATGAAGACCCACTGTTTGGGTCAAAACGTTTTTTGCAATAGTTTTTGAATACCATTCGAGATTATTACCTATTTTCGAGTATTTTCTTCTTTCGGTTTATATATATTTTTGTTGATTTCCTAAATCTAGAAGTTTTAATATTCTGAGATTCGTGAGTCCCGAAGGATTATTATATTGCCCGATATATAGTCCGTTATCTTAACAATATATAAAACTAAATAAAAATATATTAACTTAACACAGCTAAAAAGAGAATATCTTACCCCAAAGTACCAAAGTAGAACTGCTATGACATCTGGCACTAAGCCGGACTACCTGGAAAGAAAGTAAAACTGGATTGTAAGCTTGATGGAGTAATCCGTAAGAGAGCGGAAAGGAGAGGAAGATGGCAAACAAGGGGAAGATGGATGGAACAACATCCCCTCCATGATGACGATTTCCCGGAGTACGTGGAACCACTTTAGGTGAGAGCCAACTAAAAGTGTCTTATGTCCCCCAGCCAAGTATCTTATATGTTCTTGTATTATCAATGACTTGACCTGTTATTCTCTACTTCAATAATACATTAAGTTGGGCGGAGATTAATTTGTTTGTCAGTCTCATAGTTTGATAGAAATATATTGTATTGTCAACAGCCGTGTTGGACCCTGAAGGATCTAAGGACCTCCGGAGGCTCATCCAGCATCTACGAATTGGGTACCCTAAATAAGGAAAAAACTTTGCCGGTTGAGTGTGGTCTAGGACAAATTAGCTTTCGAAACTGTTATCCAATAAACAGTACAGTCTCTACCTCGTGCTGAAGCAAAGACACTTCATAAGTTGTAGTTGTCAAATACAGTCAAGTACAATGTATACTAACTAGTCCACCACAAGCCTTCATCAAACATTTATCTTCCCATCTACCTTACTTTTACCCATTTGACAAATTTAAGATAAAATAGCAATTATATTCCATGTATATAGTTTTTTTAGAATAGATAGAACAGCACTCAATACCACATTGGCCAATCACAATACTGGTTGACTACCCTTTCTACAAAACTATATATTAAATATATATTCGCAATTATTTCGGAAATTATATTTTGCCTTACTCTGGTTCATCGTTTTCTATATAACATTGCGAAATACCAAACAATTCTCGATCAAGCTCGCCAGAAATTTCCTCACGCAACCAAAAAAAAACCTAGGGTTCTATAATTTTTAATACCTTTACGGTGGATAAAAGAAAAAAAATGACAGTATTAAAGAAAATTAAATAAATTAAGAGATTACACCAATAAAAAAGAGTACAAACTAAAAAACAGGCTTAAAGACATTATTAATTTGTAATTAGAAATCTAAAAAAAAAACAACTTAAATTTCTAAAATACTGGAAAATAACTAACCAGTCTATTGTTTTCTCATATTATAGAGACTTAAGCTTTTATTTTTCTTCGGAGGTTTCTATATTCATATTAATAATTATTATAAGTCTCATTTTTAATTAAGTAGTCGCCACACTTTTTTAAATTTATTTTTTGGGAGATTTTCATTTGCATACTAATATGGAGATTATATTTATAAAAATGGTTATCTTCAGACATAGCTATTATTTAGTATTAATGAGACGTCATAGGAATTTGTAACAACGCAGGGGATCAGGCAAGGTTAGGATACATCCCATTACTTTTTATTTTGACCCTGGACACGGCCCTGAAAAGAGCTAAGTCAAAAATGAAACCGTACCACCTAGGGTATAGAAACCTTAGAACCAACCCACCTCGCATTTACCGATGACATAATTGTTTTTGCAAACAACTGCAGGAACTTCCAGTTCAATTTACGCATCTTACAAGAAGAGTTGGACGCGATTAACATGACAATAAATACAGGGAAAAGCAAAATCATGAAAATAGGAAGAAAAAGCGAGCATGGGGACCGAGTCATAAGACTAAACAACACGAGGTTTGAGCAAGTAAGGGATTTTAAATATCTCGGTGCACACCTTTACGAACACGCCTGGATAGATGGTGAAATAAAAGAATGAATAAAAGCTACCAGCAGGTGTTTTCATTCCCTCAAAAAAGGATTCATCGGGAAAAAACAAGTGTCAAAATACACAAAAAAATTAGTTTATAAAAAGACTTTCTTACCGATTCTCACCTATTCAAGTGAATCTTGGACTCTAACTAAAAAGCACGAGAGCCAACTCCAAGCCATGGAGATGCGATATATAAGAAGAATGGAAGGTAAGAACATAAGAGACCGAGTGCGAAACATAACAATACGGTTCGGCCAGCTGGGGATATCATCGAGGAGCATCAGCTTAGATTTATAGTTCGGCCATGTTTCCAGAATGACGGAAAACAGAGTGCCAAAGGCTGTATATGAGACAAAGGTGGAAGGTACGAGACCGACAGGAAGACCAAGGAAGACTTTGGAAGGCGCAATCCAGGAGGCCTTTGACAGAAGAGGTTTGGAATGGGGAAGGAGAAGAAGATTGGTACAGGAGAGCCATTCATGGGTTAGGCTCTACAGGAGAGATCCTCACACCGTTGGCGGTAGAAGAGGAGTAGATTAAATAAATATTAATTATTATATTAATATATTAATTTTTTCGATTTTATATTGTTAGGGTATACTTCTTTATTAGATTTTTATTTCGAGCATTCAAAGGTATAATTTCTTAAATATCTTATATCTAATTGAAATCAGTTTATAGGCGGATAGGTCATACATTTCTACGAATAATTGAGGAAAAATTATTGTTTTCTTGGAAACGAAACAGAATCTTTCAAAGTTTATTTAAAGTAATTCGGTAAGTGAATGCCGAGTTATTGGAGTACTAGATTACTTATGTAGTCTAAGTAGAATGTTATTTGTTGGTAATTACAATATTATAACAACATTTATAATTGGTTAAAGATGATCATTAAAAATGTTAGATTCTTACATTATTGTAATAATTAATGTTTCAATTACACCCTTTAATTGTACTTTGGATTGACGAAGTAATAGAATTCCAAAACTGAGGCGAGACGCTCAAATAACTAAATAAAGAAACCAACGTGCCGTAGACAAACTTTTTTGGTAGTTTTGCTTTATGACTGACTCGAGGAAACTTATTGTCATAAGAGCATCATAAATCTAAAGAGGTACTGACCGTGGAATTATTTACCCCAGAAGGACGCTATCGATGGCCCCCAAAACAAGAGAAATGAAATCAGATCCTTGTAGATAAATGTTGCTCCTTTAGTATCCTTTCAGGAAATGATAACTTTTGATCTGGGATCTTTATATAGGGTATAGGGTATATGGTATGGGGTATAGGGTATAGGGGATGCCCAAAGGACGCCCATAAATCCAATCCTGGGATTAAGACGTATTTACCCTTCCAGTAGGGTCTGTAGATATTTGTCCCAACCAATCTTTCTGTTGACATAACGTCATTCCTCCTCTTATTAATTTATTTTTTATTCTCTCTACCAACGTACCAATATATATATAATTAACCAACCTGTTGTTATTCTTTTTTATACCAGAGTTTTATACTCAGAGAGCGATAATAAGCTGGAATATTCCATATTACACGAAATATAAGTAAGAATGGGTTTTATCTGATTCTGAATATCTAAAAAACCTGGCAGTTGAGTGTGACATCAGCTAAGGACATCTCAGCACTACTGTTGTCATAGTCGTACGGCAATATTAATCTTCTTCATTCTTTGTGATTTTAAAGTAAAACAAGGGAACAAAGGAGAGCGACACACAAACTTAAGAGATTGCTGTTGTCATTAATTTATATTTAATGAAAACTAAGCAAAACTTAATTACAAGAGAAGAGGTATAGTAGGTAATTGATAGTGATATTTTGTTCTCTACACCGCCATACTTTTAATCTTCTTCTTATAGTATTAGATGTTATTAGTCTTCGTATTGTATTAAGGATTAGAACGTTCAGAAAACATTTCGAATTTATGTTTTCTTTTAAATTTCCTCCCATTATTTAATAACTATTTTTCCTGATATTTTTTGTTTGTGCACCAAATAGAACATAGATATGCTCCATTCCTTAGATTGTGTGTGATTTCACTAATAAATTGTTTCTCTAGTTTTGTAAACTGTTTGGTTCAAAAAAGAAATTAATGCCAGGAATTATACATCATGGGACCACTATATTAAATTTATTTTTTGGAAGCTCATAATGCAAAATAAAATACAACTTCTTGGTATTTTATTAGTTAGGGGAAAAGCTATATTATAGCTCATTCCACAAGCTACATATAGCACAACATACACATATTATGTCTTGAGTCATATCTTCAATTCGAAATCTCTACGCTTCTTAAGATTCAGCTCTAATACACATTTAACAACTCAACCGAATGTCTACTTGTACAATTTTAAATAAATTCACTTGATAATTGGGCTCTTACTTTACTCCTTTTAGATAATTACCGAGTAACTCCGCATTATGAAAACTACTGTAGCTGAAGAGTACTAAGCTGTGAGAATTCAGGTCTCATTATTTACGGATATCTTATTGGAGGGCATGTATTCCGTCTAAGTAATATTACAGGATAATACAAGGTATATTTATATTAAATATCCTTATTATATAATATATTAAATTATATCCGTCTAAAAATTGTTATTGGAAGTCATTCCATAATTTATTTCTTAATTAATTAACTAAAGTCCAATTGTATTTTACTCTAAGGCCCTGTTGTCTATAAGCCTTTTTTTTTTGTGCTTTATAAGGTTTTTTCAGATTGTGGATCCCTTCTACCAAAAATTGCTTTTATTCTATTATTCTATTTTCTTCCTTCTATCTTATGTATGTTCCTCTCTTAGACCATGATCATGCACGCTTTCCTCAACTTCTATTAACCTTTTCCGCGGTCTTCCTCGTCGTTTCCTTCCTTCACCATTCCATTGGAAATTTAAATTGGACAACCTTTCTTCTTTCATTCTTCTGAGGTGACCAAAACCATTCCAATCTCTGTTCTTCATTGATCAGTAGTACGTTTTGATGCATTCGATCTCTGATTTCAGCATCGGTTATTTTATCTACTCTGCACGGGTGTGGCAGCTCTTCTATTTAAGTCCATCCCAGTTCCAAGTAGATTTTTTTTTCCTATTCCTATTCCATCTTTTTTATTATTATTCGAATTATACTGATAATTATTCATTTTTATAATGAACGATCCTGAAGTAACAGATACATTGTAAAGCGCTCTAAATATCCATCTGTTCTTTTTATTTAAATCATCTAATGAACGAAGTCGGTGTTTTAATATAAAATTAATTTATGTCGTTGTAATTATACATTTAAAAACCGACCCCAATTTCATTTTTAGGCTTTGATTGGAAATCGAGTTAATATTTTCCCGTTGCCGTTATGTAAATATTGAGAGGTTATTGCCCAATAATACTGTTTATTCAATATGAGCAATTATTATACCTCACATCCTTCCAAAACAAATGTTAGGAACGGAATAAAATTTTGATGAATGGACTGCAAACAGAGTTCCCCTGCCCCCCCCCTCCTACTCTCCCCTATCTAATTAAAACTCTGACGTATCGAAATTATTTTCGAATACTTCGTTTCTGCAACAGAACCGATTGCAATAGAAACAGATTTCAATAGATTTTTAAACTAAATCAGTGCAATAATCTTGTATAAAATATAAATAAATCTAATATATCAGAAAACATAAGTAAATCAAATGTATCAGAAAATATAAGTAAACATAATATATCAAAAATATAAGTAAATCTAATATATCAGAAAATATAAGTAAATCTAATATATCAGAAAATATAAGTAAATCTAACATATCAGAAAATATAAGTAAATCTAATATATCAGAAAATATAAGTAAATCTAATATATCAGAAAATATAAGTAAATCTAATATATCAGAAAATATAAGTAAATCTAATATATCAGAAATTATAAGTAAATCTAATATATCAGAAAGCCAAAGGGTTCCCTTTATATTCTATCTATGAACTCATTTTTCATGTGTTGTTTTACGATTATCCATAACTCAATAACGAATGACACTTTCCTTTATGTATTTATAATTAACCCTCCGACGGTTATTTAATAACGATTTATAAATATAATTTTATGTTTAGTGTATTCCCATCTTTCTTTACCTTATTTTATATTTTATGGCTATATAAGCTATAAGAAAAACTAATATTTCAGAAAAAGAAACGTTTCTTGAAATTCTATTTACTGAATTTATATTACTCTTCCGACATCTTTGTTTTATCTTTTTTATGCCTTTTTATTTACTTAAAAACGAATTTTAACACATTATATGCATATTTCTTCATTTTCAATTTTTCATTGTCTTTTTATTTGCTAAGTTAATGTATTATTATTTTCTTTATCTGATAATGACAATCGGTTTTTAATATTCATCATTTAACATTATTAGAACACCAACGTTCTTTCTTGATATAATATAAACAGTATCTGTATTTCAAACCAAGGACTGGCGTTTCGTTCTTATGCACTGCAAGATTGATAATCGGCTTCCCTAAGTACAAGAAACTCGTTATGAACAAAATTCGACTCGTTATTCACAGGAGCTGCAGATATTTAAACACTTATAAATATTATAAGGGAGCGGAGTGGCGCAGTGGTAGAGCACTGAGATGCCATGCCGGAAATCCTGGTTCAAATCCCGCTGCAGGCACATGACTTTTATTTAGTCTGTTTGTACCGGGAGATGGATCATATAGGATCTAGGACCCTTCTGGGGCCCACCCAGCATCTAAAAAATATTATAAAAATAGGGTACCCAAAATAAGGGGGAAAATCTGGCGGTAGAGCGTGACCTAGGACAAGTCACCTCCTTGCAGAACCGTTGTCTATGAAACAGTACAGTCTCTACCATGTACTGAACCCCAGACCCTTCATGGGTTGTAGTGGTACAGGTCTTTTTTCAGGTTATAATTATATTATTATCAGAAATAGTATTTTGATGCATATATTTACCGCCATATTGTTTTTTCTTTGTTTCATAGTATCTTCCTTTCATTCTAGTACTTAAAAATTCGCGTCATTTAAATAGCAACCTTTTAGGCAGAGCCAAAGAATTCATAATTGAGGGCGATAATGAGGGAGCTGTGCTGGCAGCGGAGGAAGGGGGCCCTTTATAATTTGCGGGTGGGGACATTTCGGCCCGTGAGACTTGTTGCTCCGTCCCACAATGGCCTTTTAAGCCTCCCTGGGAAACGATTTGTCTTCAGGGGGTGGAGGCTAGTGCTCTTCATGGAGATAACGCCTCAGATATGAGCCAACTAATAGCCTGCTGCTCTTCTGTAAGCGTGCAGTCTGTATATCTACGTCTGCAAGGTCAATAGATGTTAAGAGTTCTATAAGAATTATTAAATACATAACAATCACTTCTCAAAAACTAAGAACTTGACAGGCAGATCTTGATAATCAATATTAACAAAAGAAATGTCGAGTGGGGATTATAGCAATATCAATTATCTTCATAATTTAGATTAACTATAATATTTCATTTAATCACAGGTTTTTTAAAATCACATTTATGGAACCCTCAGGGATGGTTCCTTGATGCTCATCACTGTTGCTTGCGGGAAGTAACAATTTATTGATCCTAATTATATATTAAATAAATTCGTTGTATCTTCTTGTTGAAGCCTGAGCAGTTAAAAAACTTTCGATCCTTACAGCGAATAGAAAACGTTCAATTTAAATAAAATAAAAACTCATTGCAAATCAGATTAAAAAGTGATTTCGCTCATGGTTTTTGAAGAGGCACTAAATTGAGGTACTTATAAGTATTGAAGGTAAATTATAAATGATATAATGACGTAATTCAACAAGATCCTAATAAAAGTAATGTTCAATAAACATTCTTCCTCGTGTATACATCGCAAAATTGCGAGAACATGGGGATATAGTATCGGTGAAGAGAACGGATTTGCCTGACTGGGAGGCGACCCCTGGTAGCTCAATTGGTTAGGGCACTGCCATGGAAAGACGGACGACCCGGGTTCGAATCCCGGCCAGGTCAAATCTTTTCTCTTCAAAATAAAAATAAATTGAAGTACAATTTAAAATAAGGGATATTGACTAATTACTTTTTTTCTGCTAACATTATATTGAAAAAATAATACTACCTGAACTTCAGAATATGTGTAAATTATAGTTATGTAATTTGATCAACAGACAGTTAAATTCAGTGTATAGTTGTGTTATTTGTAAAAGGGGGGCTGGTCCCCCTTAAGGCAGACAGACAGTGGGTACCTTCTAATTCCATATATTTATTTATTATTTTATTATATATAACTCACATAATAAATAAATAAATATAGTTTTAACGATGAATATAATATAAAATCGCTGAATTATAATTTTTTTTATTTAAAAGTAATTCCAACATGTTCAATTTCTTTTTGAAATAGTTTAAAGGTAATAAATATAATTTACGTTTACTTATATATCCCGTCGAATCACCTTTACCCTCCGTCGTAAACCAATGACTTCCTGTCCTCCTGTAGCGTTTGATAACATCCCACTGATTCCTGTAGAACAGGTCCGGTACTTAGGACTTCACCTTGACAAATGTTTAACTTGGAATAATCATACGAGACTCAAACGACAAGAAACAGCTCGCCGTTTCAGGCTACTGCAACATTTACTAGACTAAAGCTCTAAGCTCTCAATTAATTACGAAAGACTCATATACATGACAATCATTAGACCCATCTGGACTTACTGAATAGAGCTTTGGGGCTCCACTAAACCATCGAATTCCTCTCGTATTCAATCCTTACAATCCGAAATCCTCCGTAAAATCCTCAATACAAATTTGTAATGAACAAAGTAATCCATAATGACCTTTATGTCCCATTTGTTGCTGAATTGGCCCGGATCCGATGTCAATATTTTCATGACAAACTTTATTTCCACTCAAACCCACTAGTTTCAAACCTAGCAAACTCTTCGATTTCTGATAATCCTCCGTGGCGTCTGAAGAGAAGATGGCCTCGTGACCATCTAAGTTGAACTTATTATTTTAGTACTGCCACTGGATAGTTTCTCTACTTGTCTTTCATGCTAAAATGTTGTAAATTTCAACATTTCAACAGTTGTAAATTTCATTAAATAAATTAAAAAAAAAAAGTTTACTGATATAAAATATTCTAACTGCATCGAATAATAAGTAATAACTAATTAATAGTTATATTAAGAATCGAGTTCCAATTTTTAAAAGCAATAAAAATTTACAAAGGATTGAAGAGACAGAAATTACTGCGCGCATGACTCGCCAGCACCTCTTGTAAACAGATCGTTACAAGCTTTTTTTCACTTGTTGCCCCGATGCAATTATGTTTAGTAGGGGCTGCAATCCAATATTGTTAAACATTTCTTTAATTTTATCGCTGTTTAATTATCTATTATAGTTGAATATTAATCTTGATAATAATAATTGTGTTCAATTAGTTAACCATTTACTAATCTACTTGATGTATCTATAATTTATTTTTATTTATAGTTCTTTTGGTGGTGATAATTTTTAAATATTTTTTATTTTGAAGAGAAAAGATTTGTCCTGGCCGGAATTCGAACCCGGGTTGTCTGCATCTCAAGTGCCGTGCTCTAAACCACTGAGCTACCAGAGGTCATATCGAAGCCAGACAAACCTCATCACCGATCCTGTATCCCCCGTGTTATCACAATTTTTGCGATGTATACACGGGAATAAATGTTCATTGAACATTACTTTAATTGGGATCTTGTGTACCTTAGGTCGATGTTATATTTATAATTTATTTTTATTTATTGCTCTTTTGATGGTGATTATTATTAAATATTTTGTGTTAGAGAATAGATTTCCTTATAAATCCTTTCTCTTCACCTTGACGCACTTGATATATAAATTGATATACTAAATTCTTTATGATTTAACTCATATATGCCGTTAATATATAATGTAGTAACTTCGTATTTGAATTAATTAATTATAATTAAACCATCAAATAATCTTTAGTCGAAATTTAATTTACTCGGAATTAACAATGAATTAAGGTTATTTTCTCATAGTTTGTTGTTAAAAATGTAATAAACAAATTTAAATATCTCTCCTTAAAAGAGAACATCATCAGTCAAAAAACCTAATTTTTAAAAAGAGGTATTTGAAAATTTCACGAGTGTAAAAAAATATAAAAATTTTGGTTTAGGTAAAACAGAGCATTCCTATTGTAATTATGGCATTGAACCTAATTCATTAATCGTTAGAATATTTTTAATAGCAATGTTTTTTTTAAATACTCTTTCAAGTTTCCACGGCCACTATTTATACAAAAAACTTCAGTTGTTTCTCTCGGTTTAGACCGTGTCGGTGAATTTTCTGCCGTTTCGCCAGACATGCTGCTGACTTCCTCAAGGCTTAATTGAGACTGAAGATGTTCAGCTAACCCGCGGCGTTGTATAGTAGCCACTCGACACTTTTGTAATTTGGTCACATGGGATGGAAACTTTAAATGATTTCTTGAACCACTTAAACGGGAGACAAAGGAACATTCAATTTACTATGGAAGATGAAAAGCTGAAGAAAGTATCCCGTTCCTAGATGTATAAGTAGAAAAGAAAGATAACCGTTTGGGACACTCGGTGTATAAAAAACCGACCCACACTGACCGATACTTGAATGCATGCTCACATCATCACCCTGCCCAGAAACATTGGGTGAACGTTGATTACAAGAGCCATTAGGTTTTCAGAGCCAGTGTGTTTGAAGAAAGAAGAAAGACATTTAAAGAAAGCTCTCATGAAAATGGTTATCAAGAAGAAATAATAATGAGAGAATTCAAAAAAGCCCAAAAGGCAGGCCCACACACAAGAGAAGAAAGAAGAGAAGAAATTAAGAGAGCAGTGATCCCATGTGTCAAAGGCACCACAGAGAAGATAGCTAAAGTATTGAAGAAGTTTAATATAGGAACAATATACACCACAGATAGGAAGATAGGACAGGTTTTGCCGAATGCAAAAGACAGCTTAGGACTCAGGACACCTGGGATATACAGCATTCCATGCTCCTGTGGTAAGGAATACATTGGGCAAACGGGAAGGCTAATATCCACGCCTTTAATGTATTCTGTTCACAAGGCTGACAGAACACATTAAAAGCGTGAAGAAAATGGACAGCAAAACATCGGCTTTGGCAGTACATTTCACTACTACTAACCACGCCATAGAATTTGACAAAACCAGAGTAGTTAAGAAATGTACCAAGGCCACTGAAAGGAAGATACTGGAAGCAATAGAAATAGTTAAATACCCGGAAAACTTCAACAGGGAAGACGGGTACAAATTAAGTAAACTATGGCTCCCTAACATAGCACAGAAGAAGGAACAACAAATCAACCTACCAGCGACAAACAAGCCGAATTCCAGCCCGAGCAATCAGAAACCAGCCAATCACAGTCATGGAAGAGCAGACTCCAAACCCGGACACGAAAAAACCCGATCGACTAACGGAAGGACCCAATGAATCACGAGTGGACCCGAGTGGCTACTATATAACGCCGCGGGTTAGCTGAACATCTTCAGTCTCAATTATGGCTTGAGGAAGTCAGCAGCATGTCGGGCGAAACGTTGGCAGAAAATTCACCGACACAGTCTAAACTAGAAGAAACAACTGCAGTTTTTTGTATAAAGTTGTTTTTATTTTAACTTATGTCATAATTCACATAAAACTTCAAGTTCAAACACGATGCAATTCAAAATATGACTTTATTAAAAAAAAACATTATGTTGGAAATGGAATATCAGATATGTCATGATATGTTACGGCTTTCAGGAGAAAAAATAAAAATAAAACAGGGAAAATAAACAATATTCCGAACCTGGGAGTTTTATTAGACACAATATAATTCCCGGATACGCTGGTATCCTCGTTTCATTATTGCCGTGTTCATTTGTCTCGGACGAGGACAGCAGCGAATCCATTGACCTCCTATATACCGCCTTTGTTGATCTCTTGTTGATTGTGTCAGAATATGCAGCCCTTTTTTTTATCCTTTTTCCCGTTGCCGGGCCGTGAGAAGGGAACAGATGGCCGAAACAATCACATGGTATCCCCGGACCGCTCTGCCCGTTCCATTATATTTTTCTACTCCGAGCTCCGGGGCAGAATGTGTTCCTAGGTTCAGCTGTTTGTTTTATTGCATCCTTGTATTTTGCTAGAGGAAACAATGGCTAAGCGTATTACAATTTCCGTCCGATGGGGGTATCTCCGTGTAGTGTTCTCTTCGAGCGTTATCCTCCGTGCTGTCCAAGTTTCAATTGAACGAGAGTAAAAGAGAGAGAAAGAGGGGCAAAAAACGTTACATTGTGGTGTATTTGAATACTACCTTTAAAAATTAAAAAAAATAAATAAATGCGTTCCTAAAAAATATACAAAACTCTCCATAAGTAGAAAATAAGAACAGAGCTTTGAACAAAAAAATCATTGTACCATAAAAAAAGTATTGGTTGCTTGATGTTGATGGTTGTAAATATTTTATTGACTAATATTGGTAAAAGTATAATATTAATTACAACATCTTAAAAAAATTTAAAATATAAAAACTACTTATGCATGCATGAATGCATCACTTAATAGAAAACAAGTTTAAAATAAAAAAATGTATTATTTCCAATCGTGGAGTGCATGATGCTAATTGTAAATATTTTATTGCCTGATATTGGTGAAAGTGTTCATAATAAAAATAAAAATCAATAAATACGCTAATAGAAAACACAACTAAACAGAAAAGAAATGTTTAAAATATAAATAAAGTGATGTACAAAAAAATCACAGAAAGACGAAAATTGTTGTAAATGTTTGCAATTACAACGTATGTACTAACTTTACTGATATGACTTTTTCAATGAACTGATGTTTGTTTTAAATATGAAAAAAAAATTATGTACCAGCACATCCCTTGAAAAGTCTTTGGTTTAGTGCATGATATAGACAGTACTGGTTCTAAACCAATGTTTGTGCGGGAAGGTGAATTGGCCCAAATCAAATTTAGCCATTAGGGTTTTGGAAGTCCCAGCTAATGGAAACGCCTTTACTGAGGTATATTTTGTAGTAGTATCAAAAGAATTCTGTAGATATATTACATATTTGAAAAAAAATAAAAAGGAAGATGAAAATATAAGCATTTGAGATGTGGGTGTACCGCCGTATCCTCCGAATTGCGTGGACCGAAGACATAACTAACAGTTAAGTGCTATGTCGAGTCGGAAAAGATCAAGAAATCAGATATATCGTCAAAAAGCTGAAATTACAGTACCTTGGGACATCTTGCGAAATGGTAAACATCGTCTTCTGCAGTTCATAATGCAGGAGAAGTTGGATAATCCTGGCACCATTTAAGGCAATCGTTCGGTCTCACGAATGCCGCGAACAATATTAAGATTGCCACGTTAATAGTCAACGTCCGAAATGGATAAGGCAAAAGAAGAATAATAAGAAAAAAAACACAGAACGTTATACTTATAAAACATGAATAACATCTATGTCTTTACAAAATGGAAGGATACAGTACTTTATTTTTCACAAATAAAATCTGACTATAAATAATATCTAAACGTTTAGAAATACCTTAAAATTAAGAGGAATATTATTGTTTGATACTTTTGTGTATTAATAAATATAAATATATTTGTATATAATGTGTTTCAGAAACTATAACTTAGTTAAATAAATATCTTTAAGCCCTTGTCACCGACAAGTATATATTTCCTTGGTTACCCTTTATATTAAAAGATACAGGCGTGTTGTCGGAACTGAGAGAGTCCCGTTACCAACCTTTGTTGTAACATATACAAGGTTGTTTATAAAACATTGGATGGGAGAGAACAAAGATTAAGTAACTTAATACCTTTTAGAGGAAGTGCTGCGATCTAATACAGGAACAAGAAGCTATCCCGATGTTATTCAATTCGCTTTTCAGATTGGAACTTCTTGCATTGGACCAACAAACAGAAGAGATTAGAGTTCCTCCGGACTGATTGGTATCCGAAACCTATCCTTTCAATCATCCTATTTCGGGATCGGCGGCTGCTCACTTATAGGGCAAGACTAAAGGTTTCCGAACATCTCAAAGCAGTTTCAATAATTAGGCGCAAAATTAGTTAATAATAAGATTGAATTATTTACAGCATATGATAAGTATAGGATCATTTTTTAATTTTAATTTTTTTAATAATTTATTCACTGAAATTTACAACTGTATTATACTAATACAACAAGTAAATATAATGAATGGTACATTGGCATGAATAAAGAAAAGTACTACCCAGCTGTAGTACTCAAATAACAAGTTCAACTTAAAAGGTCACGAGGCCATCTTTTCAGACGCCTCGGAGGATTATCAAGAAATGAAGAGGTTGCTAGGTTTGAAACTAATGGATTTGAGTGGGGATGATGTTTGATATGAAAAGATTGATATCGGATTCGGGCCAAATCAGCGACAAATGGAACATTATGGATTACTTTGTTCGTAACATAGTAAGTACTTAATTTAATTACAATTAAAATTGCTAAAACTTTTATTTTAAGTTGGTAATGTAATTAAACATTTTATATTACATTACCATTTTATATTACAGATGTAAGAAATATGATGTTCAAGGGATTTTTGTAAACTTAAGGAATTTTATTATTTTTATTGCACAACAATGAAAAATAAATAACAGTGACTAAATTTAACAATATTTTATTAATGGCTATAGTTAATATATGAATAATATTAAGGGATTTTAACAGAGTAAGTGTTATTAAATATAGTAATTTTTTTCATAACATATGTTTTATATTTAATATAAAAATAGATGCGGGGATTAAACGGAAAAAGCCCGGGATTTTTAATAGTTGTGTTAAATATGTAAGAAGTAAGACGTTTACGGGAATTTTTAAATTGATAATAACAATATTGTGGCAATAGTACCATATTAATATTATAGAGTAACGACATTTGAGTCATTGTATTTTTTTTTAATATGAGATACTCTTACTAGTAATGTATATTGGTAAATGTGACTTGTGGAAATTAATATTTCGGGGTGTTTTGTCTATAAAACAATCATGTTAACTATTTGAAATATATAATACAAAATCATAAAACCACTGAACGCCAAACCGGGATTGATGAATTACTACTTAAAAGTTTTACTATTGTGATCTATTCAGTGTTTGAAATAAATAAAAACATTTAAATAATTTTTACTAGATATCATGAGTAATAAACATTTATTATTTTTAAAAAATATATGAAGCGTATTATTTACTCGCCCCGACTTTGTAATTTATTATGTAGATATTATAACCATAAAAACAAAAAACAAAATTTCTTTATATACGAATTTATTTTCTTTAGCGTTAAGTATTTGCGATAACCCATAAGATACTTATTTAAATTATGTGCTATAAAATATTATAATAATGCGCATGAAATACTTAAGGTAGCTAAAGTAAATAACTTGATTAGGATTAATACTGTACTCATCTAACTAGCACCGCATTGTACGTTGTGAATTTTTTAGAAGATAAAATGGATATAGTAAGCTTTTCTTAAAAGATAGATACATGCTATCACTGACTTTTATGAGGGTCTATAAAAGAGGAATATCCCACCATGCATTGTTTCGTTATATGACAAAGCCATTAGGCAGCATCATCGATGAAACCTCATGAGATGCTATATTTTTTCCATCAATTCCAACAATTATCGTTATATTCCAACCCATTTACAAAAAACCTCGACAAATTATATACCTAAAACTTCCTGAACCACTCAATCTATTGGTGAATACTGTTTTTTGACAATTTTTAATTCAACATATTAGGGATATTTAGACAATAGAAATCAGATTTGTCTTATTAATAGTATATATGTAATAGTCATTTTTTTTATTGATAAGTAGGCGAATTGAATATTTTTCGTTCTCTAAACATTTCTTTGTCATTGAAACCTAATTCTAAAAAATAAAAAAATGTTAGGCAAGGAAATATTAACTTCGTCAATACAAAATTAAAATTGTATAAATGTAGAATATTTTATAGAAATGGGGTGTAGCCCAACAGGTGAGAAAACAAAACCAACTTTTTTGTACAATAGTTTATTTTACAAACAACATTAATAACTGTTTATCTGTGTATAATAATATAACATTAATGCAATTATTCACTAAAATAAAGTAGCGAATCATCTTCAGCAATATATCTGCATTTTTTTTTTAATTTGAAATATTTATTTGCACTAAAAAACTTCTTGATTTTTACTTGAAAAGGTTGATGCCTTTAAATGGTTGAAGATATTATTAAAAGCATTATGGCACGATGATACTGAATATCGTACCCTAACATATGTAGCTATGACTAAATGGTTCTTAATTCTCACTTTAACAACACTTCGGATATAACATTCAAAGATTTCTATCATATTTTTTTCTATTGAATGCACATACATAGAGTGATAATAGAGTTAAACAAAGATTATAGATATGTAAAATAATTAAATGAGTTAAGTTTTATCCTTCGAAATTGAGAAGAAACGTTATAAAACTGGGTAGCAAAGGATAGCTCTCCACCCCAGTCATTAGCCTAAGTAATACATGGTTCCATATAAATGAGGCTAAGGACCCACAAATTACCACAAGCGACCTCCCCCTTTATTTATTGCCACTTTTTTTATAGCCCTTCTGGTAGGGGATATAGCTGCCCTTCCCAGGGTTCTCCTACAACTGTTCAGTGTATTTTTAACTACACACTGAACAATGAATTTGGGTTGACCAAACAAAAGAAAAAAAAAAGGTTAGTGGTTAATATAACTGTGTACTATGACCGATATCGTGGATATGAGGAGGTGGCCCTAGAGATTTTTTTAAAGAACAAAAAACCCTCGGTTATGCTGTTATTCGGAAGAGACGTAAAATGGGGGTCCATAACATGTACAATGTCAGGTCATCGTTAAAAGTCCCTATCCTAATTATACCTGTTTAAGCAAGCTATGTTAATAGGATACACCCAAAAAGAAGCACAAATATATATGTCCTCGCAAGGCAATGATTTCCGTACCATCTGATGAACCATGTTAATTACTCAGACTACAAAGATTTCCTGAAAGAAATAGGGCAAATATTGTGGCTCAGAAGAAAATAAGAAAAAAGGCTCACAGCGAGAGAGCCTAAAAGGTTATAGATAATATTATAACGGACGCAGCTTGCGTAATATATTAATTTTGTCGAAACCCGCGTAGCCGTAAGGCATAGAAGGATGAATAAATGAATAAGTTTTTGGAAAAAAGCATCTTGAAGAAAAAAATGTGATGTATTGCGGTTAAAACAAGTTAACATATACTTAATTTTACCTTATAGGCGTTCCAACGAGGGTTGCCTCAACTTGTCAGAGCAGATCTCCAAGCATCTCGATCCAACCAATTCTCTTCCTACAGACTTCGGCCAGCCATTTCCTCTTGGACTCCTTCCATCTGCTTCTGAGATTCTTTTCGCATGTCCGTACCATCCTAGGCGCCGTTCTCTGATTCTCTCATTTAACCAACATCCATTCTCTGTCGAATAACTTAATATCTGATCTAGCTTGATGACACCTCCTGCAGATATCTACATAGTTAAGTGTAAACATAAGATGTGTCGTCGATCGTCTACGAAAAATGGATATAAAAAATCTCTTTTTTTAATCTAAAATATTTGAATTTAATATGATTTTTCTCTAAATACTTTTTTGTTATAGAATCGAATAATGCCAAGCTATAATATGTATTGGGGGAGGTGTAGACCAGTATGTAAAAAAAAAAAATTCCAGAACGCATTGCGCAGTAAGTAATCCAGCAAACTATAATAGTAACTATTTATTCATGTATAAAAATATCATAGGCATCTAATTACTTAATTTATTGTTCAACTGCCGAGGTATATTGAACCCAGTTTTTATACCTTTTTTTAGTTTTGGAGTCATTCATCAGCCGCCTGCACCTTAGATAGACTGAAACTATTGTCCACGATTCTGAAGCATATCCCGTATGGCATGTGGCTGTGAAAAGTCGACGTTTGTTTTCGTTAGAAATCTCCTTGTTCCTGAGGTCTGGAAGCAATATTCGGGTGGCCTTTCGGGCTTGGTCCTTTCTTTCTTCTGTGGTCATGAACCGGTAGTATCCATGAAAGAACCCAAGTACTTAAATAACACACACAATAAATAAATAGGTTAAATATAATTATCCTGATCGAATTCCTTAGTATAAGCGGACAGTTGATTATTATATACGAACAAGTTGGACCGAGGAAAATGAGAAATCAATTAATTAAACAACTGATGGTCAGTTATTACTTCGGTTGGTTTATTTTAGAATTAACAGTTAACAGGGATCGCGGCTTTGTTTAGGGAATCCGATCCGCGCATTTTCCCCGTTTTATTTACCCCCTCCCCCCTCTGCGACCACCCCCTCCTCATCCCCCACCGACCCCTACTCCCAATTAAAAGTTGGAGTCCAATTTTAAAACTATTATATTTCGCTCTGTTGAACCCTTTCCACGAGTTTATGTTCATATTGTCAGCGGGGCAGATCCGATGTCGACTCGGAATAACAAAAAATTGCACTATTTTCATATCAGTTTGGTTGTTTTTTCCACGTGTTGAACTCTGTTGCATATCCATGAACTAACCATTGTATCAGCTCATTTTTCTAAATAGATTTTCCTTTTTCCTTTTATCTTTATGTTAATATCTATATATTTAAATTTTACCTTGTAACACTCGAACATATAATTAAAAAAACATTACATGAGCACCTTGGTTAACTTTGTTTATCAGACTTTTAGTATTTGGTCGTTTTTCGCTTTAGGTACGCCTTAAAATGTATACTGTTTTTAATTAATTACTAAATTTAAATTACCAATTAGTTTAAAAAGTTCCCTGTATATGTTTCTAAAAGATCAGCCTCGACCGAGATTTTAGAAACAACTATAGAAACAATAAAGTTATAAAAAATCAGTACATAAAAAAAACAATTAAATTTCAATCATGGTTGTGATATGTAATGAATAGTATATTATAATATGAGACATACGCACAGGTTATTAAATAATTATTTTGTAAAAATAAGTGAAATAATACATTTTGATATAAATATATAAATAAGTTATACAAAAACAAATGTAATAATTATCTGGAGGAAATATTAGTATACAATGTCAACAACAATTCTTTCAAACAAATCTTCGAGAAATATAGCTGTAATCAATTCATTTTGAGAAATTATTGTAGATCTGTATAAACAGGAGATTATTAAAAAATTAAAAACTGTTTCTTTTCAACCTGTAAAAGTAAATGGCTTGCCTAAAGCTATAGAGGGGCCCAAGTATTTATTTTTTTGTAAGTATATGTATATAACCAAATATATGTGTACATATATGCATATACACAGTAGAGCTTCGATTATCCGAATGTTCAATTATCCGAACTGGCTTCATTTAAAATAGTATTCCTCTAATTATTTTTTTTCCTGGAACTACCACCTAATACTTACTATTATTCTTATAAGAATTAGAGACTTAGCTGCCATAATGAAGTCAGTATTGAAACAAACTAATGTTACAATTTTCTTTGTATCACTGCCATAAATCTTGTCATGTATTTTTATTGGGATTTCTTATTTTAATTACATATTACACAAACAAATAAAGCTTTTTATTGCACTAAAGTGGTGATTGTTTCATTCAATAGTGCAGACCTAGTGTAGTTTTTTTTAAGCTTAAATCGATAATTGTATAAAAAATTTGTGTTGATTAAATTGTTCACCGATTCAAATTTAAAATAAAAGTATTTATGAAATTAAATGAAAATAAGTGACAACAGACTATTAGGTACGAAACAGTATGTTGAACATATATCAGTTTAACTAAGGAATATTTTTTTTCAAACATATACGTTCTTATAAAACGATAAACCCTTACAAAACATTTTTACTTATGTTTCAATTTGCATATTTCCCACTATATGTTGTAGTTCAAACAATACACTGGCCTAAATAAACACAATTACTCTCTACTCATTTTTCTACTCAATATCTTTCCGTTCCCAAAGCGCAAACATTGTAAAACAAATATTCATTTTCACAAAGTGCACCCGAACTAAGCCAATGCTTCTCAACTCAATTATGTACACTGTTCTGTTATAACTGTTTTATACATTATGCTATTTATTTATTAGGGCTTAAAATATTTATTACTTATTTCTCTTGGTCGTTTATAATTAAATATAATTTTATATTAAATTAAATTTAATATTATATTAAATTTAATTTAATATTATATAATATTAAATTTAATATTATAATATTATTATAAATTTTATAATAATTTTATAATTAAATATAATATCATATATAAATAGAGAAGGGTTATAATTGAAGCGTCCTAAAGTAATACTTTAGGTCGATAAATATATCTTTTTTTATAAATTACTTTACTGAAACAACTGTATTATAATACAACAAGTATATACAATAAATGATACATAAAGGCATGATATAAAGGCAAATAAAGAAACTACCCACTAGTATAACTCAAATATCAAATCAACTTAGAAGGTTACGAGGTCATCATCTTTTCAGACGCTCAGAATCGAAGTTAGCTAGGTTTGAAGCTAGTGGGTTTAAGAGGGATTAAAGATTTTCATGGAAGGACTGGTATCGGATTCTGGCCAAATCAGCAACAAATGGAAGATAGAGGTCATTATAGATGACTTTAAAATAACAAAGTAAGCATTAACGGTTTTACGATGGATTTTGGACTGTAAAGATTGGATACAAGAGGAATCCATTGGCTTCGTGGAGCCGCAAAGCTCTCTGTAAGTCCAAATAGTTCTGATATGAATCTTTTGTAATTAATTGGGAGCTTAGATAGTTTTTCCAATAAGCGTAAAGTAGCCTGAAATGCCGATCAGTTTCATGAATTTCAGTCAAGTATGAGCATTCCAAGATAAACGTTTGTCCAAGATTTAGTCCTAACTGAGGGATTTGTTCTACAGGAGTATGTCAGATATTATTAATGGACCCTGGCGGATAGAAAGTCTTTGATTTCTAACGGGGGGTTTAGGTTATTTGACGGGATTTGGGAACTTTAATTTTATCTTCAGCATACGCTTAGGATAAATATCAACTCCCAAAAGTAGCTTGATGGAAAAGTAAAACGTTAAAAATGATAGTGTTTTTATTTCATAGATTTATGTAGGTATATCTTAATATCAATATCAAAATTTTAGTATGGAAAAACGATATTTTTTAAAAATTAAGTAAAGAAATGTTTCAGTACCAGACTCTTTCCAGTAGCATCATGCGGATTATTAACAATAGAAAAAGAAATATTTTTTCGGATTGGGTTGTTACAAATACTATCCCTTTTCCTATTGACATCTTACATAAAAAAACCTCTTGCTCCAAAGCCTCTGGCTCTCAGGAGTTGAATCTTCCAGGAAGGATTGTTGTCCAAGCTTTCAAGTCCAACTAGATCCGGGTTTCCTTGTACGACTAAGGAAAGACATTTATTTATTTTTATTACGTAAGAAAGATAAGCTTCAGGCGACCCAACTTTTACGATTCTCTGATATCGGAATTTCCCAACGTTTGATTTAAAAAAATATTTTCATTAATTCTAATTATATCTTCCCTTCCTGGTAGGTCCGATTACACACAACCATGGACTTTGGAGCAAGAAGGTTTTTGATTAAAGTTAATTAGAAAAGTATTCTGTAACAACCCTTTCAAAAAAAAAAAAAAAAAAAAGACAATAAATACCGCATTCTGCTTCTGGGAAAATTCTGATATAAAAACAGTATATCGAAAAAATTCATCCGATATGACAAAAATCAGTTTATATATCTTTTTTATAGTGAGTTGTATCATAATTTATGTTTAATGAAAAACGTACATAACATATTAACATATTTTAATTTAGCGACATTCTAGCCATTGGTTCCCCTTATAGAAAATTATCTTTCGCTACTTCATTTCAGAATCAATTGGTCTCTACCTTACAATCACCTCTCGTAGTTTCTCGTATATTTTTTGATTAATTAAAAACCGGCAGCGCAGCGTGAACTCGAACAAAAATCTCATCCCCAACCGTTAGTTTGAAGTGACGTGCAGCGGTGAATTTCACTGATTTTTGTGGTATAGGTTTTAATATAGAATTTGAAATGATGTCCCTCCAGTTGGAAGGGGGAGGGTATTCCATAGCTTTGTTTGTTGAGTTATAGTCTGACCTCCGCAGAAGGCCGGCTGCGCATAGAGAAGCCATATCCCCCACTACCCAGCTCGCTTCACTCTGCCTTTTGCCTCATCGTGGCTAGTTTGTTCTTGTTGTTATATCATTGCATTCTCTTAGAGTTATTATTGTTGTTTTCCTTCTACCCGGCTACACTTGGACTTAGTTATGGACTTCGGTCATTGTTATTGCATAATATTTCCAATAGAGGTGTGGTGGGGGTAGCTCCTTTCCCCCGCCACACATACTGAGCCCCTCCTCCGATTCCGCTGCATGTCGTTTACTAAATTGTCAGACTATATAGTTAATTTTTTTCGGATCCTCAGGGTTATTATACTTACTAAACTACCGATAACAGCACCTATAACGACTCCCTAAGCTTATTTATATTTATAAATGGTCGACTCCAAACTGAAAATATAGGTAAGGAGGTTATAGTGAGGCGAGGAGGTGAGGCGGTATTAAATTTAATCCCGGGAGGAGAAGGGCCATTATGAAAGGTTATCGTGTTACTAAGGGCTGTGCCAACCAGCCGCCTTGTGGTCGCCCCCCCGCCCCCCCGGCAGAATCTTAGGGACCTGTGATCCTTGGCGTAATTAGTCGGGTCATCTTCTGGATGAGGAACGTGAGCTATCTCGAGGGTCCTATTGGTTAGTGATAGTGGATTATTAGATCCCCCGGGTAATTGTTTCGGGATTCCACCTTTATCAATTTACTCCATGAAACATATGATCGATATTTTGTTCGGAACGGATATCTGTTTTAGCCATAATAAACTCAATTAGATATATTAGAGTAAAGTTATCACAGTAAATCATAGTATTGCTACTATTTAACCAACATAATTGGTGTATCATTAATTTTCATCACTTTCACGTACAGTGGCTATTCCCTTCCATCCGTAGACGATATTTCCTAGCTTTTAGTTTCCATCGGATATCTAGTAAAGAAAATTATCTTGCATGGCATCATGAGGAGCGGAAGTCCTTGTTTCGAACCCCTGCTTGGCACATTTTTAATGTTTTAGCAGCTGAAAAGGATCTTGTGGGATAGATGGCCCTCCTGGAGCTGACCCAGCCTCTATAATGTTGATACCAAAAATTATCTGGGACAAATCACCTTCCTGCACGACCGTTGTCCAAGAAACAGTACAGTGTGAACCACCTACTGAACCCAAGACCGCTCATGGGTTGTAGTGGTACAGGCGTCATCTAATAATCAATCTAGCGTTTAGGATCAAAAGCCGATAACTCCAAAAGTTGACCTTTTCATGATTTTTACCAAACCATCTACTCACAACATACCTTACATTTACAGTCTCTTACAATTCAAATCCTCTATCCATTCCCAGGTACAAGATTTCGCCTTTCCGACCTCTTAACTCGTTCTGAAAAACAGTTCGTGAGTTACTTTCTCTCCCGGTCAACCACTGTATGATACTCACTCCCACCTAACATCAAGAATATCAGAGCAGGGTTCAGCCCAAGAGGTAATTTCATTAAAGACAAATATCGAAAGAGAAACATTGGAGAGACGGGTAGAACATTTTTAGGAAATCTTAGGGGATGGCCAGGAAGTGGAGAAGCATGAAAATGCCGAAAGGGTGTTTGCAAATGTAAAAAGTGAGGTGGAGGACTTAGAAGAAGCAGATATCCCCCCCCCCTGAAATGGAAGAGATCAGTGAAATTATATCACAGCTCAAAAATAATAAAGCGCTAGGAATAGATGGTATCCAGAATTATGTTCAAAAACACCGGGGAAGAGATAAAAGAAAATAACTACAATGTATGGAGGTATCAAAAAATGCCTGAAGAATGGTCCGAATCCTTAATTTGCCCAATTTACAAAAAGGGTGATAGAACGGAATCTGACAATTATAGGGTTATTTCATTGCTGAATTCGGTATATAAGGTTTTGTCGACAGCAATTAGTAGAAGATTGACAAACTGGTCAGAAACTGTTCTGGGTGATTACCAGTGTGGATTTAGACCAGGAAGGCCCGCCACCGACCAGATTTTTTCAGTGAGACAAATGCTGGAGAAGACATACGAAAACAATATTACCCTTCACCATCTGTTCGTGGACTTCCGACAAGCGCATGATTTAGTGAAAAGGCAAAAAATCTACGAGTGTCTTGAGAAGCTGGGAGGTCCAAAGAAAATAACACAGCTGGTTAAAATGACTCTGGCAAATATACACTGTAGAGTGATGATAAATTGGAAATCCTGCCGAAGATTCAAAATAGGAAAAGGGCTTAGGCAAGGAGATCCACTATCTACCGTATTGTTCAATCTGGTCTTAGAAGCAGCCGTAAGGAAAATAAAAACGCATGGTGAAGGCACAATTTACAACCGTATAACACAACATCTAGCATATGCAGATGATGTGCTCATTACAGCCCGAACGGTACCAGCACTTTGAGGCGCTCTTGAAGAATTTATCAGGGAAGCTAGAGATCTAGGGCTCGAAATTAACGAAAAAAAGAGCATTTACATGCGAATATCAAGAGATGGGCAAATGAAAGAAGAAGAAATGCAGGTAGGGAACTGGAGCTTCAAGATATGCGACGAATTCCTCGGCAGTATGATAACGTATGAGAACAGAGTAGATAAGGATGTTATGGCACGAATAGCGGTGGAAAATAGATGTCAAGAAAGGCAAAGTGTCTCATATATAAAACAATTGTGAGTCCAATAATTGTGACTTACGGATGCGAGGCCTGGTTACTGAAAAAAAAGTTGCAAAAAGATCCTTGAAGTATAAGGGACTACACGAAGAGCCTGATATAATAAAAGTCATCCAGCTCAAAAGCCTACAATGGTTGGGGCATGTGGAGAGGATAGACTCAACGAGAACTTTAAGAAGGATGATGTATGAGATACCGAATGAGGGTTCAAGATTAAGAGGGAGGCCTCGTCTCAGGTGGCTCGACCATGTGGAGGGTGACCTAAAGGCAATCGGGATAAACCGCTGGAGGCGCCTTGCGGCGGACGGAGGCGAATGACCCAAGAAATTAGCAGAGGCCAAGGTTCTTCAATGATTGTAGAGCCCATAAATAAATAATGACTTCCCACTGATTATATTCCTTAATATCAGACCTTCCTGGCGCTCACCTATCTTCAATAAAGCGGATACCTTAAAATAGGGTTAAAATCTAGCGGCTGAGTGTGATCTAAGACATCTCAATTAAGCTGTAGTAGAAATAGTACAGTCCCTACCTTGTACTGACCCCCGGGACCTTCATGGGTTGTAGTAATACAGGTTTAGGTTAGTATAAAGTAAACCATGGAGAAAAATAGTAAAAGCACTAACCAGGGGATACGCTCAACCCTAAAAGTTTTATCAAATGAAAAGCGTTCAAGTGAATGTTGTAGGAGACAGTCCAAGATAAGACTTGGCCATTTCATAGCTGTAAATCTAACTCCTACATAGTGGGTTGGTTAGTACACCGTTTAATTGGTTTCACTCCCTATAATTAATTAATAAATTCAATGATATTAACATTTTATTACCCATCAACCGCGAAACCAAATCTATTAACGAAGAGAAACTGAAACTCGTATTTTTTTATGGGTCATTTTAATAAAATTTCATAACTATAAATTTGATTTTAATTTTACTATTCAAGAAGAAGAACTGAAAATTAGCGAATTTATATAAAATTAATTATAAATGTTTACTTGTAAGTAACTAATGCTTGATTGTTTTTTTCCACCGCCGTTTATGCTTTGCCTGAAACTTGTACCGATGTAAATATTTGTTAGTACTTAAAATGAACAAAATTATTTCTCATTACCAGGAGAACACATGTTCATGAAACGTAACATAATATATTTTTATTAATGAATAAATTTAAACCAATTTATTTTCAAATAATTATATTTTTAAATTTCATTTAGGTATTACATAATGATAATAATACACGAATGCTTTATTTCATCTACTATAAATATTATTGAGCTTATATTGTTAATAAATAACTTTATTTTTGGTTAATTAATTTTAATTATAATACTTAAGCCTAAATATGTTTTGTAAATGTATTAAATATTTGAAGCGTTTAAACCTCCGTGGATTTAGATATAAAAGAATAATAAACGAATGCGTCAATTAATTTATAAAGATATTTACAAATTAATAAAATTTGCATAAACTATTATTAATAAGCAATTATTAAAAATTAAAGTCAGTATTTTAAATATACATTTTTAAATGTTTTCAATTTCTACATGAAATTCAATGAACTTTTCTCCAGCAGATGTTTCTTATTTCCCTGGCACAGTTTTCTTGAATAAATCAAGGCGTCTTTACTTCCTTTGCATTAGCTTTCTTATACCTTCAGGCTAACATTATAAATTTCTTTTATGCATTTATGTATTTTTCTCCACTCACATTTACTTAGACTTTTTCTTCGCATAAAAACAAATAGAATATTTTAACAAAGTAATATGCATTAAAATAATTATAATATTTAAAAACCTGAATAGAATTATCTTGAAAAGTAAGCACGATATATACGGATTCACATATTTGGTATTTTGATTATTTATATCATTTTTGTTTTATTTTAAACTCATTCATTGTCTGTAATCATCATTATAAACTAAAATAAAAGTTCATTTGTATCGTTGATTGCCCAGTAAATAAGTTCGACTAAAAAAAAATTCCGAGTTTTGAGCCACTATCATTTTTATATAACCTTGTTCATCATTTTTATGGGTTTGAACAAAATGTATTATATTTGCTTATACACATAAATTCAAAATTGTTAGTAAATCTCTCTTTATATTTATTTTCCTTGTTATCTTTATCATCTTGTGCTTTATTTGTAACAGTATCAAGGTAATTAGACACCGGTTTCTATTTCTTTGGTAGAAGAATGCTTCTTCGATTTGTAAAAAAAAAAATACCACAATCGATGGTGTAAGTATTAGAAACAGCTAATAGGCACGGCATTAGGAAGGCTTTTATTCAGAAACCAGTGTAACATGAGATAAACCATAGTTCAATCAAATTGGACACTTCACGTACGACATAAATCATTCCAGTATGAATTAGGAACTTGCGGATAGACGAAAATTGACATCCATGATTATTTCATCTTTGCGGATAATACGAAAAAATTTAGACTACAGTAGGAACTAGACAACCGTGAGTACCACCTATACTTATTTATTATTCCTCATTTTTTTCAAATCAAGCAAATATTTTTATTATTCTTGTTTTCGCATTATCCATTAAGAATACATCATATAGGAAAATGCCAATTAAATTCATTATGACTTGAAAAATAGTACAATAAAAAATTATTGAAAAATCTTCCACAGCGTCATAAAATAGAGGAAGATCTTCGTCGGGGTGCCAGAAGGATATGGAGGAGAACTTGAAACTTCTTTTGTCGAAAAACTTCTTTGTATAAAAATTATATTTATTTATAACTACCCTTAGACTAGAGTGGGATCAAGACAAACATGAGTAACCAACATTAAAAATGTATATTATTTCTGTATAAAATGTATATTTTATTTCTGTTCAAACAATTATATAGGTATTTTAATTCTTAGTTTCGCTTTAACGATAAAAAATAATACATGAATATGTACACTTATTTCATATTTCGTTTACTCTTTATAATTAATTAATATTTAGTTATTTCATATCTTTGAATATCATTGTAAAGTCCGTTTTTAATTTTTTTTTTCTTGGGTAAATTATTAGTGATAATTTACCTACAAGTAATGTTAAAAATGAAACTTAGTAATGCGATGTCAAAAATCCCGAGTTCAAAACCGCTCATAGGCTGTAGTTGTACAGATTTTTTTTAAATTAAATGAATCATTCTAATGTCTTTTTTTATTATTTAGGATTTACATAACAAATATTGGGCACATTATCGATGTTTTTTTTTATTTCAATAAATTCGTTATACAAATTGTTTGTTCTACATTTTTTGTCATGGATCGTAGTGGTATAGTTTTTTAAAAAATTATATCAAGTTGTATAATATTATACATTTTTAGGAGCATTATTTTTATGTACATTTTTTTTAATTGCAATAATTTATATAACCGAAACGGGTATATTTTCGTCGATACATTTTTATTTCAATTACTTTGCTTTCAAGATTGTTTGTTCCACAGATTTTCTGATACCTATTTCTACGCTAAAAAAGGTATAAAGTAACGTGATAAATCTATTTTTCTCTCTCCTCCATAGGGAGTATCTGTTTTATATAAACAAGGAGGTAGAGGGGGCGAGGAGAGGGGTAGGGTTGGGAGGGGTCAGGAGTGGGGGCATCAAAGAAAATTCCTCGAGCATAATTCCCACTAATTGGAGCTTAGTACTTATTAGGGTGGGGGGAGGCGGGCTACCTAGCCAGGTGTGCTGGTCGCCATGGCGACCGAGGGGGCGGCGCATGCGCAGGCCACGCCTCGCGCTCGCCCCGCCCCTATCCCTCTCTGTTTGATTTGTATAATTGAGTTAGGGCTTGGGAGCCGACAGGACTGCTCGACCCGATCCCACGTACGCACGCCGCCGGCACGCGTTTTCATGCTCACGATCGCTAGCAGGTAGTTCACCCCAACCACCATCATCCATCACCACTCTCCCATAATCTTCTACAGTTATTCATATCAGAATAGAAAAAAAAAAAGAAAACATACAATTTTAATGGGTTACCTCCGATGGTCAAAAGTATATTCCCTATCATTTATTTAAAATATCAATGAACTGATTTTTTTTATTATTTTATTATTATTATTTTTTTTTATCCTAAGGTCGCCCCGACAGTTTTCACAATATTTAATAGCATAAAAAAAAAAAGAATGAAAAAATAACGACAAAAAGTATATATAACGGAAAAAATATATACTATTTCTTATTTATTTTTAATCGTAGCCCCCCCCAAAAAAGAAAAGAATAAATGATATATTTAGCCAAAGAAGAAATTTGAAGTTAACACACTCACTTATTAATATACATATGTATTATATGTAAGTGTGTAACAAAATATTATTAAAAAGGAAAACTATAAAAACTTCTATTTCTTTATTAAAAATAACAATAACCTCATTTACCTCAATACTTTCATGATCATTCATCGCCCTCTCATAATCATTAATATTTAACACATTTAGTAAAGTGTATCAACGGAATTTCCTCTATTTTATTTAATATAATTTAATTTATTACTAAATTATATTAGCAACAGAAATAAACATTAGTTGTATTATATTAAAAAATAGAATTTTTTTTAAAGTTAAATAAAATGTAATTATTTTGAGCTGTAGGCATGAAATGAGGAGTTCTGTGTAATTTATAAGTTTATTTTATTTTTTAATAATTATCTATATTTACATGTATATAAATGAGAAATTATTTATTTATTATTATTATTATGTAGAAAAAGTTAATCAATCATTATCAATTTTTTTTTATTGTCATATATTTCAGGATCTAAATATATCACTGACTGACCATAACATATTTTTATAAAAGCATATATATACATATCTTATAATAGTTTATAATTACCTATATAATGTATATTTATGCAATGAAATAGTCCGAGTTTTAGATCAATTAAAAGCTAAAATGTAGGGAAATTCAGTAAATAACGATATATTAAAAAAAATATATATATATTTAATTACAATTAAGTTATTTAAATATCTATTAGTAATAAAATGTAATAGACTTAACAATATATGGTAATTATATTAAGTTCATTTTTATCTCTCCTACGGTACTAGGTTGTGAACTGTTGAGTAAGGGCAGTTTGTCAAGCTTCTCTTGGTGCCCGCTAGAGATCATCCCTGTTTCTTTAACACTTCAAGAGGCTCTAAGTAAACGTATTTTTGTTAATTACATAATATAATGTTAATGAAAAGATCTAATTATAACCACAAACCTTTTTATGAATATATTAAATTAATATATTTAATTAATCAACTGTCAATTATATTGTAGTAATAAAATGAATTATATAAAATAAGAGATAATTAGAATTATAAAAATATGTTTTGGAAGTATATAAAAAGAATATATATGCTTCAATATATAAATATATAATGTTAATTTGACTTAGAATTAAAAAAAATTTAGATAATCTTCAACTGTTTACACAATCTCACTCTAATGATGAGATTAAGTCTGTTAGTTTTTAATATAAATGAAATAAGAAAAAAACAACAATAAAAAAAACTGTACCACAATAACCCGTGAAGGGGTTATTGGAGTTCAGTACATGAGAGAGACTATACTGTTTCTAGGACAACGGTTGTGCAGGGAAGTGGTTTTTCCATAATCACGCTTAACCATCAAATTTTTACCACATTTCTGGGTACCCACCTTATTGAGAATAAATAATTAATTTATCCGCCACAGCCGGATTTGTACCCGGGATCTTCAGCGTAGCAACTCATCACTCTACACACTGAGCCCCCCTGCTCCCGTATGTCGAGATTTCATAATTATAAATATTAATAACTTACATATTAATGTCCCCATCGTCTTCTCATCCATATGCATAATTAATGTTAAATATAACATTATATAAGTAAGGTAGGAAATAGATGGGGGTGCAGTCAAATAAAACACTAAATAAGTGGGTACTTATTTATTATGTGCCGACGTTTCGACCCACTAAATCATCTTCAGGGCTAAGAAAGAAAAACAGACAAAAACAACAAGACTATAAAAAAACATTGCAGTACCAAGTATATGACAATATAAAAAAATATATATATGTAGAGTAATAGAGCTTGATGTAGAGGTCGGGGTGTAGTAGGAGTAGCGAGAAAATTTTGGTTCTGAATTCTGGTACTGCGACGTAAAGATATAGAGAAGTTCTGTATATGACATTATATAATTATTTTTTTGATTTTATTTTCTCGTCTAATACAGCTTCTATTCAGTGTATGCTTATCACAACATAATATGAAATCGTCATAAATGTTAAATGTAGAAAATAATTTAAATTAACTTTAAAAGCTTTTATCGCCGGTTAGATAGAATTGTCCTTGTGTGGTTAGATTCATTAGTCTCTGGTGATATAAAATCTATCACTAAAGTCTAGCTAAATAGCTAAATATATATATATATATATATATATATATATATATATATATATATATATATATATATATATATATATATATATATATATTTATAATATATTTAAGCATATGTATTTATATATAAATTAAGAAATGAGAATGATATTATATATATATATATATATATATATATATATATATATATATATATATATATATATAATATTTATATATAAACAAACATATATATATTATTTTTAATTATATTTGTCTCAATCCTTTATAATTATATAATATATACATATTAAGAATTATATAAAATATATACAAATTAAGAATTTATATATTAGAGAATAACAAATGTCATGACTGAGACACACTACAGATAAATTTTCTGATTTTTGGCGCCTAAACATTTTTTCAAAACCCATGTTTATATATTTACTTGTAAAATTCATAACCTAAAATTATGAAAAAGTATTAATAAAACAATTTATTTATTTTTTTTTATTATTTATTTTTTATAAAACAATGAGCTAACTACTAGATATTTAAAAATGCTAAAGCATCTTGATAATTTATTCCAAAATATATTGCCAAAAGGCAGAAATAACATTTTGTTTATCGGTATATGTCAATTGAAAAAGAAAAGAAAATTTAGACTAATACGATTTATGGTCGCAAAAGAGTCATTCCACTTAAATGTCAGTCCTCTGAAGTGCATTATTACTTTTAAAGGACTAAAAATTAATTAGGCAATTGTGATTAATGAAGGCTAGATATCAAGGATGACGTGGCAGAGAGGCCCGAGAAAGCAGCTGCTCGCCCCTACATAATGCAACGGTACTCATCGATTTCCACGTCTTCTGTCATTTCTATTATTTCGACTCAACTATAAATTGCCCCCGCACCCTTCTCCTTGAGTCATTAATCTTAAGGATATTTTCTCATACTTTTCGGCACAAATAATTCAATTATTTCTACATCCATATTTATTATATTTTCTCTCATAGCTTCCTTAGTGCTCCATATTTCCTTTTCCGGGGTATACTAGAAAGATGTTTGTTGTTTTTTAATTTAACGTCACTTTATTCTGCTATGAATAGTGGGATGAATGGGGATCTTTGGGGAAAGAACCCTAAATTTAATAAACACCCAAATTTTTATTCTGCAAAAAATGTAATAATAAAAAAATATTAAACCTACAATCAGTGTCATTTAAACCTATGTGATAAACATTACAACATTGCATTTGTCACAATTTTTTATATAATATCAAATTTTAGATAATAATTATAGTATACTATAATTACTATAATTATTAGTAACTAATAAGTAAACTAGACTATAGTTTGTAGTCAATTTATTATTACGTGTACTTCATTTACGCATAGTAAATTTCTTCTTGTCCGTAGTTCTTTCATGAAAATTAATTCAATTTAATATATATGTTGTCATTATTGTGTAGCGTTTTATGTATTGAAGCGGCAAATGTTCGACGAAATTAAGAATACTAAAATATATAAAATACGTAATTTCGATGAGCCATTATTAAATTCTTTCTCTGAAAGGGCTAAGTTTTTTTAAATTGAATTCAACGACATTTTGTTTCTCATTTATTAGATGGAAAGAGAGAATATGCAAATTCCTCTTTACAGCGCATAAATGAAAATTCTTTATTAGTCCACCATCAACTTGGATTTATGAATTATTAAATCGTTGAGCCAGAAATCGTTTTTTCTCTAAATGTTTACTCTCTCACAAATTAATCTAGTAACAGGCAGTGGGACTATGTTATGTTCTCTCTCTGTCTCTTTCTCTCTCTCACTCTCTCTCTCTCTCTCTCTCTCTCTCTCTCTCTCTCTCTCTCTCTCTCTCTCTCAATATAAAGATATAAAAAGATATTTTAGGTGTAATTAGTTCATATCCCAATGCCCAGAATTTTTACCCTATTAAATGAAGAATGGATAATGCTTAATTGATGACGGACAGGTGGAGGTATTTAGGTATTTCGCCGTAGCAATCAGTAATGATGGTATACAAAAGGTCTTTAAATATGCTATTAGTCATCCTGAATAATAGTAAGGTTTTTGTACCCGAAGATTCGATGCCGATATCAGCAAACTCTGCTCACGAACTTCCGTTTGTATGGATTACAACCCAAACCGAAATCCGTTGGATCACTCTTAGTGCAACACTCCCACCCACACTTCGGAAGTTTAACAGTTAGCAAAAAACTAACTTTTTAGGAATTCGATTTTTACCAATCAAAAACTTGTTTTTAAGCTCATCTCTACCTCAGGGATTATTACTTCTGTTAACTCTGTCAGCTCAGTTATATCAGACCGGAATATGTCCAGCTGTTCCGTGCATTGCAATCTGAATTATCTTGTAGTATCAATCTTTTTTGGACGGGACACCGTCTTTGCCTGAATGAGGTAATAAAATGACCAAACCTGTCTTCACCTCGTAGCAATCCAGTTATTTCAATTAACTATGCTAACCCATTAAAGTGCTATGGACGAATTAATGGGGACTATGAGAATAAATGCGTCTGTTTAAAGTCACCAGCAGGGAGTATGGACGCCAATATGTTTTTAACGGTTATTAACGGTTTTTCATGTAATATTTACATGAAATGATGATTAAAATATTATATATAACTTTATGGAACAATTTATATGAAAAAAGTGTAGGGAAAACCTTCCTTAAAGAAGAGGAACTTGGCTAGACGGGTCTAGAATTGCAATTTTATTATGACATTTTGTATATTTCAATTTTCATTACTATGAATAAGTAGGTAGGTGTTATCAGTGTTCAGGTTATAAACAACAGCGGATAACAGTCCCTGGGGACCGGCTGAGACACAAGTACCGATAGGATTCCATTATTGATATAACGACAGTTAAATACATGAAACAGATATCAGAGATGCAGAACTGATTGATTGAAGACGTTAGCACTGACCCGATTTGGCCGGGGGGGGGGGGCACAAAGGGGTGGTGTGTGTGTGAGTGAGGGGGGAGGGGGCGCTTTGACCGACCCCCGGGCATAATTGTGTCCCATCAAAGTTACCCCCTCCACCGCTTAGCCCCGCTTCGCGCCAAACCTTCCCGCGCCAAAACTTTGCCCCGTTAACTTCGTGGCCCTTTCCGTATTAACCTTTAGCCCTACCCACCCTAGACTCCACTTCCTGATGCAGATCAGCAAGATTAGAGAGCTGTGCATAATGCTAGATCAAATGCAAACATGTTTTAATAATTAAATAATATAAATAAACAAGTTGGTAAACAAAGAAATCAATTTGATAGCAAAACATTAGCTACGTTAGCTACATATAATTACTATTTTTACCTTCTTATAACGAACTTCTATGGAAGCATGATAGAGAATAGGTCATTTTGTAGAGTGTTTGATTGCTTCCGGGATGAAATCTTGTTGTAATGAATACAACATTTAATCAGTTATCCTGTGGGATCTACCGCTGGGGCTCATCCATTTTCTATAAAGTTGTCCCCTTAATTGAAGAGTAACTGGTAGTTTAGCGTCATCTCGAACGAATCATCTCCGTCCACAAACAATTACCCTCTGTGGGGTATAGTGATACATGTTAAAAAAAAAAAAAAAAACTGTCTATGTTCACCATTAAATCTTTTAAATCGCTCCATGAACAATTTAACATCAGTGATTCGCAAAGTAAATATTCATTTTTTGTGAAGAAATAATTTTAATTATACAATAAGCAGAGATTAAATGCATATCTTAACATCAATATTTGTATTAACATATTGTGAGATCGAAAATAGGTTTTAGTATTGCTAAGTGCATTATTGAAGAGCAATTCAGAAGGTTACCAATCGTTTGAATCTGGTTGTTTTGAATTGCATTTAAATAGATATAAACTATAGCAATATTTATTAATTAGATTAGCCAAAAACCGCGAACAATTTTTATAATAACGTTTTATTCTCCATATCGCGGGTTCGCATCCCGTCAGATGGCTTTAGGATCTTTTAAAGGTAGCAAAACAATCCTTAGTTAAGCGCTCCTTCGGAGACATAAATTCGCGGTCCTGAGTCTGTGTGTTGTCAGATACTTATTAAAGAACGGTATCCCAATGATACCTGGATAGGCAATATTTTCCCAGTATCACCCGATATTACGAAGAGTTGAAGTGGCTTTACCCTTCCTATCGCCGTAGCTACTTCCTAGCTTCCTTTCTTTACCAAGTTATCCAATCCCGCCGACCATCATACATTTCCGATCTCCTTAAATTCAAAACCTCGGCCAACTCCCGTAATACCCGTTCTCGGCTCTCAGACCTATATACAGCACCCCACCGAACAACTGCTTTTGATAGAGCTTTCCTTATCCGATCCTCGTCCCTTTGGAACTCTATACCTTCTTCCATTCGCCGTTCCAATAATCATTCAACTTTCAAATCCCGTATAATCAATCACCTTATATCCTAACAATTCCCAAAAAATCGGATATAACATATCCAGTTTTCAGATTAAAATTTTCTAATTGATTAATGAATGATGTGTTTTTTATTTATATATAATTATATTTGTATCATTATTTATATATATTTCTATTATTGAAGCTTTTTTCATCCAGTTAGAGAGTTTTAAAAACAAGTTATATTAGTTGATATTGGTTCAAATTTTTGTTTCATTTTCTGCTTTCTTTGTTGCTACTTGACATTGTAATTTGCTTACATATGTAATTATCTATGGTTTCTCTATATATAATTATTGTAATCTTATCTCTGCTATTTTTTTATTTCTTCTACTCTGTTTTTTATTACTTTTTAAATGGTATCACTGGAGGTAATTCGCAATGTTTTTTTTTCTGCTTAATTCATTCTCATTTGTTAATTTAATGGTAGTAATTAATTAAATGTATTCTATTATACTACAAGACATAGTAATACCCTCTATAGAAACCTGTATTGTTATTCTAAAGGGACTTGTCCCAGAATAAATAAAGAATTTATTATTATTTAGGACCCCCTCTGTAGTGTGCGTTAAATAAATAAATAAATACTGACTCTGACGAATACAATTTCAAAGTTAAAATTCCAGGGACTAATAAGTAAACCGTTCCAAATAAAGACGGGGCTTAGACAGGGCGACGGCCTATCACCGTTTCTGTTTAATGTTGTGTTGGACAAGATCATGAGAATTTCCGGCAAAATGAGGATGCGGGTGCAGTAATAGGATCAAAAAGGGGCAATGTGAAAGTAAAGTATTTGGCCTTTGCAGACGATCTAGTGCTGCTAGCAGAAACAGAGGAGGAAGCTATAAAACAGATAAACACCCTGAAAGAAATAGCTGAGAAAACGGGACTACAGATTTCGTGTGGAAAGACAGACGTTATGACAACGGATGCCAGCTTTAGCAAGGAATTGTTGAACACAAAATATGGGCAAATAAAAGTCTAGAAAGAATTTAAATACCTAAGGGAGATAATATGTAACAACGGAACAGATACGGCATCCGTGGAAGAAATAATAGCCAAACTGGAAAGACTGAACTTTGCCACTTGTAACATGTACAGCAAGAAAAATTTGTCCTCCAATGGAAAAATAAGGCACTACTGTACAGTAATAAGACCAGTAGTACTGTATGGTATGGAAACAGTCAGCCTTCCAAGTCTGGAGAAGGTCCTGAAGATTGAGAGAAATATTCTGAGGAGGATTTATGGACCCAAAGTAACACAACAGGGGTATAGGCGAAAATCCAATGAAGAAATATACAAAAATTTGGAAGATCTTGAAACAGTCATCAGGGCCAGGAGACTGAGGTTCTACGGCCACATGGTCAGAATGAACAATGGGAGGCTGAACAAAAAAAATCGTTGATAAAGTATTAAGCTACAAGGGTATATGAAGCAAATAAAAGAGGACCTGGGTAGGCTAAAATCAAGGATAAGGACTGCTTGGAGAGAGAGCTTTTCGGGAAAAAACTAAAAGAGTTTGGGGTTCTTGCAAGAAGGAAGAAGAGACGAGGGAGAAAATGGACTAGGGAAGAGCCAGAGGAGCAGTCTAGGAAGATGAGAGAGTATTGGAGTAGAAGGAAGGCAGAGAGTGGGAAGAAGATGTGACGTGGTCATTGCTGGCCGATTCGTGGAAAAAAAATATATATATATATATATATTTGATTTTTATTTACTACAAACATACAAAGGTGGGAACGTACTTGCAGATATCATTTCGAATCGTGTGAAAATTATCGCTATTGTAAAGAATCCTTAAAAAGATCTAATAATGTTAAGAATCCTAACTCCAGGTTTTTCCATTCTTGAGCTCAAATATTGCCACAAATCGAGTATTAAGAGCTCGCGAACGACAGCTTCGTGTAGGCGGTTATTGTTCCCGTTCCTTCTCGAGCTATTTCGTGAAATTCGTTACATTTCATTTGTCTTGTGTTCAAAACGGTTTAAAATATTGCATAAAAGGAAAAAAAAAAGAGAGAGAGAGAGAGGAGAGACGGGCGAATACCATTTCATTATGGAGATAGGGCGTGGAAGTAATGAACTAGTACTAAATGAGTGCATTCCATAGGCACGGCTTTAATTTCAGGCTTTGTAACAAAATCCGCTTTATCGAATCACCGTCGGAAAGGTATTCGCCAAAGGTTCTGCTCTTTTTAATCAAATCTCACTCACTACAAGAGCTAATTTGTCTTTTGAGTGGGACCCTTGCGACCCGTTTTTCATTGCCTATTGTTACCCCTGCCTATAGCGTAAATACCTGGCGGCATACTCTTGCCAATTTGTAGAGGCCACATACCTTTTCAATTAGGCTGTCCGGCACGAAGTATTTCATCCTCATAACCCGCCTGCTACCCCCGTTTTAGATTAATTAATCAGGAGAGATTCCCGTTTTGAAATTATCTTGTACGGTAATAAGCTGTATAAAAAACGGTGAATAGCAATTCCTTTTGTAAGCACTAACAAAAATTTGTTTAACACAAAAATAGGACTTGGATTTATGTTATTATTAAACTGGAATTATATCGAATTTTGTCCAGAGTGAATTTATTGTATTGAGGGTAGCTGATTAGTGTCATTCCCATTGATTTCGGCTTAAAATAGAGTCATTGCTTATATTACAACTTCATTTCAATTCCTGATTATGCTAATTATTCAGTACAGACATAACACGATTCCGCTTCACTAAATAAAAGAAACTCATTTTAGAAAAATATTCGACTTAACCACTTATTAACTAGGGCTGTAGATATTTGCTTTGATATGAAATATAGCTATGAATTCTAATGGAGTATTGCGATAATTAAAATTAGTACGCGCAGCCATAAGAACTGATAGAGTGAGGGTTGAGATAGGTCATAGTAGGAAGACCTTAAAAAACAAAAGTACCACTACAATCCATGAAGGGTGATGGGCTCAAAAGATGGTAGAGATTGTGCTGCTTCTAAGACACTAGTTATTATCCCGAGATTGTGCTTAATCGCTAGGTTTTCCTCCAAATTAAGAGTAATTACTTTATAGAGGCTGGGTGAGCTCCATGGGTTTTTGTAGATCCCACTAGGTTCACCTACACTAAACCAATGTTAATATTTGTCATTATGGTAATTTATTAATAACTATTATAGGAATCGGCTTAAGTATCTAATTATAAATATAACCTGGAATATTTTAATTTTACGCCTATTTTTAATACAAATTATTAAATTCACTATATCAACATTAAGTTAATGTACCTACAGTTGCGTATAGTCTACCATTGAAATGAGAAACCATTGTCTTAGCATTGAGTCGGTAGGTGTTGATTCCTCTACCCACGACTGTAGATGAAAGATTTTTTAAAGGAGGTAAAAAATACTTGGTTCTGCCGTCCTTCGAAGGGGTCGTAAAATAGCAGGTACTCGTTAAAGAACCTACCTGGATTGGCTTGTGACAAATTTAGGACACCCACTGTAGCATCCTCCGATTAGTCATAATAGCATAAAGTAACGACTTATGAAACAAACATACTATTAACTCCCATATTCAATCTTTGCGTAGATCTTACAATGTCAAGTCTATATGTATCATAAAGATCTATGTAAAGATTTTTGGTATAGTTAAGCTTTAAGCACTGGTTGCCTGATTATACGATTGCTGTATTTGGGCCAAACAGGCAAATGATCAAATCTGACAGTCGAATAGATAATCATTAGATATTACGAAATTGTTATGCCCCATTGTTAACAATGCTGGCAATCGTTAAATCGATCCATGTCTGGAGAAGCATCGAAGAGGAATTAGCATTACTTTAAAGGCTGTGGGATCGGACGGCACTAGCGCTGGCCCGCTTTGATTTAGCCGAGCGTGGCTTGAGAGCGAGCTGGGCGAATTATACTTTTAAAAGAAGAGGGTGGTTTTGATGTAGGAGGGGGGGGGGGTGACAGTGGTGGGGGGGGTGGAGAGCTTTCATTTGGTTGGCTGATTGGTGGTGCCCTCCGCTGCACTTTGTCCCATCTTCATCGCGGCATCGCCCGGCAAAAAATATCAAACGTAGCCATTCCGCATCGCTCGCCTCTAACTCTCTGCTCATATCAATTCGTCCGATAATTATTATTATTATATATATATATAATCCCTCTATTATATCTTCACAATTCAAAAAAATATTTTTAAATCGATGAAATAGAATGTGCCACCATACCAAAAAAATTGGGTATTGGTATATCAAAGCGTTGTAATGATGATATTTAAAATATTTTACTTACGATTAAAAAAATATTAAAAATCCGAAAGGTTATTGATTTTAACTTATCTCATTATTCCTTAATAAATCAAACATAATACATCTCAAAATATGATGTAATTTAAAGAAATGGAATATCGGATATGTCGTTCCATAGTTAAAAAGCTTCAACCAATACAACTGAAGGCATTTTATGCCGTTGTTCTTCGCAATTTTATTGTTCTACACTAGACGATTCTAGATCATTCCTTCATTTTGCTTATATTAGCGGGTGGATGGCCCGAACTTTACTTCAGTTCTATTTGAGCTACCGAGGTGATAACTTCGACAAGCGAACTGCTGGTGCCGTCAATTTGCTTTGTGACTTTGTGTGCATCTTGAGTGCTTACTAATTATATTTTGTTATTAAGTTTATTGAACGAAAAGTAAACGAAAATGATGTCTGGTTGAAAGAAACGAAAAGTAGATGCAGAGGGTCAAGAAAATGGACTGAAGAATTCTTTTTTATCTTGCTCAATGGTAAGCCTATTGGTTTCCTGTGTAATGAATCCTTTTCAGTGATGAAAGAATTCAATATAAAGAGGCATAACTCAACTAAGCATCCTACGCTGCTCTCACTGACAGGACAAACAAGAAAAGACAACATCCAGAAGCTTACCGCAAATTTGGAAAAACAGCAGCAAATGTTTCATAAACAAATAACACAACTTGGTAATGTTGTGAAAGCTAGTTTTATAGTTAGTTCAAAATTGGCAAAGTCATTAAAACGATTTGCCGATGGAGAATTCATTAAGGAGTGTATGTTAGAAGTTTGCAGTGTTTTGTGTCCTGAAAAGAAAAATGAATTTGACAACATTAGTTTGTCAAGATGATCCGTTGTACGACATATAGAAATTATGGCTAATGATATAAAAACAAGATTGACTGACCGAATTGCTAGTTTTGAATCATTTTCCATAGCACTAGACGAGAGCACCGATTTGTCTGATACAGCTCAACTGGCTATATTTAGTTGAGGTGTTGATAAAGAGTTCGCTATTACTGAGGAATCGCTTGCTTTACAGCCGCTAAAAGGAACCACTACAGGAGAGGTCAATTTTAATGAAGTTCAAAAGGTATTCGCAAGTTTTGGCTTGCCATGGTCAAAACTGGTTGGAGTACGCACCTTCTATGGTCGGCTTACGTAAAGGTTCCATCGGAATTTTGAATGAAAAAGCAACTGAGTTAAATGTGCAAAAAGGTGATTTGATAATCCTTCATTGCATTATCCACCAACAGGACTTGTGTTCTAAGTCCATTCGACTCCAGAATGTTATGAATGTGGAAGTAAAAACCATCAATAACCATCGTCAGTTCAAGGCGTTTTTTGGATGAAATGACAGTTAAATATGAGGACGTAACATATTATTGTGAAGTTAGATGGCTAAGTAAAGGGAAAATGCTGAAACGGTTTTACGAGCTTAGAAGTGAGATAGCAGACTTTATGCAAATAAAAGATAAACCACTATCTGAATTGAGTGACCCAAAATGGATATGTGACTTAGCATTTCTGGTCGACCTTACTGGCCATTTGAATGATTTAAATTTGAAACTTCAAAAACAAGGACAGTTAGTAAATGGTTTGTACTGCCATTTGAAAGCGTTTCAGAACAAAATCCGCTTGTGGGAGGCACATATGCTGTTTGGTAATAGTTACCAATGCACCATGCTCCCTGCGTATGAAAATATTGCTCATGCTCCATATGCTGAAGAACTCATGGAAGACTGTTTCAATTTATTTGCTACTCCAACAAAAAGTAATGTACAAAAACCAGTACGCGCAGATGGAGTTGATCGAGATTCAAGAAAACTCACCCCTAAAATCTAAATTTGAAGACGTGGAGTTGTGCGATTTCTACGAAAAATACTTCGAAGAAGACCATTTTCCGTAGCCTAGAAAATTCGGAAAAAGATTGATTTGTGCGTTTGGCAGTACTTATAAATGCGAACAGTTCTTTTCATTGATAAAAGTTAATGAATCAAAACATCGTACAAGGCTGACTGCTGATAATTTGGAAAATTCTTTACGTCTTTGTATCAGTGGAATTAATCCAAACATCGATGGATTAGTTTCCCAAATTCAAGCTCAAGTGTCTCAAGTTTGTAACAATTCCAAATTTAACGATTTAATTATCTTGTTTTACCTATTTTTCTCATTTCATTTTGTTATTTTAATAAATTGCATTATAATAATATTGGTGTATTACTTCATGCCTGATATCTATCGCTGAAAATTATGAGCACTAATTTAAAATCCACTACTTTCTAAACGCGGCCCGCGAACGTATTTGCTCACTGAAGTTTGGCACACATCTCAAAGGTTGCCCATACCTGCTCTATGATATAAGTATTGACCAAATTATTAAACAAAAAACAGCTTACGGTATGCTTATTATTTGTCGTACAAAAAAGTGTCTCAAAGGCAAAACTGTACAGTATAAAAAATACAATAAAAACAAAAAATATGCCGTTTAAAACTTTTTAAAAAATTATTTTTCACTATTCGAATTATTTCAGTTTTAAATATATTTGTATTTTGCCCTTCCAGCTCTGAAGAATATCTGAAAAATGTCAGTTTCTAATAAATATACTATAAATATTTAATATATTAATTTTTTGATCATTTTCTTCCCCAAAACTTTTTTTTTTATTATTTATTGATTGATATTTACAACTATATTACTGTAATATAACAAGTAAATTGGCTGAGTGATACATAATGACATGAAATAATGACAAGTAGAGAAACTACCCACTGATAGTACTCAAATCGCATGTTCAACGAAGAAGGTCACATGGCCTGTTTCATGATTTATACATTTTTTTTTTTTTTAAATTATTTTATTGAATTGTACAAAAGTAATATATACATCTAGTACAAGGGCTATATGACTAACTAGATACATGAAAGGACATGTAGAGGCACTACCCACTGGCAGCACTCTAATAACATTCTATAATATAAGGTCCCGAGGCCATCTTCTTCTCAGACGCCTCGGAGGATTATCGGGAATTGAAGAGGAAGCTAGGTTTGAAACTAGAGGGTTTGAGTGGAAATGAAGTTTGTTATGAAAGGATAGATACCGTGTTCGGGCCAAATGAGCAACAAATGGGACGTTAAGGTCGTTATGGATGACTTTATTCTTAACAAAATAAGGAGCGTTGAGGATTTTACGAAGGATTTTGGATTGTAGGGATTGGATACGAGAAGAATTCGATGGCTTAGTGGAGCCCCAAAGGTCTACTCCGTAAGTCCAAATAGGTCGTATGGTCATGTAGATGAGTCTTTTGTAATTAATTGGGAGCTTAGAGCGTTTGTCTAGTAAGTGTTGAAGTGGCCTGAATCGTTTGTCGAGATGCAACCCTAAGTATCGGATCTGTTCTACAGGCACAAGTCGGATATTATTATAGGATATTGAAGGGCAGGAAGTCATTGGTTTACGACGTAAGGTAAAAGTGATTTGATGGGATTTTTGAGAATTTATTTTAATTCTCCAGTTCTGACACCATTCTTCAAGATCAGTGATATGGGATTGGAGGCTTTGGGATACAATAACTGGATTGGTGTTGACTGATAATACACATGTATCATCAGCATACATTTAAGGATAGTATTAGGATGAGTTCGGATGTCAGCTGTATAAACTGTATATAGGATTGGGCCAAGAATACTACCTTGAGGAACACCAGCAGATTGGGAAAAGAGGGATGAATAGACATTATTATGGTTTACTTGGAAATTTCTGTTTGTGGGATAGGATTGAAGGACGTGAAAGTAGGTAGGCGGTAAAAATTTACGGAGTTTATAGAGCAATCCCGGAATCCAGACTCGGCCGAAAGCCTGTTCCACGTCAAGAAAGACGCCACGTTCTACTGCAGAGGAGACTACATCCACCATACGATGACATTGCTGAATAGTGGAGTGGGATGCTCGAAATCCAAACTGGTGATCCCCAAAACTTTAAAATTAGTTTTGACCGAAAATGAACACCAAGGATACGTTTTGAGAAAGATAGAAAAATATACAATATGTCAAGCATACAAAAACAAGAGCTAGGAGTAATTTGAAAAATTATCCAATTAAACAATTGGGTGATGATGCACCGCTTTTTTGTAACCACATAATACTTTTATATACACATCTATGTAAATTTTCTAGTATTTTTCTTCTGTTTATTTCATTTATTCACGGTTTAATCCATGTAGGGTTTTGGTGCATGTGTTTTACGTAATGAGTTGTGCAGGGATGTGATTTAGCCGAGATAACGCATTTTTTTCGATTTACATAATTATATGTACATAAAAATTGTGAATGCTGATGATGTGGGATCGGTGAAGAGAATGGATTTTTCTAACCTGGTTACGAGCCCTGGTAGCTTAGTTGGAAGAGTGCCGCGCTAGAGATGCGGAGGACCCAGGTTTGAATCCCTGCCAGGACAAATCGTTCCTCTTCAAAATAAAAATATTTAAATAATCAAAATTAAATAAAAATGTATATTTTTAATTTGTATTTTCTTGAGTATATTCTGTTTTATTATTGTTAATTTTTATAAATGTATAACGTATGGCTATAATTGGTTCTTTTGACTTAAAAAAAAAAAATCTTACATGCTATCTGTGTTTTTTCTCTAATTATGGTTCTGGGGACAAAATAGTCTTCTTAAATCTATTATTATTCGGAAATTTTCGATTATCCTTAATTGTATTACTATACATAATTTTAAGTTTAAAATTGTTGAACTGTCACTAAGAAGAAGCCATCCTGTTAAAGAAAAATCAAAAACCACTTATATGTTTATATCTACTTTACCTATTCTATCGTGAACTTTTGAGTGTTAACAACAAAAAATAATAAATAAAAACGATGAAGGTAAAAACATCCTCATTGCATATTTAATTAAACATTAAAGCTCGACAGTTTTCAAAACGACCTGCGCAGAAGTCGCCTAGGGTTGGTCAGGAACAGATAAGCCACGCCTCTTCCCCCACCATACCTCCTTACCCCCGCAAGTAGATTTTGCAAAAGGCGGTTATGAAAACTGTCAAACTATAATCAATGCCTGTTTTAAATTACTTTTTATCAATTTTAATTTTTTTTCTTTGTTTTTTTTTCAGGTAAGTCGTCCATCAATATTGCTCTAAGGAAGTTATTAAGTGTTATTTCGATAAAGGTCAGTTTTATTATTTATATAGAATCTAACTTCAGCTTCTGAATTAAATAACCATATATATAAAATAGAAATTTTCATAATGAAAATCGACCAAAAAATGATCGAACTGCTTTAGGATCTAGTTAAAAAATAATATTTGAAAACTTTATATGCTATAAATTAATTTGTGGGTTTTATAGGAACTATTTTTTCTTCTTTTTTTATATAATACAATATAAATTCCGGCATAAGAATAATATTAAAAAGTGAAGCTGAAAGGTTTTTAAGTAAATACTACAGTTACAATTACTACTACTTATACCACCACTGTACAAATAATATTGTATATTGCTTTTGATAATTAATATTATTTATTAGTAATTAATAATAATTTTACTAACACTAATCAATAATAATTACTACCAGCATCGAATAATTACTACTACTTATAACTACTACTACCATTATTAACTGCTATTATCATAATAAACACTATTTAAATTTACATTAAAATTCAATATTAGCTATTATATTTTATTTGTTCCGTTATGTTTAATGCAGTGCATAGCTTCTGATCTTAATTCATCAGTACACTTTAGATTTTTCAATTCTGACAACTCCGCTCTGGAATTCCCTACCCTTCTTGGATATTGAACATTTCCTAAACAAAAAGGACGAGCTCCACTCCAAGTTGGGAGGATGCTGAAGAGATGGAATTTAAATTCCTGAGGTACTAGTTCGATAATGGTGGAAGTGGGACGGAAGAGCCCTAGACAAGACCTCAGCCCTCAGCCAGTTCGTTCTCTCTACTAATTGAACCTTGTTTGCCCAACTATCTCTGTTCCTTCCCTGTCCGCTTCTATGTAGGTCTATGGCTCTTCATTTTTAGTTATACTGGGTATGGATATCGTAGTTAGGTAAGCTGTATACCAAGGGGAAGAGGTGGAGAGCTTTGGAACATAAATACTATGTGGAACACTTTCCTTAAGGTAAATGATAGTGATGAAACGTACTTTCCTCTATACGGGCGGCACTGATGAGATTGCTTAACCTTACATCACATTGCTAACTTCTCTTTTAAGGAATTTAGACTTAAGAAAATATTTCACGTGAAAAGGATAAGGCACGAGCAGAAGGAGAAGACTACCTTCTTAATGTGCCTGGCAGTATCAGAGGAACCATGTTACTATGATAAAGAATTGAATTTTATCTCATTTGCCAGTTGGAGAAGAACAAATTTTAAATTAATTAAGGGACAAAACATATTTCTAGATAATTATGCATTGATGAATAGAAAAAAAACTATTTTTATTACTAGCTCTTTAAATAATTTTTTCTGACATTTAGGGTTGAAGAAATGACTGCAAAATACAGCTCCCCAACCATTTCTTAAATATCTGAAATATTATATTTTATTTTACTCACTTCTGCCCTGAAGGTAGAATATAATATATATATATATATATATATATATATATATATATATATATATATATATATATATATTTTTTTACCTTTCTCTCCATTTCCGAAAACTATTTAGTCATGCTCTGGAACTATGACAGTAAATGTATGTTATGAAACTCATTTGAATTGATTTAACCATTTGATTGAAACTCATGGCTACTAATTGATCTATTGTATTGAGTCATTAAGATTGTAAATTTTCATTGATATCTTTAGCAAACATGATGATGGATTTTTGAAACTGGGATTTGCCTTTATATGCCTATGATATCGTCTATATTTTCATTATTTTTTTTTTAATATAGTTGCTTTATATTATTAAGTATGATAATATATTTTTTAGTTGTTTGCTATAATAGCAATCTATTTTTTCGGAGGGTGGATTCTATTGTTTTATTTAAAATAAATCCTATTACTAAATAATTTTTGTTCTTACCCGAAACACCATATACCCTGAGATGCCTAGTTTCCTGCCATGCCCTACACTGCCCAGATTGATCAATAATACCTAATTAGTTAAGTGTTAATTTAATTAATGGCGAACAGATTTAGACAAACCGTGTAATTGCTAATTGATTCCGCAATGTTTTACTGCTTACATTAATTCAATAGATTACAAACTTTCGTGTGTAATACCATTTTTTCGGTGTTTTACACAACCAATCAATTGGTAGTGTATTATAAAAAAAAAATTATTTACTATAAAAATTATTATTAGAATTGACTGAAAAATTGGGCCTTTGTAACCTCGCTGACCGTAAATAGGAGGGATTCAGTTTTTAATAAGTTTTATTTAAATTAAAATTAAAATCCATAAGATGTACCTTGTTTTATTTTTTAACTCGATGCATATTTTTTTTCTAATTTGAATTCAACAACAGCTCTATACTTTGTATATATATTTATTTCATAGATTAGTGAAGTGTATGAGTGAACTATATTATTATTAATAAATATTAACTATAAAATTACTTGAATATACCTATGTACATACGTACCTCGGGTTAATAGCTCGGAATGCGAACCTGCACGGACCTGTAGAAGCCAATCTTCAAAGAAAAGATAACAAAATGGCTTCTTAGAATAGCATATAACATAAATATCTTAATTTTATTTCGCTGTATTCTCTGTATTGAAATATCAGTCATGAAATTGAAATATTTGAATAAGATTTGGCTTATTTTATATTCTAAATCTTTCCATTCCTCAATAATTATTACACACTAAATAAAAATAATTAATGAATAAAAAAACTGTTATTATTAATTTATTTATTCTCTTTAATTACTTAATATCTTGTCATGATTCGTATTTTTTATCAATGTATTTATCTTTTTTTTATTATGTATCCTAATGTCCATATATATATGTTATCTTTATTTTTCTGTTATTATTTGTTATTCTAAAAAGAATTATCAACAGAATAAAGTTATTTTTTCTACTTTATAAAAAATACTAATAATTAAACTCATTGTGCAGGAGAAAAAATTACCTGCGAGGCAATGACGATGTTACATCACTAATTTTTTTTATATATATCAAAATAAAAACAAACATATTCTTTATTTTTCATATTATCCCTGATTTTAAATTGTTATGTTATAATTTTTCGCTGATACGATTTGTTGTAATTCCAATGTTGCTGCAATCATTAAATTCTTCACAGACTCGGAACTTTTATTATTTTTAGGAAGGAAAACATCCGCTAATGAAGGGAAACATAATTAATTCCATTAATTTGACAGAGCTCGCTTCGTGAAAATGCTGAGTATGAATAATTAATATTGCAATAATAATATAATTTATCGGAAGAGGGTTATTATACGGTAAGCACTCGAAGCACTTCAAATAAGGCTTAGCTTATTAATGAGAACAAACTCCCATGTTTTTTTCAACACGATAATTAATATCCCTACTAAAAATATCGAGAGGGGGAGATTTTAATATAAATTCATTCCGAAATGATTGCACGAAATACCATAAATAATTTCAGCACAGATAACAATTCATCAGGTTTCGAGCTCTCGATTCTGACAAATCAGATTTGAAGTTTCGATTATGCAATTTTAACTACTAGTGTTCTCTTTTAAAATGTTCAAATAATTTTTATAAGGGGTGGTTATGGTTCGGATGCACATGTGGGCAGTTAGTCGTTAAAGATCCCAGTACTAACCATAAATGAATAGGCGCACAGGACTCCCACAGTATCATCTTACGATTAGGCATAGCAGAATAAAATGACGTAAAATTAATAAGTAATCTTTTATAAATAAATTACCTATTGTTTTTACATTTTGTCTTTACAGATCAAGCATGCATTTAAATTTATATTATTATTTATTTAAATAAATCTTGGTAGGTAGTATTGTTTCCTGTTATTATTTTAGACACATAATGTTTTTTTTTTTGGTAATTTTTCTATCCAGATCTTAGCAAGTATTTTATGCCTTTTTATGGTGTTTGCCCTAATATATTAATATGATTGTGGAACGACCACAGAAGCTTCTAATAATGTTATTTTTTTGCACTGGTTGTTTGTTTTATTTGTATATTAATACACTACATTATGCTGCAACGACTAATTGGACGATGCTATAATGGGAGTCTTGAATTTAGCCTATCCAGCAATAATTAGGATAGGTATTTTTGAAGAGTACCTGACATCGTACAGGCTCTGGACCCTCCATTTTACGTGCCTTCCCAAGGACAAAAAGACCATGGATTTTTCACTCCCTTTATTTTTTGATTTTTCACTCCTAAGCCCACCTGCCGGGCTAAGCGAGCCGGCGATCTTGGGTAGAGTAGGTTGTTATACAACTACGGCACAGTTCACCCGAAACCAGGTTTTGCGCTGGTTATGTGGTTTCTTATCTCATCTTATCTTCTGTTTAGCGTTTGTTTTACTGTCTTTTTCTTTTGGGATTTTTGGAAAATCGGTGGTTAATATTCTAATATTTTTAAAAATGATTTCTTCTGAGCTGTTTGTCCTCTAGCCTTCTTAATGACTCAGTAGTTGCACTTTGGTGTTGGTAGTGGTGTTTTTCCTTTGGTTGGTTGTCTAGCTGCATTTTGAAAGTGGGGTCCTAATTAATCTATTTCCTTTGGTATTAGTTACATTCTGTCATAAAGATGCCTCAACAGACGAAATATAGACAGGTATTTTTGTTTCCTATGCATTTTAAAGACCATTTTTGGTTTGAAGAGAGCTTTTTGGTTTGAATTTTCTATCCTTGTCTTAATATGTATTTTATCTCCCTTTTGAGTCTTTGCTCTTCTATATTAATATATTTCATGGAACGGCTGTATGTATAGATTAAGAACTCAGTCCTTTTTTTTTCCATTAGTTATATGGTTTCTAGTATTCTGTTTTTGGAATTTGTTTTAATATATTTTCCTTTGTGCTGTTGGGGAATTCTATGTGTTTATTTTATTTTTTAAATAATTTTTGTATTACCTATTTCTATTTAAAGTCTGTAGTCGCACTTGGGGTTGGTGGCGGGATGTTTTCTCACGGAACATTTGATTTTGATTTTGGATTACTTATTTCCTTTGGTATTATTCTGATTATGTCCTGAAGATAACTTAAATAGCCGAAATCCTGATATCTATTTTTTTTTCCAATTTTTATTTTAGAGACTTATCTAAGCCTTTTTGTTTGGAAATTTTCTATCCATGTCTAAACAAGTATTTTATGTCTCGTTTGGGCTTTTGCTCTTCTATATTAATATATTAAGTTTACTATAATATAATAATAGGTATATAATAATAGGTTGGGGAAAAAGTAATCCATTATTTTCTCGGTAGCTGGCTGTAGTCATCGATATCTCGTATCGATTATTGATTGATTGTTGGAATCAAGAAAAGATTGTGAAAATCGCTTACTAGAGTTTTTCGCCGATAAGGACCAAGACTTCTATGAGAGAGGCATTATGAAGCTACCTTTAAAATTTCAACAAACTATAAAACTGAACGGTGCATATTTGACCCCAATCGGACAATCCGAAACATCTTAAATAAAGTTTTGCAAAAATAATGGATTTCTTTTTCCCCAACCTATAATTATAATATAGATATTATATCAATTCTGAATATCCTGTATAGGTGAAATATAGGTATTATTATTTCCTGCTTTTATTTTAGAGGCTTTTTGTTAGGTAGGAAATTTTCTATAAATGCCTTAACAGGTATTTTATGTCACTTTTGCACTTCTATATGCATACACAGATTGTACGAAGTGTACATATATCATACAATTTCTATTTACACCTTTTGACAGTATGTTTATCCCTCTCATATCAGATCGATCCTCAAGTGCTTATGAAGTATTTATGTAGGATAAGTCCTCGGCGAAGGCGGCAACTGTTGGAGGTGCCTGCTTGTCGGTCCGGAACAAATCTTGCCCTAACTAAGACAGCTCTCTAATTGAAGCAACTTAGCTTTTAGCCAGTCGACAATTATTTACATCCACTCTCTCCCCATTGTCCTAGATTCACTTATCCCCCTTCCATGTCTTCAATGTCTTCCCACCTGAGTGCAATGAAATCTCTTTTACTCAACAGTCGGAATTAGTTTTCTCGTCGGATCTTAACGAGCCTGGATTAGCGAGTGCTCGGGAATGAACACTCTATGCTGCTAACGTCGTGTGTATAATTTAAACAACTTTAACATTTGTATAAATAATAAAATAAAATTCGTTTGTTTAGTAAACGGATTGTTGATATTCGTCCTGCTCATAAAATGAGTGCAATTGATTTATATATCTATACAATACCAAATTTTGAAGTTGGATTCTCCACATTTTTAGGTGTTAGTTTTAAAGCCAGATGGCATTTATAAATTATGTAAAAAAATATTGTTTTGTTGTTTGATGATATTAAATGTACAATGCCAAAGTGACTTTTCTGTACAATATTCATATATATGAAAGAAAAATATTTCTTTGCTTACATTGTTTTTAAAATTAAAGGCTGTACTTATTATAAAAATAATAAAACTAAAAACTTATAGGTCGTTGTCAGTGAAAGTGTGTAACGATTTAAAACCTGACAAACCAAAAATGTATGTTTTGAAATATCTTTGAATTGTTCTATTCTATTAGAGTTCAGAAAAGAAGGCTATATTACAGAGTCTATAAGAGTTTATTTAATATTTTTTAGCTCAACATTTAAGGTATATTGTCGCTGTCAAAACAATGCCGCCTATCTACAACTTTTTATGAAAATGAGTTAGTAACGGTAACGCATTCTACAGGTTGAATTACACACTAAGAAAGGCACGTATTAATGTCAGCAACATGGAAGAGTGAGATTTTTTGATACATCTCTTCAATAGTTCAGAAAAAAAAATTCCAAGTCTACAGTCGGGGCGGTTTTTTACTCCCCTGTAAAGTCGCTCTAAGTGTACATAGGGAGTACTGTTTTGACAGCGACGATATATGACTATATAAATGCTTATGCCTATCTTTTGACTACTGCCCGTATACTTACTTTCGATTGATATATTCCTTCCATCCAGTCCTGAAAGATCTTTCTTCGTCTGGGGAACGAGGAGAAAAATCGAAGGCGAAGTCCCACATGTTAGCAAAGCATCTAAGCATTCAAGCTCCTTCGTATCTAGCGATAGTACCTTCTATTAACCCTACAGCTCCACTTCAGGCATTCACTTCCCAGGAGAGTTTCTAGGATGGGCTGATTATACAACGCCAAGGGATGCTACTGAAGGTTCAAGGAGACTCTTACATTGAAAGCCTCGTCATTGCGATACTCGCGAGGGACTGAGAAATCCGACTAAATGGCCGAGGCACAGTGAAATCGACCCAACCAGGTTATCTACGCTAATATATGGCAACGTACTCAACACAAAACAGTACCACTACAAGCATGGATGTTCCTGGGTTCAGTACGTGGTAAAGACTGTAGTGTTTCTTGGACAACATTTGTGAAGGGTGGTGATTTGCCGTAGACCACGCTCAACCGCCAGATCCCCCCCCCCCATATTTTGACAACCCACTTTATAGATCCCATAGGATCCATCCCCGGTCGTTAATATATGAAATAAAATCAGCCACAGTGGGATTGGAACCCTTCGGTACGGCAACTCAGCCCTCGATCACTAGCCCACCCCGCTCCCAACAGTAAATAACAGTGGAGCATTATACAACCTCAACTATAGTAATTATATGAAGATAGATAAAACGATCTCAGTACGAGTACTCCGTACCACTGACATCAAGGTGGTTTCTCCTATTTTTTGATAAGATATATTTGTATGTTCATCATTTTTTTTCATATAATTTTTATGAAGAGGTATTGAAGAAAAGGAAGATAGGCGAACTCCAGTTACAGTTCAGAAACTTCCCTTGATAAGGAGTCTACAAAAAGTTTCTGTAACTTAAATCCAAATTAAGAAAAAATGAAGTAAATATAATAACTCTATCAACAGGAAGGTATTGAGGTCTTGAGCACGTGAGACCAAATGGATCGAAGGTTAATGGTGCTAAGATGGAGGTGAGTTGGAAGTGGCACTGCGGCCAACATAACGGCTCTAACTGCCCTTCAATAAACTTCCAGATCGGATACAAAATCGGAAAGTTGTGTTGCTGAAATGAGTAAAGTTGGCAGGCCTGGGTATTGCCCTCCCAGCTAATCCCCGCTCGGTTGGTAGCCCTGCCTCAACTGCTTCCTCTTCCACTTCCTCACGGCCATATCATAACCCTCTATCGTCCCTTCCGCTTCAAATTGACTGTTAAATTGAACCGAACCTTCTCCCTTTTATTTTTAGGTACATTCGAAGTAAATTCTGATTAAAAAAAAATATACATATCAGTGATTTGTTTCTTTGTCTTTTGGATTCTTTATTTTTCGTTGTTAGTTCTTAGCTGGAAAAGAAGTACCTATTTACCCACCGATCTTCCTATACATTCATGATTCTAAAACAGACCAATTATGTGGGTAAATTTTTTATCATCCTATGTAATTTACATTTATAAACCTTAGTGGGTAGAACGCTGAGGTGATATGGCGAGTACCTTCTCCGGCATATTAAAGTACCTACTGAATTGTTAAATTATTAAATCTGTTAATATTATTTAATAAGTTCAGAAGGATGCAGAACACATGATATGTCAAACTGTGGGAGAAATAGTAGTTGGGCCTAAAAATAAACTTAACAAAACTGAATACATGACAAGTAGGCCCATTTCGTTGAAGGAAATGTCATAAAAAAAGTGGATAGTTTTAATTATTTGTCTTTGTAATTGAAAGAAATAGAGCATCGGAAAAAGAGATAAAACAAGAATATTGCAAAATGACATTTTATATTGCTGGCGCCTAATGGATATTAAATCCACAGGAAGTATAGTTTTTTATTATATTCAAAGCTAATTTACTGCATTAAATAAAGTGAAATAAATTTATTTGTTTCTACATTGGTATACATGCAAGAAATAAATGAACAAAACGATCCTTTTTGAACTTCTGAACCAAACTAAGGCATTGTTGAACAAACAACCATGAAATCGTATATACTATTTCCACCTGAATCACTTTTTTTTTTTACTATTAAGGCACAATGATAAGAACGAGGATATTTTCATTTTAATTTTATTAAAAATTCCATTTTTAATTCATTTCCTTAGCATTAAATAAAAAATTTAATAAAGGTGGTCTTTGTTGTTTATTAAAATTCTATTCGTATTCGGGAAAAGACAAAAGAATTCGTGAAATATTAAAAAAAGTATTAAGTCCTATTTTAGGAACCATGTTTAATGCTCGTTTAATAGATATGGCAAATATTAAAAAAATAATTAATAAAAAGACATTAATTGTATACTTTTTCTCAATGTTCACTATTTAATTAAATATTTCTCCTTCTACAAAAGATATTACTTTTTCGTTTTTCTAATTAAGAAACGTCCCAGAAAGTAATGATGAATATTTTAGCATAATTTTGAACTAAATAAAAATATAACGTAATAAAAGAAACATAATAAAATGTATTCAATTTCATATTTAGGTTTTCATATCGCTACTCATTATAAGAGATTAGGTGGGCCCTTAGCTCAGTAAAGTAAAAACACTCTCTTAGAATTAGCACGAATAAAAATCATTTCGAAATCTTATAAACCATTTAAAAGGGTGTTGGTGTGTCACAGATAATAAAACACAAAGTCTGGATCCAACATAAAAAAAAATGAAACGGTACAGTTACACCATAAAAATGCATTTATGGTAAGAATGTCAAATGCTCAAATCCAACACACACAAGCATGTGTGTGATATTTCTGTTTTTTCTTGTTAATGTTTAATTCAAATTAAAAATATCAAATGTTTAAAGTGTTGTGAAAATAAATTTCTGATTAGACTGTTTTATTGTTTAAACCCTAATTATAAACAGATTGATTTTCTTTTACAAACTTATCCTGTACTTTTTTAAATTTTAAGCAAAAAAAAAATACAAATTATTGTTACTGCTTAAAACTTGCTAACAACAAATGGGTCAGATTTCAGCGATTATTAAGTCCTACAGAAATTGTATTAGCAACTTCAAAGGCTATATATGTGTGTGTGTGTGTTTGTGAATTTCACGAGAAAGTAGAAATTTGAAGTCCCTTTCTATGTTTTTTATAAAGTTAACAATATCATATTTAACATTCCCTCATAATTAAACATGTGGTAATATAATTTACATTTACACACACACACACACACACACAAACACGCAGATATCGTCGCTGCCTATCTACACTTTTTACAGGCGATTTTACAGGAGAGAGAATAAACGCACCATATGCTATATCATCTTATGTATATTGGTTATCTTTCAATTGCTAATTAAAGCACTGCCTTACGTTCAACCTTGAAACAACTTTTTTAATAGTGTGTAATTCAACCTGTAAAATGCCTTACCGTTACTAACTCATTTTTACCAAAAGTTGTTGATAGGCGGCATTGTTTTGACAGCGACGATATATATGTATTCATATACATATATATATATATATATATATATATATATATATATATATATATATATATATATATATATATATATAGAGAGAGAGAGAGAGAGAGAGAGAGAGAGAGAGAGAGAGAGAGAGAGAGAGATTAATGTATGAAAGAGTAATATAAAATAAATTTATTTATTTATTGTTTTCAGCAAGATTGATTGTCATTGTCAAGTCAAATTTATATTTTTCATATCAAATATTGTTTTTTTGACCTCAATGTCACTAATGTCATGTCCACGTGCTGGAACAATAAATTAGTTTTTCTTTTTTCATTTTGTATTTTATAACAAGACAGCGAAATAACAGATAATCAGAACTATGTTTTGTTTTTTTATATTTAGATGATTTCCACCAACTTGAAATATTTTTTATTCGAGAGACAGACTTAGGTTCTTGCTGGCTACAATTCCTTTTTTTTAATGTAATAAAGTAATACGATATCGTGACGTAACCGAGACCAGAGATCGTTTTCTAGATTTATTTTTTCACAAACTGAAACTCCCCTTAGTAAAAAAAAAGTCTTGCATAAGAAAAGATAAAAATTCAAATACCCCCTTGGAGGAAGGGGAGAATGAGAGAGATGGATTTATGCAGGGCCATGGTTATATAAACAGAGGCTGGTTACCTAACAGTGCTTATCGATCCCAGATTGTTATCAACAGTAGAAAGACCCTAATAAATACTGGATGGCTTCACCTCCATCCACGGTTCCTATCGGCTTACCTTCCTCAAGATTATAAATTTATTTCTAGAGCTTCGTATACAGACTTGTCGGGTATATAGGCTATATGGTCCAAGCTGTTTTGACGTTATGTAAACATTAGGTTACCATGTTTTGAGTTGCAACTAACACACTGGGCTAGAGTGAAGTAAGTTTTTAATTGGTATCAGGTATCCGAGAGATGTTCGTGGAACATATGATGTGTACTCCAGTTGACTCTTAGATGCATTGATAATAATTAGGTAATATCGATTTCATTTTTTTAATTTCACCAAAAAAAAATACAATTTTTTCACCAAAACGTGCGAATAGCGCTGATTTTATTTTACATATATAACTCACGAATCAGATAAAAACAGTTATGGTTCCAGAAAGCATTCATAAAATTGGAAGGATTTTTATAAAATAATTCTAAGAAAATAAGTAATTTATAACGTTAATGAAAACTAATTAAAAATGGTAAGGGTCCCGTGTGGGTAGCGCAACAACTTTGGCCAGCGGGTGACCTCAGGAGGTATAATGGGGATAGTGAGATATCTTACTTAAATCTGGATATAGAATATTTAGTACTCCCACTGTTGCTTTGTCTGGTTAGCTACAGTGTAAAGTTTAGTTAAATGAATAAGCTAACAAACAACAATGGGTTTTTAAGTCATTTATTATGCATATATTGTATAAATCTATTATCAGGAATTTTCTAATAGAGATCTAAAGAAAATTCTAATTACAATATTATTTTAAAAACTGTAGTTTAAAAACTTTTGAGATTTAAACATTGCATTATCTATATATATATATATATATATAAATCTCCTGTCACGATGTTTGTTCGGGCTAATCTCCGAAACTACTGGACCGATTTTAATAAAATTTCGCACAGATATGTAACATTGTCCAACTTAAAATAAAGGCTATGTTTTATTTCGATTAATGACCGCGATATTTTTTTTTGCAAAATTATATTTTTTTCTGACCTGCTGCATTTGTGATATGTTGTTAAGGCATGTCTGAGTAGGGTAAATCCAAATTTTCATCAGAAAAAACGAATAGAAAAACTTATGGTGGCCGAAAAACCTCTATATTGTATGAGTTATTTCAGTTTTTGACCTGAATCTCCTAATCGGTGGGTTTTTGGAAAAAGTAGTAGCCTTTTTTAAGTAGAATTAATTTGTTACAATTTGAGCTCTACAGCAGCTCTCTTTTGTATACTAGATTTTGAGTTTAGTCCCTATCATATAACAAATAACCAGAATCTTACCTATCTATATATATATATAAATCACCTGTCACGATGTTTTTCCGGGCTAATCTCCAAAACTACTGGACTGATTTTAGTGATATTATTATAATTTAAAACAATATAACTATCCACAATTAAAAATAAACCATTGTATACCTCATTTATTAAACTAATGTTTATATTCTATCAGTTAAGAATTTGTGTATTTTTGATTTATCATATACTGTACTTAGATATAATATGAATAAAAGGTAAAATCCAAAATCTATTTAATTATTTTTTTTCATTCATTCATTTTTTCATTTACATTCAAATTTTAACGCAATATTTTTTTAAACTATTATAACAGCCACAGCAACGCGTGCACGGGTCAGCTAGTAGTTAGATATATTAAATAATATTAGGTTTAAGATAACGATTATAAATATTGCAATAGAATACAGGATTATTTTATTTTTTAATAATTTATTCAATGAAATTTACAACTGAATTGCACTTACACAATAAGTAAATAGAATGAATGGTACATATTGGGGTAAATAAAGACAAGTAGAGAAACTACCCAGTGGTAGAACTCAAATAACTTCAACTCAGAAGGTCACGAGGCCTTCTTCTTTTCAGACGCCTCAGAGGATTATCAGGAATTGAAGAGGTTGCTAGGTTTGAAACTAGTGGGTTTGAGTGGGAATGAAGTTTGTGATGAAGAGATTGATATAGGATTCGGGCCAAATCAGCAACAGATGGGACATTACGGTCACTACGGATTATAATCAATTATAATGTAAACATGATATAATATAAAGTAATTACTTTGTTCAAAACAAAAGTAGGGAGCATTGAGGATTTTACGAAGGATTTTCGATTAGAAGGATTGAATACGAGAGGAAATCGATGGTTTAGTGGAGCCTCAAAGTTCTACTAAAGGATAATTTAAAACGTAAAATAAATATCAATGATTCAACCCCTCTATTAGCAGTAATAAATATAGTTTTCGTAATGGTATTTGTATATTACAAAAATTATATATTATTAATATTTTAAAATAATACAAAAATGCACTAAAGTCCCACAACTAAGCACAATAGGATTTATTGCTATTGCCACATTTTTATATTCCAAGATGTAAATATAAAATATATATATAACTCGTATATCTTTTAATGAATTACTCTCAGGCGAAACGTTTTCCATGTATATTTTTATTTTATTTTATTAAAATATTTTTTAATATGTAATATAATAAAATATGTGAAACTGTTTAGAACATTAACTATAGAATTCCATAATTTACCCTGTCAAATACCAAAAAAAAAGTGTTAGATTATAAATTCCATAACTATTTCGATATTTGAAATTTACGAAATTAGGCATTTTAAAAATATTAAAATGTTATACAAGTGAGTTAAAGTCCTATAACATAACACAACAAGCCATATTGTTATTCTTGAAGCAATTTCCTATTCCGAGATTTTGAAAAATATATAAAAATATACAAATATATTTTTTAATGGATAACCCTAATCCTAGGCGACTATATTATAACTGTAAGCTGAGAGATATATTTCAAAACCATTTGTCACCCAAGCTCTGAGCCAACATTCTGGAAAATTTATCGCTTCCAGAAGTCCATTAGGCGTTTAGTTGTACATCCACTCTGATATGTCAAAGTTGCTAATCCCACCAATTATGGATACACATAATTCTCACTTCCGCCAACCATTTCCACAGCTTAATTTATTGTCAAAATCCAAATTTATTTTACTTTTATACAGATTCAATCTGATTCTTCTCTTGAATTGATTACATTGACTGTCAGAGTTTTTTTTTATTATGGAGAAAGTTTCGGTAATCTATTTATATTTTTATCTATATTTTTATGGGCTGAAGGGCTCAAGGTGGTCGTATTTCTTTTTTATTAAATGTTTTTTCAATTGAAATAATCAAGATAATAATCATAGCCAGTATCCATTCTGCAAAAAAAAAAAAAAAATGAGATAATTTTTAATTGGTTTTTTCGAATAAACCTTTAGTCCATCAGTAAACAGATGTATAAAAAAATCGGATAAGTTATATATTATATATTGAATCGTTTTCGCACTTAAAGTTAGCACTTTTTACAGCGTTGCTCTGTTCAATGTAATTTTCTGCTTATTAAAATTAATAAAATATTAAAGGGGAGGTGGTGGTTAAATTAATAAGCCCTTAAATTGGGAAAAACTAACTGTTAGAAGCCGACGTTTCGTCCCACATTGCAGGCCTTCTTCAGGTTTTGTAATGTAAGTCACACATTATTCACATATGGCATACATGAAGTATGAAGCATCATAATTATGATATGTAATAAAATATTAAACTCAAACTTTTACTACTACATCACGATAACAGTAGACATAGTTTTATTCGAAATTTGTTAACTGGTGCAGAAGCAAAGACCAAAATTCCTATTGTCGATAGCCAGAGGGAATATTTTCAAAATAAATTACGGAAAATGTATGCTCTGATTACACTTTATCCTGTTGTGTTATCTTTAGTTTGCTTATTTATTTCTATCATTGTTACGGAAGTGTTTTTGAGGATATTATTGTAGGAGGGAATAAGTTTGAACATACCGAGAAGATTAGGTAACTAGAGGCTATGATAGCTATCTTAAACAAAAATTACAATCATATAAGTCTTGGTTGAAGGCATGAAATGCTTGATCTCTTTTTTTCTTGAAATTACTAAGGTCACGGCTTTTGTTCCGAAATTAAAAAATTAGAGTTTATAAAACTATTATCCTTACAACTTTTTGAATCTAAAGAGCGGCTGCCAACGTTCAAGGATATAAAGTAAAGGTATAAAGTAAAATAATCGGTCCGAGAAAAGATGAAGAAGAAGAAAAGAGCTATTGAAACATTTACCTAATCGTTTAATTACATTTTTCTTTCTTTTTAAGGAATGTAATTCTATCATTCTGACAATTCTTACATTCGAATTCATCTTGATCAGGTCCGTCCAGAACTAGAAAATTTACTATTTTCCAAACAGATCTGGCTATGAAGATGTGCACATCCTACGCTCTGGAGTTCCTGTGGTTCGTTCGACCCGGGAGGGTGCATAATGTTAATAATGCGGGCTGTGGTTACGTCGGTAAATATTTGGGGTTAGCTGAACCTCTAGGTAGAGACCGCCGCCTCGCGATCAGACCACAATCTGAGGATGTGTACGCCTCCCGTAACTTAGTACTAACTTAAATAGAGATCTTAATATCCTCATGATCGTAAGATAATTGAGGAGATTATATTTGCAAAAGAGATATGATGGGGTATTTAAGGACAAAACCAATAGGTAAAATGCAGACTTCTGCTTTGTTATAACAACCTGGTATCAGAAAAAAATATAAAAATGATAAGAAATAACCCAAACATCTTGAAATGTACATATCTGCATACCAGGTGAATAAGTGGCTAAGTCAAATTATCTCGGAAATAAGTTTCTTGTACTTGAAATGAAATCGTATTATTCTCGCAGTGCAAGATTGAGTCTCTAGCATTAGGTTGAAAAGGAGTTAGTTTTATATTATAACACCATTCAAGCCAAAAACTACAACAAGGCAAACAATTAATTCTCTGGAGAAAATTCGACTTAACCACTTATTTACCTTGGCTTTATATAGCTTCCTTAACGTTATACTAACTTAAAAATTACGCTTCATACGTCAGAAAGAGTAAAATAATTGTGCGTATTCAATTTTCAAATCAAACATGGCATTTATCCAAATAATCATCACACCTAAAAAGCATCGTAGTGTTTCCTAAAAAGAATATTTATCGCAAAAATAACTCCAGATTTTTGTTTCAGGACATTACCGAAGTTTTACACAATTAAGACTAATACTTCTATCTTTACTATAATTAGCTTTCGATAAACTATAATAATATTTAAATATAATGGTGATTGAATATAAATAACTTAATTACGCAAATAAAATAGAGTAAATCTTAATTAATTTGGTTTTCGTGCTGTCTGTTTTCTTATTGTCCTATCTCGCTTTATCCAAGCCCATTGGCATTTAATTTCTCGCGAGATTGGATTATTATTACTTCTGCAAGAGAAATGAAATAAGTGAAATTAATAATAGAATATAATGACATAACTATACATATTTAACATATTTATTGGTGTACGGGTTTATTGATTGAGCGATACAGTGTTAAAATATGGGTACTACTAATTTAAACTAATCATTATTTCTAATTAACTTTAACCTGGAAACATACCTTTAATACTTTGTTTACCTTATTTAATATTTGATGGTTAATCTCAAACTAATTAATTAAATTTGTCTATATCTACAGCCGGTGACTAAGTGGTTAAGTCGAATTTTCTCTAAAATAAGTATCTTGAACTCAGGTCAGCGGAATTGTATTTCGTAGTGCATAAGTAGCTAGGTTATAGACATTGGCTTATATTACAACTCCGTATTTAAACTAAAAACCAACAATGGCCCAATTCCGCTTCCCTCCATATAGTTAACTCACTCTGGGCAAAATTCGACTTATCCGCTTATTTACCGGGACTACAGTCATATAAACGATAGAATAATTTGGCCCATGGAACTGAACGGTCTAGCCTTTTGAAAATAAAGTAATGAGAAACCGTTAATCGCTGATCGAGGTAGACAATATGGTAGGAGATGTGGACGGTATCGAGAAGTTACTGAGCTGTTCCACATGCTAATTTCCCCTTCCTACCAACTCTTAGAATAAATTAGAAATTCCTTTTCATGGCGCGAGTATCTTTAAAGAAAGATGTGATAATGAAGATCACCTCGAGCCATGACCTTGAATAAAAATACCAATGGAACCTTTTAAATTGTATCATCAGGAGAGGGAATGATTCCATGTGAGCTACTTCGTCAAGAATTAAGATAGGAGTCATTGAATTCAGATGGGATTATTCTTTAATATATTACAAAACGTGAGTAATACACTTGTACAAAAAATTCTGATTTTAATAGGATCACGTTATTGAATTACTATTTGACTGTCTCACAGTTCGAAAGAGAATTGGTTTTGATACAGGAAAAATCCTTTAAAACTAAACCCCTGAAGGGTCTTGGGTTCAATATGTGGTAGAGACTGTACTGTTTCTTGGACAACGGATGTGTAGGGAGGTGATTTTATAACCGATTAAAGGTAACCGCTTTATAGACTGGATGATTCCCAGATCCCAAAGGATCCATCCCTGGGTGTTATCTTAGGATATATTTAGTATAATGTTCAATAAATAAAAATATTAGATTTTAAATAGAAATCCATGCTGACCAGGGGATCATCATTAAATATATACAATTCTATAATACATTTTCAATAAGTATTCATGCTATATCAACATTTATTTAAATATTTTTAATTAATATTTGTACAAAATTACCAACAGATACGAGTATATATAATATTTATCAACATTTCATAATCATAGAAATAATTAATATCTAAATTCCATGGGATAATTTTTAACTGCTGTATTTAATAGTGACCCAATATTATGCTTAGTTGGTACTGACTAATGCGGTGTCAGTTCTGTCCGAGGGATAGTAATCACGCTTCACTGTGCTTAATTTCAAACCTCTATTGCAAGCTCCACTGATCCTATTTATACATATATGCAGATATTTACAAACACACACACACACACACTTATATATATATATATATATATATATATATATATATATATATATATATATATATATATATATATATATATATCAAATGTGCGAATAGTTATTTGTCTACATATAAATGTAATATAGACATGTAACCATGCATATGTGGTCCCCATTCCACCCATCCATATACTAACAACACAGTACCATTAATTTATCAGTATAATGAAATCATCGTAAGCCTTCTAACAATGTCATAAAAACTTATATTATCACTTGATAAGGCTCATAAAGTTAATGACGTAAAATTAATTTGTAATTTCATAATATATATTTTTTAAATAATTTCATTCAATATCCTTTTTTTAAATTTATTAATTGCTTTACTAACCTTTTAATTTGTCATTTAATAGTATACATTTTTTATTTATTTTTAGTAAAGATTCATTTACTAATTTATTCATATACCTTATGATTCATGACATTTTAGTGTAATTGTTTTTATCATCACGCCCTAAAAAGAAAATTACTGCAGTTTATTTACACAAATATATGATAAATATAGAAACTTCTTTGTTTTTGGAATAAATCGTTAGGTAAAGTTCTAAAAAGGGTGGACTCTCCAGAGAATCCTCTTATTCTCCAAAATACATATTTCAGAAGCGTACGTCTATTAATATAACTGAAGTAATAGCATAGCCGTTAAGCTTTATGTTATTATATTGAAGGGATATCTAAAAAGGCAACTTCTTAAATGTCCAAGCAATAAGAGGGAAGATCCTGTTGTTAATTACCTAGTTGAATTATGTCTTGGGTAAATTCTTTGTTCGCTTATTTATTTAACCTCATTATTTTATGCATTGTAAAGCTTTATGCTACAGCAGGACTTCTGAATTTTATCTTTGTAGGTGTATTTAGGATGCGGATCTTTAAAGAGTACCAATCCACCACACAGGTTCGCAATTTTACATCCCCTCCGAAGGAAAGCATATGCAAGGAGTTTTTACTCCCAAAGCTTTGACACGTGAAAGTAAGGGTATCAGTTCAACAAGTACTCCTGAAAATAAATATTATTTTATTGCTGACTGTATTTAGATTGAAAAATCGACTTACACACATTGTTTAGTTTATCATCATCTATACTTCGAAATGTTTCTAGGAACGTTCACTTCTTGATGAAATGATTACAGAAATAATCACATTCTCACACTTACACCCTTTTTTTCATACTAAAAATTCTTTTGTTATCGAGAATATAAAAAATGGAAAATATGAAAGTTAAAACTTGTTGTGACTTAGTTCCAAGTGACAACCTGCGCAACTGTAAGGCTTAAATTAGTGAAGGAGCCGTGTGGTGACAGAGAGCATCGGTATTGTACCATCGGATTCCCTGGATTTTATTGAATATATTAATCATTATTTGAACGAAAGTGGTTGACTGGAATGCAATCCGTTCAGTTGGAATCTTCATCCCTCTGGTGTGAAGATGGCCTAAATTTTCTAAGTAGGCCGAAAGGTAGGCACAATAAACACTGACCATTTTATAGCACTCTTACTATGCATTGTGTTGCAAACACTTTCACCGGTTGCAAATGATTACTCCATTTCGAATCCTCCACAATGCCCTCATCAGTATGGATCAGACAACATCCCCCTGTTCCGATGTTACCTGCCCCATCCTGGCAACACTGCCTGCGCAGAGGTTCCCGGGATCGGTTGACATGGCAAATAAGCCGTTGCCTCCTTCAAGAAGGCTCGCCTGGTAGGAGAGTCGCGTGCCTGAGAACTGTTAAGTGGATATTTGTGGCTGGTGGGCCCGGGGGAGCCGGGGCTCAAAGGAGCAATCAGGAGGGGCATTGAGGGCCGTCATTTGAAGGGGTTTGTTCCTGGCCAGCGCAGTTAATCATAGGCTATTCATCCCTCCACCCCTATCAGCATATAAACAAAGATGGTCGGATTGTTGCCCTAGATTGCCCACAGCCACTAGTTCCGCACATAATACCTGCCCGAAATTTCTTGTGGCTCGCAAAATATTTCAGGCGAGGGAAAATTGTGAATGGGAAATGGTTTTACATAATTTCGTTTCTTTTCAATGGGCTCCAACAGACTTATTCATTTGTACTCTTTGGTTGAACTTTCTAGTTTTTACATTTAGGAAGTAAATAAACTTTTTTTTTGGCCAAAAAATTTTTACATTTTTAGATGTTACCAATATATTTTGTTATCTTAAATATTTGCGAGGCTTCTTTAATTTAAGTTTTTTACTATAAAATTCATTAAATGGATGTAGCAGAAAAATTTCTAAAAAGTATCTGAAATTTATTATTTATTTAATAAATAATAATAAATGTATTTACTCAGAACAAACGGAGAAATAAATATAATAAAAAAACTATCCTCAAATACTTAATAATTTTTTATAAGAATCGCCATATCAATTAAAATTGCAACAAATTGTGCTTTATAGAATTTTCCTTTTTGTTTTTTATTATTTTAATAATAATAATAAAAAATCCTGTTCCTTGGACAACGGTTCTGTACGGAGGTGATTTGTCTTTGATCACGCTCAACCGCCAGATTTCCCCCCTTATTTTTGATACCCACATTATAGAGGCTGGCTGAGCCCCATGAGGGTCTTAGATCCTATTGGATCCATCTCCAGTCGCTAACAGAAATAAAGTTCTGCCAGCGAGTCTACCACTGAACCACTCCGCTCCCTTTTTTTTTATATATCTATAAATAGTATAATTTCACAATAGTGATATCCGGATAAAAATAGTTTCTTGGAGGCGAGTAGAAGTTGTATTGAAGTTACACTGAATCTTTTCTCGTTTATTTATTGGTTGAAATAGTTTTAGGCACTAATAAGTACTTAGCAAAATAAGTACTTAAAAAAAAATTATAATATGAATTATAAGGTTAATACATTTTTTATAAATGCTAGTTTCAACAAAATTGATATAGTAGGAAAAAATACCCAATGCTTTAATAACACGACAACAACGAATATCTAAACAATAGTCAAATCGTGATTATTCTGTAACTATTAAGGAACCTTTTTTTTTAATGCTGAATACTAATTAGTTGTCTGTATAAATTTGGAGAAGAAATCGATCCAGGTGGAGGTCATAATTCAATTCCGTAAATCGTGAACCGACGTTTCATCCCACGTTTCATGTCTTCTACAGACAGGACTTGGACAGAGTGATCACTTAGCCCTGAAGATGACCTGCAATGTCCGTCGAAACCTTTCATTCCCACAAATACAAGTAGTTTCAGTATTACAGGAATCACTTGTTGTCAAACATCATTTTCTACTACGTAGTTTTTCGTATTTTCATATTTGAGGTTTTCAAATTCGTCAAAAACGCATAATAAAAACAAAATGAGCTCGGAAACCCTAACTTCTTTTGAATTTTTTTATGGCTTACGAGAAATGCCTTTCATTATGTTTATGTTAGTGGAACCTTCTAACAAATTAGTTGTTGATGAAAAAATTGTTTTTCAACTGAAATTCTGAAAGGTGTAAATTGTTTTCGGACGTGATCTGAAACTTGCCTTAAGAAACCTCGACTGGCATGTAGGCCCTATAATAAAGGGCTCCTGTATATGGAACAATTTTAAACTTATGCAATATAGCCCCTTGTCATTAATTAGTTTTCCCAGGCCTTGCCTTTTCCGCACAACTTTCTAACATTCTTCAATTTAGCCCAATTCCCTCACATCTTTTAGCCATTAATATCTGTTTTGTTTATTACACCACCTTTCACAGTGGGCTACCTGTTCATTATGTAGGAACATCATTAACAGAGAAGGTTATATACTCGTTTACGTGAAATTTCTGGGTGTTTGTCTCTTCAGCAAGAAGCAAGCATCGTAAATACTCCGAATCTCAACCAGTAGAAGTTATCTTTAAAAAAATTTCAATATAAAATGGATTAGTTTTAATTTTCATGACATCGGATTCGTAATTAGATCGTTTTTAAGATTACGTATAAGGAGCGAGGTAGCTCAGAGTGCTGAGTTGCTGTGTGAGATTCCTATTCCCATCAGGCTTTAGGAGTATCATTATTCAATGTAAACAACCACAGATGGATCCTGCAAGATTTACAGGCCTTCTTGGGGTCACCCAGCCTCTATAAAGTGTCTACTTATGTCGGGTTAGTTGGAGGAAAACCTGGCGGTTGAGCTTGATCTAGGACAAATCACCTCCCTGCACAACCGTTGGATAGAAATTTTACGATCACTGCCATGTGCTGAACCCAAGGCCATCAACAGGCTGTAGGTTTTTTTCCGTTTTGGTTAGTTGAGTTTGTTTAAGTCCGGCTGTAGTAGATAACTTAATCTTTTTAACAACCATGGATGTACCCTGTTGGGTCAACAAACCCCCTTGGTGCTCATCCAGCATCAATTAAGTAGGTGCACTTAATTGGGAGAAAATATGGCGGTTGAACAAGATCTTGGACAAATCACTCTCACATATCTCTGTTCAACCATTGCTCAAGGAGCAGTACAGACTTTATCATATACATACTGAACCTAAGGTTCTTCTTGGGTTGCAGTGGTACAGATTTTTTTTTTTATTAAGAATGTATTATGACACCTTTATAATAATACGATTGAATTATTAGCAGTCAGCCCTGGAAAAAACTGCACTGAAAATAACTATTTGAAAAACCAATGAACACTTAAATCATAGATACCTTAAAACTGTGGCGATCCCTCACTTTTAGTTAATTTTTAAATATTTTATTAATTGAACTAGTTTAATGCATGGGGATAAATTATGGCATCAATCACGTGAAATTTCCTATACCTTAAAAAGTGGTATTCGGAATGTTTTCAGCTTGGTTTAAGTTTGTAATAAATTCAGAAGAGAAATGTTGAAACATTTTTGATGTAAAAAAATCTAAATAAATAGAGAAATATTGAAATCCATTTATTGTAATTGGGTTTCTGCATAAAAAGCTGAATGGGTTCGACTATATAGACATTTTCTGTGTATATCTAAATATTGGATATGCACTTTCATGTAATCCACAGACATGACTTTCAATTTATTGAAAGTCATGTTCTATGATTAAGGACAGAATAACCTGTAACGTTTTAAAATTATTGAATTCATTGAACTATTGTGACTAGTCATTAAATGACTGTGGATGTTCTCTAGGATAGTGAACTAAAAACAACGATTTGTGAATTACCTTTTCAGTTCGCAGTAATAGTGAAATAATAAGGCTTGCAAACGATACAGATTTTCGAAATAATTTATTCGGTTATGAATGGCTGAATTAAATACACTACATCCATCACTAAATCCTTAATAAAGAAGTGGTTAAGAAACAGCATCTTTAAGCATTTTCAGATAAATATAGAAGTAAATATTGTAATTTTTAAAAATCACGTTAATTTCATCTTCGAAAAAAGATAATTAAATAATAATTTACTTTTTATACGTGATCTTTGCTGTTGTACAGAAGATATATATAATAGTTTTCAACGTTTTTATTACTAAAAAATTAAATTATTAAATTAAGTATATTTTATTATATTAGTTGTTGATTTTATTAATTTAAAAATATTTTTATTTAAAAATAAACGATATGTCCAGGACCGGGACTCGAACCCGGGTCTTCCAGATAGCTAGTCTGGGACTCTACCAACTGAGGATGGCTCAAATATTTATAAATTAAGTATATACTGATAAGTTAGAATATATCGAATATATTTCATTTTCACTACTTCGAACATTGGACTCTACAGGTCTCTGCAGGCTCCTAGGCAGAACTTGGTTCTCAGTGTTGGCCGTGCTCTGAACCGTAGCACATCGAAGCAATTGTTAAAATTATTGCTCATATTTCGAGTTTAATCAATCTGTATTTCAGTTATTATAGTTAACTATCTAAGAAATCACTGCAGTTTTCATCTTACAAGTAGAAATGAGGTAATAGTTCGCTTCTAAAATAATTAATACTTGCCGGCTTGATTGATTCTCTACAGCATTTTTAATGAATTTTAATATTCGTAATACTATGCATTCCAAAATTAAATTATTAAGTAAAATGTATTTGTCTATTAGAATATCTCTACTTTGAACGTTGGACTCTACAGGTCTCTGCAGGTTCGTACTTGGCTCGCAGTGTAGATATAACTATAAACCAATGTAAATCGAAGTAATTCTTATAGTTTATCATTATATAACGAGTTTATTCATACATAAGAGTAAGTTATTGTATTTTAAAATCGAAGACAATAAGACAGTTTCATCTTGGAAGTAGAAATGAGGTAATGATTAATCTCTTAATGCTTCCTGTTTAATAACTCAACGTTTGATAATCACTACATCATGTATAATATAAAATTAAAATATTAAACAAAGCAGAATTTGTAAATTCAAGCATATTTCAAGCCACCAAATTATTTTCCATCTACTTTGAGCAACGGAATTGAAATTAAAAATAAAAATGCTCGGATGATCGCTTGGAAAATGTATTCAAAATTCATGTTAAAACTGTGTTGAAAAAATAATACAATCTATTAATATACAATAAATTACAGTTATACAAATTGAACAATGAGTTGTGCAATTAAATAAACTGTTCTAAAACTAATGATTATGTTGCTAATTTAAAACTTCGCTACCTTTTAATATTACATTCATTATGGTTTTATATATTTTCTTATGGTATCTGTTCCGCAGGTTTTCGCTTCGAGTTCAGTTACAAGTTGTAACAGTTTATTTGTTTCATATTGGTATTTTCCAAAAGTATAAGTTACTATGATCTCTAGTATAGAAAAGAGGATGTAATTCATTAGAAAAATGAAATTTGTAAATTCGGTAATCATTTTATCTAAAAATGAAGGTTTCAACAAACATATATCATCTTTACTTCGAAATGTTAGTTGAAACATTTATTTCTTGATGACCGAATTTACACATTTCCTTTAATTACATTCTTTCTACATACTAAAGGTCTTGATAACTAGGATATTTGGAAAATATTAAAAGGAATACAAATAAAAAGCTAAAACTTGTCGTGATTCAACTCGAAGAGACAACCTGCGGTAAAGATACCAAACCAAAATATATAAAAACATTATAAATATATTATTAACAGGTAGTAACATTTATAATTAGCAACAAAATCGTTTATTTTATGTTACTTTTTTCCACGTTTTTTTCGTGAATTCAAGGCACAATTTTTTTTTATTATTAACTTTTCTAATTTTTCATTCCACTTATAAATTAAAAAAATCGACCATACATAATTTTTAGCTTCACTCATTTGCCAAAATTACATTCTCTGTTCTGTACTAAAGCTCATGATAACATTTTTTTGGAAAGTATTAAAAGGGAAACGAACGAAAAAATAAAAATTGTTGTGACCCAACTCGAAGCGACAATCTGCGGAATAATTACCTTTGTTTTAAGTCATTCATGATATTTCTATACAGATTAATAGTTATTATATTCAATTTTTGTTCTACATTTTTAAAAATAATAAATCATGGTCTAAAAGTCTTTGCGAGACAAATTTGATTTTATATGCAAACAGTTTTTATTTTTACTTTTCTTTGCTGCATACTATTTTTTCAGAAAAAAAAATGACCTTGTAAAAAAACTTTTATTTTTTGGTGAAACGTAGCCCTACACTAAAGTTGCTAATTCAGGGAGGCCGTTCTGCGAAACGCAGTAACCTGATGCTCTTAGGTTATGAAAAAAAAAATGTTTTATGTTCGATTATTGTATTTTTGTCCAAATCCAATGCCCCCTTTTCTTTTTCTTATTATATATCCCACAAAGGTCCTGTGTCTACCGAATTATGAGAAGTAGCTTTCCTTTTGTTTCAGGCAGATGCTATTTTTTTCTTTACGACAAGCGTGGACTAGAAACCCTAGCCAGATATCTAAACATAATAAAGGTTTGGGAGGGGTCGGGGGGTTGGGAGGGGGATAAAGAAGAGACCACTCTATCGGATGAGAATCGACTGCCCCGGGAAGCCCTAAATAAATATTTCTCGGACGGGCGGGTATCGGAGCTAATATAGTGTCCGTCCTATCTCGCCTCCTCTATTTAGAGCAACTATTTCCACAGTGTCCCTATCTTCTTATCAGATCCAAGCGGCGTACTGTAGGAATTGGAGTTACTCCAATTTAGTAGGCGGAAGAAAATATGGGTCCCGTCCCCAAGTAGGTTTTAGCTTAATTAGGCTGGGTCCTATATGGATTCTGTGAAGTAAAGTTTGTTTGACTAGGGGAATGGGAATAATTATTCTAGTAAGACTAGCTATACCGCTATATCCAATGACGGGGTTCAGTTATTGCTAAGTACTGTTGCTTAATTTACTGCAAAAACTTACTCCTTGCTTTTATCAATCCCTTTGGGAGAAAGGTAGAGCCGTCAATAATCAGTCTAGACCTGCTACTGACACAAACTGACCGACCAGAACTAGTACAAGTAACCTAAGGACATGTGATCTATATACATCAGCATTTTTCATCAATATATTTAATTATTTACGGGAACCAATACAACTTATAGATAGAATGCTTGTTGGTAGGTTAACAAGAACAAAAAAAAAATCACGGTTAAACTGAAGATGTTGAAAAAAAATATATAGAAGAATTTTACGATGTGTTTGATATTGCGTTTGTACAATAAAATTAGTATTTCATCGTCTGATATTGCATATGTCTCGAAAGTATTCTCCGGAAAAAATATCGTACTAAAATAATGATTAGAATAAAAAAATACATACCACTACAACCAGTGAAGGGTCTTGGGTTCAGTGGTAGAGGCTGTTTCTTGGAAAACAATTATACAGGGAGGTAGTTCGTTCTAAATCACACTCAATCACCACATTTTCCCAGTATTTTGGAATATATACCGGCCTCACAGAGACGGGGTGAGCTCGAGGCGTGTCCTAGTATTCCTTCCACCACTGGCTGCTAACAGATTGAATAAAATATGCTAACAGCAGCGCTCTACCACTGAGCCACTCCTGTCCCAATCATCCATCATGAAATCGAAAACTCAGCAGAAAGCCTGGAGAGTATGGAGAGCAAACCCAGCCAGCAACCTCCCAGAAGCATGTGATAACTCCCGAATTTTGAAACTTGACTATTCCTCATTTTCCGCCAGTGTTGTCAAGCAATGTTTTATGCTCCTGAAACCTTAGATTCAGAAACGCTCAACCCCTGAAAAGAAAAAGCGTCTGCATCGGGAGAGGCTCGTGGCTGCCCAGGTTCTCCGGACTATGCTCTGGGGCCGAGCACTTTTAAGGAGGGAGCAGTGTTGCATCCAGAGGGATTAGGACGGGCTGAAAGTATTAAGAACAGATTAGAAAGATCGTGAAGGATCCGGAAGGGCCGGGAAGGCTCCCACTCCCCTGCAGTCTAGAACCTTCGATGGGCCTTTATATACTGCCCGCTTCAGCCTTGTGAGTTAGTACGAAGTCAGTGTCAGTGATAAGTGAAGCAGTGATAAGTCAGTCAGTGATAAGTGATAAGTGAGTGTAATAAACTGTTTATGTTTATTACTGTGTGTCAGTTTGTCATATTTGGAGGATCTTACGGTCAGTGGACTTAGAGGACTGTAAGTGTTAATTTGTAGTTATAAACTATAGTGTAATTTTATTGTATTTGTACAAATTTATGTAAATAGTTAAGTTATTTAGTATTAGCAATGTCTTATATTATTTGTATATTATTTTAGTAATTAGATAACAGTTAGGCCTAGGTTATAATCTTAAGAATATTGTTATTGTAAATTTATATTAGTTTAATAATTTAATTGTTTTAAGTAATTTCATTGTATTCTTTTAATTTGTTAATAAATATTAGTATCTTGAATTCAGGAGTAATTTAATTCATTTTACACCCAATAGCCCCGTAACAATATAAACAAGAAAACAGTTAAGGCTTTCTATTTAATATTATTTTTATTCTAAATGTATATTTTAACGTTTCTGAAGTTTATTTAATCTGTGAATCCAATTTAACTTCATCCCCATTAGCTCCATAATGAATTTTTAATAATCAATTAGAGTAAGTTTTCAGTTCTGTGAAAGGATTTTTAAATAACATTTCACGATTAAGATTATATTTTCTGTTAAATTATTAAAATTATGTATTTAAAAGTATTTTAATCTATTTACCTCGAATTGAAAAGGTTAACACTGGGGAATAAAGCTTAAATGTTTAACTTCAACTTTACAGCTAAGATGTTTAAGTTACAAACTTTACCTTAGCTTTCAGCTCGAGCGATCTGTTACGAGCTTAAGGTGCTGAATAACACTACCCTGCAAAATACCTATGTTGGTGTATATCGTTTATAATTATAAGTATAAGTATATGTGTATCATTATATATTTTATAGGGGTGGGGTAGCTCATTGTGTAGAGTAAATATAATATAATAAGAGATGTAAATAGTTACTATATTATGAGCTGACACGCCTAAGGTTCCGGTTTAAATCCAGCTGTGGATAAATTATTTATTTCGTTAACAGCCATGGATGGACCCCGTGGGATCTACGAACCTTTCTGGTGCTCACTCAGCCTCTGTTAAGTGTGTACCCTTGATTGAGGTAAAAGCCTCCTTGTTTAGTGTGATCGCGGCCAAATCGTCGATTGAAATGCAAAGTTAAGTAAAGTGAAAAAACCCACTGTTTCAAGTTTTTTTTTTTAATTTATTGAATATACAACTCTATTGTAACAATACAACTAGTAAATATAATGGCTGGGATAAAAGGAAGTAGAGAAACTTCCCAGTGATGGTAATGCAATAACAAATTCCACTTAGAAGGTCACTAGCCAAACTTCTTTTCAGACGCTTCGAAGGATTACACAGGCCAACGATGAAAATACTTTTGTACTGAAAATACCTTATTCCTATAGGTTTTAGGGTACTGAATCCAAATATGATATTAAAAAAACCTGTATCATCCACAAATTCTTCACATTTTAGAGCTAAATTTATTAAATTAACCGATTTTTAAAGAATTGAACAGCTTTAAATTTTAAAACAAATAACTGAAAAACTAGGTCTATTGGTGTGGATGAAGTTGGTAGCACTGCTGAAACACATTTGCTGGCAAAAAAAAGTTGATTCTTTTTTATGTTAACAGCTGATGTTTTGTTTACTGTCAAGCTAACCTCACTTTCACGTTTCCTGTACATGTGCTCAGTACAATGTCTAGTATCGGTTGTAAAAACTCTGCTGACAGTTTTTGTTACATTTGTGATTTAAAAACACCAAAGAAACATTACAGACTTTGTCGAAAAGGTTTATCTATCATACTTTGGAACTATACTATGGTGATCAGGATAAATAAGCTTGTGTATCATTCAAGCAAGTCGTTACAAAGTTCTTGAGAAATGAAAAAGACCCAGAGTATGTTTTTATTGTAGCTAACATGTTACTGAAGTTTAAAAAGTTAGGATGTAACTTTGATGAGCCTGAAAGTTCGCTTTTTGAACAGCCACCTTGATTACACCCCGGACAATTTCGGAGATGTTAGTAAGGAGCAAGGTGAGCATTTTCACCAAGACGTTAAAGCAATGGAAAAGGGCTACCAGGGCCGCTGGAACACCAACATGATGGAGGACTGCTGTTGGTCACTTCACCGAGAAGTTCAACAAGCGACTCATCATAGAAAAAGCTACACACGAAGCTTCAAAGAAAAAAGAGAAAGAAAGTATAGACTAATTCCAGTTGACAAGTGAAACCTGTATTAGCACATTATATCACAGTTTTAAGTAGCCACTGTAAATTCAAACCATGCTTATGATGTAACATAGTATTTCATTAATTCCCCCGTATATCGTATAGGGGTTTAAATAGGGATTTATGCTATATAATACAAAGCATATTGCTGGAAAACTATGGGCGATACAAAAAAACTAAGACTATATTTAGATTCAGCACATAAAAATCTATAAACATCAACAATTAAAGTTAAAAAAGATTTAAAAAAAAAAAATGTTTTGTTGGCCTGTGTTATCGGAAATTGAAGAAATAGCTAGGTTTAAAACTAGTGAGTTTGAATGAAAATAACATTTCTCATGAAATGACTGGTATCGGGTTCGGTCCTAATCAGCAACAGTGGGAGATTTTGCTCATCATGGATGACTTTATTCGAACAAGAATAAAGTCATCCAATTTTCAAGACAAATTCATGAGCATTAAGGATTTTGGATTGTAAAGATTGGATACGAGTGGATAAGTCCAAATAGGTCTAATATAGTCGCGTATAAGGGTCTTTTCTAATTGATTGGGAGCTTAGAACGCTTGTCTTGTAAGTGTAGCACTAGCCTGAAACGCCAACCTTTTCAAGCTACATTCAAAATGAGTGTGTAACATCATGCGTATTTTACCTATGTTTTTATAAGTATTTTTGTGCCTTATAGACGGCTCTAAAAGAATCTTACATCAATTACCAGCAATTCCTATGGATCAAAAACGAATTTTTTTTTAAATTATACTCTATACTATACCGTCTCTAACTAGTAATGAACCCAAGACCCTCCATGGGTTATACTGGTACTTATGTATTTAACGTTTAGTACTTTTATTTGTCATGGACCAGAAATAAATTATTTCTGTCTCCTGAGCAGGAAAATAGTTTAAGAATAATTTAAGAAACCAGTTACTCATCGGAAAGAGTAACTAAGTCGACGATTTGATTGTTAAATTCAGAAAAGTTCAATATCCAATACTCCTTATATATCAGTTATTGGCAGTATAAAAATGGCCGGAGGGTTTCCTATATCAACCGACATCTCAATATCCTGATATTATATCGCAACATTTTAAATCAATTCCGGAGAGAGAAATGTTACATCGAGTCGAAAGGAAAAAGAAGGAAGATCCCGGACTTGGTTCCTGCTGGTGATGTCTAAAAGGCATTCTTTACCTTCAATTCTGGTATGGATTTCACATTCAATATTCTCCTTTGATGTTAAATGCAAGGAATACTTGTTTTCAATATTCATTCAGTTTATTAATATTTTTTTATTGTCCGACTTTGGAGGTTTCTTAATTTTATTTTATTTTATGGCACCATTTTACGCTACGAATATTTAAAGATTGTTCTATTTCATCATAGTTAGTAGGACTTACCAACTTTTTCATCATCACACTTCTTATGTCACTAAGTATCCTATGACGATGTTGTTTTTTTTTCGTAAAAAATCGTCAAAATTTCTTCCTATAAACAATTTTTAGTCACGTCTTTTCAAATTCCTGAACTAAGAAATAATGTGTTTTTTTTAATACATATTTTTTTCAATTGGGGTAAGCCTTAAAATTTCATGTTTATTTCAGGGTGTTTTTTATGTCAAGTATTAAAAAAGATATAATACTGATGTTAATTACCGGTTAAAATAGCTGAAAATAGAAAATAACTACTTTTTATAACAAATTATAATATAAATAAATTACAATATAAATTTTAAATTGTTGAAAATATTTTAAATAAATATAAATGGTTGGTTTCAATTTATATGTTTTGCTTTATTCGAGTTATAAATAATTTGCCTTAGTTAGGATAAATGAAAAACTTCGTTTTGATTTTGTGGGGGCTGATATACTCCATGATGTGTATGTATAGTTTAACTGCTTAATGTAATACATATACATAATTAATAATAGCTAATAGAGGTAGGCCCTGATAATAGCATTAACAAAAAAAAATTGCTTGCCGTGTGAATGGATAGATAGAGTTGTTTCGAAAACGTTTCCTGAGAATTTAATAAAATTTCCCAATAACTTTTAAAAGAAAAGACCATAAACGTCTAGGAGGAACTAAAAACCTAATAGGATGAGGAATCTATTTGCGCAAAGAAATAAATAGGTTTCCCTTATGTATTAGGTCCCTAAAAGGATGAGACCACTGGAGAATTAGAAGATTACACAACGCGTAATTGCAAAACTTGTACCGGGTTAATATTGTTCAAGTGAAAGCGCCATTAGGGGATTAAGATGGGCCTGTAAAGTTTATAGGCTTCTTTTTATTACTATTATCAGTGAATTCTTAAAAAGTTAATAAGAGCTGTTCGGACTGGGAAGCGTCTGAGGGTAGACCGAGGCGTAGTGGGAAGATTATCGGGATCGAGTCTTCGAGTTCGCTAAGCTTTATTATTATAATAATTATTATGTTATTATAGCTCCTCTGCTCAATGTCAATTTCGTGCATGACCGCAGAGGTGGCTTAGTGATGAAAATAAAAATAGTATGATTTTTTTTTTTCGTTTGTCGAATACCTTATGCGAGTTGAATAAGCCAGAGAACTCGAGTTTTATGGAAAATATCAGAGAAGAAGTGGAACATTGGCGACATTCCCTAGCGTTCCTGAAGAGGCTGAGGATTGGAGAAGAGTTATCAATTGGTTGCGGAAGTTGTAGAGCAATTGGTTGGGATTCGGTTGGCTCCAAAACAGGTCGCTCATCGCATCATTTCGGTATGTGGCTCCGGTCCCGGTCCTCCCCCCTCGAGGATGTTCTTAAGTGAAAATCGATAAGTTGGAATTTAGTTTAAACCGGCGTCCTCCTCCACTGGCGGAATCTGTACTGCCTCTGTAAGCGAAATTGAATGAAGCCATTATATGCCCCGCATAATAAGGCACCCTACGTAGCCGTAGGATAGCGCAAGATCGGGAAATATTTTTGAGATTATTTGAGGGGATCTTGAGTCGGGAATATTTTAAGGCATTCGAAAAGTACTTTATAATACTCGACGTAGTTTATCAAATGTGTACACAAAAAAACTAACAGAAAAAAAAATGAGCATATAGGGTCACGATTGGTCTATATCATAACAACATTCTATGCTTAAGATCGCGTCTTTGCGGTTTGTGTAGTTGTGCCATACTTCGGAAGGAAAGTAAGATAGTGGTCCCGAACCTATCAGGTGTCAGGGACTCGTTAAAGATCCCTATCCGATTATGCCTGGATAGCTAAAACTAGATCATTTAGAACTAGATCATCGTCCGATTAGCCACAGCGATAGCAGCATAAGGTTAAATTAAATGAATAAACATAATTAATGTACATAAACAATGACATTAATAAATTTTCATTATATTTTTTTTCACTGAATAACTCAAATTTGATCCACTGAATTCACGAAAACGATTTCGTCACTGTTTTTAAGATTCTTGTACTTTTATGCCCAGCATTCTATGACCCACAAGAGCCAACAGATATATGATAAAGACAGAAGTTGGGGACAAAGGCACACAACTTCCGGGCGTACAGGTGTATGTGGTAGTTGTTACTTCTGCTATAAAAGTGGGCTAGGGCTGGACGATTTTATATTTCATCTTCTATTTTTACCAAGTCCTCAAAATGGTAGTTTTTATGGAGCGAGGACTAGGATTTTTCTTGCTAGTTTATGTGTTTCATCTAAAAAGAGGTTCATCTGCATTCTGAATTTGTGCCAAATGCAGTCGTACTTTCTTTTTAATAAAAACCCTGACCCCATAAAAACCCATAAAGCGAGTGTGGGTTCAATGCATATAAACTTATTGGTTTAAATCCTAATTAAGACTTTTATAATTTAAAATGCATGAGTAAAATGTACTTTTATTATTTGGCAGTTAACTTTTATCTAATTTAAAATTAGTTATTTTAAGATATTACAAGTGAGCAAAAGCTCAATAAGATATATAAATTATGGATAGAACGAAATAGGAAAAATCACAAAAAGATAGGTTCAGCTAAGCTATGCCTGGTACCTTCCTTTGCCTTAGATTTTTGTAGAACGCGTTCGAGTAAGGTTGCTGTCTCTTCTTGATGAGTCTGGTTGGGTTGTTGGTGTGAGATATGCAGAACCTTTTCTTCTTTGATGATGCCTGAATAGGCCAAACGTCGGCTGGTTGGCTTCGCCCAGTATTTTAGAGACGTAAGGCTTTGTTTTTGGTATTTTTGCTTTTGCATCCTATTATTTTGCATCCTATTATATATTATTAAATTTGGTTGAGATATAAAGCTATAATACTGATCAACAAAATTATCTATGGTTATAATAAATTAAAAATAAATAGGAATAGAACCGGCCCGGGTTTATAAAGGAGGAAGGGACACAGATACAGGAATAATCCTGTGTTTGGGTAGAAAACGTGGGTCGTGGTGGGATTTGCGGTGCGTGGTGTGAGGCCCCCCGGGATTAGGCTAATTTGGAAATTATTTCCCTGGCTGGGGCCGCCCTGGGGCTAAGCCCCCCACCCTCTCACCCCCCTAATTGCGCCCCCCCCTGATATCTGCCCTCGTCCGGGCCTGTCTTTGCAATTGCACAATCAGCCTTAATTAAATAATTTCTTATATTTGCAAGTTGTGAAGGAACCGTAATCTATCATCTTTCTTTAATTTCTTAATCGTCCCAATGGTATCCTCCCATCGTCACTCTACTTAATACTTTACAACCAATGTCATATTCATTGTTTAAATTACTTGTAGACATGGAGTATAAATTAACATGGATGCGTGACGAAACAAAGATTTATTTTTTAATCCTTTTCTCAACACTATTACTATTGTATATCATGGAGGATGGAAATAGTTGGGGGTGCAGTCAAAATAAACACCAAATAAGTGAGGACTTATTTGTACCGACATTTGTACTTTATAGGTCATCTTCAGGGCAATGAGAGAAAAAAAAACAGACCAAACAAAAATAACTATAAATATAGTTTTTGTATATATTATAGTTATTTTTGTTTTGTCTGTTTTTTCTCTCATAGCCCTGAAGATGACCTACAAAGTAGGCACTAGGCAAAGGCACAAATACTTTTATATATTTTATATAGTATTATAAATACTATACTGTGCTTTACTATACTATACTGTACTTTATAGTATTATAAATACTATACTATTTATATGGTATTATAAATACTCTCTTTTAGCATAACAAACTACTAAGCCCAAGATTGCGGGTTCGTCCCCGGCAGGTAACCCTAGGATTTTTAAAGGCAAAAAAAATCCTTAGTTACGCCGTCCTTCGGAAGGGACGTTAAACGGGAGTCCCGAGCTTGTGCGATGTCAGGTACTCGTTAAAAATCCCTATCCTAATTAAACTTGGGTAGACAAAATTTAGAGCTCCCACTGTAGCATCGTCCGATTAGCCGCAACAGCATAAAGTGAGTTTAAATGAACAAACAAACAAACGTAAATACTTTAAATGTAAATTTAATATTTATAAAATTATAAGGAATAAGTGGAGAATTAAAACGAACAAAACTCAAAAAAAAGAAGTTAGAATGGAGTGAGCCTTAAGTAATGATTATTGTAACATAATAACTGTCAATTTAAGAATAGTCTAAACAGAAAGAGGGAAAATAAAAAAAATGGCAAACATCATCTCTTATTCACGAACACATTTCTTAAATTTATTTTATATTTATTATATCTACAGCCCCGGTGAATAAGTGATTAAGTCGAATGTTTTCCAAAATGAGTTTCTTGTACTTAAATAAGTGGAATCGAGTTATTTTCGTTGTGAATAAGGGGCTAAGTAAGGTATTGGCTTGAAAAGGAGTTAATAAAGCTGTAGATATATTGAACGTTATTGTTCTTTTTGAAGTGAAATTTGTTGTTCTTTTGTTGTTTTGTCTAGTGGTTAGCATAACAACCTACTAAGCCCAAGATCGAGGGTTTGTAGCCCGTCAGGTGGCCCTAGGATTTTTAAAGGGAGTAAAAATTCTTGGTCATACCATCCTTCGGAAGGGTTGTTAAACGATGGTCCCGAGCCTGTACGATGTCAGGTACTTGTTAAAAATCCCTATCCTAATTAAACCTGGATAGATAAAATTTAGAACTCCCAATGTGCCATCGTCCGATTAGCCATAGCAGTATAAAGTGGTATTAAATGAACTAACAAACAAATATGTTGATGGTTGTTTGTTTTTTTACATTTGTGTGGTAGTTTGCTGTAATTTTGGTAATACCAGTTTCACAAATTCTCAAACCGATGTATCAAGGCAAGTTTCTCTACTTGCCTTCATCTCATGTCATTCTATTTACTTGCATTATTAACATACAGTTGTTGATTTCAATAAATATTTTTTTGTTAATTCAGAAAATATTTTATAGATAACTAATTCCTGATATGTAATTAAATACTCTGTGTCTTTCGATATTCAGTGAAGAGAGGCAAACATATCCACGCCTATATCGATTTAATAGCTCTGGATTGTTGACAATTCTGTTAAAGAATAAACAATAGATTATCTCCAATAATGTTGTACAACTCTACTGGAGCTGAATATCGACTACAGTTTAATGGATATCGAGCCTTCGTTTAATAGACTAGACTACCGTATTTCATATTCTTGATTAGTTATTTCATTATGTTGTATTTTTTCTGGTACGAAAGGGGAAATTAATATTGAACCATGAAACACATTTTGTAATATCTATAGACTTTTCTTTAAACCTACTAACAAAACAATATACTGGTGTAATATTCATTTTAATTTTATTACTACATTTTAGTAAATATTAGACATCAATAGCCTTTTTCCCGATATTTAAAAATTATAACTATTAAATCTATCATCCATGCAGCGTTTCTTTGGGTAAGTGAAACGTACCAGTCAACAATCAAGGATGAACATCTTCTTGAAGTTTTTGAAAATGATAGTTCATCAGAAAATGAAACAAAGATGATGTGCTTCAAAATGCCTCTAGTCTACCCCGATAGGTAGCAACTCCAGACGGGCGGGATTCCCCCCCCCCCCTCAAATTGAGGTTTCCTTCAACCACAAATTTCCTTTAATTCTTTTTTCCATTTTGTTCTATCCTGTATATCTTCCTCCCTTAGACCATGCCCGTGCTCAGTCTTCTAAATTCCTTCATTTTTCGTGGTTTTCCTCGCCGTTTCCTCCTTTCAGCACTGCAATTGAAAATTAAATGGGTAATATTTCTTCATTCTTCTGAGATGACCATACCATTCTAATCTTTTGTTCTCAGTTTTTTGGAGGACGTTTTGTTGGGTTTGTATTCGTTCTAATTTCCTTGTCCATTTCTATGCTCCATCCAGCAATATGCTTTCGATTATGGACTTATATATGAGCTTCTTGTTAACTTTCGTCACATTATTGCTCCTAAGGACCGAGTTAAGCAAACCAACTCGGTATGCTTTGCGGGTTGTAATTATCCTTTGTTTTATCTTTTTTTCGTACCTTCCAGCCCAAATATTTAAAATTGCCCATTCTTTTCCTTCAACAACAAGGTCCTTTTGATCATAATTGGCCATTTATTCAATTATGCCGAAGTTGATTTTAAGACTCCAACTGTAATATGTTACCAATAGTTTTCGTGGCATATATTCTGCATCCTCGTGGTCTTGTGCGACAATTACCTGGTTATCTACCAACATTAGATTATGGAGATGACTGTTACCTATTCTTAATTCCATTCCCTAACATGTTTTTCCCATTCTGTTCGACATTTTTATCCCCATCGGACGAGGTAAGTGTTATAAAGAAATAACTAATTACTCATCCCCACTCTGTTATGGGCATGAGCGATTCTCTTTTTGTAAAAGGTCTGTAGCTATAAATTTATACCAAGATGTTTCTTTACGTAGTTTACAAATTAAACAGGTGTTCGGAGCGTTACAGCTCACTATTCAATAATTGTATCCAAATTCCTCAGGAAAGAGTTACCTTGATGTAAGGTAATAGAGCCGTATCGGGACAGATAACCGGAGGTGGAGTGCACGAGAGAAGATCCTGTGGAGAAGGGACAGAACACAATAGAGCGGATTCCGGACGACTGAGCAGGCAGATAAATGCGAGGTAGGTATCAGAGCGGAGCTACAAGACAAGTACCCGGCCCGCTATAGATTTTATTGAGGGGGGCGCAGGTGTTCGGTCCGCTTCCCCCCTGCTCCTCTTGCCTTATAAAACTCCAATTTACAAACGATCTGACAATTAATAGCCCTTCTCCCCTCCCCTGGCTGTTTCCGCTAATTTATTACTTTAATAATAATTAGATAAAATATAATTAAGGAATCTCGTTGTAGGTGGCTTAAATATACTTTAGTTGTCGGTGGCTCCTAATACCTTGTACACAACAACAATATTTTCAAGGGCCGTATAACACTGTTGCAATTGCTAATATCTTGATAACCGAAGAACGACTATGAAGAATAGAAGAACAGTGGAGACAGTTAGCCATGCTTGCTAAACTCCGATTCTTAAGGCCCTTTTACACATACTGATAATATTATCTCCTGAATTATAATTCCGTGATTGATCACAGCCATTAAGGGTTCTGTAACCTGCCAGATTCTACGGAATATTCGCTCACGCATACGCTCACGTAATATTAAATTCTGTTCGAAATAGACACCTCAAAAATAGGTGCTATAGGAAAATGTTTCCTATTGCATCCTGTTTAATAAATGTCAAACATCTTCGACCAAGGTCTTTTGGACGTTTGGTGTGAAATGTGGTGTATTTTATCTTCGTTGTTGTGATTTTTCTTTTGGTGTGTGTCCTGATGATCCTTGAATTGGTGAAACGTTGACTGGTTGGATTTCAAGGATTTTAGAAACTTAAGGCCTTGTTTTTTTGGGATACTTCCTATTATTTTCATATTATGGGATAATTCCTATTATTTAATCATCATAAGTACACACATCAAAAGAAAAAATTACACCAAAGAAACAAAGTGTAGTTCATCTCACATGAAAAGACTCATCAAATAGAGATAGCAAGCATGCTGTCACTATTCGATGAGTAAAATCCTCCTCAATATTAAACCATCTACTTAAAGTTTTCAGCAATTTTTTCTTTTATAAACCAAATTCTACTTGGCTAGATTGATTCAAGACTTTTAGTTCTGGTCCTACATGTAGGGCTGGTTCGGTCTGCCGAAACAATTTATAGTTAGATTCATACCTTTTTTGGGGTGGGTGTCCGTTGATTCTTATATATATATATTTGGTATATTAATTAAAACTGTTTAGGCTCCATTTTTATGACTAGGTTTACTTTACTGCATATTTATTTCTATTTAAATATTTAGGAGCAACTACTGAATTCGGTTAATCAATATTCAGTGAATCAAATGACTGAAAACGTTAGAAAATGTAAATAAACACTTTTTTCATTCAATAAAAAAAAATCTACCCCATAACAAAATATTTTCCTTAAAGAGTTTGCGGAGATGCTTTTTGTTTGTAAGAGTTGGGAGGGTCAATCTGTTTGTTCTGGTCCCCTGAATCTTGTGCTCTAGAAATCTCTATCCCTCGCGGCACAAGATCTGTCAGCGGTGGAGGTTTCATTCATATCACATTCATTAATTATTTGTAATTGATTTTATTTGGTTTAATATTAGTTAAAAACATAATTAGACAAATTAGAAGCAGTATCCATTTAAGATGTATTCCTTTTTTTTTATTTCTTGTTATATTGGTTGAAATATTATTTATCACCATATATAATCCAAATCTAAGTTTAAAAAAGATTAATTCACTTTTGAAGTAGATTTCGTTAACAAACAAATGGTTTTTCCTCATTATTTTCCAATTATAATCTGAATATTTATTTTTAAAAAGCCGTTATCGTAAACGTACTATTAAAGATTTAAAATAAATACGCAACAGACAAAGCAATCTTTGGTATTAAATATATAAGTTATTTAAACATTTTCTTTTCAAAATGAAGTGCTTACTAAATTGCCTGAATTTCTTCATCATTTAGGAAATTAATAAAAAAAAAAATGGGTTTAGATTCAATATTTGGTAAGGGCTCTACTGTTTCTAAGCCAACGCTTGTGCAGGGAAATGATTTAGTCGAAATCAAGCTCAAGCGTCAGGTTTCCACTACATTAAGAGAACCCACATTACAGAGTCCTTGGAGGGTCTCCATATCCCATGCGGTCGTTTCACGGATTATAACAGAGTAAATAATTTATCTTCCATAGCGTAGATACGTATATGGTACATACTATACCGTAGTTGTTTAGGCATTATTATTTCTTTGGGAACAGTTTTTTTTAATACATTTATTTGATTTTCTTGAATAAAAAAATCTTTGAACTCTGGAAAATTTTGTAAATTGTAATATACGATATAAAAAACCGCGAACATACTTAGGGACACTACTTTGATGTGCTTTCAGAACAAAGAAACCTTGTTTAAACTTTCTGTTTTACGCTCGCATAAAACAATCTGCTATTGGAGGAAGAAACAGTTCGTAGAAGGTGAATATTTAAGCTGGTCAGATATAACCATCGGGAATATAACAAAAGCAAGTTGGGGTAAAACTGGGGCCTTAACTTGATTAATATCCGGAGAGGCGAAAGTAAACTGAGCTAGGGACATTTTAATGATGAAGTTATGCGCCGCTGGAAGAGATAGGCTTAGCAAGAGAAGGGCCGAATTATTAACAAGTCCAATCCTCTTTGGGTCCAATCATCCTCCTCCTCGGCTAATCCCTCCCGCTCTTTTTACTTGTCTCCACCTTCCCTTCCTCCTACTATTCCAAACATAGCCCACTTCCTGTTTGGATAATTAAAAGAACAGAAACCGTCAAAGTCCTCTCATCCGCGTGAAGTACCTTGGGACAGTCAGCAATTGTTTATGATTAGATAGCAGGTCCTAAAGAGTTAAACATATCTATAATAACTAAAAAAGACGACCTTTTTGGACAAAAATATAAAAAAATAGAAAAAATATAGTTCAAGAATGAAGGAGATTTGGGAGAAAATAGAAAGAGAATAGAAGAAATGCTGTCCATAATGGATTATTCGGAAATAAAAAATAAAACGATGGCAATCTGTTAGCATCTTTCATGGATGCTTTTTTATGGTAAAGTTTGTCTTTTCACTCATTTTGATTGAGGGGACCTTAAACGTGCTTTTGAAATCCCGGTTTCATTTTTTTTAAGGTCACTATAATTTCCTTTACACGCATTTTCAGCTCAATCTCATGAATCAGAAAAAAATAGGGAGCTAAATGACCTCATAGAGCATAAGGATATAGTTAGGTTTGTGAAGTCAGGAAGAACAAGGTTACCGTTGGGACATATGACTAGAAAGATAATAAAAGAGAATTTTCAAGGGAAAAGAAGAAGAATTGAAAGGGTGGCCAAGTTTCATATTTAACTTTAGCTCCGGATTAAGAAAGAATCATTAAAGAATAAACATTGAAGTCGTTCTTATGATTTGCGTAAAAAAAAGTCGAGTAAACCGATTCCTTAAAGTGCTATGGACGCATACATAGTCTGGTGAAAGCAATTCCTGGGTACTGTGAGAGCATATATGCCTCTGTTGAAAATTACCAACAGGAAATACCAATACATATATGCGTTTTATAATTTTTTTCGGTTTTTCATGTAATAATGATATGAAATTATGATTGAAATATTACGTACAATTTTTTGTGAGACAGATATATATGTATGCCATTAAAGAAAAACATATTATGAAACATTCAGGTTTATAGCTTTATAACTTTAGGTGCACGGCCCGAAAGTTGCCGCAATTTAAGAATTCAAAAGCAGAACAGTTTGACCGATTGTATCGATCATTAGGGTGCATCAACTTTTATTATTATTCCAGGCTATAACTATTCCTTGTTAAGGTAGCATTCCACAAGATCGGAAGGGCATCGAGTGCACTCCTTCTGCCATACCCTTCAACGTTTATCTATGTCGGTGCAGACTGCATAGCTCTCGACGGAGAGGGATCGTTAAAATTTTATTCGTGAGGAGGGTGGTAGAAATTAGAGCGGGGAAATATCGGGAGGAGATAGATAGGGACGAGGCCTGAGCGCTGGTAGATAGAGCGGCTTACCAGCGAATCAGTCAAACGTGAGGATAGCCCTGTCCTCGCTCTGATAAAACCTTCAATAATTCAGCCCGTCAATCTGCCCCCCCCCTCCCGCCCCTGCCTACAACCCCCTCATCCCCAACTAGATAGCCCACATACATTAATTAATTAATTATAACCGTATCACTTGGTCAGAGCCCTTTATCAGATTTAATCTGAGAAATAAAAAATTCACCATAAAAATAAAAATACAAAACCTATAACCAACCACGGATCTCGGGTTCCGGGCATGGTATGGGTTGTCTGTCTACAGCCAACGATTGTGTGGAGAGGTGATTTTATTGAGATATACATAACATAGCAATTTTAGCATCCAAAAATAAAAGTTAAAATATGCCTCTGTTGTAGCTCGGTTTGTCTACAAACCGCAACAAGTAGAAAGATACTGCCTGTGGTAGATAAATTAATTATTATTTTATAAAATTTAAACAGCAGCATTCGCCATTTTGAAGAAAACTCTACGTAATCACTTAAACTATTTATTTTTTTCGGACTGCACCAAAACAAACCCAAAACAAAATGGATGCCAATAAGTAAAGAACATCATACAGCATGGCAACTCACGTCGAACGGCAAGATAATTAAACAATTGGCATCATTCATGCACCTGGGATCGCTGATTACTTAATGGAACCAGCCTATCGAAATAAGCCCAAGAATGGAGAAAGCAACAGCATCATTTAATAGCACGAAGAAACTTCTCACTTGTAATGACTTGCCTATTCTTCAGAAAGAAAGATGGGTGAAATGCTCTGTATAAACTGCCGTATGGCGCGGACCGACTACATGACTAACAGAGAAGTTCTATGTAGGGTCGGCAAAGATCAAGAAATCGCACCTTTGTACCATGGAACGATGGTCAATTAAAATGGTATCACACTATTATTGAAGAATTTACCCTCATATCGCTCCTAAAAAATTGGCTTTTTTGAGTCAACACTTCAGTTGCAATTGTAATGGTTGAAGCTTTTTATTTCAGAAACGACTAATCCATTTCCGACATTCTTTTTTATAATGTCCTTATCTAAACTCCCTTTTAGTCAAATATTGCTTTTTCTATATCAATCAAATTGTATACTTTAACCTAAAGTTGATTAAAAGAATTCGTATAACTCATCCAGAAGCACTACGCGTCGTCATTCTCGGGCATCACGTCACGACCACCTCGCGGATGCTGGTGACGCGAACCTACAAGTTTTTCCCTACCGAAAATTCAAAAATTTTGTTCTTTACTAGAGATGCCAATATATATAATTTATAAACACTTACTTTACTGCAAGGGAGAGGAGTGGCTCAGTGGTAGAGTACTGAGTTACCATGCCGGAAATCCTGGTTCAATTCCCGCTGCAGGCCATGATTTTTATTTAGTCTGTTTGCAGCGGGAGATGGATCATATAGGATCTAGGACCCTCCTGGGGCCCACCCAGCCTCTATAAAATATTATAAAAATAGGGTACCCAAAAAAAGGGGGGAAAATCTGGCGGTCGAGCGTGACCTAGGACAAATCACCTCCTTGCAGAACCGTTGTCCATGAAACAGTACAGTTTCTACCATGTACTGAACCCCAGACCCTTCATGGGTTGTAGTGGTACAGGTTTTTAAGTTTTTTTACTTTACTGCAAAGAAATAAAACAAAACATGAAATTTTGTCTTTGGTAAGTTCATTTCTTGATCCGAGAATCAATTGGAGGACTGTGGACTGCTCGCGACATGAAAAAGGATATTCCTTTTGTTTAATATATTATTCAAAGAGGACAGCAATTATTTGTTGGTGTTTAGGGAGGGAGAGTGGAGAGGGACGGAGGAGGAGGAGGAGGAGGAGGATGGGTAGAAGAATAAACGGAAGCTATCTCCTTAAAGGTCCTCCCAGCTTTCAGCTTTACGTCTATTAAATATTCACAAGATGCTCATTCGGGTCCTTTCCGCTCTCCCTTGTCTCTCAGCTACCGATTTAGCACTGTTCAATTTATTATTTATCAAGCATCTTTTGAAGTTTTTATCTCGTTATGAGAGAATCGTATTTTGTTTTTTAATTCGTTACATAATAATATAGTAAACAATAAGGATACATCTGTAGCCCCGGTTGAAATAGAGCCTCTAAGCAAAAAACAGGTATTGTTTCCTTAGGCCTCTAAACTACAAAACAGGAAACGATACCTGTCAATTTTTCTCCAATTCGAGCATCTTCAGGACATAAAGGTAATATTATCAAAGGAAAATAATAAACAAATAAAGCACATCCTATCCTAATAAAAATTCAGCAAAACAGAGGAAGCATCCCAACACTTCCAAGACTCAAACAGAACACCCCAGGGGGAAAAGACTAGACAGAAACAACTATAAAAATAAAAAATACGCTCGGCAAATTATATTAGTAGTAACTCAATTTCAAGCCAATACCTGAATTAGCAACTTAGACACTAAGAGAATAATAAATGGTTCTGCTCCCCCAAGTTTAAGAAACTGGTTTTGAAGATATTACACTTAACCACTTATTCACCAAGGCTGTAGCTATATCCTGTGTTTCGTTACACATAGACGATAAAAAAAGGATTTTTAAAATGCAGATACCTTATGTCTGGGTGGATAAATGCTCTACTGATCTAAAGGTGCCTTATTAAGGGCCTAGATAAACTATATCGGATCTGAAGAAACTCCTGAGGCTCACCCGGCCTTTATAAAGTTGGTTCTATTGAAAGGAAATCCTGGAAGAAAAAAATAAACTTCTTATTTTAAACAGTAATTGTGTTGAAAAACACAATTCATTTAGTGAACTTTACAATAATATTATATCAATACATCGAATCCAATAGCTCATAATAATGGAAATCTCGATTAGTCATAAGAATTTTTATTAATGACACATTTACGAACTTATAGGACCCTAAAAAAGATCCAGTGTGATGTCAATATTTTTTAATATATTTAGCTAACAAAGATATAAAGAAAATATTTTTTTTACTGGCGATTTATTTTTAACTTTTATAATCTTTAGATCTATGAATATATTCCATAAATCACAGGAGCCAGTAGGCTAATTTATCAATATCGAAGGTATTTGGGATCAATTCTAATCAACAGTTCATCGGGCGGGGATGGAGAGCAATTTATTTTTATTTCGGCAATCTTTCGCCTCCAGCTCCGCTCTCCTCAGTCAGGCCATCAATAAAATGCGATCTCTCTTCCTCCCATCGTGTCTTTATTTCTTTTCAAATATAAATATTATTGTCATATTTGGTGAGGTAATGCCGAATGCCAATAAATTTAGTGTGTGACAGATTTAGCAGATACTGGCAGTTTGAATGAAGTTCAAAATAAGTACATTAAAACTTGTTTTCACTATAATTATAAAGCATATAAAACACATATTTCTTTCAAGTTGGTTCATACTCTTAGTTAACCAAAGCTGTGTCAAATCGTTACATCACCGGCACTTATTTATATGGCATTCTTATAAAAAAAAATATTTATTTCAGTTTCACTAAAATGACGTGAACTATTATGTAATTTTGAGAAAAATCTATTTTTTCGTATTTATTTTAATTAGTTTTGGAATTTGCTATATTGGCTTATTATTATATCTCAATATTTATATTTGAGATATAGTAATTCTATATCATTAGTAAATAAGAGAATATCCCTCTCTTCCGCAAAGGTGAAGGTGATAGACTGACTAGGAGTTGTTCATTAATTTTTTTTTTCATTTAAGTGAATAACATTATATTTATTGTGTCCTGATCACATTTACAAGTTAACTTATATTTCTACTTACAAAGAAAGACAAGATAACTCATTCGCTACATGTGATAGTCGACACGTTCAGTTGCCTGGTTCTTTCCTACGACTGCCGTCCTGTCTCTTAAGAGTAAAATGATCCTAAGGGACACTTATACTGCCTGCTGAATGCCCTTTACCCTATTTATTTAGATACCCCTAATGTTTTAGATAGTGTCACATACAGTGACCCTTGAAACATGCTGTTATATGGAATTTTTCTCGTAGTTATTTCAAGGTATATTATGTTAATATAATTAGCGATTATCGCAAATAAATAAAAAGTGGTTGTCTTAAGCAACGTTTTTCGTTTATTCTTCTTTATTAAGGAGTGAGGTAGCTTAGTATTGATAAGCAACGAGTATCCTTTTAACAGCCGTAGGTCAATGCTGCGTAATTTGCTAACCAGTCTCTTAAAGTAGTGACTCTTAATTTGGGGAAAACCTGGGGGTTAAGCGTGCTTAAGGTCCGCGTGACAGATAAATTATTTAATATGTTAACAGCCATGAGTGGACCCTGTAGGATCTATAGATCTTACCGGCACACACCCATAACTAGAAAGTTGATATCTTTAATTTAGGGAAAAACCTGGATATTGATTGTGGTCTCTGATAGATCATCTGACACAACTGTCTTCCTAAGTACAGAATAAAGTGGTCCTAAGATGGCCAAAACTCAAGAAGAAGAATTAAGGATTACATTTCTGGAGTAATGAATTAAGTGTGCTTTTGGAAATGCGATTTAAAGAAACCTTTTTTTTTAATTACATTTATTTAATTATTATTTATTAATATATGTCCTTCCCATTGATTTATTAATCAGCCCTAATTATCCTTATTAAGACGAGGTGATGCTAAGATGACAGGGCAGAGACGGAAGCAATCGACAGTCGAGGGCCGGGGCTACTAACAGCTTATTCACGGATGGCTGCTAGATCATGTAATTACTCCTCCCTATATCTAGGTATATCTCCCTACCTCCAATCAATGCTTCATCCACCTTTTGTCTTAATACGACTAATAATAATACGGTTAATATATTTGTAGAATAGACAAATAATTTAATTCTGGGACCAGGTCCTTAAAGAATAAATAACAGTTGCTCACAAAATTTAATAAAAATTAATTTAAAGAGCTACATTAATAGAATAATACAATTTTTTCATAATAACATGAAAATAAATATAAACTAAAATGTATGTTCTGGTAGTGAATAAAAAACAATAATACACAAAATAACATACAAATTTACAACAAAAAGAAATAAGCTGAGAGAAAAATAATTTATAAAAACACCTAAGAATATAAAAATTAATACCAGTATGAGCTAAGAATAATTACAGTAATTCATCAACCAAATCTGAGAAATATGAGCCATTAATTATTACTGATTAAACAGCATCTGTTTGATAAATTAGGAGATGTTGGAAAACCTTGGATTTGAATGGGGATAAGGAATACGCATGGCGGATATTAGGAGTGAGTTCCACACTGGTTTGGAGCGGGCGAGAAAGGATTGCTCATAGGTTTTGGTTCTGTGGGAACGATTATAAAGATCGGAAAGGCGAGACCTTTTGCAGTGGGATTGGATGGATGGTTTGAGGAAGTCTAAAATAGGACTTTTGGATCCCAAACGCAAACACATCGAATGTTCTGTAAACATGCCATTTAATATTTAACAGGACATTTTATTGAAGTCAATCAACAAAGGCATTCCACGGCTGGCTTTAGACATTATCAAAAGAATTGGTAGGCTGTCTGTATTCACAAATTCTTTAAGTTCTTTGTGAATAATATGGAGTACAACTTTAACTTAAGTTGGAGTAGGTAGTTAGTTAATTAACTCTCCAATTATACTAAACCTACAGTTTATCACGTTTTTATCAAAACTCAACGCGGACGAAGTCGCGGGCAAAAGCTGTCGAGCATAATCTGTCTAAGGAAGCGTAAGTGAAAAATATGACACCGGATAAAAAGTTAAACCGTTATTTATCTGAAAAAAGTTTTTATTTATTTCGAGAAATAAGCAAATACTAACAAGGAGAAGTTAAATTTAAAACTTATAACAGCTTGTTAGTAACTCTGAACTTATGGTATGCAATTTTTTAAAGGGAAGATACAGTTGAGGAAGTTTTTCTGGTGGAAAATGTTTATATGTATCGAATTAAACATTAGTAAATAGCTAATTATATAGGATGGATGGGAGCTATATCTTTTCAATTTGTCTTAGTTATTTTAATAAAGGAATGAGGGACGAGGATCAGGAGTTGTTGAGGATAAAGTTTTCCTTTCGGAGCGAAGCGTGGCCAATATTTTTGAGCCCCTCGGTCGTTGAGGGCACGTCAAAGCGAGGCAACTTTCCCTCAGGGGCTTATTGAGTCCTTCGGGAAGTTATTAACTTTAAATTTTAATGAGGGAAGGTAGAAGCTACACCTTGGCCAAAGGAGAACTTATTCAGTAATTGAAGGAGATAAGGACTTCCTCCATCAAGTCCCCTAGGCTTCGCACAGTTTCCAAGTTACTCTTTCTTTTTTTATCTCTCACTTTATTTATTTTTTTATATCGGGAAGGCACTCCTGTGCTCAATAGGCCCGACACCTCTGTTATGCCGACTTGTTAATTTTAGTTTGCCTTCTTTTTTAATTATTGGGATTCCTTAAGGCAGTATCCTCGGCCCGATCCTCTACACAGTTTATGGAACTGACATCCCAACCCATCCTAATACTTTCCTTACTACGTGTGCTGATGATACATATGTATTTTCATTCAACAATAATCCAGTCATTGCATCTGATACTCTTCAACCCTATATCGCTGATCTTGAAGAGTGGTGTCAAACTGGAGGATAAAAACAAAGTTCAACAAATTCAGTAAAATAACTTTTACCCTTCCTCGGAAACCACTGGCTTCCTGTCCTCCAAGTATCCTGTAGAACAAATCCGATGATTGGGATTATATCTCGACAAACGTTTAACTTGGAATCCTCATACTAGACTGAAAAAACAGGAAACTGCTCGCAGTTTCTAATGCTACACTTACTATACAAACACTCTAAGCTCCCGATTAATTACAAAAGACTCATATACATGACTGCTATACGACCTATTTGGACTTCTCTCGTATACAATCCTTACAAACCAAAATCCTTCGTAAAATCCTTAATGCTCCTTACTTTGTTACGAATAAAGTCGTTCATAATGACCTAAATGTCACACATGTTGCGGATTTGGCCCGAACTCGATACTAATCTTTTCATCACTAACTTCATTTCCACTCAAACCCACTCGTTTCGCAACCTCGTCAATCTCTGTTAATCCTCCAAGGTGTCTGAAAAGAAGGTGGCCTCGTGACCTTCTTACTTGAATTTTATCTGAGTACTACCACTGGGTATATTCCTCTACTATACCACTATGTACCATTCCTGCCATTTACTTGTTGCATTATTATAATACAGTTGGAAATTTCAAGAATAAATTAATAAACATAAATACTGCGAATATTTTATTTATATATAATTTTATTATTATTTTTATTTCATGGTAATTATTTTTAAATATTTTTATTTTGAAGAGAAACAATTAAATATATAAATATAAAATTGACGTACGTCAACCAGATCCTAATTAAAGAGTAATGTTCAATGAACATTATTCCCTATATATACATCACAATAATTGCGAGAACTGGGGACATGGGATCGGTAAAAAGAATACGAGTAGATTTGTCTGGCCTGGTTACGAACCTGGTAGCTTAGTTGGTAAAGTACCGCGCTTGAGTTGCGGAAGACCCGGGATCGAATCTCGGCCAGGAGAAATCTTTTCTCTTCAAAACAAATAAATATATATATACACACACATATACATTAAATCACCGAAATTAAATAAAGAATCGTATGATTTTACGATATATGAACAAATTAATAATTAATCAATGCCCCCATTGCAAATCTAAAAACTCAATTCATGTTGTACGATTCCACTCAACAAGAGATCCAAGGGGGGTCACGTCTGGCCTAGCGGTTTACCTAACAACCTACTATGCCCAATCGTGGGTTCTCAGCTCGGAATGTGGCTTTAGGATTTTTTAAAGTGAGTAAAAATCTTTGGATCTGCCGTCCTTCGGAAGGGTGGTAAAAAGGGGGTCCCTAGCCTGTAGGGTGTTAAGTACTCGTTAAAGATCCCATAATATAATAATAGTGGATAGGCAAATTTATGACTCCCGCTTTAACATCGCCCGATTAGCCATAGTAGCATAAAGTGACGTAAAATAAATAAACAAACAGGAGAGCCAAGGGGTTGTTTATCCAAGAAAAAAGTTCTGATCCATTTAGCTCTCTAGTAGGTAGGTACGTCACTGCTATTGTTCCAACTATTGAACATAAATAAATACCGTATTTATTAGATGATTGCTTCATGATAATTATTCAATAGATAAAAAAGTTGAACAGTTACAGGTATGATACTTTTATTAAATGTATTTTTATCTTCCTCCAAAAACAGTATAAGCTAAACTCCTTTTTTCTAAAACTTTTCTGTTTAGTTTTTTTCACTAGCGAGATAACTTTATCAGCGAATTGGGCTTAATTAGTTTAATATATTTAGTATAGTGAAAATTGGTTTTGAGGTGGAAGGGCTGAAGGCATTAGGCCCGGAAATTGAATAAACTTAAAAGTGCAACAGAGTTTATCTGATCTCACCGAGTTGGCGAATCTCATTAAAATTAGAGTTAATAAAGTTTAACTAATTAGTAGTACTGTCTAATTCTAATTGTATATACTCCACCAGTTGTGGCGGGAATTCCCAAGCGGCAATGGGATTCGTCCAGGTAAACTCTTCCGGAATGTTTACACAGTTTCTTTTTTAGACGTTTATTTGGTAGTTTTATTTTTTAATGATTTTGTATTTTATAAAAAAGTATTTTCTCTCTGAAATAATTGTACGAGTCATTAATAATTTCTAGATAGGGGTGAAAAACAGATAAATGTTTTTCTTTGGGATGAAGTAAGAATACAAGTTATCGTCTATGACCATCGGTGCCTGTAATCGAATAATGAAACTATTATTAAACTGATTCCTTACTTTGATTTAAAAATGTTATAGTTAAAATATCGGTTAAAATACAAAAATTAAATGGGTAGATATCACCTGCTGTTTCGTGGCACTACAACCTACTATGCCTAAATAAATCAGCATGAATTAATTAATTATTGGAGATATAATAATAAATAGTCTAATATGATTCAACAATTAAATAAAACTGCTGTTCCTAAAAATAGATTACTTATTCGTTGATTATTGCAATGTAAACATTCTATGATATATTGCGAAGTAACTGATTGATGATAAATTGATCAATTCTTTGGAACTTGTAAGTACACCCTATCTATTACAACTTACACGTTTCATTTTATATTTATTTTAGTGTGCTATTTAATGTTTTTACTAAAAGCTCATTTTTTCACTGTCAGGGCATGAATATGAGACAAACCTTTTCTCGAAACGTCGCCTAATGAAGTTGAAATAACTGACTGAAACTCAAGAACCAAAACATAATATTTCCATAACAGTCAAGATAAGTAGAAACCTATATACTATATATATATATATATATATATATAGTTATATATCCTGTTACAGATTATATAGTTATATATAGCCATAAATGACTGTAACAGATTAAGTAATTTAGCTGCCACAGCCAGATTTTAACCCAGCTCAGCGATCTACCATTCAGCTACCCCTTTTACTATGCAAAAGAAATGTAAATTTTTTAAAAGTCGGAGCCTAGGCAATTTACACTTCGGAGGCAACAAGTACAATTACTGATAATGAAAAAAAGTTGGGAGTTGCCAAGAAACCATTACTTTTTTTGCCTCCATTTTCCTACCATTAAGGAGGATAGGAATAAACTGCTTAAAGCCGGCTTTCTAAAATGGATAATGGAAAGTGGGAGAGCAAACGTAAGGAGCCGGGAGGTTGGGAGGTTGGGAGGTGTTAGGGAGCAAAGTTGGGCCGTTTGAAGCTGGGTCTGCTTTCTTATTAGATAAAAAGCCGCAATGAGAAGGAAGGCCGGGAATAACAGTTATATAGGGCGATGGGGTGCCCACTAGCACAGCCCTCTCTGCCCTCTAGGCTAGCACTTCCGGCCCTTGCCTATAGGCTCCCTCTCTTATTCCAGGGCTACTCAATTTAAATTACAAAATCCTTGAATCATTTAGCAGTTTCTTTTTTGTAGTTGGATAAATATTTTGCTTTTTCTAGAGGTTTGTTTATTCATTTGACGTCACTTTATGCTGACATGGCTAATCGGACGAAATCAGTAGGAATCTTAAGTTTTGCTTATCCAGGTATAGTTAGGATAGAGTACCTGACACCACACACGTGTGCTCGGGACCCAGGTTTTTTACTATTTTAGAAGTAAATCTAGAGTAGACATCGGATAATTACAAGAAACATTAGAAAAACATTCAATAACACATTAAAACTTTTTTTTTAAAGAGGTCTATCAATTAAATTTAAAAATTTTATTTTTGCTCTAATTGCAATGTTTAATAATATTTAAATATTTAAAATTCAATATTTAATATTAAAATGTTTTAACATTTTTTTTTTATTAATTTCAATATTATAGTTCGGGTTTTTATCATAAAATATGATATATCAAATTTCGAATACAAAAAAAAAAAAATAAAAATAACGCCACAACCCTTGAAAATGGTTGAGAATCCTACTGCAATTTTAATTACTTAAAGTTTTCTAGAGTTTTAGTTATTTTGAAAGAGATGGATTTCCGTATTCAGAGTAATATTTTGTATTACTATTTCAAATTTATTCTACATGTAATAAACGCTAGCTAAACAATCCTTTTTTTAATTTTATATAATTTGGCCAAGGGTCTCAGTTATTTTAAAACTCATTCAGTAATGTTTTGAGTAATACTGTCAGATATTTTTTATAAATAATTTAATGATATATGCCGAATTTTATAGACCTGACTTTCTCTATGACTTCATTGATTTTTGGAAATGACATATTTCCATTCACAGATATTTTGTGTATAATTATTCCAGGCATTTATTTTTTAATTAGCTGAGAGTAGCTACCGAATCCTTAATTAATTTATTTATTAATTATAAATAATTAATCAGTTATTTATTTATTATTATTTGTTCAATCATGCTAATTTTACTTATATTATTTTTTATAATTATTTGAGATATATTTTTAAATAGTTTACCAGTAACTACATAATCCTCTTCCTACTTTTACAGAATTACCTAATTAATGAATTTTAATTATTTTTAGGAATCGTGTATTACCACTAACCGTTATTATTTATATAATTATTCCAGGTACATTTTTTAACTTATCTATTGGCAACAACAGAATCCTGTTATTCATTTTATAGGATTATCTAATTATCTCAAGAGATTATTTTAGTTTAAATTATTTTAAGTAAATGTTTTTAAGGTTATTTTGCGATCAATTCCATTGACGTGATTCAATAAGACCCCTAGCATTATCCGGACAAGATAGCCCCAATAACTTGTAGCCCTAAATCCCCGATGAAACCCGACGGGGTTGTAAAATAAATAATTTCACTTCTTCGACGAGAGAAATAGAATATTATCTGGCGGAGAAGGGTTTTGCCGCGAGGTGGCGGATATTAAAGGCCCCCCCTACATCAAACTTTGCACAACAGCACATTTCAATTATAAGTTCTCAAACTCATAATCCGTGTTTCTCTTGCCAACACTAAACACTGCCTCTCCTCCCGGCTCTCAATATCTGCGAACTGGAGGAAGAAATGATTCCCATGGCCTGGGAGGTCTGAGAGGGCCAGGTTCAAAGAACGCCGATCAAAAGGATTATCCCTTTAAGGTTCCTTATCGAGTTATCCAACTCGAGGGGGGGGGGGGACTACCGCCGATGTCGGAGGAGCTAATGACTTTTCGAAACAAAAGGTGTGACTTGCACAACTTCAAAGAGTTGAGGCTTCCAATGAGAAACTTGTTTCATTAAACTTCTTTCCTCATTCCTCTCCGATATGACGCTGAAATATTACTAATTTCACTTCGGAACATGGAATATCAAATATATAAATAAATTCAACCCTCGATACTTGGAATCAGATTAATAAATATTTATTTGAATGGTTCGAAGGGCTAGCAAAATATTTGCAAGATATTGAATACTTGCGAGAATATGCTAGAATGCAACCTCCTATAGATGAAACCAAATGCTAACTAGGGTTTTCAGAAAAAAATAATGGTGAAGACGCGATAGAAATGGAGCATGACCAGCGACGAATGAGGGAGCACTGGGAAAATGTTAAGATCAAATAATAAAAAAAGACAGTTGAACGCAATTGGTACATTTTTAATTAATGCAGTTCTTTTGAAAACCTTCCTTAAGGACTCCTTGAGTGTTTTATGGCGTCGAAGTAGATCCCACCTCCAGTTAGATGTCAGTCTACCCATCATGTTCCGTATTAATATTAAGAATGATTTGCATTTAAACCATTTTATTCATGATCTTTATCATCCATCTACTGATCAAGCAATGTGAGGTTTCCTTCTGTACAGCACGGACCACTCCATATTATCCTCCCATCATTTCCTTTCCTCTGTTCCATTCCATATTTCTCTTCGCAAAGCGTTCTTTAATAAGCTTTCTTCTAACCAACTGTTTTCTTCAATAACTTTTTATGCTAGTTTGATCTAGTGGTTGAGTAACTAATGCGGCCTCGTCTGGTTTTTCCTTCTATCTTATTTTCATCGACATTCTAATGCATAATGCTAAATTATTTCATCATTATCATATGATTAAATAAGGAATTGCTTATTTAATTCTGTATTTTCCTCGGAAATATGGAGTTGGTGGACAGTGACAAGGTCAGGAAAGAAAGGCAAGAGTGCGTTTTCTTTGAACCCTGAAGCTCCAAGAACGCATCACAAGATTTTTTTGTTTTTGTTTTCTTTAGGAAGCTTTCGTTAGCATAAATCCAATCAATAAAAGAATATTTTCCATATTTTCAAGTATTTGTCTTGACTAGAACCTCTCCGTATTCAGTTTAACCGTTCAAACAAGTTTGGATGTGATTTTTGTGATTTTGGTAATATGAATAATTCGATGTATTCAAAGCTCCATCGCGTGTCACAACAGTGATGTAATTGAGGTCATTGTGGTGGCTTTGCAGTTTTGAACTTTGTCATGCAAATAGTTATGTCGAAATCGACCTGATAAAAATTATTCTAAAAACTAGGTTCGTCTATTTTTCCCTCAATATTTCCATGCATTTCAAAATTGCCACTTACACCTGACAAACTTTTGGTGTCGATGAAAACAATCACAACTGTTGGTGGTATGTTTATAAAACTATGAATAATTACAAACTTTCAAAGTCTCTTGATTTAAGTTTTAGATTGCATTGTTAGGACTCCGCCGAGGTGGGTACCTCTTTCAATTAAAACATCATTTTTTTATTATTATTATTTGACTACATTACTATTATTCTATCTGTCCATAAAAATGTATAAATATATATTATGTACATTTTGTAATCATTTCTAAGTATAATTTATGCATAAACGTTTCAACATTTCTTAATTATGATCTATGTGTTTGTGTTTATGTTCAGACTACTGTTAATTTAATTCTCTGATAAAATCCTGTTTTTCACTGTTAGGTCATGAATAAGAGGACAAGATTCGAAATGTAGCCAAAATATAGTTTTACATTTATTGAATGATTTTCAAGATCATAAAACAAATTATAAACTGAAAAAAACCAATAAAAAACCCATACCATATTGTATCTACATAGGGTACCCTTCTAATTGCAGTTTTAAGGAGGTTGAATTAAAATTAATGAACTAATACAAATTTTATTTTATCGAAAAATTGAGAAGCAATCAATTAAATATTTTATTTCCCACAAGGTAGTTAAATTAGGATGGTATTTTTAAAAAGACTAAACTTTCGATAAAAGATTATAAAGTTTTTTAATTGATATAAAATAAATTTAATTAATTTGAGTATTTTCGCGTTAAATATTTGTCCATGCTAAAATGCTGTTGAGTGATATATGAGAAATAAACAGTATTATTATTTACTTTATTAGGTTTTGTTCTATTAAAAATATTAAAAGTAAACAATTTTAAAAATGAGTTTACGGTTGCCTCATTGTAGTGATTTACTGTATTTGTTTATTATGAAATTAAATTATTTAAAAATAAGAACCTAGAAATTTATTGCTTTACCATAACCTAATTTTTTATTTTTTTCCTCAGATGGTACTTTCAAATTTCTCTATTGAAAAATTAGATTTTTTAAGTTATGCCGTTGTTTTTGTGAAGGAGTGATTTACAAAGTTGAAGAATATATATATGTATATACCTGATATCAGACATAAATGCCTTTAGGTATTTTAAGGCCCATTTTTTACATTTTTTGTGCACGAGTTTCACTGAGTCATTCTTGCCACTTTCTGTTAGCTCGAATGGGGAGATAGCATCTGCGGTAATATAGCAGTTTAAATGAATTATCAAATGATATTAATATAAATAATTTAATTATATTAAACTGAATAGTAATGGAATGTTCGGTATAGGTCTCGGGAATAGAAAGATAAAAACAGTTCAAAGGACATAAGAAAAAGAGAAAATTTTGCATGAGTACTAGCATTACATCAAGGTGTTTTGGCAAAGATCAACTACATTTTTTTTTATTTTTCTGTTTTTATTTTTATGTGTAGAAATCATATTCATAAATTGAATCGGAATTTCGTTCTGAATATATTACACTTGAGTGGATGTATCGCTCAACAATATAAAATAGCGACATTATCACTACTATCCTCCTCACCAGAGGCTATGATTGAATGATACGAAGAATCTTATGTCGTTATTTTGACAACTGAGCTCACGAAATGGGAATGCAGTGGCTGGTGTAAGGTTGAAGAGACAATTACCGGGGTAGGACTCGGGCCGTGCTATAAACCCTTTACGATCCCTTGCTAAATCGTACGGCACCTGCTATAGCAAGGCTTAGTTCCCCTCATCCAGTCGATCTGGGCGACACACAAATCCTATTCCTATTGCTTAAAAGGGCCCCTTCTACTTGCCTTTTATTCCCTTCTTTCATTACACTTTACTACGATTTTATTTCGTACAAGACGTATATTTTTAGTAGTTTCTACTATCTTGTTGTCATTGTATAATAAATAGTTTTATTTCCTAAAAAATATAAAAATATATCAATAAAGTTGTCCGGGAAGTATAATCAGATTCTTAAAGAAAATCGTTGTTGAATACAAGCATGTTCATTTTTTTAATATATATATTAACTACTGTTCTACGATTTTTTTTCGTACAAGATATATATTTGTAATAGTTTCTATCCTCCTATAAAATGTTATAATAATGATAGCTGACTCTTCTTCTATACTCTTCTCGTACCATGCACCGCGGCCTACAGAGGCCCATTGCGGCCGAGCCTGATATTCCTATCGTAGGTCTAGGCTTCTGAGATATTTAAGTAATCTTTAAATCTCAGTTCTTGAAGTTCATAGTGTCCTCCAGGGCCGAGGTCAAATGTCCTCTTCCGCCATAGCGCATTACATTCAAAGAGAACGGCCAGGAGGTTTCGTCCTGCTCCGTGCACCATCTGCATCGGGATTCTTCTTCGAAGTCCAGACGGTGCATATGCTTCCTGAGTTAGTAGTACCCAGTACTAGCTTCTACCATACTCTTGAGGTCGGTTCTCGACATGCTAGCGGCTTCATTCTTGATTTTCTCAGAAAGTTTATCATTGGGATCCTTTTTAAAAAGGTGGTGTGCCTTATCTTGGCTCTGTACCAACGCATTTTAACCTTACTCTTCGCTAGTTTGTTAATATGTTTAAATAAATAGTTTTACTTACTTACTTACTCCATGGAACTACGACCCTGCAGGGACATGGGCCCCATCTACCACCACCTGCCAATCACTGCGGTCCATAGCTAATCTTCTCCAATGTCTGATTCGGCCTCCACGTCATTTAACCATCCAGTACCGGGCCTCCCTTTGGGTCTTCAATCACCGAGCTTCCCAAATAACAGTCTTCTGGGCATTCTTATTTCCGGCATCCTCACAAAATGGCCCAACCATCTCAATCGAGCTCTTTTTATAAAAGACACTAAGTCTGGTTCTTAGTGTCTGATTCTCCATGCTCCCTGGCCCCTGTCAGATTAAATGTTATTCATTTTTAGTAACATTTTTCAATTATATATTACCTGAAGTTCACTACGACTTTACTTCGTATAAGCCATGCATTTTCCTTATGAGGAAACTGGCAGTTTCTAACCTCTTACATCGTAATATACGAGTAAATAGTTCAATATCTTAAAAATAAAAATATTTCAATAAAGTTGAATGATAAAGTTTTAGATTCAAGGAAAAATTCCCGAAATTTTGGAATGTAAACAAATAATGGGAAGGAAAATGGTCCAGGGAGAGGCAAAAGAAACTAATAAAATACATTAAATAAATATTTCAGGTAGCAATATGTGTACGATTTGTATATAGCCAGGATATAATCTACTTAAATAATAAGATTTAAATACACACACACTCACACGAATACGGAAAATCTTTAAAAGGAGCATTATTTCTTTAGGGTCTATCGATGGAGAGAAATATCTCAAACTAAATCTACATGGCTTGTGTTGACGAGGGGATTTTCAGTTTCAAGTATAAAATAAATAAAATCGTTATTAAATATATAATAAAACGAACCATATAGAGCCATTTTCAATAGGTATTAGAAATGTGTAGCATATAAAATTGCATGAAAAATGTTTATTTTTCGTATGATCTTTTTCTAAGAAAACATATACTTTACTACCATTCCACATATAAAGCATATTAATTACTAACCAAAGTCTCTTTAAAACTATTTAAGTAGTGCTAGAAACATGTAATTATTATATACTTGTTTGGGTAGTGTAACAACTTTCGAAAAATTTAGAAGAAATATATGAAAAATGTACTAAATATTTTAATATGTATAATAAATTATACATATCATTACCATATTCACATAACCAGTTTATCAACAATACTAAAAAAAATAGTAAATGGAAAGGGCAAACTCCAAACCAAATGATATTATGAAACGGGTATTTTTGTAAGGGAAATTAAACGATCTTAAATGATTTACTTTTTTTAATTTATTAAAGGCCTCGTAACCAGGTCAGGACAAATCCATTCTCTTCACCGATCCCAAATCCACAGCACTCCCAATTTTTGCCAAGTACATATGGGGAAGAATGTCTATTGAACATTACTTCGATTGGGATCTGGTTGACGTACGTCAATTTTATATTTATTATTTCTATATTTATTTAATGTGATTATTTAAATATTTTTATTTTGAAGAGAAAGAGATGTAGCTCAGTTGGAAAAGTGCCGCGCTAGAGATGCGGAGGACTCGGGTTCGAATCTTTGGCAGGATAAATCTTTTCTCTTCAAAATAAAAATATTTAAATAATCACAAGAAAATAAAAATATAAATTATTACAAATTCTATTTGATAAGCTGGAATTTTGTTTTATCATAGCAAAAAAAAAATTAAAACTTTAATCGTGTATTAACTACATTACCCTTTGGGGCAGTGTAAAAGGCCTTTTATGAATTAGCACTGAGCTAAAATAATGACTAAAGACTTTTAAAATTATTTAATATTAAATATAATATTAAATTCTATTCAATCATGAGTGCCAATTAATCCCCGACTATTCCACGAATATTAAACATGGTACACAATAAATTACACTTGACGGAGATGATTAAAAGCCCTGAAGTTTTTTTTTATTTATTGCTAACGACAAGTAAGTAATCAAACAACTATATAAAGGCTGACATCGTAGCGTCAGGATCGTTTTGCAAGGATAGGCGAGAAATCAATATTAACTAGTTTACATCCGAATTACCTCCGAAGGAACCCAGGTTTCTTCTTGAACGAATATTTCTTTATAATATTATAATTATTAAGCATGTAAATATTATAATTAAAGCTGAAGATTAGCTTTAGGGCGGGTAGACACCTCTGGAGAATAGCTAGCTAGCACTATAAAATACCTCAATAAACCTGGCGGTTAGGTTCGGGTGCTGACTACATCACATCTCCATTATCAGTTGTCAGGAATCGGAAAAATGTAGCAATATAAATTTTTTTTCATGCCATTTCTATTTCGCTATAAATTGGCTATTCAGAGATTTTTTTTTATCGGTCAATACAAATTTTAGAATTGTATACCATAAACAACAAGAAGCAATGATGATTTTACGAATGGCTTATTAATCGACATTAATTTTTTTTAAATAAAAAAACCCGGCAAATTCTCCCAGAAAAATATATTTTTTTTAATACAGGGTGGTTTATAAGTCAGTTTATACTTTTAAAACTATTGCTTGAACCGTCAAGTAGCCATTCGTGTATTCCAGAATTTAACATATTAATGACGTTGGGAAACGTCGATTCCAACACATAATATTGGTTGGTTCTTTTCCCAATAATCATTTACCAATCGCATAAGAATTTCTAAAGTGAGATAAGTCAAAAACCTCTATGTTTGGAAAAACATGAAAAGCTATTAGTGAGCTTTGAATAGCTTTAGGACACTAAGCGTGACACAAGTGCTTTTTGGCAGACAAGCTCTTAAGTTAGGTTGATACAGTTTTGGTGAGTGAAAAAGAGATATTTACTCATTTCTTTCATGGTCATAACTCACCACCGAAAAACGACCGATTTTCCAGCAGTTACACTTTAGGATTACTAGTGCATTATACATTAAATAACCTTCTTGGGTTTGATATGTGGTTGAGTTTATATGTGTTGATATGTGGTTGAGTTTATATGTGTTGATATGTGGTTGAGTTTATATGTGTTGATATGTGGTTGAGAGTTAGGCAACGTTTGTGCAAGGATCTGACGTACGAGATCTCGCTTAACCTCCAGATTTTCTCTTATTTTTGGGGCAAATCTCCCCTTATAGAGGCTAGGTGAGCCCTTGGAGGGTCTGTAAACCCTACAGGGTCCATCCGTGGTTGTTAACTGATTGAATAATTTATCTGCTACAGCTGGATTTGAACCCGGGATCTTCAGCATATCCACTCAGCACTCAACTACCCCTCTCCCTCATTTGCATATACATTACATACATAATATAATAAAATATTAATTAGCTCTTGATACAGAAATATGGATACTGGTACAGAAATATGGCGAACTTTTTTACAATTCAATAATATATGTACTATAGATGTTATTAACATTTATATTAACAGTACAGTAGCAGTTTGAACTTTAATTATTATTTACAAATTGTTCCATATTTATGCCTAATATAGGGTGGTAGAACATTGCAGAATACTCACTGCATTTAGAGAATTTATATCATTGAGTATTTTGAATTTTTTTTTCAGTTTTCAAACTGCCAGAGTCTTCACTAGCCGAAGAAAACCTGAAAACTTATCACCGATAGTTAATTTTTTTCACAATTTTCCACTGAATCCTGGGCCTATGAATCCCACAGGAGAGAAGTGAGATCTAATGGAGGATTCGGACGGACACACGCTAATGGTTCATGATCAATAATTCCTTGTAAAGGTTCGCCCATGCGAAAACTAAGCCCGATAATGCCCGTCTCTATAATTAACGCCCTTTAAATTGCCCTCATATTCCATTTTACCATCCCACCTCCAGGCTCCTCGTTCCAGCGAGGTCTTCAGCTTCCTAGAGTCGGGCGAATTATTTCTCAATTCTTAGGAAATAGGCCAGAAGAAGCTTCAAATATTAATGAAATCAAGTACTGAAATGGAAAAAATTCATTTTTTTTTCCGGGCTTTTGCAGCCTTTGGTCATATGCCGAAACCCAGGACATTTTTTCGTCAATACTCTCGGTCTTCCCGATCTCCCTCCGCCAAGCCTCTTGATGCCATCAGCTCTTCAAGTCCTTGCAGCCAAGTTTTCCTTGGGTGGCCTCTTTTTCGTCTCTCCTTTGGGATATAGTCCAATATCATTTTCGGCCATTTCTTGGGGCCCATTCTTCTCAGATTACAACACCACTGCAGCTGCTTGGTCCCATTTCCGTTTTAACTATATCTCTTATGTCAGAATTTTTCACTCTCTCAATTCTGGAAATGCGACAACTTCTTCTCCAAAAATCCATTTCTGCAACCTTTGTGCATCTCTTGGTCCAACGACCCATATTTCCGAACCATAAAGGGTTATACCTTCAAAAAAGGAATGAAAAATTCTCTTTTTGGTTTCTAGCGAAACACTTGGGCACCACAGTACGGAGTTTACCATTCCGATAATCTTTTTTACTTTGACGATCATTTCCTTTATATCAGCCTCAAGTGTTCAATGGAATGGAATTCAATGGGTATTCAATTAATCTTTACAATTTTTTTCTTCAGGTTTATTATGAAATATTGAATGTTATGGTTTTTGAAACAAATTGAATTTTAAAATCAGACCTTATATTCTTGTTCTAATTAATACACGAAAATAACATTTCGAATCATCATTGGCTTAGTGATAGAACAGTAAAAGAACTACAATTCTTAGGTTCACAAGGTTTTCGTTAATGATGAACGGAATATGAAAAATAAACATATTATGCTTCTACTTCATATTTTAAATACCTTATGATGATTTGCTCATTTGATTATAATCATCATTATTTGTATTTTTTTTTAAACTGTACTATTACAACCCATTACAACTTGGATTCAGTTTCTGGTAGAGACTGAACTGTTTTTTGGACTATGGTAGTTTATGAAGGTCATGCTCAACCGCCAATTTTGTTCTCCTACTTTTGATACCCACATTATATATACTAAGTGAGCCCAAGGAATCCATCCTCGGATAATATAAGATTATATAAACTATCTGTCATATTATTTTTATAACTTTAATAACCGTTTAATAATAATAATCGATTAATTTTTGTTACTTTAAGTAAAATGCATTGAATGGAAGTGAGTGAAAGCCTCGCTGCTAGCTGGATGATTTACTTTTGTAATTTGAGGAAGCCTTCATCCCCTCCCATATGCTATGCTATATAAGGCCACTAAGCCAGCGGGTGATTTCATGCTCCTATTGTTGTCATCCAAGGGAATTTTCAGTACCTTATATTTTAATTACAATATATATTCTGAAAATATCAAATCTTTAATAACCTGATCAAAAGGACGCTGGCACATATATTTTCTAATTTATTTAAATAAATACAAATAATTAAAGAATAGCCTTTTTCAGTCATAAAACATTGCTCTCATTATGATACATCTATTTCAACTATCCACCATTTTTTTATGATATTTATTTTGTACTATTTTTTGTCTTGAGTGGAAAATAGTACTGGATAATCCTGATAACGGATTGAATTGTTCAGGTGGTGCATTAAAAGATACCACAAAGAAAGCAAAACTTATTTTTACTAATTATGAAGAGTTACCTCAGACTCTTGACGGACCGAAACGTTGGCAAAATAAGTTTTGCTTATTTGGTGTTATTTAGTGCTATATTGACTGCACCCATGGCCAATTCTATCCATTTTTGAAGTTTATTGGAGTTTACTCCGTAAGAAACGATTTTCATATTTAGACCACAGTATGAAAATTTTATGAGGAGTAAAATCGAGTTTTAAATAAAAGTGGCGAGTAACCCTCCCTTCTCGATAAGATTGTATAATTGGTTTTATATAATAGATGAAGTTAAAAGTTAAATTCCGGGACTAATCGGGAAGAGATACGTGTGGTAACAGTGTACTCTATTGCTTTATTCTCGAAGTGTTGAAATGGGATAATTTTTTATTTAGGAACCTTTTTAAAGACACCACCTATCCAAACAAACTCTATTACTACTGTTTGAGCAACCTCGAAATAGTTATTGGACCTTTCGATGAGAGCTCCGAAATGGATAAGGAAAATAAATTTCTGATTCAATTATACCAGATAGCATGTCATTTTGTTTGTAACCTTTTATTAAACTAATAACATAAATCAATTTTCATAAATTAAATAACTAATAATTTTGAGAATGAAAAAACAATTAATTAAATTAAAGAACAATTTAAACGCTTTTATAATGAGAAATGAAGTTACTAATATTAACTAAATTATCAACAACTAATTAATAACAAAAAGAAAACAAATATTATTTAATCTTACGATAGTAAATTTAACTCTATTAAATTACAAATAAATTCTATTACAAAATAATGAATGTTTATGCGGTTTTCTGATTGCAATGATATAATAATGAAAACTCTTATCTGTCTGTCGAAGTAGTTCTCAGTAGATGGTAGATTCTCGGCAGGGCGAGCTGGATGTTGAGACGACAGAGGATTTTCGTCGGCAGGGCGAGCGAAGATGGTGAAACAATAGAGGTTGAGATGATCGACTGGGTCAATTCGAATTGGTCGAATCTATGACGAAGTTTAAACTAATTACACCTGCAGGTGGGCAGCAAATTAGTATCTTCTTCAAATTCACACAAAACAATTTTGGGCTCCTATAGAGCATACGATGTGCACGTCAAGAGGCTCGTGGCAATACTAACTTAAAATTCACAAAAACAACTTTGGGCTCCTAGAGAGCATACGATGTGCACGGCTAAGGGCTCGCGTCAACACTGTCTCAAATTCACAAAACACAACTTTGGGCTCCTATAGAGCATACGATGTGCACGGCTAAGGGCTCGTGTCAACACACTGTCTCAAATTCAAAAACACAACTTTGGGCTCCTATAGAGCATACGATGTGCACGGCTAAGGGCTCGTGTCAACACACTCTTAAAATTCACAAAAACAACTTTGGGCTCCTAGAGAGTAAACGATGTGCACGGCTAAGGGCTCGCGTCAACACTGTCTCAAATTCACAAAACACAACTTTGGGCTCCTATAGAGCATACGATGTGCACGGCTAAGGGCTCGCGTCAACACTGTCTCGCTCAGTCTAGTCGGAGCGAACAAAAGCCGCTCGACTCTCTTTTGTTTTTCTCTATTCACTTTTATAACATGTGTTTTCACACTTACTACAAATATTATACTTATATCTAAACCAAATAAAATTACTTTATAAATTAAAATATTCTAAACAATTATGAAATAAACGTTTAAATTATTATAGAAAATAAAATGTGAAAAATAAGCAAAAATGCTCTTTCTTTTATGAAAACAATTATTTAATTTTTATGATTAAAACTAATAATATTTTATAAGGTTACTATTTCATTTGGCCTTAACAACTACTCATATTTAGATTCCGCCTTAAGCTGTTGGGGTCCATTCATATCACTTGGATACGTACTCAACAGATGACAGGGCAGCTTTGCTTTGATAAGAGTAGGAAATTGACTAGCTATCTAACAAGGCTGTGCAGTGACTATTTAATTGTATACAGTGTGCAGTGTATAGTGTTTAGTGCTACTAGGACAGGGGATTTGTGTGTTAGGAAGTGTGTGGAACAGGCAGTGATCATGCTGTGCTTAAATAAAACTCTACCGGACTCTCAAGATGAGGCCCCCTTCAAAAAAGTAAAGACAGGGAAGAAATCTGTTGTCATTTTGGTACCATGTAGAAAAGATGCGTATTCTACACCAGGGCGAACTGTCATGCTGTTAGTCATTAGTTTGGGTATGTTTTAGTTAGTACTGATCTGCTTAGATCTCTTTTATTCCATCCTTTTAGTCACAATTTCTTCTAATTTTTTTTCTATAGAGGCATTTTCTATAAGAAGCGAAGTGCGCTCCCTCACAATTCGATCATTTTGTTTGAGTTCACCTAGTCGCGGACATTCAGAAATGTTATGTGAGCCGTTGCATCTTACACATTTTACGGTGTGGTTGCAGTAGTTTTTTGTGTGCCTAAATCGCTGACATTTATAGCACTGGGGCGGTAGGATATCCTTTCTTGTGATGTATTTCACAACCGTGAATATACATCAATATACCACCGAAACGTAGGCACAATTAATAAAAAATATATATTTATATATTTTAATTAAAATTGTTCACATTAATTTAAAATAATTTACAAATTAAAAGAAAATAATACACGATGATAAGTATCAGTAGAGAGCGATTAATCGGTAAGAACGCATTTAAAATTCATTAGAAGCGGAAAGGGGTAAACTCCAGTCGCGTGTCGGAGCTGACACACACACTTTTTTTTTGTTTGCTGTATTTATCTCTGTAGTGTATGGAGAACTCCACTCGGCATTTAGTTAGTAAGTTCCAATAAGTTGGGCTTAAACAAGACGATTGAGGGTGCTATTAAATAGTTCACCTCCTTCCGCAACCGTTGGCTTAGAAACACTTCTGATACATACTACTTAATTTTAAGGGTATAGTTTCAGAATTTTGTAGAGACTGTACTGTTTCTTGGACAACGGCAGGGAGGTGATTTGTCCTAGAACACGCCCGAACGCTAGATTGTTTCCCCTTATTTTGGTCACCCACTTTATAAAAGCTGGGTGAGCTCCAGGAGGGTCCTAGATGTCATAGCATTCTTCTCCGCCCGCTGACAGATTAAATAGAAGTCTGCCAGCGAGTGGGATTTGAACCCAAAACCTTCGGCGCGGCAATTCATCACTCTACAATTGAGCCATTCCGCTCCCTTTACGTTCCACGGTCGATGTAACAGATAGAAATATTAATTAAGATGAGAAACTTGTTTAGTTTTTCAGATTTGTCGTCCTTATAACAAATCTATCAATGTGCAACTAAAAGCTCCAGTACATTAGAATGCAGTGATTAAACATATTCTGTTGGAAAGTCCAGTAAAAATTTTAATTAACGACATAAATCGCTAAAGACTGTCATTAAGCGCAATTAACTGTTTGATTGCACCTGTGAATAAGCGATGACTATTAAACAGGAAATATTCATGAAGCAGCTCTCTCAGTGCTTACTTGTTGAGTGCCCTAAACAGCCCTACACAGGAGGGGGTGGGGTGTAGTAAAAGTTAGGAATGTTAATAAGAGCCTGAAACAGGTGTTCCGCCCTACGTGACGTCATCCCTCCTCTGTTTTTGTCCCATTGTTAGAAATATGAGGGTCGCCCTTACGACCGTCCCAGGTAACTAGCCCTATTATTCAAATCTATCCTATTCCTAACCCTTCCCTCTCTCACCCCCTCTTTCCCATATGTTAATGTAATATTCTCCCTTCCTTTGGCAATTTACCTCTAATTTCCTTACGTTCCATCTTTTGCAAGTCCCTATGGTCCCCAAAACTCCCCCTTCCGAATATTATTTATTCCTTCGAATACATGCAAATGAATAAAAATATCGTTGAAGTAAACGTCTGCACTGATTTAATATAAAGGTTAATGAGTACTTTTATAATCCATTCAATCGTGTCTTTCTTGTTGGCCCGTCTGCGTGTAACAACCAATTCTAAATCTCAATTGTAAGGTTATTCCTGGGATCGTTATTTATTATTTATTTATTTATCAGCAACTCATTTATCGAAATACGTATGATTTATCGGAATTGCCTCTTTAAATTATTGTTTAACGATTTCCACCATTTTAGCGAATGGGTTCATGACCCCTGAGGCATTACGTTTATAGCCCAGGAAATTAAGTCATTGTTCCCTTATAGTCAGCTGTTTAACATCCCCTTCTCTTTGCGATATATTTATATCGGCTCTAAAATATTATAAGATAGAGAATAGAGATATAATACTGAAGTATAGAGATATAGAAGGTAGAGAGGAGTGTTCTGTAAGATAGTTTATGTTCGAAATAAATGAAAGTATTTTATTGTGTATGCATTATTGTGTAGCTCAATGTGCAGAACCCTGATTTGTACGAGTTCGAATCCAGCTGGGTCTAATAAATTATTTAATCTCCTGACATCCAAATAAGGATTCTGTGGGATCCGTCCTGAGGCTCACCCAGCCTGTATAAATTCGGCGAAATATCAGAAACAGTAGAGACTCTTCCATTTTCTGAATCAAAGATCCCTCATGAATTGTAGTGCTACATGTTGATTAAAATTCCTGTAGAAACTAATCACAAACTTTTTAAACTTTATTTATAGTAAAAATGTAATGTGAAATTTGTGCGATTCAAGCACCAGAATTGTTTTTCGTGCTTTGAACAATTGTTTTAGTTGAATTTTATTGATTATAAAAATATATATAATTCTTGTATAAGTCTATTTTTATATTCATAATATCCCCTATACAAATCCGAAGTATCGAACGTGAAAAAAAACAGGGAAGTTTTCGCTTCGAGAAGTGTTGCTATAGGATAAATACAAAAAAAACAATTCGCACTAATTTTGAATGAACCTTAAAACAGTTTCACTCTCCTCAAAAGGTTTTTTTTTTCAATTTCGATGCTTCGCATTTCTACCGACGATATTATTTCGATCGGTTTTCTAAAAGTAAAAAAAAATATTTTTGTTAAATCCTCTTTTATATTTATTATAAAATATAACTATCTATAAAAGTTATTTATTTATTTATTTTTTAATGAGATGTAAAAAAAAAATGTTAAAGTTTAACCTATTTTGTTACTTGTCCCTTCGATAGGCCCTGTTATCGTGACCGGATCTGCTTTCGTTCCTTGGACCCCAATAGGTGGGACACCTAATACCTCACGTCGGATTGTTTCAATTAAAAATGGTTGCGATGAAGACTAACCATTAATGGTTAATGAAATGGTTACGTGCCAAGACTGGGACAACACATGTAGGCTGTCCTTATCTACCTCCGCGAACGTGATCTGTTTATAAGAGCGCCTAATCCCATCCTATCTTCCAGGAGGGTTTCTCCCTCTTCCCTAAATAAATACAAAACAATGGCCTCGTCTCCCTCTTTAATATTTTAATATCCATTGTATGTTCTCTCAGCAAACGTTTGTATAAATATTTGAAAACAGATTATTAATTCTCCCTCCTGTTTTGTCTAATTCCTTTTCTCTGGAGGGGGTCGCTTGTTGGATTAGTATATTAAAAAAAACTGACCGTTCCTGTCCTTGGGAGCAGGTGCTCAAGGCGAAAAACAAAAACAAATAACGATAAATATTTGTACAAATTATAATACAAAAGTGATGCTATGGGATTCATTGCTGGGACTAGGAAAAGAGCAAGACTTTGCTGGGGTGGATTTACAGAGTTGTTTCAGACTTGAGGGACATCCTTTGTGTCAGGAATTGGATGAGATGTCTTTAGGATCGTGACGATTGGCGGAGGATTGTATCGCCGCAATAATAAAAAACATATATTTATTACGAAGCTAAATTTAACTTTATGGATTATATGTAACAAAATTTAAGTTAACAAAAAATATAACAGTAAATATTACATATATCCCACGTATTTTCAGAGAGTACATATATTTATCCAATGCAGATTTAATCGGATGAATGCATTAATGTCGGATTGAATTGTAAAAGTAAGCCAACCTTTTTTTTTTTCATTGTTGGGTCGCTTCATCTGAAATTACCGTTATTAATATTTCTAAGAGGAATTTCTAGAAATATTTTTTTTTACTAGGTTTAAGTTTTGGAGAATTAGATCCAAATGGCTAACCAGGAACTTATAGACACGCAATGTCAAATGCTCGATATACAGGTTGACAATAAGACCTACCTTCATCCAGATTTTAAAGCTAGGAAAATTGTGATACGTAGGACTTTTGGAACGGATGAAAGAAATTTGAATACCTAGGAGAATGCTTATAGAGCCACTTCATGGGACTAGAAAAAGAGGCAAAACTTTGCTGGGGTGGATTTACAGAGTTGTGTCAGACTTGAGGGACATCCTTGGTGTCAGGAATTGGTTGAGATGTCTTTGGGATCGTGACGATTGGCGGAGGGATGTATCGCCACAATAATAAATAAATATATATTTATTACGAAGCTAAATTTAACTTTATGGATCATATGTAACAAAATTTAAGTTAACAAAAAATAAAACAGTAAATATTGAAATATATTCCACGTATTTTCAGAGAGTACATATCTTTATTCGATGCAGATTTAATATCGGAATGAATTGTAAAAGTAAGCCAACCTCTTTTTTTTTTCATTCCGTTTTTGGTTTCCTCTCTCAACAAAGAGAACGAGAGAAAGTTCTGTTGTCGATTGTGATTGCTGTAAAAAAAAAAGGTATAGGATTATTTTTTTTCCCGAACACGATTAGGTAAAGGAAAAAATAAAAGGGCGAACAGTTTTTAGAATTCTTTGATCAAAGAAGAGAATTGAATTGGTATTGCTTTTTCCCATTTTCCTACCGCAACCCCTTCCGTCTCTGTCTTTTAAACTAAATTAATTCCTGTAGAGGTAGAAAAAAGAATTACCTATATATAAAATTAATTTAATGTTAATAAATGAATGTGAAATCAAAATTTAAATACTTCAATTTTTTATAAAACATATAAATAGTTAAATTCTAAGTCTTTCGAGTTTTAGTTAATGAATATGCAGATACACACGCATGCACTCAGATATATATGTTTACATATTTATTTTTTAAATACATTTATTTTCTAGAATCGTATGAGCAAAATTATGTCAATGATTTTGAGCATGTCTAATAGATAAAATTGTCGTGTTACAGAGTTTGTAACAAAACTCCTATAACAATATTTAAAGAAGATGAAATTTGCTACAATTTGAGTCCACATGTCGCTCTGTTTGTCCATCAAATCCTGAGTTAAGTTCCAATCAGATAATAATTAACCGGAATCTCAGCCCTATCTAATATATAAAATTGTCGTGACACAGTGTTTGTAACAAAACTACTCCGAAACGACTCCACTAATGCTTATGAAATTTTTTGTGTATATTCTGTAGGTCTAGAATCGGATGTAACCTATTTTTCATACCCCTAAGTGATATGGGTCGGCCATTATTATTGATTATGCGTCGATAGTAGCAGCGACGCTTGATGATGCTGCATTTTTGATATGTTGTAATGGCATGTAACTGAATAGTGTAAATCCAAGTTTGCAACAAAAAAAAAGGACGGGAATACTTTTGGTGGCCGAAAAACTTCGAAATTTTAGAAGTTATTTCAGTTTTTGGCATGTGTCTCCTAATCCTTCCGTTTGAAGGAATAAACATAAATAACCATTTTTTATGAAGATGAAATTTGATTTTTTTTAATTTGTCATGCCCATAAGTGATATATGTCGGCTATTATTATTGATTATGCGTAGTTTGAATCCACCAATTATGGAATGGTACAGATCATCAAAAATATCACCGGGATTAATGAAGCAGCAATGTTGACTGGAATCTTTAAAGGAGAAATCGTCCTGTAGCCAAGTATTCCAATGATACCATCAGAACCCATAATACCTTTCCAAAGACTTCAATTTTATATACGCTTGGCTTTTGCTATGACCATCCACAAGTCTCAAGGCCAGACAATGTCCATTTGCAGTTTGGACCTAGAACATCCATGTTTCTCTCATGGACAATTATATGTTGCATACTCACGTGTTAGTAAACCATCTAACCATCTGTGTTAGCAAAGGACAGATTAACAAAAAATATTGTGCATCGATTAGCACTCAATTAAATTTAAATAAATAATTATAATTTAAAAAATTATTATCAGCCATAATTAAAAATCAACCATTATATACCTCATTCATTAATCTAATGTTAATATTTTATCAGTTAAAAATGTTGTATATTATTTATTTATTATATACTATACATAGATATAAGATGAATAAAATGTAAAATCAAAATTCTATTTAATTCATTTTTTCCATTCATTCATTGTTTCTTTAAACTTCAAATATTAACGTAATATTTTTTAAAACTTATACAACAGCCACAGCAACGCGTGGCTGGGTCAGCTTGTTTTATTTATATAAATTAATTGTTATTATTTTAAGAACTGTCGATAAACACACTATTGTTCTATTTATTAAATAGATTTAGTATGGATTGCTGAATGTTTTACATCCAAGAATGGAGATGTTAAAATCAGGAGATAACATAAATGCATTACATGGTGAAATGGACTTAAAAGCTTTTTTTTTTTTTATTTAATAAGATTTTAATAACAGATCCCCTGCGCGTATTATATCACTCACGTCATTATCAAAGAACAAGAGTTATAGAATTAATCAATGATAATTATGATAACAATAGAATATATAAATAGTATTCTGAAATAAGTACAAAATCCAATGAATATTTTAATACTACAAACATATATAATTTTTATGAGTAGTTTATCAGTTATTTAAAATTAGTTATATGATTCAATGAAATGTGTATTTTAGTTATTAAAACGAAAATAATTTTTTTGATAAATCGTTAAAACTAAATATAAAAGAAAGTATTAAATTAGCTAATTGCAATAAATTAATATCCGCATACATACTAATTTTATGAATAAAAACAATCTATTAACAACTCTTTTTCAACTGACACAACTAAATGTATGAATAGGAGTACTAAATAATTCATATTAAACTATTAAATATATTTATAGTTATTAAAGCCACCCTTAATGAAATGAAGGCATTTAGAAATAAGTTTAATAGATTATTAAAATGCTTTAAAAATTAAAGCTAAGAAAAAATAAGTTTGGTTCATTCAATTCTAAGTTGTTTAAAAGTTTGTCACTTTTTTATGATATTTAAACTTTTATCACCAGAATTCTATCACAGCGGACAGATATATGATATAGTTGGAGATAAAGATATACAGCTTCCGAGCTTTTAGGAATCACGTGCATCTGTAGAGTGCTGTTTTTCGAGCGAAGCTGTTAGTAGATGCCTCTGCTGTAAAAAACAGACTAAGGTTGGACGATTTTACGTTTCATATTTTATTTTTACCTTTCAAGTTCTCAAAATGTTATATTTCAGTATCCATGGAACGAAAACTAGGATTTGCCTTGTTAAAAAGGCTCATTTGCATTCTAGGTTTGAGCTCGATGCAGTCGTAAGTAATAGTTTCTTCCTACCCAATAGCCTCTAGCTACAAATATCCACGAAGGGTATTTGAGTTCAATACCTGGTAGAGAATGTACTGTTTCTTCCAACTGATGTTGAGGAGGTGATCTGGCCAATACGCGTGTTAGGTCCTCCATCAGTTATGGGTAATCAGTTTACAGAGTGCTGGGTGAGTCCAAGAAGAGGCTGAAGATCCAACAGGGCCCATCCATGGAAGTTTACGGATTAAATAATGTAACTGCCACAGCTGGATTCGAATCCGGGAACCTTCAGCACTGCAAACTGAACTCTTGCTACTTCGCTCCCGATTTCTGTTCAGATTAATAATAAATTTTAAAATATTTATTCTATTTTTAGGTAGAAATTTCTTGAATGTTTGAGTCTTAAATGTTTTTTTATACTGTGCACTCAACAATTGATGGAATAACTCATTTCTCTTTTATTCAATATCAAAACATAATTGAGCTCTTTTAATGTAGCATAAGTCCTAATTATCATGTATCTAGATAGTAAAAGTTTTGTGTTTGAAATGATTTAGATAGATGGGTAACCGTTTTTAACACCCTACAACTTTGCAATGGGTTATGTTTTTAACATTTTACACCTTTCAAATTTTATTGTGAGATAATTATCATTAGAATATAAACAATTAAAAAAGATTAAAAAATTTGTGTTGGACCCTTATGGACTCAATACTATTATAAATAAATTAAAAATGGCAGCTCAATTATAAAAATGTATTGTCTCTCTGTTGCTTAAAGTAATTTATATTATTTTATTTATTGTTTCTCTTCGTCTTCTTCTTTTTTTTCGTTTAAAACCAAATGCAATATATATTTAAAAAATCGCAGAATGAGAGACCGAACGAATTGCGACAACGGTTTTGTTTCGGTAGAACAATATATTTAGAATCCTGTAGAATTTTGCATAAGAAAAAAGACCACACTAGGAAACTAGAGACTGGACAATTTGTGAGTGGGCCATATGTTTGTCTTCCATTATTGTCTTGCGCCCAGCGCTCTCCTCTCCACAATGGCCCCGAACCAGGCTCATTCTGTTACACATTCACTTGCCAACGTTTTTATTTCGCTAGCAAAACAAGCGGGCTTTATTTTAACTGTGGTCTCACAATGGGCCCTGTAATTATTGATTGTCAGAATCGAAATAAAATGATTTATTTCCACATTGATAGATAGGTCCTTATTTTATCTCAAACAGACTTCTACTTTCAGATTTATACAATATTACTGAGTTATTATAATATTTATTCTTCTAAATATTAACTTTATATTTAAAATGTGGATAAATCAGTAAATGAAAGAATTTGGGGCACGCCGCCTAAGATGGTACGGCAATGTGAAGAGAATGTTGGAGGAGAGGACGCGATGGCTCAGAAGCAGGTGGACGGAGGGAGTCCAGGAAGAGATGGCCGGCCTATTCTCCAGGAAGAGGATTGTTGGAACGAGAGTTCTGCTCTGACTAATTATTGCAACCCTCGTTGGAACGCCTATAGTATATAAATATAATATTTATTAGCTCAGATATTTTGTCCTTGAACTTATAATTTATAAAACTATAATTCTTTAAAATGCTCTGTATGTGTGTGAAATGTGGTGGTTAATTTTTAATCATAAACTACTGCCTGAGGTATTCGAGAATACGGTATTGCATCAAATATTCGGTCATCATCATTCCTGTCTACCGCTCATGCAGCGTGAGGTTTCGTTCTGTACAACTCGGACCACCCCTACGATCCTCCACCATTTCTATTCTTCTGTTCCATTCTAGATTTCTCTTCACGAAGCATTCCATAACTCCTTCTTTACAGATATGTCGGGAAGTTCTTCTAGACCTTCCTCCATCAAACTTATTCTTGTACGTTATCATGGCCAGCTCTCCATTTTTGAGACATGTCCAAACCATCTTAAACGGTTTTCCTCAATACCTTTTTCAGCTGCTTCCACTCCGAGGTTTGGTGTAATGTTTGCTCCTATATAATAAACTGAAGTAATTTACACAATACGAATTATACTCAAATTTTTATTTCATTCAGTTTCTTTTTTTTGAGCCACTGGTATTTAGTTTAATACAAGTACAAGGAATTCATGTATTCTTAGAAAATACATATCTATACTCGTATATTCGATGCAGATTTCATATTGGTATGAATTGTAAAAATAAGACATCTTTTTTTTTTTTATTCCGTCTTTTGACATCAAATATTTCTCTTTACATATATCAAGTTCTAATTATTAAATTTAAAAAACTATAAAATTGTAATTAAACTAATAACAACCCATAATGGGTCTGGGATTCATTATATGGTAGAGACTGTACTGTTTGTTGGGCACGGTGATTTGTCCTAGATCACGCTCACCTGCTATATTATCCCCCTTTTTGTGGTACCAACTTTATAGAGGCTCGATGAGCCCCATGAAGGTCCAAGATTCCATTGGATCCATCAACAGCCGGTAACAGGTTAAATAAAAGGGATTTGAACCCGGGACACACACATATATATATTTTTTATGTAATCTATTTTTATTAACTATAACTGATTGATAACTATATCAACTACATATTAATTAATATTGTTTTAAATGTTCCCTATCATAAATCATTTCCTCTTAATAGCTCCACCTTTATGTTTCATTGCAAATAGTCGGAGGTAGTTTTCTCCATGACTGATCCCTAGACACGCTCACTGATCGCTCCAACGCGCAAACAAGGACTGGTGCAATTAGCAGCGATTCCCTTTCAGACGGGGCGGATAACGGAGGCACGGAAGATCTTGTTAGGGGGGAGGCTGAGGCTGGTATTGATTGTAGCGGCCCCCCTCAATCTCATCAACTTTCAATCCTTGTCAATCAATCATCAACATACCCTCACTTATCCGATAGCCATTAGTCTCCAACCTTGTCCGGTTTATTTTATATTCCCAATATTCTCCTTCCGTTGTCCCGGATAATTTATACATAGCGAAGGAAAAAGGAAAGAAAAAACGGTTATAAATTTTCTGACGGATTATTCTTATCATTTACTATCCAATATCTCGAAATATCTTGACAATAGCATATTAATAACCATTTATTTACTCATATTCATTATATGAATCATATTAGTGTTAGCTTATCTGTAGCATTAATATATACTTTGAATGAATCTTATTTTCATATAATTTTCTTTTACTTATTAACAACCATAATCTCAAAATATGGTTTCAATCGAAATGAGTAAACTTGTTTTTATTCATTACATATTGAATCTGATACAAAAATAATAATAATAATTTATTCACCAAGAATTGGCCATGAAATTCAAAACTGTGGACAAGACCCACCCTTATGGTAGGTACAGCCCTCAACAAATAATTGATACCAGGTCATCATTACTGATCATACAATCCCTCTTAACAAGCCTGATCTTTTGCTAATCATAAAGGAAGAAGAATGTGTGAGTACAATTGAAATAGGAGGTATAATTAAAGCCTACACTAGGTGTATACCGAAAATATCAGAACCTGGTGAAGGAACTGAAACAATCATACAGGCTTAATAAAGCAAACGTTGGCGCTGGTCATATCCACGAATGGACTGGTACCGGAAATGACAGTGAACAGCATAAAATTTATATTCTTGGAACAAATTCAGAAAGCAGTGTTACTCGGAACAAAGCGAGTATCGTTATAAAAGTGATGGACATTAAAAATCAATTTTTCTAGTCTTCCTCTTGACTTATGTCCGGGTATGTGCATTCGGTAGAAGCCGAAAAAAATAAGAACAATAGTAATTATGAACATTTTATTCATGATGCTACAACGCCTGATAAATGTCGACTATGCTTGGTAACGCTTGAATCAATCCAAACATATTACTGGTGGATGTGGAGTGTTAGCTGGTACCGAATATCACATAACTATCTGGCCAAAATCAAGCGCAGACTAGCGCAAAATATGACCCCAATGAATGGTATTACCTCTTACAAAAAGTTAACCTCAATTTCTATTGAGATGAATCCATTATAACATACAGTACTGTGCTTCTTAATGGACCAGAAATCCTCCTCATAGTGGATTGAAAGTGCCACGAAGACTATTCCATTAAAAGCCCCTCGGTTTGCGCAAGATTAAAAGGCCTAAACCTAGATGGGGAGGTCAGGTGGACAAGGATCCAGCAGCTATCATTGGCGGATGGCCCCCATGCCCCCCCCTAGAGTTTTCATTAGTTGATACTTCCTTGAATTTTAGTTGGTTTTCAACAAGAAAAAAACACATTTTTCACACCAAAATTATTCATTGTATCGAATGCTTTCTCAATGGGTGCATCCAAAATCGGCGATTCAGTACCCTTTTATGTTTTTCACTCACCTCTAGACAGCTATATGTTCCATTTTTCTGAGTTTATTATTTATTATAATTTGAGGATCGTATTTTCGTTTGTTTCGTTTTATCCATGTTATTGTTTTCTGGCCTCAGCTGTCTTGAATTAAAAATTAATATTTTATGAATCTTCATTCATATATGGATCGTATACATTGATAACAAATTCACATCCACCCCTAAAAATTCTCCTAGATCCGCCAGTGGCAGCTATATGTGTGTCTAATTGGAGAGATAATGCATAGAACAGTGAATACCAAAAGAATCACTTGGAGGAAGCCAAGGCTCGAGATGGGCTGTAATTCAGAAGTTGTAGTAGCATTCTCCTTATTGATTTCAGAGCAAAAATTGCAGAACGTATTGATGCCAGGATTGCTAACAATAATAATATAAGATCCACTGTCGAAGAAAAACCAAGGAAATATTCGGAGCTGGCTCTAGAATTGGAGGAATTGTATAATTTGGAAATCACCACGCGTCATCGCCACTCAAATCATAATATCAACAAATGGGGTGATTCCAAAATCAACAGCGGCAGGCAGAAATGTGTTAAGATTACCAGTTGATGTCACGAGAGAGGCCAAACAGTCAGTTCTATTAGACACAGCTCATATTGTTGGAAAATGTTTAAATATTTGAAAAAAAATGAAAGTGGACTGTTGCTCTTCCATCTTAGATACTCAACTCGCAATATTGAGGGAAAAAAAGAATTAATAATTAAAATAGTAAAAGGGCTGATACCAGGCGAATCTCAAGAACCCTCCCTAAATAAAACTGTCTATTAAGAAATTGACCCAGTCACCAGCCTAATGAAGAAGAAAAGAATCTTATATTTCGTTCACATTTTACGAATGCCGGAAAACCGGAATTTACGACAATTAGCTTTAAGAAATCTGCTAAAGAAGACAGGACGAAACTGGATGCATGAAATTAAGCAAAGAACAAAACTGACTCTCCGAAGGCCTGTCGATATTTCAGGCGAATGGAAAATCTTACGATCGGAACGAATGAAAAAGTACTGGCCGATCGCAAAAAAACAACAGTACAACCTTCAAAGAGAAAGCGAATGTAGATCGACTCACGTGGTCCAATGTGGCCAATAAACTTAATAATAATAATGATATAAGGACTAGCTGTCACCACCAATCGCTGTTCACAAACTTCCTTCCAGTGTTTAGCGTCCAAACCCAAAGATCACCCTATCGAAATCCTCTCACCTACATCTGAGGCGACCCAGATACCCTTAGAGGTTTACCTACAGCCTCATTGCTTTTTTAATTTTTCTAACATAGTACAAGACAATATAGCAACTGTAGTTGTTTCCTGACTCCAGTTCCCGAGTTCTAAATTGCAGCCGGCATGGTATGGGCCATTATTGGTTATATGGACAGTTATAGTCATACAATCCAGATCGCTCAGAACCCTTCAGTCGAAGTATGAAAAGCGCCATTTTTTTTTTTTTTTTTTACTTTTTATTTTAAAACTGAATTCACATTCGACAGAGGGAAAGGTCGGCACTTTTCCGCGGAGTAAATAAATCTAATCGGATGACATTCCTCTGCCAAGGGGGGCTGGGGGTGCTATCGGGGGGGAGGGGGTGCTTCGAGGGGGTTAGGGGGGGCTACGTCGAGATTGATTGATGGCGTCGCCTCTTCCCGACTTGAATAGATTCAGAATACTCTGGCTCTGTCCCTTAAAACTTTTAGGTTTTACTTCGGAATTTACTCTCCTATGTCAATGTGATATAATACTAGTCAATGTAAAAGTTCTTAAAGTCGATGTAATACTTCTCAAAGAATAAAAAATATCTGTTTATCATGTTATGCATTATTTATAAAAAATACCATAATGAAAGATTCATCGTCTTTGAGTCATATAATAAAGTTAGCAAAATAAAATAAACTTGATTCCGAGATTCCTCGACATAGTATTGATATTATTCTATTTCTATTCATATATCTCTATTATACCATTAAAGTTTTAGTGATGTTATTCTAATATTCTATTTTACTTAGAAGGTGAACAGTTTCGCCGTTTCAGGGTACTTCAAAATTTACTAGACAAACGCTCTAAGCACTCAATTAATTACACACGACTCATTTACATGGTAATCATTAGACCAATCTGGACTTACAGAATAGAGCTTTGGGGCTCCACTAAACTATCTAATTCAATCCTAACAATCCAAAATCCTCCGTAAAATCCTCAATATTCCTTACTTTGTTACGGACAAAGTAATCCATAATGACCTTAATGTCCCATTTCTTGCTGATTTGGGCAAAACACGATATCAATCCTTTCACGACATACATTACTCCCACTCAAACCCTCTAGTTTCAAGCCTAGCTAGTTTTACAGTTCCCTATAACCCTTTGTGGTGTGCGAAAAAAATATGTCCTCGTGACTTTATAAGTTGAAATTTTGATTTGAATACTACCTGTGGGTAGTTTCTCTGTAGGCCTTTATCCCATGTCATTATGATTATACATGCCACGATGTGAATGAAATAGAACATTTACTTACATAAATATTTTTGTTTTGAAGAGAAAAGATTTGCCCTGGCCGGAATTCGAACCCGGGTCGCCTGCTTCTCCGTAGCGGTGCTCTAAGCCACTGAGCTACCAGGGGTCGTATCCAATTCAGACAAATCTACTTACATAAAATCAAATTTACTTACATGATACAGTTGTCAATTTCAAAAATTTAATAAAACAAAAAAGTTTCTTTTTTTTTAACAGCCTGGTTAAATTTTTAAAAAACAAATGAGTGAAATGTACACTGGTGATTTAATTATATAATGATTAATATGTATAATAATTATTAAAAAACTTGATATCCATTAATAAGCTTGATTCATTATAAGTCTTGCTTATCCAGGCTTAATTATCATTTTTAATGTGTACCTGACTCCGCACAGGCTAGAGATCGCCATTTTATTACGCCCACTTAGTACGGCCATATGTCCTAGGATTTTTTACTCAGTTTTAAAAATTCTAAGGTCACGTACCTGGCTCCGAACTCCCACCTTGAGCGTAGTTGGTTGTTGCCACTTTGCTACTGGTCACCATAAAATCACTATTTTTAATGCTCATTAAATTCGATGGGGTGGTTTGTAACAAAAATCTGTACCTCAACAGCTAATACCTACCACTACCAATTAATACCCATGGAGGGTATTAGGCTCAGTACATATTAGGGATGGTAATGCTTCGTAGCTAACGGTTGTGTAATCATGTTATTTGGCCACGTTTACGCTCAAAAGCCTGTTTATACTCAATTTACAGAGGCTGACTGAGCACTTGAGGGGGGGGGTGTTTATAGACCCCACAGGGTCCAGAATTAAATTTAAGATTAACAGAGCATTGTCTATGATTTTGGTGATATAGATTTAAGTGAAAATGCATTTGAAAAAAAATATGTTTAAGGAATCTATGACTGTGATGAGTTCTAGAAATTAGGTTTTGTTTAGTGGCATCTTTTTAGGATTATTAAAAGCATGTTAGTATGCTATATGGTGTCTATGAATAAACATATAAATATGCTATGTATGTTATCTATGCCTATTTTAAAAAGGAAGATCGAGGTCAATACACATCTTAATTTATTTTTATTTTTTGTTTCAGGTGAGTTTACTATTGTTACTGAAGTAATATTGATTGAAGAAAAGTGATGTTAGGTTGTAAGTACTCAAAATAGTCTATATCTTTTTTTTTATATGGATTACCCAACGTACACCAAATACCCCGTAAATACAATTTTTTTCGATACACTCTTTATGCTTAAGGCCGAGTTTGATTAAACAAATGTGAATGCGGCGGTGAATGGACGGTATTTAATAAAGACAAAACAATTTTAAAATAAATTTAAAAAATGTTTGAAAATATATTGCCTTTATTGTTCTAAAACACTAAATTTATTGTAAAATAAGACAATGTAATGTGTTTCAATTATAGAATTTCATAAACCGTTAATTTTTCTTATAGGTTTTAACATTGTAGACCCATGAATTATTTTTCAGTCATATTGAAATATAGTCATTTCTTCACTTATTCCGTTCGAAATAGCTTTTAACTCAATTTTATATATTTTGTGGGTTCAATTCTATTAAATGCCGTTTAAATTAACTCTTCCTGTCTTAAATGTAGTTAGCATTTCCTACATAGCATTTTGTACTAAATTAAACATAGAAATAATCCAAAATCCTAAATGATCCTAATGGTTCTAAGTCTGATTTTTTATTTGAGTTCTATCATTAGGTAGTATCTCTGCTTGACTTTACCCATGCCATTATGTACCATTCATTATATTTACTTGTTGTAATATTGTAATACAGTTGTGAATTTCAATAAATTAATTTTTTTTTAAAGAAATCGATTCTTAATGTTGCAGTGTTGCTATATTATAGCATTACTGGAATTCAGAAAATGGTCTGAATGAGTCGTTTGGTTTCAAAATCAGGTTAATCTATTTTTTCCAAAAAAAAAAACTATTTTATTTTTTATTAGTTCTTATTGCTCAAAATGATGTATTGGATGTGTTTGTTTTAAAACCGTCTAGGTCCTTCAAAAATCAATACCAAAAGATTTCATTTCGTATCAAAAGTGGTTCATCCGTTACATTAAATGACAAATTTTAATACATGGACAATCAATATATATAATATATTGCGTATATTCCCCTCTAAGTAGAGCGCTGAAAACACAAAAATCTAGCTTTTGGTGGTGACTTTTTTCTTCTTTTTGTGTTCCCAAAACCTATTCATTTTTTCACTTTGAGACTTCTTCTGTTCATCTGTCCATTTACGCCTGCTTAGTGCAGGTTGTGATATAACTTCAAGTTTCTGGTTCATAATTTTGTCTCAACAGGTTTTACTATATTCTATGGTGATGTTTAATCTTCTCAAGTCTTCTGTGGTTTATTTATACCAGGAAGTGCCCAATTCCGTTGTAGAGACTATATTGAATATTCTTTTAGCCAGTCTACTATCGTTCATTCTGGAGATATGTGCAAAAAATTTCGCTTTGTATTTTCTGATGCCTGTAGTGATGGTTTCAGTGTCTCTGTATAGTTCTTCTGTAGGTCTTTTTTGCCAGAAATTGTCTCCAAATATATATAGGTCGTTTAATTATATTGATTAAACGAATTTGTTTAAAAAAAATATATACTTCGTTTATTTATTTATTTTTAATGAACCATGAACTAACCAAATGTTGATATTTTCTGTCCAAGATAAATCCTGATCAGTCCTGATAAATTTTGAAAATGTAAGTAACCGGTTTTGAAACAAAACGCTTGATATATGGTATATATAAAAAAGGTGTTTTTTAAATTTGTTTCCTAGGGCTGTTTATAATAATAAATTAATTGTTTATCTTAAAAAAAATGTTGAAATACTTGATATTCTCATCTCTCTTGGATATAATGAATTTTCTGTATTCTAACATGCGAAAACCAAGAAGAATAGGAAAGGGTCATGAGTGAGCGATGGGGGCATTATTCTAAGTGGATTACGCCCGAGTCATCTTCCCATTTGGGGATTAAGAGGGTCGGAAAAAAAAATAGGGAATAGCCGAGAAAATTGAGGAGCAAGATGGGTAGTATATCACTAGGGTAGGCTGAGGCACCTTCCGAAAGATTAATACGCCTGCGTTGGAACAATTAATTTTTATTTTTTAATGTGTCTTAAAACTCAATTCTTTAGATTTCAGTAATTTGAAGTATGTAATAGCCTATATTGGGTACTTGTGTATTAGCCGGTCTGCAGGGATTGTTATCAGCCATTGTTTATAACTTGAACTCTGATATATTCTTATTAATATTACTTGATATAGAAATATACAACATGGAATGCTAATGCCAACTCTAGAATACCTCTAACTACGTTCCTCTTCTTATATACTTTTTTCCCTACACTTTCCAGGAATACGTCTCCATTTCTATCCTTGTCAAAATCTATTAGATGAACCTTTTCATATGATTTTGTCTTTGGAATTATTCCGAACTTCTGAAAGCATTTCACAGCTTCTTCTCTGAAAGACGGCTATTCCCAAAGTATTGTTCTTATCATTTAAAATAGGCAATAGCAATAGGAATAGGACAACATCTCAAAATTAGATTTAATAAACAATACTCAAATTTCATTTGGCAACAAACAAAATTAACAAGACAGATACACTAAAATATAATACAGGAAACAATTTAATAACGCACACACAAATAACTGAAATAAGAGGACTGATAAGAAGATGTTGGACGAAATAAGGAGGTAGGTTTCGTGCAGACCGGCTAATACACAAATTCCCTATATTCTTGTTAAACCAAGGCACTGGTGTACCTTATCAATATTGAGATGAGAATAGTAAATCAATCGAGATAATTTAAAAAGTAAAAAGTACTATCCCGTTTGCTGAAATATTATGCAAATCCGTATTATGCGAATAGAAAATTTGTTGATTTTTTCTTTTACTAATTCTTTTTTCGAAGCAGAGGATAGTTTTCAACTCTACGAAAATGTTACTTTGCTCGAAGGTTATTATAGATTTGTTTCAAAAATTGCGATATGATATAAAACAAAGCTAAAATAAAGTTCAGTGCAGGTAGACTGTTTCTATAACAACGCAGGGAGGTGATTTGTCCGTAATCAATCGCAAGGTTTTTCCTCGAAATAAGAGTGCCCACTTTTTAGAGGCTGGGTGAACCCCAGAAGCCGTGGCTGTAAACGTATTAATTAATTGTTCTGCCCCTGGTGGATTTGAACCTTGAGCATAGCAACTGAGTAATCAATATTAACTTTTTTAATTTTAGCTATATATAAAATATAAAATTGTATACAATAATGAAAGTTATATTTATAGAAGTTTATACGAAACTAAAAATATTTTCTAGTTTTTAGATTAATGGAGTCATGATGAAACCAGATATTCCTCGATAATAATGGTTTTTAGAATAATAAAACTTTCTTCACTACTTACAAGAGAGAAATACTTAACTTATAAACTAGTTCTTATAAGCTAATAACAGAATTTATTAAGAGGGTTGCTTTTGTTTTCTTGGTCAATTAATATTGAAAAAAAATTCTTATTTTAAGCATACTTTTGGAAAAGTAGGAATATGTATTAATTCATAGAATAATGAGGAGCGCAGTTGGTTACTAGTAGAGAGCTGGCAGACTTTTATTTAATATGTTAGTGGCCGGAGACGGACCCAATGGAATATAGGACCCTCCTGGGGCACTCTCAGCCTCTATAAAGAGGGTACCCAAAATAAGGAGAAAAAATCTGGCGAGCGTGATCTAGGAATAATCTCCTCCCTACAAAATCGTTGTCCAAGGAACAGTACAGTCTCTTCCAAGTACTGAACCCAAAATCCTCTGTGGTTTCTAGTAGTGGTGTTGCAGTTTTTTTTAATTGACAAGCATATTCCATTCGTTATGGTTACAATAAGCTCCTTTTAAATTTCTTCAGTATTAAGATGTCGGAAAATTTATTTTCACCGTTCATATCACAAAATTATTTAAAATTTGTTTAGTACCTATACAAAAGATATTTTATATGGATTGAATATGGAAAAAATTAATAGAAATCAAGGTTCTTGTGGAGAAGTAAGAAGAACGGGATAATACTGCGTGGTTGAAAGAAGGACAAAGTCACGCAGATATAATGAGAAAATACTGAGAGAAAATAAAAACGAAAATTAGAAAACGACAACGATATTCGTGTAGTATTAAAAGGCCGTTTCGTGAACAAAATTATTCAGTTGATTATTAGTGTTTATTGAATTTATTAAAATTTTCATTTTTCTGGTTATTCCTTTTATCTAAATCCTGTACCTGTACAACTACAACCCGTGAACGGGTCTGCCCCAGTAACCCATGAACCCCTCATTACATGGTAGATACTGTACAGTTTCAAGGACAATAGTCGTGCAGGGAGATGATTTGTCCTAGATCACGCTTAACCGCCGGATTTCCCCACCTTATTTTGGGTCCCCAATTTATAGAGGCTAATATATTATATAAATAAATTAAAAATAGTTAACACAGTTGATGGAAATACGATAATACCTAACTATTAGACCCAATTCGACGATGGTAAGATAATGGAGATGAGAGATGAACGTGTTTGCGGTTGCGAAGATCTGTGTTGGTAGTGGCAAGTGATCTGTAAGCTTGCTCATTGACTACGGCGATAATATCAACAATTGCTTGAGTGCAAAGCAATCTACTTCACGCTCGGCTTCTCTGATTGCTTCTACTTCAACCTCCTTTAAACTTTTTTTTTAACAGATAAGCTTTTCAATAATAAATTTTGTACATGAGTTTGCATAGAAAAAATTTATTTTATGATTTATTTGTAACGTACAAATTACTATAAAAAATACATTCATTACTACAAAAAAGTTTGACATTTCAGAGAACGAATTAAATAAATTTAAAGTTCGAAACTAAGTTTTGAAATTGTGTTTAGTAAAACATGGAATATATATTCTGGAAACTATTCATTTAACGCCACTTTATGCTGTCATGTCTAATTGGACGATGGCACAATGGGAGTCCTTAATTTTGGATATCTAGGTGTAATTAGGATAGACTGTACAGACTTGGGACCGACATATTACATCCCCTTCGAAGCATATCATAACCAAGGATTTTTTACTCCCTTTAAAAAATCCTAAAACCACCCGACGAGCTGCAAACCACCAACCGATCTTGGGCATTGTAAGTTGTCATACTGACTTCGAGACCACAGGTGGCCCATTCGAATCTATTATTCTACATAATTTTCAATTCTTGAAACAGGAAGTGCCCTTAATTAAAAGAAATTCTTCAAAGCGTTACAGTAGACTTTAAGAGCTACAATAGTCCGATTACACAAAAATAAATAGAACAATCGATAAAAATGTCCAAAATATCTAAAAGAGATATAAATCATAAATTAGAATGGAATAGGAAAAAAATACAAAATGCAAAGCCTTAAGTAGTTATTTAAAGGAAAAAATAACAACTCAACGGTTCGCAATTCAGGACATAAACAAAATATATATGAAGGATCAGATTGGAATGTTGATGTGAGATGTGCTGCACGACCTTTCAGTTAAATATAAGTATTACTACATCAATGGAATTCTAACTTTTAAACTAAAGTTAATTAAAAGAGATTGTATAATTCATACATTGGTCGCTAGGCGTCGCCAGTCTCACGTCATACGTCACGATCATGTAGCGATGGTGGGTGACGCGAACGCATAAGTTTTCCCTTACCGAAAATCGCTAACGCGGCCAAAAAAAGATAATATTTAATATTTTGTAATTATTTAGGTACAGGTAGAGGTAAAGAGAAGACCGGGAGAGAGGATACGACCGCAAGGGTAACCTTAATGAAGAGAGCTGTCGGGAGGATCCCTTTGTTGTCAAAAGAGGACCAAAACAATTTTCTTTATGGTCGCTGCTAGCGAGCGAGCTCGGTCTTCGGTTACACAATTTCGGCGGAGCTTACACCGACCTATCCTCGACGGCCCTTGTGTGTGAAATTAGCCTCGGGAGTGGATTGCTGAAATTGCCGTAGACAACCTCAATTTCAACTAGGGTTCCCTCTGTGAAATTAAAATAACGCGTAATATACAGGCCTGTTTGAGAAACGGGCAATATTCCCATATTAATAACAGCGATATTGGAGTAATTAAAAACTCGATGTGTCGTAATTATGCGTATAATGTAGAATACAATTTAAATTAAGAGGAGTTAATATTTAATTTTTTATATGTTTGCAATGCACACCTTCAACGGTCCGAAAGCCAAAAAAACTATTACACAAAATATCTAAGATAAAAACAATTAAAAATGTGGCTGGGAAGAGATTTTTAAAAATATGTGTGCGTATGAAATTTTAGATTTTATTAGAAAGAATCTCAGTTTAAACCTCCTTTTATCTTAAAATTCATTGAAGTAATTATTTAACAAGTATAAATTATTTGGGCCTACAGTTTCGAATTGAATATTCATGTAGAAAAAAAGTTGTAGTTTTTAAAAATACAGTTAACTTTTTTTTAAATTTTATGTGCAAAACTTGATAGAATTTTAACATTATCTATAATTAGTAATGCAGCATTCATACTTTACATGGAAGTTAGTTATTTCGGAAATATAAAAAATATTTGTCGGAAATTGTATTTTTCACAGGGGGAAAATGAGTTCAATATACCTAAAAATCACCATTTAAACGTTTTGATATCCGATTGATGTTTCTGGTAGGTTAATGAATACAGATCATGAAATATCTATTTCAATTATCGGTACTATTATGTTTAACCGAATTTAAAATTATTATACTTATAAATTTAATTATATTGGAATTTATCTTTAGTATTCATTTACAAGCTGAAGCCTAATATACTACTTCAACTGTTTTTCACATAATCGTCATTGTTTACAACGATACGAATGTATAAATTATTATCTTATGTTACTTCGATGTTTATTTTAATATATGATGCTCGCTCCGTTTTACGAAATTGCTGCTTAATACAATTTTGAATTGCTTTGGGAGCAGGTTAGAAATTCACCATAATTCGAATGGCAGAAACATTTTTTTTACGTTGATACAGGTTTTTCAGATTTTATTATGTTTTTGATTTTGGTTCACAGGATAGAACTCAAAGAAGCTTTAAACTTGCGAGTTTTAATCTAGAGAAAATATGTGCTACATTCCAAAATGAAAAACCCACCCTTTTAAATGCAAGATAAGGTTGTTGTTTGTTTATTCTATTAGCATCACTTTATGCTAGAATGGAGAGCGGAGTGGCTCGGTGATAGAGCGCTGAGATGCCGAAGATTCCGAAGATGGGCTCAAATTTCGCTCACTGGCAGGCTTTTGTTCAATCTATTACGGGACGGATCCTATGGGTTCTAGAACCCTTCTAGGGGTCACCCAGACTCTATTATGTGGGATCCCAAATTAAGGAATCTGACAAACCACCATCCTGCACAACAGTTGTCCAAGAAACAGTACACTCTCTACCAGGTACGGAACCCCAGACCCTTCATGGTCTGTAGTGGTATAGGCTTTTTTAAGCTAGAATGACTAGTCGAACGATGTTATAGTGAGAGTCCTAAATTTTGCTTATGCAGGTATAATTAGGAAAGGCTTTTTTATCGAGTACCTGGGGCCAAGAGACCATATTTAGGTTTTTTTATACAGTTGTGGAACAAGACATTGCGGATTCTTTCGCTATCCGGTTAGTCCAAGATTCATGTCAGTAAATACCACTTAGCGACGGATGCTCTTTTCTTTTCATGACTCCTGTTCGGGTGCCATAAAATGATTCCAGGCTTTCAAGCTGGTGAGGGGGCCGAGTCCCCTGAGGTGGAGGGGGTTATTGCGTTGGGGGCGAGTGGAGAGGTAGGAAGTAATAAGGCGGCAGTGAGGGCTAATGAATGCAAAGGAAGAAGAAGGGTTTTAGCAAGTAGGTAGCCGCTGGAGGCGGGGCTAATGAAAAACTATGTGGTTGGAGGCTGATTGCTTGGGGGCGTCTAACCCTAACTTGTGGCCGCAATACACTCCCTCTGTCCTCTCACTTTTAATTACGTCTTGCTCTTCCCATGCCCACCCTAGCGGCTACTCTGATTTCTAGGGAGTTCCGATTTACTTCTGCCCTATTCTTTAGTGTTTCTTTGTGGGAAAGATAATGAAATAATTACTCATGTGTGATCATTAAATGTTAACAAACTCATAAAATACAACTGCCATTCATTCATGTTCTGATTTTCCAAAATATATCTTCGATACAGATATATTTTTCTATTTTATTTTAAATTATATACATATTTTAAACATTGGTGGGATAATCCCTTACAATGAAAATGATTTAACATACAATGGTTGTTATAGGTTAATAAGTTTTTGTTGTTGGTAAAATTAAAAAACCCAACAGAAAAAAGAACTACACAGGATTACTAATTAATACATAATTTATAAATATATATATATATATATATATATATGTATAATAATCATGTTATATTTAACATTATTATTATATATAACATTGTTCTGATATGTACCATATAAGAACATATTAATTTGTGGAAGAACACGTTCCAAAATGGATATTATTTATAATAGTATGTGTTGGGATGTCCAGTTTTTTGTGCATTGTGGTGATTTGAGTATATATTGGATAGTCTTTTTATGATTCTTAGACATTTGTTTTGGAAGATCTATATTTTGTAAATGTGTGTTTTGGTAGCTAAACTCCAGACTGGGCATGCGTAAGTTATCATGGGCCTAATGACTCCCTTATATAATTTTTTCTTATTTTTTTCTGATATTTTAATTTTTTATTGAAGTACGGATACATTTTATATATTATTTTGCGGTCGCCATTTAGTTTATTATTGATATGATTGTTGAATAGTAGTTTGCGGTCTAAAGAAATTCCTAAATATTTAATATGGTTTGATAAAAGTATTGAAATATTGTTGAGTAGTACGGTAGAGGGGAATATAGGTCTTCGTTTTGTGAAAATTATAGCTTCGGTTTTGTCAGTATTTGTATTCAGCCCCCATTTTTTCAGATATTTGTTAGTTTTGCAAAATGCTTCCTGTAGCCTTTTAATTATTGTAGTTATCCAATACGATGATGATAGTATTGCTATATCATCAACGAACAGTGCGATATTTACATTACTGATTTTTGGAATGTCTTTAATAAATAAGTTAAATATTATAGGGCTGAGACAGAAACCTTGTGTAGACCCGCATTTGTGCATCTATTTGTTATGTGGCTACTGTTTGATGAAATAAAGAATGTTCTGTTAGTTAAGTATAACTACTGTATATATAGATGTACTTGGGATATTGTATTGTAATAATTTGTGGATGAGGAACTGAGGGGAAATCCTGTCGAATGCTTCTTCTATGTCAATGAGGATCATGCCTGTATGCTTTCTTAGGTTGAAATTTGTAGTTATTATGTCAACCACTCTCCCCAATTGACCGTTTGTAGAGTGAAAATACCGAAAGACAAACTTTTCATTTATTAGTGTATCGTTATCTGTTATATACTGGACCAGTCGATATTTAATTATTTTTTCGTACAGCTTAGACAGGATGTTAAGTAAACTTATGGGTCTATAATGGAATGTAATTTCCGGGTCTTTATGTGGTGTGGGCATGGCTATCACTTTTGGTCTTTACCAAATATGCGGGAAATAATTTTAATCTGAGGCAGGTATTGAAGATTTTGGTAATATGTATGGTCGTTTTCTTGGAGAGGTGTTTTATTAATATTGCTGGAATATTATCGGATCCGGGTGATTTGTTAATGTTTAAGGATTTTATTAATTTTGCGATTTCTCGGGATGAGGTATGTTTAAAGTTGTATCCAAGATATTGAATGTGAAAAAACACATTATGTTTAGATCTGGAGCGATTGGTTTAGTGAATTTACACGCTACAAAAATATTGTATAATGCATACTCATAGCTAAATTATGTTTGACGATATATACAGATTTTGAATGAACCTTGAAACAGTTTCTTTTCTCCTGAAATATAATTTTAAATGTAAACTATCTCCCGTTTCTTTTATAAATTTGTTTTGACCCCCTCTAGAATCAGGATTGTAGAGAAATAACTCTGATTAGTTATTATTCTATTGTATCTAGAGGCTCTCTGGAGGCTCACTCAGTTTTTAGAAAGTTCGTACTCTTAATAAAGGCAAAAACCGGTGGAGCATGATCTCAGGCAAATCTACTTCTTGCACAACAGTTGGTTTGCTTTTACTAAGCTACTATGTACTGAAACCCTTCGTGGGTTATCTCCATTAAAAGAAAATAAGTGCTTAATGGACAGAATAAAGAAAAGAGAAACAATTGTAAGAAATATACACGTTAACACGGTTAACCATTATCATATATAAATAATCATAGGTTTTAATAATAAAATCTGGAAGACACACCACAAACTCAGAGAAAGAATGAGATACAGTATTGGAAGGATGGAAATAAAAAGAGAAAATCCAGAATATAATTTCACGTTCGGTTAAAACAAATCTCATGTACACACATATTTCAGGTGAATTCATTAGTTTTTCTTGCTTTTCAAAATTGGAAGCAGCTTTTGAAAAAATAAAAATTCCAAGTTAAATAAATATAATAATAATTTGGCTTCCGATCTCTAGGCCAATATGGATAACCAATCTTAAACCTTCTTTGTAATCTTTCAATTAATACGATTTTTTAATCCAATTACGAAAATTTATAATTTAAAAAATCGTGGTCAGTCAGTCTATAGAAATTTATCGTTTATCGGTGGAATATTTAAATGATATCCCCTTTTCACAATTTATTCAATGCATTCAAAATACTTTTCAAAATAATAATAATATTAATAGGAAGGAAAGGCTAGGGAAAAATTTCTCGGGTAAATTTGATGAGCGAGTTGATTTAGAGCTGAAACGGGAACCATTTCCTCAGCCGGCAAAAACTGATTAGTCCGGGTTGAGTGTAAAGTTAATCTTCAAGCGGTTGAGCTCAGGTTTCTTATTTCACCTTATCCTCCCAGTGTCAGGCCTTAATCTGCATCACAAGCCACCCCCCCCCCCCCCACCGAAGAGCTGAATTTTTAATTTCTTGGCCTAATCCGGTCCGAACGCCTTCCTCTGACTTTTAATTTAAGAAATCCTTACAGTTAATATTTAATTGCAAGGCTTCCCTTCCACTTCCTATCTGATCCTATCCGGTGTCTCTTCTCTTATCGCCAACTCCCTCCCGCCTTTGGGCCTATCGTAGGCCGGGAAATTCTGGACAAATTTAGCCTTTCTGTTATCCCCTTCTCCGCTTTCCTTTACTCTAAATACGGACCTCTATTAAATTAAATGGCTTAATGGAATGAAAAAGGAGAAAGGGGAGAGGTTTTAATTTTAGGCGGAAGTGGAAACCCGGGTTTTTAAATTCATTTAATTTAGTAAAATTGTGATATTACCCGTTGTTATTACGTGCTACAGAGGGAACGATATGTCACATACTAGTAAACGTTCTGGGAAAATGTATACAAATGTATATTATTTATTCATTTAACTTTAATTTATTTAAACGCTATAGGCTATCCATGTATAATTCGGAAGAGGATCTTTAACAACTATCTGACATATTTTACATCCCCTCCGAAGGACGGGATATATTAAGTGTTATGCGTTACACAACTACACAACAAAACATTATATACTAATCCATTACCTCGTTTACTGAAATATAAAGTGATACTATATGAAATTTCACATTCTTCATATTTTCTTATTCGATCACCAGCTTTAAAAACTGATCTCATACCCACCAATTTTCATTTAAATAGAATTTATTGATTGTTTGATAACTTATAAAATAGTAATAAAAAATGGATTCTTTATTAAAGACAGAACGATAGCTTTAAAAAATATAGTTTTTAAAATTCTCATATGATTTTTTAATAGATAAGGATATGATTGATAAAAAAGGAGGAGTAAAGATAAATGGCATAAATAGTAATTCTTCAATTATTACAAAAGATATATATTTAAAAAAATCTGTACCACTCCAACCCATGAAGGTCTTGGGTACAGTACGGTAGATGCTGTACTGGTTATAGGACAATGATTTTGTAGGGAAGTCTATGATCACCCTCAATCACATCCCAATTAAGGGTATGGTAAGTAAAATATAGGGTAAGGGGCTGGCTGAACCCTAGAAGGGCATGCAGATCCCAGATGCTTCATCCATGGCTGTTAACAGAGTATATAATGCATAAAAGGTTAACAATAATTTTATTTTACTACTTATTGATAGTACGTTTAGCGTCTTATTATTCCATTACGAATGTCGAAATGCAAGTCTCGTGTCGCAATGTTGACAAAGCCAGGAGGTAGAAACCTGCTTCAATACTGTGTTAAAATTTGTTTAAATGTCAGAATAATTATAGGTATTATAGTTTTTAATCAGTTCCCAAACAAACCTCAGTTTGGAAAAATGATTCGATTTAGTGAAAAATTAATTGTTCCGGAGAGATGGGTGTTGACTTCAGGAACCGGGAGTTTAATCGCATCTAAAATGTCCGCATTGTCGTGCAGTTATCATACATGGTTTCCACAGTGTAGCAGGGAGTACCCATAGTACTTTAGTTTTTTGCTTATAGGCAATTAGGTAGTGTTCATTCAGCCAACTCACGGAGATTCGTGGCTAGCGACGAATCGGTCTAGGTCCAGGGATTATGGCTTCTCCCATATTTAAATAATTAATAACAAATATTTAAAAAGTAATAACAAATCTATAAATGACAAAATGAATTATCAGTTAATTAATATGCACAAGGATCTATCATAATACTTAAAGTAATGACTTAATTTTTGAGGTTAGTGGATTTGTATTTTTTTATTCTTCCTTTTGTACCACTTATTTTCATCGCCATTGAAAAATATCAATAGAATTTTAATAACTGTATGAGGTTGCTTAATAAAGAAGATAAAACTATCGTTATGTCAAATTTTAGGATCCATTGAAATAAATGATAAAATCAAGATAGAGGATTGATTGTGTTATAGTAATAAAATTTTATGATTCAGTAAAATCTTAATGCGGTAGTAAGACGTAAATATCCAAGAGTTTAGGTGATAATAATCTTTCTGGGGATTTTGAATTAATAGTCATTAAGGGATGAATTGTCCTACCTAGGATCCGAACGGTGCATAATATTATCAAATTGAAAATGAAATGTTACAAATAAATCACATAATTTTATAAATATACATAGCCGATTATTAAAAAAAAATTGTATTTCAATGACAAAAATGGCCTCTTAACTTCTTGTTGAAAAAAAGATGTTCATCTTTGTTATTATTTTCATCATTATTTTAATTTTTTTTCACAGAAGGAAAAGGTAAAATAATAATGATTATTTTCACTTAATGCAACAAAAAATGAAGACTTTTTTTTTCGTTCATCGCATTTGTTTGTAATCTAGACATAATAATTGTCATAGCTTATACGCACACGCACACACAAACTGGTAACATTGGCCAAAGATGAAAGAAGTCATACCTTTGAAAGATGGCAGAGACGCTGGAATGCCTCACCTTCTGGAAGATGGACACACCGTCTGATACCCGATATGTCAAAATGGATATCCCACAAACATGGAGAGGTAGATTATTATCTCACCCAACTGCTCACAGGGCATGGTTGCTTTAGGGCCTACTTGGCTCGCTTCGAAATAGAAGATCGAAAATCTTGTCCTACTTTTGATCCCGTGGATGAAACAGTGGAACACTCGTTCTTCTGTTGTCCACGTTTTTCACGAGAAAAGAAAGAGCTTGACATAAAATTTGGAAAGAAATCATCGCCGGAAAATATTGTCACTTTGTTGATGACTAGGCAGGAGCATTGGAGTGCTGCAGCAGACTAAGCAGCGCAAATCGGAAGAAGGCTCAGAATACAGGAGCGAGAAAGGAGAGGCCAAGCCCTCGCTAATCCCACATAAGTTGTCCAAAGAAGAAATAGGCACATATCCCGTCTTCCCCCCACAAAGTAATGCTTGACGGCTGTTCTGTGGGATGGTAAAAGGAGAATTGGGAGGTGGTTTTTTAGTGAGTAGGAATTACACTTCGTCTTATGAAAGATTTTTCCCCTACTCAGAAAAAAAAACACACACACACAAACACATACATAGATATATACAAATATATATATAGCGGATATGTCTCTGTAAAAAAATTATTGTTGAGGTACAGGGTTAAAATGACATACAAAAAGAAATTACTCTTAATGCCTTTTCCATTTATTTTTCACTTCACTTTTTCCTTAATATCAATTCACTTACAAAATATCATTGTCACATTTTTATACGATTTCATAAGATTTTTGTCGGGAGTTAATGAAGCACAATAAGAGAGGGTACTTATATTTCGACCTTCATCAGAAAAGAATAACAAAATCAATAGGGATCGGAATAGCTCAGTTTTTCCAATCCGGAGGTGGTAGATAATTTATTTAATCTATTTACAGCGACTGATGGAAGCTATGAGATCTTCAGACTCTCCATAAAGTGAATATCCCAGCGATCCAGCCTAGATTGTGCCTGATCTGGAACAAATCACTCCCCTTCACAACCGTTGTCCTAGAAACAGTAGTGTCTAGTATTTACTGAGGCCAAGAGCCTTTATGGGTTTTAGTTTTAGAATTATTTCATAATAATATATTTCAAGAATAAATCGAAGCAGATCCAATGCTATAAGCAGGTTAGATATGAGAATGGGGTCATTTAATATTTATGTTTTACCAAGAGAAGGAAACGTTTTAATATGCAGGGGTGATTGAAATCCGCATTCAGTGTCGATCATGTTCTTGTCAAATTTACATAGCTAGCGTAATGTGTGATGGCCTCCATGATGGACTCTTAAAATGGTATGTTAAATTTAATGGAAGACTCGGATATGGAACCATTAGAAACCTGTCCTACATCCCTCTCTGCTAATTGCTTTTAACTACATATAGCACTTATGTTTAATGAGCTTTGATTTACAATCAACAATATATTTTCTCCATCTGTTAATAGTTAAAACATCACTATACTCAAGGATTCTTTGTAAAATGAAAAGATTTTATCATTAGCCTTCATATCACTTTATTGATTTTTTAATGTCTTTTTAGTATTTATTTCGAAACTAAAACGACCGCTGATTGTTGTTATAATTCCTTTTTACTGTTCATCACAGTTTGTTATAATGATTTAAAAAATATTTTATAATTTACAAGAAAAATGTGAATTCTTAATTCACTACATTCTCTGTATTGAAATAACAGTCCAGAAATATTAAAATAATATTTACATTTTTTATTCTAAATCGACACATGCCACTTTTTTTCATTTTTATTCAAAAGATGTCAGGAACAGTAGCTTTATGATTCGAAATATTTAAATAATTATAATTTATATGATAATGAACATCTAATGAGTTCTAAACTAAAAAAATTTCCTGGAAGCGTAGCCAGACAACGCCGAAAAAATATTACATCACTGACACTTTGCTATAATAGAGAAATGTTGAAGTTCAATTTGGGCACGTCATAGATTCACACTAATAAGCGATGTTGAAGAATATGAAGTGAAAATCATTAATAGAAGTTCAAACTTTTGAGCTTCAATTTTATTAAAATAGTTTAAAAAAAAAATATGAAACATAAATAGAAGCAGTGCTTTGCTGTGCTCTGAATATATCTTTAAGTTTAGACAATTATTGTTGCTGAACTTATCGATTAAAAAAAAAGAACTAACATCAATCAAATATATTTAAAAAATCTCACCATCAAAATAACAATTAATAAAAATAAACCAATCAAATATAGTTTTATGTTAATGTAATATTTTTATGATTATAATGTTTACAATTATATTGGTTTTGGATAACCTCTGGTACTTCTGAGCTGTTTTGATTTTTACAATATACTTCATTATATCTGTTTTTGATTGATTCCTTTCTTCATCAAATTTGACAATTTTATTGGAATGTCTTTCTGGGTTCATCCTTTTGATTTGCCCATAAAATCTTAATCTGCATTCCCTAATATCCCTTTTAATATTAGAGTATTGTTTTAGAATTGAATTTATTATCAGACTTAAATAATATTTTATTTTTTACCTATTTAGTTAAATCTACTGCCCTGATCAGTAAGCGGTTAAGTCGATTCTTTTCACGTGGAGTTGAGTGTATTAAGGAAAGCGGAATAGTGTCATTCTCGTAGTTTTTGTCTTGAAAAGGAGTTTTAATATAAGATTTAACTCCTTTTCAAGCTGATGTCTTTGGAGAAAATTCGACTTAATTTCTTATTACTTACAGCAACAATAACAGACAGTATAAAAGATAACACTACCATAAACAGAAATAATATCACACAACAGACTAACCTGCCACAGCACCTTCGCAGCTTGCTGAGCGAAAAACGCAGAGCAAGATCGAAGTGGCACAGGACTCGTTACCCATCAGATAAAACGTATTACACCCAACTGACTAACAAACTGAAAACGGAGATTAGAAACTACAAAATCCAAAATTTGCTTTGTGTGACTGAAAATCTTACGACTACTAACAAATCACTTTGGATGACCACCAAAAAGATCCTTAAATTCAAAGATTTTAATCATCCTCTCCTTACTGAAAATCAAACTTGGTCCAGATCTGACGAAGAAAAATCTCACATATACGCCCAACACCTCTTCAAAACCTTTAATCCACACCCTGATATCCTCAACCCTATTCACATTGAGTGTATTGAAGCAGAACTGGATATCCCACTCCAAATGAGTCTCCCACCTAAGGCTTTTCATCCGTCAGAAATATCCAATGTTATTGATAGTTTGCCTTCCCGTAAAGCTCCTGGACATGACCTAATTACAGCTCACATCCTAAAATCCCTTCCTCGAAAAGCTATCCTATTCCTCACATACATATATAATTCTGTAATCCGTTCTACCTATTTTCCCGATACATGGAAACTATCTATAGTAAAAATGATCCCAAAATCCAAAAAGCCTCCAGAACTTCCATCCTCCTATCGTCCTATCTCCCTCTTACCCATAATGGGCAAGATCCTCGAAAAGCTCATACTAAAACGTCTGTATCCCATCCTAGATAGTAACCACATAATCCCAGACCACCAGTTTGGTTTCCGAACATCCCACTCCACTATCCAGCAATGCCATCGTGTGGTGGATGTTGTCTCCTCAGCATTGGAGCGTAGATTGTATTGCACGGGAGCCTTTCTCGATGTAGAATACATACTTTTTGATCATTCGCTCCTTTCTAGCTGGCAGAACATTTAAAGTAAATCATAATGGTTCCTACTCTCCTCTCTATTCCCAGTCTGCTGGTGTTCCTCAAGGTAGCATCCTCGGTCCTATCCTCTACACGGTATATACAGCTGACATCCCAACCCATCCTAACACCTTCATCTCCACCTATGCTGATGACACATGCGTGTTATCAGTTAATAACGACCCATATATTGCATCCCAATCCCTTCAATCACATTTATCAAGCCTCGAAGAATGGTGTCGGAATTGGAGAATTAAAATCAATTCCAAAAAGTCCCATCAAATTACCTTTACCCTTCGCCGAAAACCCTTGACTTCCTGTCCTACTGTATCCTTTAATAGTACTCCACTTATCCCTGTTGAACAGATCCGCTACCTAGGACTCAACTTAGACAAACGTCTAACTTGGAACCCTCACACAAGACTGAAAAGACAAGAAACAGCTCGACGCTTCCGACTACTTCAACACATACTAGACAAACGCTCAAAGCTTCAAATCAATTACAAAAGACTTATTTATGTTACTGTTATAAGACCTATATGGACTTACGGAATTGAACTATGGGGCTCCACCAAACCATCAAATTCCTCTCGTATTCAATCCTTGCAATCCAAAATCCTTCGCAAAATCCTAAACGCTCCTTATTTTGTCACAAATAAAACCATCCATAATGACCTGAACGTTCCATATGTTACCGATTTAGCCCATTCCAGATACCTATCATTCCATAATAAACTCCAGGCCCATCCAAACCCACTAGTTTCCATCCTTGGTTCCAATTCCATCCCGGACAATCCTCCTAGGCGTCTGAAGAGAAGATGGCCTCGAGACCTTCTATAATAGAAATGTAATTAGAGTGCTGCCAATGGGTAGTGCCTCTACACGTCCTTTCATGCATTTGTTTATTCATACAGCCTTTGTACTAGATGTATAATATTACAGTTGTACAATTCAATAAAATCATTTAAAAAAAAAAAAAAAAAAAAAATTTCTTATTGTGAGGTGTAAAAATAATGCTCCATACTCAACGAATCTTATTAAGAACTCTAGTAAGTTTGTAATTTACGTAATTTAAACCTAATATGATTAAAGCATTTGTTAGTGTATATAATGGATCTGTACGTACACCTTTTTGTTTAATATACCTATATAGTAATTTGAAAGGACTAGAAATAAAATAAAAAAGTCGACCTAACCTCGAAAAAGAGTAAAACAAAGGAATAAAAGAAACAATTAATCTTCCAACAGAATGCGTGGAACGCAGAACATTTTTCACGTTGAATGGCAAGAGGATTAAGGTAGTGCCTCGTCTTGTTCAACATTCCCTGCCTCATAATATTCTACGCTCAAGAAGACGTTTATTTAATTTTTGCTAACTTGACGCACGACGCACGCCTCCACGACGTTGTTAATAATACAAAATATACAGGAACCTCTAGGCCGAATGTCACAATGCGTGTCTCCATAGCGCCCCGTGGGTTAGCAAGCACTTTATCGAATTAAAAAAGCCATAAAACAAATTAAAGTCATAACCTCCACTCCCTAATTTCATTCCAGTCACGGTTTGTTACATCTGCAATGGAAGCCCATCCGGCCATTTAGTAATTGTCGCATATCAATTGGCCTGGTTTCATCCAATATTCCGTTATGAAACTAACCATTTTCGGGGAAATCAGAATATATTATTTTTTACGCTCATAACACTTGAAAAGAGTTTGATAAAAAAAAAATAATGAAACTATATACACTTATTAAATTAAAAAAAAATAAAAGCAAACCTGAAGTTATCATAATAAATTTAAAACAAGGCTTTTGATCGAGTATGGCACCCAGGTCTCCTTTACAAAATCCGACAATTCCTTCCTCCTACATACTTTTTAATCATTCGCTCCTTTCTAACTGGCAGAACACTTAAAGAAAATCATAATGGTCCTACTCTTCTCTCTATTCCCAGTCTGCTGGTGTTCCTCAAGGTAGCGTCCTCGATCCTATCCTCTACATAGTATATACAGCTGACATCCCAACCCATCCTAACACCTTCATCTCTACGTATGCTGATGACACATGTGTGTTATCAGTTAATAACGACCCATATATTCCATCCCAATCCCTTCAATCACATTTACCAAGCTTCGAAGAATGGTGTCGGAATTGGAGAATTAAAATCAATTCCAACAAGTCCCATCAAATTACCTTTACCCTTCGCCGAAAACCCATGACTTCCTGTCCTACTGTATCCTTTAATAGTACTCCGCTTATCCCTGTTGAACAGATTCGCTACCTAGGACTCAACTTAGACAAACGTCTTACTTGGAACCCTCACACAAGACTGAAAGGACAAGAAACAGCTAGACGCTTCCGACTACTTCAACACATACTAGACAAACGCTCAAAGCTTCAGATAAATTACGAAACGCTTATTTATGTGACTGTTATAAGACCTATATGGACTTACGGAATTGAACTATGGGGCTCCACCAAACCATCAAATTCCTCTCGTATCCAATCCTTGCAATCCAAAATCCTTCGCAAAATCCTAAACGCTCCTTACTTTGTCACAAATAAAACCATCCATAATGATCTTAACGTTCCATATGTTACCGATTTAGCCCATTCCAGATACCTATCATTCCATAATAAACTCCAGGCCCATCCAAACCCACTAGTTTCCATCCTTGCATCCAATATCATCCCGGACAATCCTCCTAGGCGTCTGAAGAGAAGATGGCCTCGGGACCTTCTATAATAGAAATGTAATTAGAGTGCTGCCAATGGGTAGTGCCTCTACATGTCCTTTCATGTATTTATTTATTCATACAGCATTTGTACTAGATATATATATTACAGTTGTACAATTCAATAAAAAAATTAAAAAAAAAAAAATTAAAACAAACTGAACATAATATTACATCAGGTTGTAAACACACCATTATGTTTATTTTTGTAAATTGTTTTACCTTTATTTATTTTATTTATTGTTTCTCTCTTTATGAAAAAAAGATAATTAAACATCAAAAAATATAAATGTATTGTATCCATATGTTAGTAACGGTTTAGCTTCATTATTGAATATAACTTTAATGTATTTTAATAACTTAGTATTGTATGATTTTACCGATGGTAAAACTGATTAATAGACATATAATTTATAATTGGTTTTTAATTTATGTATGCAGATTACACAATACATGGATCACTGTGGCATGATTTAATAATTATTCTAAATCTAAATTATGAATTAATTCGGTGCCTCTTCAAATCACAGTGTATTATCTAGTTCACTATAAAATAATTTGATGGTGTTTATAATCCTGTTATCGTGTTTTCTGAATATTATTTATGTTTACTTGGTGTATAATATTACATTTGTTGACCTGATATGTATGGGGAAGAATATGGTCCGGGTGAAGGTCAAAAATGTCTTGCCTCAAGTGTGATCCTACTATAATAGCCCTGAAGAATACCTGCAAGGTTGGTCGAAACTTCGGCTTTCAAATTAACTGTTCTCTCTATATAACAGAATTTTTCTACTCCACCCGAACCATTTTCTCAACTATTTATATTTACCGATATATTATTTATTATTTCAATCAATAAATAAAATTTAGGTTGTACGGTCTTGATAATAATCACGTTGAAATATATTTAATTTGTCACAGAATAAAAAGAATATATAAAAATATTCGAGCACTCCGAAACTGTGTTATGGTTTAATGACAGAAATCTCTTTGCGATATTATCTTTATAAATCTTTTTAATACTGGATTGTGTTTAAATTATGTAGCTATTATTATTAATTTATATGCTTAAGACTAACGAAAAAGATTTGATTTTTAAGATAAATTGATTTTTATGTTGATATATATTGTTTTCAATATATCGCCAATTTAAAAGAACATTTGTATTTTTGAGTAAATTCTTCTGTAGCTATTGTATTGTTTGAAGCATTTTAATACAAAAACAAATTATCTGATCCTCCTTTCCAATTTTTTTTATAGTCATATTTTGCATTGCTCACGACATAAGTTGAAACCAAAAAACATTAAAGTTATTTAAAAATAGTCTTATGGTTAATTAAATAATTCAATACCATAATTGGTTTGCTTTACAAATACCAAAATTTTATTTTTCAATAAAATGGAACTTTCAAATACCTCTATTGAAAAATTAGCGTTGAGATTACCTCATCGTCAGATGGCTTAAATGCTTTTTCTGTTAGTTTCCTTTTCTTTTTTTCTTTTTTTTGTATCATATTTTAAAGATATTGTTCAGCTATTTATTCAACATCCTTTACCCTTTGAGGTTGGACAACTTTCTTTGCAAGCTGATGAATCATTAACTGAAAACGTGTATACTGAATCTCCTCATTTTAATATTTACCTCGATATAGTATTCGATATTAACTAAGTTCCATAGATACTTATAAATTACTATTTGCCAAAAATGAATACTGTTTAAGTTCACTTTTGTTGCCTTCAAAGTAGAACTCCCCTTAAGGGAAGAGTACCTTGGGAGGGAACGGTAGGTATGGTACAAAAGGATTCGCCGTTCACGGTTCAAGAATCCCTTTCAGGGGCCTTCCTCACTTCTCAACTTGGATATTAATAAAATTCTCTTTTCCGAAGTATCTTTGCCGAAACTAAAAACTTGACAATAGGAGAAGGATTGATGAGTTTCGGCACCTTTTGTCGCGAGTTCCAACTCGACAAAGTGTCCTCCTTCCTCAAAAGGGGGGCAACTTCTACAGAATATTGCCTTCATATCGGCAATAAAGTATTTATTATCTACGATATTTAATAAAGTAGTCGACTGAGGAATAAAATCGTAACAATAAACAGCAACAATATTTATATTCCAATTGCGTCAGTATCATTCATTTAAAAATTTATTTATTTAGATTTACAACATACTGAAGATTCCTAATAAGTTGAAGTACGCCTATTATGTATAATAATCTACCGTGCAGTGTATTGTAGAGACTGTGTACAATGTGCTGAACCTAAGATTTTGTTGGTGTAGCGGTACAGATTTTTTAAAGGTATTCAAAGTTAAAAATTACAAGAAATAAATCAAAACGCAAAACTTACAGAGGATTATTAATTCAGTAATATATAAGATAACAAAGTACCTACTCATTCACTTCAGTGTTTAAAGTAGTTGGGCTTGGTAACGAACGAATTGCTGAAAAGGTATAAGACCTGATTCAACTGTTATACGTTACAAGTTACCGGTCAATGGTATTAAACAAATTGAATAAATAAAATATTTCTTTACAAGGAAGTTTCATCAATGCTTCCTTGTAGGGAGCAATGTAAACTCCTTGCCCTCACCTCTTCTTTTACATGTATATAGACTAGCTCTAAGATTAGGGGAGAAGAGAGTAGAGATGTAGTTGATAGCTTATATCATGTAAGAGAATAGTCTCTAAATTAGATGTAGTCCATAGTCAATAAGTTATAGTGACAGTCAATAGTAATAAGTCATCTAGAATATATAGACATATGAATGTCTCTTTTATATTGTAACCAGTTTCTTTTCTTTTCTTTTTTTTTTGTCGCTATATCAGTGGTTTTGTAGTTTATATTGTTGTATATCAGTGGTTTATATGGCTAAGTAATTGCCAAATTTTACTATTTTTTCTTATCGTATCTTTGCGGCTCAGCGTTGGTGTTACGTTGATGTTATGTTATATTATGGTCATGTCGTTGGTGTTACCGTTTGATGTAAAGAATATGGATACAACATTTTTTTTTTGGACTTCTTTCTATTTAATCAATTTGGACCTTGGACCGAAAACCCCACAACCTGGTCACAAATAATTATACAGCCAATTATAAATTTATCTGGTATGATCACTATTGTATACTATACTATTTATATTTATTTATTGAACTAAGTATACTGTGATGATTTCCTCTGGTTTGTTTGATGATAGCAATTGCTTATAATGGGTTTCATTGTTGTATAATGGTTTTAAGAAACTTAAATATTTTTCTCTTTTACCCCTGTATGCCGGGCATTCTATAATAATATGCTGGAGGATTTCTCTTTGCCCACATCTATCACATTCTGAAGAATTTTTGATCCCTATGCGCTGCGAGAGAGATCTTGAGATGTCTCAAGAGAGAGGTAGTGTACCTTCCGAAAGACGCGTTTGGGCTCAGCCCCCCCCCCCTCGCTGTGCGACGGCCCTGAAGAAGACATACAAAGTAGGTCGAAACGTTAGCTACTGAATAAATATTTCTTGATATTTAAGAGAAATTTATTGACCCCTACCCGGACCATTTTATTCCACTAATTTAAAATCGTTTGGCGCAGATAATTGGCCTCACCATATAAATATTCACACAGACGGATCCAAAACAAATGATAATTCAGGCTCGGCAGTGTTCATCCCAAAGTATAAATATTCCGCTTAATATAAGTTACCTAGCATGGGAAATGGAACGGACCATTTTCTTCCAGATATTTTTTTCAAGGTCAACTATTTTCATTCAAAATGATTTTAAAATAGCATTTATGAATATAGGGGGCAACGCGTTGATTTTATTGTTTATAATTATATTAACTTTTTGAAATAACATATCGTACTCAAGTGTGTATAGTGGTAATTTACTACTAGTAGATTAATTTACGGCTAACTGTTGATATTTGACAACGCACTTGTTACTATACTAAAAATTTAAGATGCATTCTCCAGCTGTGACAGCTAGATTTTTCATTTTTAATTCATTCTGGGATCAGATATGCTCAGAAGGGTAATAATAATTCTTGTCCTTCATTGTATCTTAAGTTATAGTGTTTCTGCTAACCGCATTACTCAGTATATCTTCAATGAAAGAGTAGGTACTTTGTTATATTATTTTTCAATGAACCAATAATCCTCCATATGTTTTGCATTTTGATTCATTTTTTGAATGTTAATAATTTTAAGTTTAAATATTTTAAAAAAACCTGTACCACTACACCCAGGAAGAGAGTCTTAGGTACAGTTGATATCCTCCAACATATTCAGTAAGTTTCAAATTTCCAAACTGATTTTGGTATTATGAAATAAAAACTTAACATCTACTCTATTTACATAATTCAATTTTAAAAAGAATCCGTTGTAAGGATATATCTTCTTAAAAATCAAAGAAATACTAAATAACTTTAAATAAGAAAATAATAAAACTGTACCACTACAACTCTAAGAGGGTCTCGGTTTCAGTAAAATCATGACCCACCGCGAAGTTTTTCTCCCACTTACATTATCAATCCGCATTATAGAGACTTTATGGGACCTTGCAGAGCCCCCAGTGTCCATCTATGAATGAGGTACTCCACCCTCTTAAACATTTTAAATGAACAATAATAATTTCTGAGGATTTATGCAGCATGGAGATATATCCATAAACAGACCAGTTAAACAGATTAATTTATCACTGCAGTTGAATTAGATGGCCTTAATCAGACAACTCGGAGGGGAAAGTTGCAGATAAGTGTTTGGCAGAGGAGGCTAACCACCTGTGGAAGTGACATTAGTAAGGAGCTAGCTGTTATAATTAGGCTCAGTATATCACCTGGTGGGGGGGGGGTGGAAGGGTGGAAGTGGTGGGGGGGGGGGGGGGTGCACATAAATAAACTGGGCCCTCTCGGATTTATTTCCTGTCTTGTATTCGGCTTCCTGGGTCATCATTCTGCCCCCACTTGTATTCTGAATATTCCCTATGCAAGAAGCATCTGCTAGATGAGTGGATTTGTTAAAAAGAAAATAGTAAGAAGTTATATATGCTGGACATATCAGGAAAAGAGAAGGTAGTGTGTTATTAAAAAATCCTCCATAAGCTCTACGTTTAAATGAAGGACCAACAAAACAAGCATCAACTATAATTTGAAGGTTATCATGCCTTGTTACTTCAGTCTGACAATTTAGTAAACAACCTGCGCAGAAGGCGGACTGCGCATAGAGAAACCACTTCCTTTCTCCCTCTACTTAGCTCGCTTCACTCTCCCTTTGTCCTCATCGTGTCTAGTTTGAACTAATTATAATTTGCATTCTCTTGGAGTTATTATTGTTGCGTTTGACCCGTATACCCTTGGACTCAATTTTGGACTTTTTATTGTTTTGGTATTTCAGACACGGCTTTCTTTGGGCTTTATTTCCAATTGTGGTGTGGTTGGGAGAACTCCCTACTCCCACGCCACTTTGCCAGCCCCGTAACAAGTCTCTTTCCTAAATGCCATACTAGAGTAGTTTGGAGATAGTCTTACATTCAAGATATTTTAAAGACATTTTTTTCCCTAGCTCCTTGGCTTTTATGTGTATTTCTTTATATTATCATTTATTTATATGGAATCAATGGATTGACGGTATCTCTCTTACTACACCAAGTGCATTTTAAATGAGGAGTGAGGATGAGGTTAGCTGGAGTTCTCTTATTCTAGTAGTAGGGTTCTAGTGGCGGAGCTCACTAGTTCTTCTGATTGGAATCAGTAGATTTCTCAGTCCCGGTTAAGAGTTTGTACTTGTTTTTGCCAGTGTTGAAGTTGGCCTGTCGGTGTGAGTGTGATGAATTGTGGGTTCCTGCAGTGCTGTTGGCTATCAAAGAATTTGATATATCTCTGTGTGAAATAGTATGTTACCATCGGTAGTCCGAGTGTATCATCTATTATATCAGTTGTTATTCTTTGAAGAGTAGTGTCTCGGTACAACTTTCTGTAACTGTCGGAGCCTTTTAGCGGGCTTTAATAACATTGTATAAAAAAAAAACATGCAGTTAAGGCATGAGCGAAAATAGTCAAATAAGAAGCCTTAAATCTCCGAAACATAAGAAAACCTCGATATTCGCTGTTGGAGTCTGATACAATTAATGATAAAAGAACTAAAAAACACACTGAATCTCAATCTAAAATTCCGTAAAGACAGTTTTCTTTTTGTAATTGAGTAGTACTGTATGATTCATAGTGGTTGTGGGATGGTGTTTCTTATCAGTGTCTTATTAAAACTATTTACAGCAGTTACGTGTGTGTGAAAGAGAGAGAATCTTCTGTAAATGTATTACTTTTATAGTGTATTTTTCTGGCGTTTTCGATATTTGCTGCATTGTGTAACAATCAATCTCACACACAGATTTCATGTTAAAAAACCTAACCGAAAACCCTTAACTCGATCCTGATTACGGCCGAAACGATGCATAATCTCTGGGATAATCCCGCTCATCCTCCGACAGTACCTGGGCGATGAAGGAGGACGCAGCGGAGGATTGCTGCGGACCGGAGCTGCCGTAATAAGCCTTACTGTGGTTAAGAGCACCGTCCCGACGGCTATATTTCCCAAGGGCCTCCCGCTCACCGGTTCCTCTATAACTGGTTAATGCATCACACAATATCTTGCCTCTTTCTGTATCTCTTCTCTGTCATGTGTCCCTTATTGTATTTCTGACACCGATGTATTTGTGTATAAATATATAATATTATGCGATCTCATATGATATGTACTTTTTAATTATTTTCTACTTTCAAAGTGTAATTAGTGGACTATTGTTCACTATGTTTAGGTAGAAAGATAATATGGAAAAAAAACTGTAACTCAATCCATCAGGGTTCAGTAGGTGGTAGAGCCTGTACAGTTTCTTCGACAACGGTTGGGTAGGGAGGTGATTTGTTCTAAATCCTGCTCAACTCGCTAAAACGCTGATTTTTTAATGTTTTGGTATTGAAGATTTGATCACACGCTAGGAAAGATTTATTGAAAATGTGGGTAAATATTTTGAATAAAGATTTTTGATTATATCAACTTTTTCTTATTAAATGACCTTTTCTTTGAGAACGGGCATTATCTCAAGTTCTGCGTCCTCTTGGCCCAGGACAACGTCCTGTGCTATAAGAACCCGACACCGAGCGTGGCTGTATTTTACAAGCCCAGCTGGAGAGACCAATAACAGTTATTGCCAGCAGAACGGAACGGTGGTGGTCAGTTCTTCAGCGGTCATTAGTCAGCCAGTTTCTTCAGCGTCGGAGGCCTTGTTGAACCGTACGTTATGGCCATTCCGCCGCGACCAATTGCCTGGAAGCACTGGCCAAATCACCCCTCCCCAAGTTAGGCCCAATGCTCCCATAAAGTATTATCTCTCCATTAGCAGTTCATGGCCTCAATTACATCCTTTATTATTTTATTTATTATATATTTATCGGAACTTGCGATTTATCGGCTCGTCACGGGCTGTTATCCGCTATTGTTTATAACCTGAACAGTGATAATTCTTAAAAATGATAGTAGTTATCTAGTTATTCATATGAATGGAAATTGAATTATACAAAATAACTGTGATGTGCTAATTATATACCCAATCAGCCATTCCTTTTCATATAGACATGTTTTTTCTACACTTTCGGCCAAAACATCTCCATTTTGAATCTATTTGATGACTTCTTTTCACCTTATTTGATCTTTGGATTTATTCGATAATTCTGGAAGTATTTCAGGACTTCTTTCATACATGGCGATTCCCAAAGTGCCTTCCTGTTTTACAACAACATTAACTAGGCAAAAGCAGCAAATTAAATTGAACAGACATCAAATAAATTTAAATAGGCAATAAACAAAATTAAAAATATAAAACACTATTAACAATATATTTTATTTATTTATTATCTAATTTTCATTTGCACCTGCGCAATTGCGCATTCAGCAAATTTGATCCTAGTGTTTTTCACTTTGCTTTTCTACATGATCTTCTATATGATGATGGAGTAAAAATATCAATAAGTGAGTAGGTCTCTTGGGCAATGCCTTTTTATTCTTTTTCTATCAAGTCCAGGTAACACGGAGTAGGAAAGCGGAAGAACGAGTGGGTTTGGGTGATATTGAGTCGATGAGTGGAATGTCATGTATTTGTTATGAATATATGATTTTATAGTGGGAATGTTCATGTCGTTATATATGGTTTGATTCGAAATATACCATGGTGCATTAACAATTTTTCTGAGAAATTTGGACTGTGTTGCTTGTATCTTGTGTATGTGGACATTTTTTGCTGAAACCCAAAGTTCTGCTCCATATGTCCCAATTGGTTTTAGTATACTATTATAGATAAGTCGTTTGTTCCGTAAGTCAAATGAAGATCTAAGGTCCAGTAGATGTGATAGTTGTTTGCACCGTCTAGTCAGTTCTTGTATTTTTAATTTTGTATGTACGTTACATGTAAGTCTTTTGTCCAAGTATAGTCCGAGATAACGTAAATAATTTTTGGAAGGTACTTCGTCGTTGTGAATTTTGACTGCTGGACGCAAAGCTTCGTGTTGCGTAGAGAGAAGGTTACATGGCTCGATTTCGAGGCGTTTATTCTTATTTGCCATTTATAGAACCACTTTTCTAAATCAAATGAATGATTTGATTGATTTCTTATGACGGGTCATATTTTTAGGTTATGGTAACTTTTTTGTGCGTTATCATTATAAGTATGGGTAATGGTCTACGGGCAGATGCTTGCAAGCAGATATTGGTGGTTTCGGCATCGATTCTTCGGATTCACTAAGCCTTATTATTGTTACTCTGATTATGTGATTATAATCATTTAAAAATTACATTATTAAACTGAAATATTAGGAAAACCCAGTTGGAAAAATGTAGATTATTTTTTTTTTATATATAAAACAATGAAGTTCATCTGTTTATTTTAAAAATATATAAATACATTAAGTTAATCGATTGTGGATGATTTCGGAAAACATTATTTACCTGAACAATCGTTGGCCTAGTGACTGAACAGTTATAACCCTGTTCTGAACCCAAGACACTTTTCTTCTTTTTTTTAGGTAATTTATATCATGGTCTAATTGTACATCAGTAGTTCCAAAACAGATTTTTTTTTAATGTTTAAGAAGATTATTAAGCTGTGAGTATATCAATAGGTTTTTGTAATCAAGTTCATATTTTTAATTAATAATTCCAATTTTTTTAGCTTTTCTGTAATAAAAAATATATAATTAGCTTAGAGATTGATTTCACCGATATGTAAGTTAATTAGTAGCCTGTATTCCGATGTAGTTGGAAATCTGAACATGTATTAATTAAACATTCCATTTCCCTCTCGTATTGTAACCATTGCCATATTGGAAGCCATGTATTTATTCAGATATGTTATCTATGATATTATTGATTTGGTTACCATTATACTTATTATTATAAACGTATAGCGAATACTTGGTGTGACTAATATTACTTTCAATATTAGTGCTGAATTTAAAAAAAAATTAATTATAAAATTTAATTTTTATAAACTTAATGACTTGTATTTTCGTCAATTAATTTGTTGTAAATTTTCAAACATAACAGTATATATGATTTCTCCCACTTGTTGATAGCTACGAGTAAACTAAATTTATGCTAAATGCTTTTGTTGATTCATTTTAGTAGTTGATGTCTCATTAGAAAATGTTTGGACTGAGCTGGACTCATCACCCTTACATTAACTAGACACAGGGACACTTTGGAAAATGGGAGCCCTTTATAATTGAATATTTAAAATGAAATAATTATTATATTTGAAATTATAAAGTATTACTGTTTTTAAGATAACCGGAAATGTGTGGACCGAGAACATGCTAAACCGTTTGGTTTTTTCCCAACTAAGGGTTTTTACCCACGTTATATATACTGGGCGAGCCCAGGAGGCTAGTCTGTAGATCTTCCTCTCTATCTGGCATATATGGCAATTTAATGATAGTCTTGAAAAAAAAAATTAAATAAAAAAAAAGGCATTTGTGTAGGTATGTTTTAAATGTTGTTATATCCATCATATATCGACCCAGAATAACTGAAGATGCTTAAGTAAAATTTAAATGCCATTGATTAGGTTTCTATAAATGTTTTTACTCTTTAATATTTTTAAAACCGACTTTGAATATCGTCCCTTTGCATATTGTTCAAGAACGATTCCGGATTATTAGAATTAATTAGATTTTTTAGTATTTTCTAGATATTAGATTGTCTTAATTAAAATAGTTTATTTAATTAAATATGCTCTGTATGATAACAATTATTATTCGAATTGCTATGAGGAATGTATTTATTATATTACATCCCTGTTCGCTACTTTAGTATTTATTTATTATATTTCCTGTTTCTATTTTAATATTTATTAATCTATAACATTTCCTGTTTTATTTTCTTATTTAAATAATAATCATCAGGGCTGATTCAGCTCTGTTCATTAATTTCGAGGCCCAGTTTGGAATTTATAATAATCTTCGAGTTAGAGAGGAAAATAGTTGACTGGAAGATCTAATGTTGAGTGGAATTACGAGTAGTTGGGGGCTGCAGTCAAAAGAAAGGCTAAGGGTAAGTGAGGACTTTTTTATTAATTGTGCCGACGTTTCGACCTACATTGTAGGTCATCTTCAGGGCAAATAGAATGAGGTGCGGCTAGGTGAACCGTGTAACTCAAAATAAATAATATAGGTATTTGTGAAGGTATGTTTTAAATTTTGCTGTATGTATTTAAAATTTGTTTAAAATATATATATATATATATAAAATATATATAAATCTAATATATATATATATATATATATATATATATATATATATATATATATATATTAGATTTATATATATATATATATATATATATATATATATATATATTAGATTTATATATATATATATATATATATATATATATTAGATTTATATATATATATATATATATATATATATATATATATATATATTATATATATATGTATATATATATGAATATATGAATATATATATATATATTATATATATATATTATATATAGATTTATATATATATATTATTATATATATATATATATATATATAAATCATATAAAATATATATATGAATTATTATTCTTTTTATGATATTTTTATGAAAGCCATAAAAAAATCATTATCTTTTAAATGAGTTTTATTTTCGTAGTTTGCTCTGAAGATGACCTACAAAGTAGGTCGAAACGTCGGCACAATTAATAAATAAGTCCTCACTTACCTTTAATGTTTATTTTGACTGCACCCCACAACTAATTTCACCCTATAATAATCTTCATTTTGAATTCAATGAAATAAAAAACATATTATAATAATTGGGATGTAATAATTGGGACAATAGTGGTAATAATAATGGCACAAGCAGAGAAATCCAAAATAAATAATGGTAATCATGCAATAGTGGTAATAATAGAAATTTATCACTAATAGTAGTTGTTGTTTATTCAATTAACGTTATTTTATGCTGCTATGGTTAATCGGACGACGCTACAATGGGTGATTAAAATTTTGCCTATCCTAGTTTAATTAGGATAGGGATTTTTAACGAGTACAGGCAGTTGACATCGGACAGGCTCGGGACCCCTGTTTAACGTCCTTTCCGAAGGACGGCATAACCATAGATTTTTTTACTAACTTTAAAAAATCCTAGGGCCACCTGCTACGAACCCGCGATCTTGGACTTAGTAGGTTGTTATGCTAACTACCATAGAACAGGTCGCCCCACTAATAGTGGTTATTACCGATTATGACTGTTGTGTAGTTGGCAGCTGGTTTTCTCTGTATTCTGCTGGCGCCTGCTTGAGTTTTTCTTTTCCATGCTAGTAATATGATAATGAACATGGAAATATGTAGAGTAGATATGCTTAGATCTATAGTACCTTCTTATATGTCACTTCATTCCAGTAAAAAAACCCGGTAGATGGCATGAACTCTATGGTAAAGAGATAGCGCAGAGTCAGGAGTAGGTTGTTGCGGTACATTGGACACTCAGTCACTTTATGTAATAATCAACTGTTAAGCAATTGAATAAAATACCTACAGATAATTTCAATAATAATTCTGCCTCAACACATTTGTTGAAAAGATATATCTCGCCAGTCGCTTTAGGGAACATAGTAGTTGTTTCAGATAAAAGAACAAAAAAAAATCCCGAAAAAAAATCTGTGCGGACATAGCAGTTACATAATGGGCGGGGAGGGAGCTCATTTTTCAAGAGTGTTGTGGCCGCACTGGCCTTTTTTTGGGGGGAGTTCAGTGTGGTTGTGGGGGGGGGGTTGTGTTACACGCGAACATGCCATCCTCAAATTACTGGCCACCTTCCGCCCTTCTATCCCTTCCGGTTCTCTAGATTAATTTCATCAAATTGTCTCCCTAATTATCCTTATCTCATTTTAAGTTTTTTTAATTTCATTCCTGGCGGGAAATAACAAATGTTTTCGTAAACCTTCGAGATTGATGTACTAACTATCGGCAGGAAACAATTTTTTTCACCGGAAAAGTTCAAGATTTCTTTCCAACTCATTTTCGATAAAGTTAATGAAAATTGATACCCCTCATTGGCTGATACGAATTTTCTAATTTTGTGGAAGAATCTATATGAGAAATGATTATACATTGTGGTCAATATTTAAGAATTTTTCTTCTCTCCTTGTACTTTTTTATTTATTTATTTTTTCACCCCACTTTTCATTACTGCGAATCAATCGATATTTACTTTTCATGTGCCTTTCTCCTCTGCCCCTTACCGTTTTATCATCTCTGATCTCCTACTCTTTTCTTCATCGAAGATTTTGATCGTTCGCTTCGTTCTCACCTCATCCCTCCGGTTATGCTCTAGTCAGTTCTATCCCTAAGCATAGCCTTGTTCTTTTTATTAGTAACTCTGTTATAATAAAATAAGAATTATTCCATCTCTGCTCACAGGTTAATGTGAACAGCAACGTGTTTAAGAAGGATAATAATGCAAAAGAAGCATCTTCGTCTTAAGACATCTCTTCAAAAGTCCTTGCCTTACTTGGAGTACAAAGTTGAGATTATGAAAGACCCTGATCCACCCTGTCTTGCTATACTGATCGGAGACTTGGACCACCTCCAAATTGAATGAGGAAAGGCTCCTTCGAGAAGAAAATTCAATGCGGAATTTTTTTGGTCTAGTAAAAATATAGAGAACTGGAAACCGAGAAGTTATATCTCTACACTCAAAAGCTGCTTGAGGAAGCCCTGACTCGATAACTAGGTTGTTGTGCCACTGATGAATATAATTTTTACTATTATATGCCTGAATATAAATGTTGGATTATTTTAATGTTATTGTCTCAAAAAATAGTTTTTATATTGTATACTTAAGTAAGTTAAGTATGTTAAGTTTTCTGTTGAGAGAGCGGGGTATCTCTGTGTGTAGAGCGCTAAGTTGCTGTGTCGAAGATCCTAGATTCAGATGTAATTATGACAGATAAATTATTTTATCTGTTAATAGATTAAATAATTCTCTTTTTAGTACTGTGATGATCAAGAGTTCTTGAGACCTTTCTTTCGTCCCACAGGATTTATTCCACTAACGGGAAACTGAAAATAGGCATGAAGTTACTGGGAAATTGTTAAAGTTTGGGTGAACTGAAATTGGTAAAAAAAATGTCACTGGAACGCTGTATTGCTCATAAGTATATGCCTGCTGTTTTTGGATAATCACTAAAATTTTAACAATAAACGAATATATTACGTTCGAAATGCGCCTCGGAAGTAGGTGATTTTCTTTCTTTGCATTTCTAGAACCAATAACGAGACAGTAAATAGTCCAAGGTGATATTCTGAAATTGCATAATTAACATACAGAACTACGAAAATGAAACTCATTTAAAACATAATGATTTTTTTATAGCTTTCATAAAAACATCATAAAAAGAATAATAATTCACAAATGACTTGAGTAACGGCGGACAAACAAGTAAAATATACAAATTTACTGGCCAATATAAAATCGCAATCTTGTTCAGGAAACGACTATGCAAAACAGAGTCCAATTTTTCCCGAACTACAGAAAACAAAACCAAAATATTTATCTCAGCTGGGGATGGTAATTTAAATATAACATAAAACCTTGAGAAAATTCTTTATCTACAAAATTTTTATTTAGGAAATATATTACATCAATACTTAAGCGCATAGTTTTATGCCATGATATCAATCTTTGGATTGTTAAGAATATATATATATATATATATATATCAGTTGAAATTTCTTCGAAACCATTCGCCATGTTTCGGGAGAGAAGTGGAAGTTGATTTTGAATAAGCAGATAAATCATTTAATATGTTAACTGCCAGGAATGGATCCTGTGGATTTGGACCCTCCTGGAGTTCTCCTAGCCTTTAAAAAATCTTAATTAACAGAAATCTTGGCGATACGTGATCTAGGATAAACTAACATCCTGCTCAACCGTTATATTGATTTAGAAAAAAAATATATCAGATTTAGACATGCTTACGTAATATTTATTTGCTTTATGTTACCACTAGTATAATATTATTTATAGCACCATTTTTTTTCTTTAAGATTCATATTTTTTTAATCATAAAAATGATTACTCAATTAACGGTGATGTAGAAAAAAAATTGTAGCTGATGTGTTTCTAACGAGGGTGGTATATGGTCACGATATTCACTGTATTTAAAAGGCCATTATAAACGGTTTTCATTCCAGGATGGTTTCATCTGGCAATATCTGTTAATGGCTTTTGAATTAATTTTCACAACGTTGAGTCAAACTTGCATCAGATGTTTTCTTTGTTACTTTCAATAGGTTTTAATTGCCGTTCCTATATTATATTTCAAATTAAGCAATTTATATATTATATATATATATATATATATATATATATATATATATATATATATATGTATTCCTACTCTTCTATTACTTTTTAATGCATAAAAAGAAACTCAAAAATGAAGACAATTAGTTAGGGCAATATGTTTTATTTATTGTGTTTTTATATTTATATGCGTGGGTCCTAGAAATTGTCAACATACATACACCAAAAAACCAGGTTGGTTGGTTTTCTATTCTTGACTATAGGTAAAAATACGGTTCGTCTATCTTGTTGTTTTGATTCTTAGGATGTGGCCATAAAATTCAATTCTCCTTTTCCGTTTAACATCCAATATTTTTCGAACATGAGCGTACAGATCATTGTTATACCGTCGTTTGTAACCACCTTGGTCTTGCCCAAGAAGTTTTATAAATTATTTTTATTATATATCAACTTATTATCAGAAAGCACTGAAGATGAACAACGAATATTCCTGTTACGCTTTCTGACAGAAGAATTCATATTTTAAAATATGAGCCCCCCCCCCCTCGAAAGCCCTGAAGATGACCTGCAATGTGAATCGAAACGTTGGATCTTTAATAAACAGTTCTCCCTACTGAAGAGAAATTTCTCGACCTATATAAGGTCAAATACTATTATTCAAGAAGTCAAATTTTAAAACTTACCCTCCTGTAAACTTTTAGAGTGTGAAATTCGATTTTGGTAACACTATATTCGAACCCATGCAATGGATGCTTGAGCTCTTATCAGATATTTAGCTTAAATTTTGTTTAGAGATTGATTTAAATTAACTTAGCATTCCCAAGATTCCTTGTTACCTTTCGGGATAAAGGTATAGATATGCTTTATTGCGAGAAGGATATTTAAATTCCGAAATTGAAAAAAGTGGTAGTGTACATAAAAGTGTAATTACAGTGAGCACGAGAGCACTCTCGAGCACACTCGACTTAAGGGCACGCTCTAGGTGTCCTCGTCCTAATGGGCCCTTTCATAAACACTCGAGTCTCTATTTAACACGAGCTGGAGCGATACTTATGTCGCCTCCTAACCTTTATTAACTTGTCAAATCCACTCCACTTTACGCCGAAATTCCGCTTCTCCAGAGGGTACATTCTCTTAAAATCCAATCGGAAACGTGTCAGGAACCGGATTTTTCCGACACGACATGTTATTATTAGCTCCTTCGAGAACAAGATGGAGATGTAAAATAGTGTTGTCGGATCTTAAACCTTTGACTGGCAGGTAACGAGGTTCAGAAGGTGATAGACTTTCTCTAAGCAACTTTAGGGATATATCTTATAATAACACAACCTCGGTTCGTGATACGCAAATCCATTCTGGAATAACGTATTCTATTTTAATATACAAGAGCAATAGCTCAGTGGAGGCACAATATTACTTGTTTAGGAATGTATGGAAATATAACGAACAAATAGCGTTAAGCCTCTTACCTGAAAACAGGAAACAGAAACACCTGCCATCCCATTCTGGCAAATGTAAGAAACAAATAAACCACATCCCAACTCCTAATTGCAGCAAGCAGAGGAAACATTCCACCACCTCCAATGCCTGACTGTAGCAACTGAATCAAACATTACAGGACTACAGATGGGAAAAGCTTTTCTTTTCGGATCTTTTCGATAATCTATGAGCATCATTCCTAAAATTCAGAAAACACTTAATACTGATTACTAACCCAAAGTAAGGTTATCTTATTGACAACTGAATTTAACTATTTAGCGATTCTGGCCGATAGTTGTTTGTGCTCGAAAAAAGTAGTCTTGTCTGTTATTTTCCCTTTTCTAAGTTATTTTTTCTAATTGTTATGTAGTTTTTAATAAAAATGCAATAATCTGTGAGACTTATGCACTGCTTGGCTAATATTTCTGGGATTTCCTTAGATCCTACTTTTACAACCCGTGAAGAATCTGGGGCCCAGTATGTGGTAGAGACTGGTGCGGGGAGGTGATTTGTCCAAAATCACGCCCAAAACCAAATTTTTTCCCCTTATCTTGAGTACTTATCTTTTAGAGGCTGGGTGAGCACCAGGAGGGTCTTAGATCTCTTAAGATCCATATCCGCCAGCTAACAGAATAAACAAAGTCTTGCCAGCAGCGGGATTTGAACCTTCGACACCTTCCTTCCTTCAACGTCCTTCGACATGGCACCTCAGCGTGTTGTAATGTCTATTTATAGGAAAATAAAATAAAAGGACCTGGCTAATTTTTCAAAATTTAATTTGATTGCATATATAAAAGGAAATACGCAATTATGTTATTCGTTAAAGCAGTTATCCTATTGTACATCTCGTGAAAGCCGAAAATGGACCACCCCACAAATCCCTTGCGCTCGAAAAGTTCTTTAAAAAAGTAGGTAGCCATTTCCATTCAAACACTTGAACACTGTTATCATTTTCGTCACAATCTATAAATATGCGTTTATTATTCAATGTTTTTTTGTCGTGTTTTGACGAAGGTAGGTCAAATGAATAACAAAAATTAAATAAGCAATAACGATTCTATGAAAACATTAGAATAAAGAAAAATAAAGGATTACAGAAATTTGAATGAATGGTTCATTAATTCTTCATTAATAATCGATTCCATGATAAAATCGTGATTAGATCAGAACTAATCAATTACTTTTTACTTAAAAACTATTTTTTTTAAACACAGTTCGGATAAAACGTTTGGGATTTATCCGAATCCAAAAGAAATCAGAAGTGGACGGGAGTGCTTTTGAAATGAATTTGGAGATGAAGATAAATAAGCATAAAGGATAGAGATGATAGAGATGGCGGCATTGTCTTCAATCCTACGCTCTCCGGGAGGGATCCCAAGGGAAATTCCTCCGCCCGGGCAATAGCCTGTCACATCATCCCGCGTCTTCCTCTCTCATATACTCACTCTCTCTCTCTCTCTCTCTCTCTCTCTCTCTCTCTCTCTCTCTCTCTCACTCTCACTCTCTCTCTCTCTCTCTCCCTTCCGTTCCCTCTCAAATCCTCTCTCTCTCTGTCTCCCTCTCCCTCACTCCCTCTCTCTCGTACCAGTCATTTAAATGCATATAGGACTTTGTATGATGAGTAGGGCACCAAGGGCCATACCTCATACCTTCCTTCTCTTCCCCATTTATTACCTATACTACTGTTCTTGATTATGTGATCGTTTTTACTTATATATTCGCTTTCATGCGCAACCGTTGTTTTAGAAACAATACAATCTGTAACCTGTACTGTACCCAATCCTTCCTGTAGGATTGTACAGGGTTGTGACATTAATTATATTATTAAAGACCATAAGCAGAAAAGAGACCTAAACTACTTAAAATTAAAGTTTGTAGAAATTAATGCAATAGTGGAAATAATAGAAAAAAGCGTTTAAGTCTCTAAACTTAAAACCGGAAAACAAAACTACCTGCCTTTTTTTCACATATTCCAATGTAACAAATGCATTTTTGAGATTCGGATTCACTTTATTTTTATTTATTATTTCCCTGAAGTAGAGCGTGATCTAGGCCTATTTGCCTCCGGGCCCTTGTCTAAGAAACTCAACGATTTCGAACAAGTAATGAACTCAATACCCTTCCTTGATTGTGGTGATTTTTTTTTAATGCAAATGTAAAATAACATTTTTTACATGCTTATTTTGATCTACCATAACGTTTTATCTACATTCAGTCTGATTTATAAGATCCGGCTATATGTTACAAATGGGAATTCCACATTATATTTATAAAGTCGGGAACTATTGGATCGGGGAGGTATGCAATCTGCACAGGGTAATAGGCTTCTATTCCGGACCAAATTACCGATACAACTACCGCTGGTCGCTTATAGCCACTGTGGAACCATTACCTCTTGATTGGAAGAATTTAGAAAAATTAGATCTTTCCTTAATCCATTCTTATATATATATATATACTTTTCTCGACTGTTAACAAAATAAGTTTGACTTTCAGTTCTTGCGATTCGTTAAACTATCTTCTAGCGACGTTTCCAAGCTACGCTGTTCTCATAATCCACTTTGGGCACGAAACGTTGATATCTACATTAATTAATAAAAATACCTGGTGAATATTACTATGTACTCTGTGTATATGGTGATCTGTGTTCTAGTAGTTAGCATAACAATCTACTAATCCCAAGATCGCGGGTTCGTAGCCCGGCCGGAGGCACCAGGATTATTTAAAGGGAGTAAAATATCCTTGCTTATGGCCTCCTTCGAAAGGGACTTTTCTCTGATATAGGTGAACTTTCGGGTAATTAGTTATGAAAATACTTTTTCTGGAATTAATTTTTAAATATCGTTGGCTCAGATTCGTGTGTACACATCTGATAAATCAAAGCTTGAAACCAGCTGTCGTGAGATTTCATAAATTTTGCTGAGCGGCATAAATGTTTTAATAACTTTTTCTGGCGTTATTAATTTGTTTTATAACTGCTTATTGTTTTGTTTTTTATATCTTTATAATCTGTGAACTCTTTATTTATTGATTGTTTTCTCACTGCGAGGGGGAGGTACCGGAGTGGGTCAGTGGTAGATCGCTGAGTTGCAATGCCGAAGGTCCTAGGTTCAAATCCCACTGATGGCAAGATTTTATTAAATCTGTTAGTAGCCGGAGATGAATCCCATGGGATCTAGGACACTCCTGGGGCTCTCCCACCCTTTATAAAGTGGGTACTGATCTTGCGGTTGAGAGTGATCTAGGATAAATCACCTCCCTCCACAACCGTTGTCCAAGAAACAGTGTAGACCCAACCATGTTTAGAACTCCAGACCCTTCATAGGTTGTAGTGGTACAGTTTTTTTATTCTCTGCTGTTCAGTGCACGATATATTTTAGGAAAATATTATTTTCCTAATTATATTTTTTAGACTTCATATGTGACAATGCATTTCTGTTAAGTTCACGTTTAGGATATATTTCTCAACGGAACAACGTGCTCGTTCCTATGTACTCAAACTTATTCTACTTATTGATTTGATAAGTATTTATTGAGCGTATTCCTTAGTACGGAATGTATAGCTACCCTCTTGTCAGTTGATCCCAAGAAGAAGTGGATAAGGAAATATGATTAGGTAAATAAACATCGAAAAGCAGAAAACGAATTGCCCTGGGAGGACCACCCCCGGAGGCAGTAAATTTCTCTCGCCACCCTCGGACCACTATAAATTTACCACTGTCCTCACTCGCCCCCCCCCAAATAAAATTAGCACTCGACTGGGCAAGAGTTACGGCCTAAAACACCTTTCAGATAGGATGCTTTACTTCCACTGGGTAATCTTTGAATAGCTTCTGTAGCAGGCCGTGGGATAGTGTGGTAAATAAAATAAAATTCATTATATTTCAAGATAAATTTAAGAGTACTTATGGTATAGTTAATGGAATATTAATACTGTCATAAGCTTGGTTGATTACCTGAGGTCATTGTGTATAGTTTTGGCCTCCTAGACCAAAGTTACGGAATATCTTCCGTGTTTTCAGCAATGTAGTCTCCTTGACCTCCCCTCTTTTTACCCCAATTTTTTCTCCTATTGTTTTTTGCAGGTTATCTTCGGAAGGAACTCCTATCTCAATAATCTGTACTTTCTTTACTGCCTTGTCAATAAGCACGATGTCAGGTCTGTTGTGAAATATACTTCCTGGTCTGTTATCATCGTATGGTCCCAATATAATTTAACATTACCACTTTCTAATAATGCTTCAGGGTGATATCTGTAGAAAGGTTGGTGATCTTTAATTAGATCACATCTTTTAGCAACTGATTGATGAATGACCTTCGCTGCATTATTGTGTCTTTGGAGGTATTCTTTTCCCACTAGTACCTGACAGCCTGAGGTCACATGTTGTATTGATTCATTTGTAGATTTGCAAGACGACACTTATCATCAATGGCTTCTTGCAAGATATACTTCCTATACGAACGCGTTGCCATTACTTGATCTTGTATAGGTAAAAGGAATCCTTCCGTCTCTGGAAACATACTTCCATTTTTCAACCATTGGACAGATGCTGCTAAATTTATTCCAGAGGTTTTTAAGGCGTTGTAAAATCTGCCGTGAAGTTGTTTACATTTCCATGACTCAGTAAGGCTCTGTTCAGTTAGGTTCTCGTTCTGTTCCTCTCGAAGCAAGTATAGTGCCGTATATACGTGGTCAAGCCTTTTAATCGCAGATAATACAGGTGAAGTACTGCTGCTACTTATAAACTAGTAAGACCTCTTCCTCCTTGTTTCCTGGCTATATATAGTCGTATGACTGAGGAGTTCGGATGCCGTTGCCTCGATTTCACCATATGCGTTCTAATGAAACGGTCCATTCTTTTAAGATCGGTATCTGACCATTTTAATGTACCAAAGGAGTACGTGACCGCTGACATAGCCCATGTATTCAAAGCTTTTATCAAATTTCCAGAGTTTAAATTAGTTTTTAAGATCCTCTGAACTCGTTTCTTGAATTCATCCTCAATTGTTTCTCTAACGTCCTTCTTGAACTTTAGAACCTCCGTGATACCCAGATATCTGTATGAATCAGTTTTCTTTAACTGCTTGATAACTTCACTGTTTAAAAGTTCTATATTCTTTGCATCTTTATACTTTCCTCTGTGAATGTTAACAGTTGCAGACTTGTCCATTCCCAATTTCATGCCAACATCGGTGGTAAAAGAGCTCACTGACTCAAGTAAACTTCTCATGTCTCTTTCATTCCTGGTATATTATTTCAAGTCATCCATATAAAGTGAGTGTGAAATGATTACTTCTTTGTCAATTGCGTAACCCATGCCAGAATTCTTTAGTATGGAGCTTAATGGATTGATGGCCAGGTAGAACCACAATGGGCTTAATGTATCTCCCTGAAATATTCCTCTCTTTACAGGAAGGGTTCTATTATCTTAAAAGTTTCTCATTTGTTGGATATTCAAGTGATATTCGCCATAGTTTCATGAGTCGTAGTAAGAGCTCTATTACGTTTTTATTAACTTTATAAATTTTAAGGACTTCTATTAACCAATCATGAGGAACCGAATCATAGGCTTTTTGGTAATCGATCCACGATATGGAAATGTTCCGACACTTTTTGGATATCTGAGACGCTATAAATGAGTCGATGAGCAGCTTATTAGTACTTCAAGACAAATCTGCCCTAATTTCTTAGATTATTTAATACAATAATTTAATATTAGAATGAATGATTAACTACTTCCATCGTTCGATCCACAATGAGAGCCAAGTACGTTCGAAGCTGCTCGGACCGGTAGACTTTAATGTTCAAAGCATAAAATTGTGGCTTCTTAGAATCTATTTCTTTTACAAACTTTATTTAGTTTAATCATTAAATTTTATAATAATTAGTAATAAAAACGTTACTTTATGTTCAACTGTAAAAGAAAGAACATATGTATGGAGTGGATTATTATTTTATTTCTTTTTCTAACATGAAATTGCCGAGATTTCTTCGATTGTTAACTATAATATTTACTACGCAAAAGCAAGGGGGAGTTGAATGATACGAATTGAAAACAAAACAATCCAATGAAGAAATAATTCTGGGAATAATCAGTGAAGTGTCTCCATTTCGGTCCGTCCAGCTATACAAATATAAATATTTCAACATCGCTAAAAAGGTATTTATATAATAGAAACATAACATATAAATACGTTATAACATGTTTCATAACTCAGAAGGGTTTTGAACGATGAAATATTCACTATTACCCGGCACAACATCGCTTCCTCATCATGGCAACAAACCATCTCATTAGATGGAAAACACAACCAACTGCTATTAAAGCATGATATTGTATATCCTTAACCTTTCCTCGGATATATTATTAGATAGCATATTAATTACTTATAAATTTTATGACGTGTACTAGTATAAGGCACATTAAACATATATTAGAAATATTTTAAAATAAATTAAATAATTTTAAATATCAGAAATAAAACGCTAAAGATAATTTGATATATTTATTTTGAAGAGAAAAGATTTGCACTGGCTGGGGTTCGAACCCGGGTCGCCCGTCTATCCGTTACAGCACTGTAACATTTGAGCTACCAGGTACCTTTGAACTACCAAGTAGAGTGGTGTCACGGAGAGACGGACAACCCGGATTCGAATCCCGGCCAGGGCAAATCTTTTCTCTTCAAAATAAAAATATTTAAAATTAATAAAAAATAATTTGATACACTTTGATAACCGATAAGTTCAAGTATTTATAACATAATATTAACGTCATAAAAAAAATTCGATTTATATAATTATTTATATAATTATTTAGATAATATGCAAATGAATCACATTAGCAATACCATTATGATAATGACGATTTACCACATTCTTAATTTAATTATATTACCTGGTATACCATTGTTTGTATTCAAAATACGTATTAAAACAGTTCACTTATTAATTATCGAATGTTTGAATGTTAACTACAGTACTGTTTTTCATTGGTATATGCTTGATTTTGTTGTCCTGTATTGATTAAATTTTTAAGGAACTGGTTTAGGAATATTCAAATCATAAACTAAATTGTTATTATATAAGGTATTAAACGCTAATAGGTATTATTTGTAGATCTAAATTTTACTTTTTAAGAATATGAAGGATACTCCTGCTGGTCTTAGAACTTTATGTATTTTTTCATGCTTTGAATAATAAATAATTTTATTGTATTAAATGGAAAATTAGCATACTACAAAAGTAGACCATAAAAGCCAGAGGTCCACACTCTGGGTGATCTGCAGATCTTTTTTTTGGTCATCCAGCTCCTTTAAAGTGGGTACCCTTTAATTGGGGGAAACCTTGCGATTGAGCGTAATATTGAATAAATCACCTTTCTGCCCCACAGTTTTCTAATGAACAGAACATACTCCAGCATGCACTCATCACTGGGGCTTTAATTAGGCTGATTTACGAAGCTTATGCTTATTATAACGCAGAAATGGCAGCTCTACGTTGAACTGAGGAATCTACTCCAAAGAATGTTTAAATAGTAAGGTCGTTATAACAAAAATAATTATAATACAACCCGTCCTATAAATTAGATTTTTTTTTTCAGTGACGTCTAATCATGAAGGAAATCCTTGGAACGGGACATTGACCACAACTACATTTCTCTACCACGATATAGATATCGATAATAAAAATTATAAAAATGGTATTATTCCATGGACTGTTCCATTTCAGAGGAACTACATAATTCAGCCATCATCCGGGAATGCCGGGAGTTGTCAGTTGCAAACAATGTTGCTAATTGCGTTTTCTGCTCTCCTGATTTTTTTTTAATGTTTCATCCCCAGCCGACATCATCCTTTATGTTAAAAAAAACTCGGCTAGCCCCGGCGAGCCTAAAAGTAATACCAGGAGGCGAGGAAGCTATTGGAGGTAATCGCTTTTCCCCGAGGAAATTACTCCCCTCCCCTGGGTTTGACAGAAACAATTGCCTCACTAGCACCGCCCTTCGCTTCATCCTTTCTCTAATGTTTAGTCAATAGCTTCTTCCTTTTGTTTTATTTATTTTTTATTTAAAAAGAGATATAACGAAATGGATTGGATATATGTAAACCCACTGAACAAGGTTTTTTTCTCTCCAAACAATATGGTTCAGCTTCCTCTTCAGCTGACGTCTACCTCCACAATCGGTTAGCCGTCAGCTGAGCCCGAAATACAACTGAGCTCGATTTTTTTTTAAAATACAGCAAGAAATACCCATTTCACTCTATACCTCTTAATTATATACCCGTTTTATTATTAGTCGTGATAAATAATAATTATTTATTATAATACCAATAATATTTTTAATTGAGGCATTAACGGGAAATAATGTAACTCCTGGAAAGGTAATTTCAAAAGAGTAGCAAACATTTTTGAGAACTACATTTAAAAGATTTGAGTGTTCACTACAACCTTTCATAGAAACTAAACTACTCCAGTTTTGAGCTAGTCCTCTTGTGGTTGATTACTTCCTTTTATTTGAAAAAAGTAACGATTGTATTGGACTTGCTACCTTTTCCATGTCAAAGCTTCAATTATAGAAACTTATGTTACTACGGAGTTATAAATTTAACTAAAATGCTGTTTATTTCTTTTCATAGGACTCCAGATCCTAAAGAACCCAAATAACCTATAATTCGTTTTGAAAAGAAAAGATTTGTCCTGGCCGGGATTCGAATACACGGGGAAGAATGTTCATTGAATATTACTTTAATTAGGATCTGGTTGGCTTACGTCAATATATTATTTTTACTAATTGTCATTTTGATGGTGATTATTTTTAAATATTTTGTTATGAAGAGAAAAGATTTGTCCTGGCCGGGATTCGAACCCGGGTCGTCTGCATCTCCGGTGCAGTGCTCTAAACCACTGAGCTACCAGGGGTCATGTCCAAGTCAGACAACCCGTTCCAATCGTATCCTTTCAGTCAAATCAACACACAATAAACAACACATATTTAAAAAATAAATAAATAACATTCATATTTGTTTTAATAATTAGCAGTGTCCAGGGGGTAGTAAGTCATAAAATTTTTACAAGAGAATCAAAAAACTGGTTTGAGAACTACACATAAAAGTTTGAAAATAGTAACTACCACCTTTCATAGAAACTAAACTAATTTCAGTTTTGACCTAGTTCTCTTTCTATAATATTTCTGTGATTAATTGCTAGTTTATCTATGAAAAAACTGGAAAAAAATTTTTTTTTTAGTTACTATTTCCATCTCAAAGCTTCAATATAGAAACTTGAGCTTCAAACTTCAAATGGGTTGTTGGCAACCCGGAATTACTTAAGGTAAGATTCCATAACCTAAAGAATCCTGGGGTACTTGGGTAAAATAGGCGCTGTTCCCGGTGCTCATTTAGGCTCAGGCTCTGTAAAGATTTTAGTAAGCCAGTACGATTGCATGTTTCTTGCTAGATAGCTAACGTATACATTTTTTTCTTTAAAGAGATTAAGTAAATTTTTTCCTGTTTCTAAGGTCCCTTCTGATGTTAGGAAGAAGAATAAATAAAGGACATTTGTAGGAGTTTTATTTTGCTTGGTTATATGGTCTCTAATATATGATTATTGAAATGAGAAACGGCTCATGCTCAACCAAAACCGTATGAGCACAATGTACGAATAATTTATTTTAGTATATTAAGAATTCCATAAATTATAAAATTATTTTAAAATGTTTATTTTCAGTCTCTCTCAGCCACTCTCTCTCTTATCTCTCTCTCTCTCTACACACACACAAAAAAAAAAAATTTATTTTTGTATATAAGTTGATAGTCGATTGCAACATTGCAAGAAGCCATATCAAAATGACCTTGTCTACTGGCTACACGAAAAGTATCACATGGTAAATACTTCAAAACAAACTAAGGCTATTCATTATCATTTTAATAAATAATTTGAAAAATTAAAATAAATTACTATTAGATGTACTATTTATATATATATAAAATACATTGGTGGAAAAATTCCAACTAAAAACCTTAAGTCTCTAAACTAAAACAGGAAATTGAAATTACCTGTTCAATATTGGACAGGTAATTTTAATTTCCTGTTTTAGTTTAGAGACTTAAGGTTTTCAGTTGGAATTTTTCCACTAATGTATTAACATTTATTTAATGTCTCTGTTGACCTTTCCCTTTTAAAATATATATATATTATTTGAAATAAAAATATATATTTATATGATGTTAATATATTAATATGATAATAAGACCAGTAAAATTCAGTATTTAAATTGTATGATATGTTAATTTATTAAAAAAGTTATAATAATTCTAAAATGTTTTGATTTAATTTTTTAATTATAATTTTAACTATTAATTTTCTTTACAAAATTCCTTTTAATAGTCGACCTTTATCCATTTCTCTCCCCACAGACAATTATTAATACTCTTGGACTACAGTGGAGGTATTAGCGCCGGGCTTAAGGCTTCCTTCTTATCATAATTAATGACAGAGCCGAGTTTTTCCAGGGGATTCTCCAGTGCAGAGCCGCTCTGTTCCAGGTCCAGTCCTCATTCCGGAGTCCAGGCTAGCTCGCTGCTTCAAAAACTCGCTAATGGAGTTTTTACCTTCTCACAGGACCAGTAGAGGAAATCTATTGTGGTGCGAGAGGTAGGAGGATGCATTGGGGGGTGAAGAAATAGAAAAAAAATATATATATTTTCCATCTGTAGGAAGAAGAAAAAAAACATTCCACGGCATGAGGAGAACTATATCAATATCCTAACTGTTCCCTAATATTTTGGAAACTAAAAAATAAATATACTTCTACAAAATAAATAGTACAAACTATTTTTATATCAAATAATAAGACCTTGTCTTATTATAATACGAGCTTTAAAAAAACAATAAAAACAAAACTGCCACAACAACCCATAAAAGCCTTGAATTTAGTGAGAGAGGTGCTATTTCTGAGCAGATTTTTCCGAGGTCATTCTCAACCACCAGGTTTTTTTCTTACAATTTACGCATTATTTATCGCGGCTGGACGAGCCCTAGGTGGGTCTTTAGACCCAACAGGCTCTAACTGTGGTGTTGACAGATGCAATCAGGGATCTGCAATAGCCGGATTTGAACCGAGAACCTTCAAATAGCAACTGTTCAGTCACGAATCGTCTAATAAATTAAAATTAAAATCTCGCGGGTCTCGTTCACATTTGTTACCTTGGCGACAGATAAAAGGGGACTTTGTTTCCCCCACTCCATCATCTCGCGCTTCACTTGACTTCTAATTCAGGCTGGAAGCTATCTACATATTTCTGCTCTGCTCGACAAAAGCTAACCTCGCCGTTCACCGCATGGATGACATTGATGATATTCGCCCATAGCCCTAGATCGCCTAGCACCAGATACAAGAAGTACGCTCTTGATACCACCAGATCGCCTGCTAACCAAAGACAATCAGAGCTCAGGAAACGAATCCTTCGCTTCAAGTGTAGGTCACATTTTTCATTCAATTAAAGAATGCTGAACAGCTCCTACCGGCCATCAACCTCAAAGACCATATCATTTCATTCACTGTACAAAATAAAGACTATACATTCCACGCCATATGGTTCTGTCGCCTACTGTTAATTTGTTCTAATTTATAATATTCTAATTTGTTCATGTTTTTTTCTCTTTCTTTGTAAAAATGATAATTTCTATATTTTCTTTAAGTGTAAAAAATGCCTAACCTTGTAAATATATTTAGATTTAATAAACTCTGTATCTGGCCAAAATATTTAAAACCCCGACTCTATTCTACTAATATATCATTCTAACTGTTTATCTTTTTTTCTATTCAGTTTAATCACGCTCGATCAGCAACTCAGCTTTTTCTATTCCGCTTCTTTACTTCTTTTTTTTTTATGACGTACAAGACCTAAGATTTATAATTTTATTTACGTTAACCTGTTGAGTATAATTATTATTTATTTTATGAAGATAAGATTTTAATACCGTGCATGCGAGTGGTAAAATTACCGTCCGTGTTTCTATCGGGAATCGCTATGTCCCGTTCCAGGATGTTGAATGCCCCCGGAAAGCTTAGTCCTGAGACGTTCTCCTCACTAGCCATTATATCATGGATCTAAGCCGATTTTTCACTGCCCTTAAACCTGAATTTATGACGATGGTAAAGAGTCGTTATGGCAACTATAGACTCCCCGATAGCAGCAATTTTGGAACCAAATTAAGAATGATCGATTCCGCTTCAAGCTATAATATATATCTTTAAGATAACCAGATTGTCATATCAAAGGTCATTGCATAGGGTATGGCGGGAACAAGCATGTGGATCTTATTAATGCGATTATCTGACGATGATATAGTCAGAGTCCTAAATTTTCCCTATCAAGATATTATTAGGATAATTAGGAATTATAACGCCATTTTTCTACACCTCTGAAGGATGAGATTACCAAGAATTTTCTTCATTCTTTAATCCTAGTGCCTGGCAGCCGTGTTACGAACCCACGATCTTGAGGGAAATGGTTATGCTAACCACCACACCACAGGTCACCCCGAGTATGTATGTTAGTCCCACTGCGAATTTCCCAACAATTATGCAGATGCTCAATGAACAGCTTATGGAGTATTAATATTGCAACAATTTAATTTAAATGTACTTTTCTTCGATATTTGATAATATTGAAATATTCAACACATATAGCTGAAAATACTTTTCCGCCCACATCTTTTATTTATTTTTAACTTTTTTTTTGTCCTCTTGCAAAAGCTTTTCCCTGGCGAAATTTTAAGACTTATTGAACGATCTAATTATATAAATTTTTAATAAGACAGAAAGGATTAAATTGTTGCTGCTGTTCCGAGACTGGAAAGATTTTCCTTGTTGGAAAAACGAAGGAATTGAAGAGGCTGTTCTGAGAATGAGGGGCCAATTAAATTTAATTAGCTATTGAAAGGATTTACCTTGCCTAGGTTGAGCTACCTCTTCACTCATTGTCTCACTCCCCCCCCCACCTTGCCCCCCCTCCACGTCCCCCTCAGACGATATAATTAGAAATATTAGTAGAAAAATCATTTCCCATCTGCTGATAATAGGTTGCGAGCAAAATGGCTAAACAGATGTCAATGCTTCATCATTTTTCAGTAAATAGATCATTATAGGCGTATATTTTACTTAGTTCTATATAGCTATATAGGCTTCAAGAGTATACTGAGACGTGAGTGGGAATATAAATGAAAGTGGAACAATTCTGAACAAGTAGTGAGTACTGTAGTTAGTTGCATTAGGGCATTTTGATGGTGGAATGGTTTTTCTGGTTGCTTTCTTGTCACTGTAAGGCTGGCTTAATTTTATGGACTAGCTTTATTTTATAGGGATACGCTTTGTTTTATCTTTGCTTGTTATCTTCTTTCTTTCTTGTTAATGTTTGAATTGGTGAAATATCGGCAGGTATTTTTCTCCATATTGTTTTAGAATAGCTTTTCGTTACGAATGTTCCACTCATGTCATAACTAATTACATTTTATAATAAATTGTCCATTTATGACAAAAACACTAGGAGACTAATGTTTTTAGTATTATAAATTCCGTACGTAGGATTCATGTATTAGGCATTACTCATCACTGATCCTTCATGTCAGCTAAATATCTTTCATTTATTGTTATTACGTTACGAAAGATTCTTTGATCTTCTTAAGATTGCTGTATTTTTCAAATAATTTTTTATGAGTTTTAGCCTGGACAATAGACAGCCTAGTAGCCAAGAAGCTTTAACATCATGTGTTGTATTTATTTTCACCGTTAGATTGAGAAATTTTCAGTTGATAACACAAAATAATCCATAAATAACTCATTTATTCTTTCTAACCAGAGGTATTGCAGGCCATTATTGTCCTAATGCAACAAAAACTTAACTCTTAGGATATGCGTACACATAAACCGTTTTCGGTCGAACTTTACTCGGGCGTTATCGGCCGATCGAATCAAACTTATGTAAAACAAAGAGAGTGCTTACACCACAATAACCGCGATCGTCCGATAATTCCCGTTCGCGGCCTATCAACCGACGAATCCGAACTTGTTGGGATCTCTCGCCCGAGTCTTTCCGTCGGTGATAAACATTCATTACATAGTTTTTTGTGTTTTTTTCTGACTCTCCTTTCTTTACAAAATTCAAAATTACAGATTACATATGTGTGTGTGTATATATATATATATATATATATATATATATATATATATATATATATATATATATACAAACACACATATATAATACAAGTGCTGAAATTGCCTTTCTTTACCATGTAGTACTTCGTGACGGTGTTTACAATATATTGAAATGTGCTAAAACACATTCTAAAATATTCAAAGAACTTGATGGGTTGTAATTTTCATTCTTCAAAAAGGTGGTGGTATTCACCCAGTTGTTTTCTGTTCATAAATATTTCATTAACCCACACATGCCACAATTCCTCCATTTTTAAAAACGCGTCTCCACTTTGTCAAGCCGCAAAATCAACTACAAAAGACCGGCAACGTCCTATGTCGGCAGCAGTATGAGCACATGCACGTCCGAGTTAATCGTCCGAATAATTCGGTCCGACATCGGGTGACAAAATCGGTTTTGGTGTACACGTACCTCGTGTTTCACGACATATTGAGAAGAAACAAAACCAGCTGGTTCACGAACTCACCCACCTTATTCGCCAGATTTTCTTCAATAGATTTCCATCTGTTCATAAATTTGCTCAACTTCCTTAAACGTAAAATTATTTTAAATGATTATCAACTCAAAAACGTATTTACGGACTTCACTGCATCACAAATACCTGAAATTTTCGATTCTGGGACAGGAAAATTCATAATTTGTAGGAAAAATTGAAAACGGACATTTCATATGAAACAACCCAAAGTTTACCGTCCCGCCTCCAGTTGCATGTGATAAAACGTCACTTCCGCAAGGCGACATAATTACGAATACTAATGAAGAAACACATAGCCTGTCGTTCCTCTGGAAATCTGTTACCTACTAGGGGGGACTCAACACCCTGGGCCGGGGACAAGGAGAGCCGGTGACGGTTGACTGATGGCCGCCACACGCCTGTTTTTCCTCGCCGATACTCCCGCTCCCCGCTATTATCCGAAGTGGCTGGGGCATTAGTCAAAACCCGCTCCTTGATAAATCAAACTTAACTTACACCCCTTCGGTTGGTTTTCTTATCCCATGGCCCCTTTTGTCTCGCCCATAAATCTCAGCAAATCATTTTATTAATAACCTACCATTTCCGCTCCCCACCCCCCTCTGCCCCGATCCCGTTCCTGATTAATATTAAAACTCTATAATGCAGACAAAAGGAGCCATTCATTAGAACCGTTTAGAAACTTATTCAACTCTATAATTACTTGAATAAGCGGTATTCGTTTTTTTTTTCTTTCTTTCTTTCCAATTTGCTTTTTCTTCATTCTTGGATCCAGCCTCTTAAATACTACATATTAAATTCGTTCTTCCTCTTCTTTTTCTTCTTTCTTATCCGTTTCAGACGTTGAAAATCAACATTACGATCTTTATTTTGTTGACGGTAACTGATTGGACAAATCTGAGACCAAAATGCTCAACTTACGCCCTCGTGGACATCTGGAAAGGGATGGATGGGAAACAAGGTATTCTGAGGAGCAAAGATGGGAAACATGAGAAAGAAATTAACCCAAAACATCCTCAAATCTCACAAAATACTACTATATTCAAAGGCAAAGAACGACTGTAATGGTCCTAATATCACAAATCACTACTGGTTCTTTTACTGTTCATGTTTGTTATTCCTAAGAACTTGATCCCTTTATAGAATACTTATAGAATAGTTACTGCTCTATTCTATAATGAAAGATTTACAATTCCACCTGCCGTGCCTTACAGAACAAAAACATCAATTTTCAAAATTGATTGGATCAATCATCAACTGAAACAAAGTGTCTACGTCCATAGAATATATAATATAGTCATACTGTAGTAAAAGTAAGGATTCTCTTTTTCAGAGTTCATCATTCTTCCGACACTTCCGGAGTCACATCACGACACTTCTCGCCTGGAGTACCAGTCTTCAAACTCCGAAAGGTTGGAAAAAATCCGCCCATTATCCAGGTGAACATACTAAGTACATTTATGTACGCTGTTGCACCCTAGTGAACCCATCGACTAATTCCTTTCTATTGATAGTTTTACGAATATAGTCTGCAACAGTTAAAGGAACTGCGCTTGTTAAGTGATTGAGTTGCAATGCCTCAACACTAACGGGATTATTTTTCTCAACTTTATTTTTGTGAAAAATAATCCGGGTTTATTTTTACTTTCAAAAAATACAATTATAACCTAGGATCAACTAAATGTTTAGATAATTTATTATTAATATCATTATGTTATATCTGTTTTTATCTTATTTTAACCTAAATTTAGGATTAGACAGCGTTAAAGTGGCGTCATTCAGAAAATGAAAATCCATAGGATTAAACTTTAAAAAATTAATAATATTATTCACATTTACGAAACATTTGTAAAAAATTAATTAAATTGACACGTATATTTCGAAGGCACCTAGTTTTTGTATTAACCTAATCTTCGAAGATTTGGATGGGAAAATATTGTTGAGTTGTTTTCGACAACTTGGTGGACATGCGTTTAAAAAAAGCTTACTGCGGCATCATACAGCGATCTTAAATTAATATTTCCGTTTCGTATTGCTGTTTAAAGATCTGAGCCTATCAAAAACAGGAACTCAGAGAACTAAAAGTCAAGTTGTAACAGATTTATTTACTTGTTAGGCATGAGACAATTAACGCTTCGAACTGAGTAAAGCCATCAGCAGATTGCAGCGGGAGAAATAGCATCGATCCCTAGCAAGTCCTTTCTTATTCCCAAACTTGCTTTTATTCAAGATCCGAAATGAAACCGAGTGAAACTTGATGTAATGAAAGTTGGGCGAGGGTTGATTGAAGCAACAAACTCAAAGCGATTAGAGAAACATCTAACTCCTGTCAACCATCCCCGGAGTGGTTCAAGTCATCAACAGATTGCGGTTGGTCAACCAACATCGATCGCTAACTACTTAATATGATAGAAGTCTCAATCAAAATTGAAATATTATGAATTTTGAAATTTTGCATTATTCTTTTTCATTCAGAAATATATGTACATATATATATATATATATATATATATATATATATATATATATATATATATATATATATATATCATTTCATTTTTTATCACAATGTCACAATGTTTATTACATTAACTTTTATAGATTTTTATTTTATATTATTTTTACATATCTATATACATATATATTATTTTTACATATACTATTTTTTACATTAAAAACATAAGATCGAATCTAGTTAGGATCCATGTTTTTATGGTATGTTTATGCCTGAAATAGAAAATGTAGATCACTTTAACAAAATTTTTAAAAGTTTTACAGTAATTTTTTTGAATTGTCACATGATCTTATTGCAAGAGTCTAAAGAAGAATCATAAGTATATTTATATATATATATATATATATATATATATATATATATATATATATATATATATATATATATAAGTTATAAGGACAAATAGACGCTAAACATAAATAATATGTACATAGAGGATTAAGGTTGTTGGTATTAAGTTATAAACATTATCGACTATATATATGAGAGCTAAGACAAATAAAGTTCAGTTGTTATCTTGAGTCTGTGTCGTTACTATGCCCGAAACCCTATTTTTTTTATAGTGTGTTTCAGTCTAATTATAACTTAAACTATATATACTAATTATGACTTAGATATATATATATATACATATGTGTGTGTGTGTGTAGAATAATTTTGCCAACCTTCTTTTATTTGAATTTGAACGTGTACCTAATACGGTCACTTACGTAACAAAAAACGGGAACGGTACTCTGAGATGTGTTTTCTGCTAGTCAGTTAAGAGAAGACAATTGCAAATTCTAGTGTTAAATAATAGCTTTAAATACGGTTTCTTATTTTGCAAATAATACTTTACGTTCCATTCGAAAGACGGCATAATCAAGGATTTTCGACTCCTTATGAAATATCCTATGGCCACCTGCCGGAATGCGAACGCTCGATCTTGGGAATAGTAGGTTCTTATGCTTACCACTATACTGGATGTGACCTAAGATATTTGTCTTACTTGTTATACATTATTACCTATTATGAAATCAATTGAATTTTAATTGGCAATTGTTTTAAATTAAAAAAAATCAATAGTGCATCATTTTCTAAATTTGACTTTGCAGACTACACACATATATAGACCTCTGTTTTGAATATTTTAATTTTCATATAATTAATTATGTGTCAGATGTTTAAAAAAGTTAAATTTACTTTCACAATTCAACCTTCTTGTACTTTTTCGATTTATTTTTTCAATAATAGATCTTATGGCACTAATTTTTAGCCTGTTCGGGCGAAATTTTCATGTTTTAGTATCTTTCGATCATATTTTATTTTTATTTTTGTCTTTCATAATAATTTATTATTCAGCTTTCATTATTTTATTTTCAAACTCTTTAAACACAGTATTTACTGTAATTGTCATACCAATAAATCCAGATTCTTACATTGGATTGATTTTGTAATGGACGGAATGGGATAAATAAAAAACATTTTTTCAAGTGGATCTTCTGATCTCGTCTTGAAGTTGGCGTACGGCGCAGTGCTATGCAAAGCCTGCAAGACCTTCCGGCCCTGCGGAATAGTGTTTGGTTTCGCCGTGTCCGGATTCTTTAATTAGTTAAGCTTTATGCAATTATTATTATTTATAATAATTATATTGAAAAATAAATACCTATTTCCTTTCAGTATGATTATTATAAATTATGACATTGGCCGCCGGCAGTAAACTTTCAAACATTGGCGACTCTATTTAATATTGCCATTTATTATTATAACTATTAAATTTAAAGTGCTTGTCATTACTGCACTACTGAAATTTTTAAATTTCTATTGTTTACATTAAAAACTTAAGATTGAATCTAGTTAGGATCCACATTTTTATGCCTGAAATAGAAAATGTAGATCACTTTAACAAAATTTTAAAAAATTTTACAATAATTTTTTTGAATTAAAGTATATATATTTATATATATGTGTGTAGAAGAATTTTGCCAAACTTCTTTTATTTGAATTTTAACGTGTACCTAAATAAGGTCACATACGTAACAAAAAACGGGAACGGTACTCTGAGATGTGTTTTCTACTAAACAGTTAAAAGAAGACAATTGGAAATTCTAGTGTTAAATAATAGCTTTGAATACGGTTTCTTATTTTGCAAATAATACTATATAATAACAAGAGTTAGTAAAATCAGTAAATTAAAAATATTGCAGTTAGAAACATAACTGACAACTCAATTTAGTACTAATTTGACACATTACGTTTAGTGTTTGATTCTAAACTGTGGTTTCAGATTATTAAGGCATTTAAAGGTTTATCTAAGATTGCTTCTTATTTACTAAATAGGATATAGAATTATGTAAACTGAATTTATGATTTTTTCTTACACTCTTACAATATAATGGATTATGTGATAATTCAAACAAATTACATTAAAACCTATAATACAAGTTTTCTTATTTCACTAGCAGATGTGGGTTACATGATCACTCGTATATAACCAACTAATTCATAAACTATTTTACATCTACCTATTATATATCAACTGTCTGTTTGGTACTCAGTTGGTAATCAAATAATATTTGACTTGGACATGTTTTTTTCCCCCCAATATTTTTCAACGTATCAAGAGGGCTAAATGGGGTTTTGGTCTTAAAACAACTGAAAGGTCCCTCCCCGTTTGGGTCGATGAGGAGAGGATCAAGGTAGAGAGCCTAATTAGTCTAAACACACAAAACTAATCTATTATAAACTGTTTGAGGGAGCGACAGGGCAAATTTAGGCTGAGCCCCTAAAGGAGAAGAGAGAGCGGCTTTGAAGGCGGTTGGAGGCCACAAGCCGGTACCCAGTCCTCCTCTTCAACGGCAATCAATTTACCAGGACTCGAGAGATTGTTTCAGGCGTCGTCACTAATAAGGTTCCATATTGTTATAGCCTATTAATATAAATTAGCCAAACGGAGGATGTCCTACTTCCTCGGGTCCAAGTTTATAATCGGATGTCCTAAAGTTCGTTTGTAAACCACAGTTAGTTCAAAAACCTTCCGGGATATCGCAATAAGTTGTAATGTATCCATGATATTACTAGTGTTTGTAATGTCAGTTCAAAAAAATATATTAATTATTTGTGCCGTTCAAAATCGTAAGTGGATAAGTCCAATGCTTCATGCTCCCGAACCTCAGGCTCAGAATCAGACTGAAGCCATCAAAAGTAAGTGGCAGTGTGCCATGTTAGACAAAATTTCAAGACTAAATAAGCGCAAAATGTGAAAAAGTAATTTTTGGAGTTGTCCGCTTTCGATTCTGAACGGAATATAAACGAAAATATATATTTCTATTCTTCCTAATGCTATGGTCCTCTACCGTTTACTCTGTGCTGAAGATTGTGGAGCCTGATCTCTGTATCTTGGTACTGGGCCAGATGAATGAAAATAAAAATTACATTAACTCTAAATAATTAATCAATGTTAATAGTTTTAATTAATTCTCAACTAGATCTGTTAATGCTAATTTTATTTAATATTGATTATATAACGTATATAAAACATGGTGATGGCAGTTCTTGAGGATGAGGCAATTAAATTTCATCGTTTTGAGAGTAAAATGTGTTGATTTCTTTTTTCTGAGGACCTCAGTTTGCTGCAATTTACACATTCCTTAAAAATATACTTGCTGTGTTAACAATATTTTTTTTTAAATGATTCTTAACTTTAATGTAATATGTTTATAACGAAATACTGTTCGTGGTTCGGCAAACCTCTCGAAGTGAGCAGACGGCACACTTTTCGGTCCTGCGGGATAATATTCAGTTTTGCCGTGTTCAAATTACTTTCATAAGTTTAGTTATATGCAATTTTTATTATTTATGATACTGAAAATAAAAATATTAGTAATTCCTTTCAATATGATTTTAAATTGTTATGAAATCCATTGACAGTGGACTTTCAGGCGATGACAGCCCTGTATAGTAAAATATTATATTTACAGTGTTTGTCACATTACACCACTTCTGTATATTTAAAATTAATAACAACATTGTAAATGCTCAACTGTAAAAACCTAGTTGACTGTGATATTAGCTAATCGTCATGTACAACCATTTTCAAAGAAGCAGGAAAATTATGGACTGAACCTTATAAACTGCATGGGTTGCAGTAGCACTGAATATGTGTTAAATAATTGGTTATTTTCAGGTTTTATAAATTAAACAGAAAAATTTCTAAAATAAAAAAAAAAAATCTGTCCCACTACAAAGCTTTATTAAATCCCTTCATTTGCCATATTTGAATCCAATTCAAGTAATTCTAATGAAATGGTGTACAATTATATTTTTCTGAAATGATATCGCGAAGTGATTTTAATTTCTTCTAAACATTGAGATTATTCTCCGGAAACATTTCTTTATACATTAATATTTGATAAAAAAAGTCAACAACAAGGAGGTTCCATAACATTAAACACAATCAAGAGAATTTCTTCTTTAAAAAAAATTAAAAAGAACTTTAGTTAATGAAGAGTATGTATGTTTATGATATAAACAATAATTTATTTAAAGATTATTAAAAGAATATTCTATGACAGAAATTATGTAACTAATACAAGTGAATTTGAATATAATCACAAATATGTACGTTTAATTTTTATTATAATAGATTTTACTCTTGTTCCGTTAAATCCTTGGTTTTCAGCGAAGGGATCGGAATAAAACGTGCGAATAAATCTAAAATTTACCTCCGAAAATGAATAGGGAATAATGGCTTTGAATAAATGGCGGTCAGGTGGAGCTCCTTGGAGCGGGAAAATGAATGAATGATGCGGTTGGTGCGTGTTAGTGGTCGACCGCAAAGGGATGGACACTTTAATATAACACGGGAGTTCCATTATTTGAGCATGAGCCATGGTACGTCCCTCCCGTTTGAGTGGCGTACCCTCCCTGTCCTTTGTACTCGGTTCGTCAGTTATCCCCCTGTCCATCTCGAGCCTCGTTTGTTATATATCTAATCAACTCTCCGAGGTTTTAAGTAATGAGGTCATAGCGTTCTGATTTTAACAGTAACATCGTTTTATTTTAAATTTTGAGGAGTGACCCCACGAAATAATATATAAAAAACATAATACATTATATGTAAAAATTGTTTTAAAAAAATATAGAAAAACTCAAATATAGTGTCTATATTTCTTGACTATTCTATTTAAATAAGTAGAAAATTCGAATTTTGTCTTGAGAGTGTTTTTAGTATTTTGGGAAATGGAATTGTACCATTCTCTTAGTTTTTGGCTTGAAAAAGAGTTGTAATATAAGCAACAACTTCTTTTCAAGCCAATGCCTGACTTAGCTCCTCACTCATTACGAAAATAAAACGATCCACTTCCCTAAGTATCATACAAGAAATTCATATTGAGCGAAATTCGACCGGGATTGTAGATATAACAAATTTGTTTCGGTTCTTGAGGTTTAGACATTCAATAAATTGAACCATCGATTGTTGAGAGTACAAAAATTTAACAGTGAGAAAAACAGGCTTGAAATGAATTATAGTAATAGTTAGGGACATTAACACTTATATTTACATTGTAACTAAAAAAAATTAAAATAAGTACCAATGGCGGAAGTGATATTTAAATTAACTAAAATAAAATTTTTATAAAGATTAAACCAACAAAAAATCCGTAAAACAAATGCTTCGAGGAGAGGTAATAAATAACCTGATTTCAAAAACATGAAAAAGTTCTAGTGGGAGAAAGCGGGTAGTTATTTTATAACGAAACCATAATAGCATTATTAACATAAATATATAAAATAATTATAGAAAAATTGATCGAGTTACTTGCTCAACGTCTTCCATTTCTGGGGAGAATTCGCCAATAATAATAATTTCAAGAATGGTAGGTTCTATCACAAATTAAATGATAGCTCCATTGACACGGAGATGTCAGTTGATTGGTTAAAGGCTGGCAAGATATTCTACGAGATAGAGGGGTTTGTGATCGCCACTAGATCATATAGAAGGCATGTTCTAAAAGACCCATCAACGCCGGATAAATGTCGGCTGTGCTCGGCTACATTGGAGTCAATCCAACACACCACTGGTGGATTTGTAGTGTTGGCTGGCACTGAATATCTCCAGTGGCATAACAGCCTGGCCAAAATTTTGTAACAAGCCCTGGTGCTGAAATAAAACCTTCTAGATGTAAAGGCACCATATTACAAGTATAGTCCCAGTAGACTTCTACAAAAAGGTCCCCTTAAGTTATATTCGGATGAATCGATTATAACAGACCATACTGTGTATCATAATAGACCAGATATCCTCCTTATAAAGTCGAGTGAGAGGAAAGCAAGTATAATTGATATTGCGATCCCTAACGACAATTATGTAAATTCAACTGTTGGAGAGAAACTTCGATAGTATCAAGAACTAGCGGCTGAGTTAAAGGAGCTCTACCATCTGGTTCCTAAATCCACGGTGGCGTTGATAATCGTGGAATTCCGGTCGAGGTTTTAAACGAGGCTCAACTGCCTGTTCTCCTAGACACAGCCAGGATCGTCAGAAAATTTCGTTTAAAGAAGAAAAATATAAAAGCAAAAAATAATAACTGCAGATGGTTGGACTTCCCATTGGTCCCCATCGCTGTTTTGAACCCGCAAATGTGAGAAAAAAAAAAGATAATAATAATAAAATAATTATTTTAATGCAGTCTTTAATAGATAACATGGATAGTTATAAGAGAAGAATAGTTGTGCTTTCTATGCCTGTAATAAAATACAGGTTGTGACAATAATAATAAAATGTTTATACATTAGAACGGTGTAACATACTGCTATACGTGACGCTACCTAGAACATCTGGAGTACCTAGATAAATAGGGTAAGCGGCATACAACAGCTAGTGTCCCTTAAGGGCAGTTGTTCGGAAGGGACGGTTAACTCAAAATGCAAGGAACTACTCAATAGGGCATTAGCTAGAATTAGCAAGCCACACATAGCGTCCCCCTTTCGTTGTAAGTAGTTTTATAAGTTATCTTTGTACCCATGATCAGCACAAATAAATATAATGCTATTGAATAATTATTATTATTTAATGAACAACTCCTGGTCTGTCAAACTTTGGAAAAGAAAGGGATATGTCGCCTGCGCTTGAATTGGTTTTACGTTGTTACAATATGGGATTCTTTAAAAAAAAATTCAAGGGTTTTGAATAATTAGGTAGTGTAAAAAAATCTATCCGGCTGTATTTATTCTAAGCATTTGAAAAAGGGACATCATGAGAGAAATAGTAATATAATTTTAACATAATATGGGGACTATAATTACTTTTTGATTAAGTTCCACTAATTGTTTTCACAATCACTATCCTAATTAATCATAATTCTGTATAGTCAAAATTAGGCCTCCCAATGTAGTATCGTCCGATTAGCCATAGCAGCGAAAGTGGCGTTAAATGAACAAACAAACAAATTTTTTCACAACAATTTTAATTTAATTAGATGAAACTAGGAATCAAACTATAGGATATATATGTTGTAATTGTTTCTTTATTTAATATCCAAGTAACTCCTTTAACTTCTTAGAAACTTTTTAACTTATTAACTTTTTTAATTCTTTATTAAGTGTACTTTAGAAGTACATTATATATTTTGATTTTTTTTACATCTGTTCTTTTTCAATACCGGCCTTTTAATAAGCAAGGGTTCCTATGAATCATTATTTTATACCTCTACAATAATTCAGAATTCTGTATAAAATATTTCTATGGTTCTGGAGTAGAAGTGTAAATGTGACAAGGGGTGGAACACACAGGAGAAAATCCAGGCCTGGAAGTGTGGAATATTTGTTGAGGCAGATCCTCGATCCCACAGTTTACACATAACGGACAATGGAAACCAGAACCAAACTGTTCTGTGTATCTCTTTTTTATCCTTTTTTTGTTTTGTTTATTTGGAATGGTTGTTATTTTTTTAAATAGTTTTTTTTGTGGGGGCGGGAGATACAGATGTGGCCAAGAAAAAAACAGCAGTTATTATAAATTAGTGTCTATTTGAATATTTGCTTGTTCACACTCACACACATTTTAATATGTTTGAGTGATTTTAATATATTATGTTTATGGTTCTTGAGTTTCAGTCCTTCTTTAAACTTCTTTAGGCGACGTTTCGAGACTAGGTTAGTCATGCCCTAACAGTTAAAAAATGAGCTTTTAGTAAAAACATTAAATAGCACACTAAAATAAATATATAATTACACGTGTAAGTTGTAATTAGATAGGGTCTACTTACAAGTTTCAAAGAATATGTAGATCAGTTTATCATTAATCAGTTACTTCGCAATATATCATAAAATGTATATATGTATTGCAATAGCTATGATCAACGAGTAAGTAATCTACTTTTTGGAGCAGCAGTTTTATGTAATTGTGAGTTATAAAAAATCATAAACACGGAAACCCAGTCAGACCCATAGTATCATTCATAAATTCACCGACGTATGACCTTTCAAAATACCTAGCCGATTAGTTAAATCACTTATCTACAAATAAATATAATCTTAAAGATTCATTTGAATTTCATCAAAAAATCACAAATATTAAAATTCCTAAAGGTTATAAATTAATTTCATTAGATGCATCATCTTTATTTACTAACATATGCATTTCCAAAATAAAAACTATAATCGAGAAAAATTTGAATAAATTAAAAACGCATACAAAAATCCCCAAAAACTATTTCTACAATTACTGGCCCTATGTACAGATAGAGGATATTTTCAATTCAATGAAAAATTTTATATCCGAAAATTCGGCTGCCCTATGGGATCTCCTATTTCACCTATCTTGGCGGATATTTATTTAGAAGAACTGTAAAATAAAGTTGTAGCAAAAATACCAAAAATAATTTTGTTTTTTAACTTATTAAATGAATCTAAAATCTGGACTACATCCTCCAGATTTAATTTCTAGAGCCTTAAATGTTTATTATGATATTTAGTTATGATTCAATAGCAATTTTCGAATGTCGTTTATTAAAATCTTTAGTAATTAAGGATGTCAATTTTTTTATATAATACTATTATTATTGATAAGTAATTACTTTTAGCCAATCGTTGATTAGGTATATCGATACAACACGACTCAGTCGTTAGTAGAACAGTTTTAATCATAGTTCCAGTTTTTGTTTAATAAGTCTGCTTAAACTGTTGGTATTATGTGTACTCCATTTTGTTTTCTTTATAGTGATTTTTCATTTTTTGTATGTCCTAATGAGGTTTGATTTGGCGAAACGTTGATTGTTTTGTTTTTTCAATACTTGAAAAACTTAAGGCTTTTTCCCATTGCTTTTTAAGGGATTTTTCTTATTGAAATTTTTTTTTTTTAATTTATTTAATATGATTAAAAATATATATAAGACTGAAGACGGATGAGCTTATACATGTTTACTCTCTATTTTTCTTTCAGTTAAGATTGAACGTAAACACTTCGGTGTATTAGGAGTCACCTAGCCACGAGCCGAGACAACGCCACAACGAGTTAAACTTGACCAGCTCAAGAACAACTTGTTGTGCCCCAAATTAAGCGCGAAGGCACATAACAAATTTAGTCGGAGCGTGGACAGCGAAGTAGGCTAAATTCAATTAGTCGTCGGACTGTTGCCGTAATTCCAGCTGTCTACTTCAGGCACAGATCGTCTCCAGTCTCTCCTTCCCATCTCTATTCCGTTTTTACCTCAGGTGTCAACGAGTTTGCAAGGTAGACATTCGCTTAACTTTAAGATATAAAATTGTTTTTCTTTTATGTATAACGATAAAGACCCTTATCTTTATCCTTTCAATTTACGCAATTCTATGATTCCTGAGTTATGCTATGGCAGGGTAGTTGCGTGTCAGCGACCAGAACTAAATTGTTTATAAATTGGATTTGGAAGTTTTATTAACGATTCCTTTTTTTTGTCAGCAATGTAAACTTCCTTGTCCTCTCTTCTTTTCATTATATATATATATATATATATAAATATATTAGGGTGTCCCAAAAAAATTAAAGTGATATTTTTTTAACGCATACCCTCTAATTCTGTTTGAGTTGTCTTAATTCATTTAAAAATAAAGTTTCAGGAACTTAGGATCACGACAATCGTGAAACGTGCCTGGACTTGTATTAGGAGACGGAAATCTCGCATTGATTGCTTGTTATTACTTGTTTGTTTTATTAGTAAACGCATTACTTTTGAGTAGTCAACATGTCAGTGGAGTTACGAAGTTCCAAAAAGGAGATTCTCTGTTGTGATACCACTGCTTCCAGAGGCTTAACACAGGCCTTAATGGTGCATGTGTGCTTCTGGAACAAAAACTGGGTAGAGAAATGCTTATTTTTGCTTGCCGTCATCACGTCTACGAATTGGTATTAAAAAGTGTGTTTGAAGCCAAAATTAGCCCAGTAACTACAAGCCTAGATATTCCGTTGTTCAAAAAGTTCCGAGAAAACTGGAAAAATTTCATGATTAATTTGTCTTTTACAATAAATAAATATTAAATAATATTATAATTATGTTATGTGTTTTAATTACTGAATTTAAACAATAAACTATACAATCTCCCTACAGCTTCCACACTAACTTTTGTCGTTATCCGATCGCAATAATATTTAATATTTAAGGTTTTGGATTGAAATTTAAAAAAATTGAGAGGGTATGCCTAATACGAAATACGAAAATAATGTTCACCCTTATGAGCCTGGGACACCCTAATATATATATATATATTCGCTCTAAGATTAGGAAGTGAAGAGAGAAGGTAGTAGATAGGAGAGTAGAGAGTGAAGGTGTAGTAGTCAGCTCACATTATGTAAGAGAATAGTCTCTATGTTAAATGTAGTCCATAGTCAATAAGTTATAATGATAATAAATAGCTATAAGTAACCTAGTTGCGAAAAAAGTAATCCATAATGATCTCAGTGTCTCATTTGTTGCTGATTTGTCCCGAACCAGATATCAATCCTTTCATAACCAACTTTATTCCTACTCAAACCCACTAATTTCTTATAAGAAGAAGGTCTTCTCAGTCTAATTCTAATTCTAATCTTCAGGTATGTCCTATACTATCTTCAATATTTGTTATAATTACATGCATTATATGAAGAAAAATATTTATTAAAATGAATAAATATGCCCTATTTATTCTGGTCATTAATTAAACTTTTTTTTCAGGTAAGTCTCTGCTCAACTCATTGCTAGCAGAATGTAAGGGTTTCCATTTGCGATGAATATACTGGTTAGATATATACTTTTCTTAAATTTTTACCGAATAATTTTAATTTTACTACTATATTAGCTTTTTAATGTATGAACTTTGCATGCATATTATAAACTTTCAAAAATTGATTTATTCAGCGGTATACTAAGATTTTATATACAATACAATATTAATATTTTGTATGCAGTTATCTTGTATTACACATTACTATTTTTATGACATCAATCTATATTTAGGTTTTTAAAACAGTTATTTATTTGACAAGTGAGGAAAGTGCCACTTTATTACACTCGAGTGAATTTTACCACACATGCTGAAGGCGTGTCAAGTAAGTCATTTTTTAAAACTTCACCAGCACTAGTGGGTAACTAATGCTAGATCTCCAAATTCCTAATGTGTGAAGGCTCTAATACATTTAAGGTTGTATTAAATATTTCTATAAAATCGCTTTAAAATATATCAAATAAAATCAATCTTGAATTGAATATAAAATAGTTCTAAAATTATTTATTTTAACATTTTAAAAATATAAAATGAATAATATTATAATACCGTCATTTAACATTTAAAATAACAGAGTGGTGATAATCAAATTCGATCTAGGTGGCTATTACTTTCCCCCACTAGTGAGGGAAAGTGGTTTTCCCTCACTAGTGGAGGAAAGTGGGACTTTCCACACTAGTGGAGGAAAGTGGGACTTTCCACACCGGTTTTAGTTGAGTAATAGATAGCAATACTCAATGGTTGCAGAAAAATATAATTTCATTTTTTCTAAATTTTAAGTACTCAGTATCTCTACTACCCGTTTGTTCTTATTTTTTAAACGTTCTTAATCAATCAATTTACCCGTAGCTCTTGTGTTGTGATTCAAGAATCTCATGTCCTTATCACCACAATAAAGAATTTTTTTTCTAACATGGTAGATAAAAAAAACGCATAAAGTAAATTTTTTTTAAACATTCCTTACATGAGAAATATTCATTAAATCCTAATTAAATGCCCTCTCTTTGAAAACAACGCTGTAAGGGTACGTCCCAGCATTTTATTAATACAGAAAACAAGATTAATATTACCGTAATAATGCTTTGTTTTTGTCATTATATATATATATATATATATATATTTCATTTCTATTTAGCAAGGATAAGTTTAATGAACGAATAATACAAGAAACTTCTTAAAATCGCCCAGTATTGGAAGGAGTACCACAGGGATCAATACTTATTCCTTTATTACATTATTTATACACATATACCAGCTTCTACTGCCTCATTCACTGTAGATACAACTTTTAATTATAATTAGTTTCAATTATAAAACCAGAAACTAAATAGGTGTTGGTGATTGTATCATCAATAGATGTTGGATGATACCATGTTGGGTTTATTCTTTTTTATAATGTTTTTATTTATTAGGCTTGAAAAAAATAATTAACATAAAGCGAAAGCTGTAGCTACATAATTATAGAAAGTAGCTTAAAACTTTTTAAAGATTTGCGTTTTTTCATGTTGATGTTGATGTTTCAAAAATAAAGTGTTAAGCTCGCATCCTACTGAGATTCATAAATTCGACATGATAATTATTATCACATCAACTTATTTTTATTATTATTTTTCAATAGTATTATGGAGGTATTATATTGATTTGGACCGACCCATAATAAATGATAAATGGGCTAACCACCATTTTTTAAATTATACAACTCTTTATTTTATTGTGCGACAGTAGATGAAAAGACAAATAAATGTCCAAATCTTATATCTATTGAAATAGCAGTTCAAAATTGAAATATTGGAATTTGGTGATATTGTATTTTAATTAATGCATTATTTTTCATTTTAATTCATAATCAATTATATATTTTTTGTAATGCCTTAAAGAAGACAGGAACGGTGTCTTCGTGATATGCCAAATTTAAAAAACTAAAAAATATAGGAAAAACTATGCGAACAGTATTTCTTCGATCTGTTGCTAGGGATTTTAAAATATCACATCACTGATTTTTTTTTATATAAAAAATTTACTGAGATAATCGTTCGGTATGTTTAAACATTGAGCTAAATCATATTCAAAGAGTACGAGCTGAGGATAGCAGTATATGTGAATACGAAAAAAAATTATTCATAGCAAAACATTTGCCATCACGAATTGGCTGTTAAATAATAATAAAAGTTCAAACTTAATATTTTCTTTTTTAAATATAAAAGAGAAATACTACATTTTAAATTAAATAGTTTTGGAGACATTGCTGCCTTACTTTAAAGTCACAACGGCTGCTAACAAATGGACTTATTTGCCCTGACACCACTGCTTGTAAAAAAAATGGAAAACAAAAGTTTTAAGTCCTATAGATACAGAAACTTCCCTAAAAAGGAGGTGCGAAGCTAAAGTATGGCCTCTCTCACTTCTTTAGAGTAAAAGGAAGAGTTGAATACAGTCTGGTTTCTCTCACGAAGAAAAAAAATAATGGGCAATTACATTGTAACGGATTTATTTCTTTTTTAACTTAAATTGTAAAGTTATTAATTGCTCGACCTGTCACTTTTAATTTATCATACTCTGAATTATTATAAGTTCTATTTTGAAAGAAAACCCGTAACAAAATAAATAGATAATATTAACAACTATTGTTAGTTTTACTGTAGAACAACGAATATCGTGTTATTATCAATTCAATGTTTATTCCCACTTTCTAGAACTTAGAAGTAAATCATTTGATAATTTAATTCCATCATTAATTTCAATAATCAAGTTTATAAATTTAAATCAATTCTTCCCTACAGGTAATAGTAATTTAAGTTACTTTCTTATGGGAATTATTGCATTTAAAATTACTCAGTCTTAATTAATTATCTTCAATTGTTGCTACAATGGCTAAAAGGACGAAACTACAAGGTAAGTCCTAAATTATACCTGTCTAGTTATAATTAGGAATGTGTTAGGTAGCACCTGAACATCGCACAAGATCCTCTATTTAACGACCCCTCTTGAGAACGGCAAAACTGCGTACGATTTAAAAAAAATCCTTTGGCCTAAGCCGGGCTAACCCACGATTTTGGATACAGTAAGTTGATACGCTAAACAATGCAACACAGGTGACCATTACAGTCGCAGTAGTTTACTAGTATTGATCATTGTTTTGATTTATAATAGAGCCTATAATTGTTTCTATCGCAATTTTACAGTTTTATTTCATTACTTACATTACATTACATTACATAACTTACATTTTAAGAAATTTAACATTTGTGGAAATAAATTTCGCTTAATGTCATCTAGGCTTAATTCGGTTTCTATTAGTATTGAAATTCTAGAATCTATAAAAATTTTTTGTTAGTGCCATTACAAGATTTTTTTTTAACTTTCGTTAATTAATGATATTGGTGATTTCATCATTTAATAGTTCGTGTTTTAGCGACATCTTGTTACATCAAAGATTATATTCAAATTTATTTTAAATTATATTGCCGATAGTATTATTTTTTTTTTTATATATGATATCATCTCATAATAAATCTAAAAAATTAACTAAATATTTATTCTCTAAGGTCATAAGCTAAAAGAAAAGATAAATATTAAATAGAATAAAGTGCATATTGCAATACTTCAGTTATTATCTCTAACTAATTATATGACCCAAGAAAGAAACATTATGATTTTTTTTTTTCTTTCAAGTTGATATTATTATTGAAAACTACAATTTTTTTCCCGCCTTATTTTATAAATGATCCAAATTTATTCCATATCTCTGTTATCTGGAAATAAAAAACATTACAGTTATTGTCATTGTGCATTCGACTTAATTTTTTGCATTCAGGAGACTTAAGAGTTTCAAGAAGTGGGATTGAAAAAACCGAAGGAAGGGAGATAGAGAAAGGGCAGTAATGAAATGCAATGAAGGCGGGCTGGTGAAAGATTAGAGAAGTTGCCTAATTGCTAATGACTGATAATCGTTTAAGTAATTACGTGAAAACCCAACCGAGGGCTTGATAGCAATCCCCTCAGTAATGAGTCCTAGCCTGTCTCCCGTCAAACCTACGGCTCTAGGTTAGGGCTGGAAAAGGGCAGTTCATATATAAACTAAAGAAGGTGATAATTTTTTACCCGTTTTGTGAAATAAGATGGGTAACTCAGCAGGGTTCAGTTTTACCATTCTCCAGTTAGGTTCGAGACCGATAGTGGTAGATAAATTATTGAATCTCTTAAAAGACATGAACCGAATCTTTGAGGTCTAGAGACTCTTATGAGGCTCACTCAGCCTCTATAAAGTTGTTATGCCTAACTAGAGAAAATAAGCCTGGCATTTGAGCACCGGCAAAGGCACATCCTTGCACAACAGTTGGCCTAGAAACAGTACATTTTCTAATATGTCTCATCGTGTTTCTAATCATTTCTAATAAGGTAGAATATCAATGCATATTTGCAGTTTTAAACAAAACCTTCCTTTTTTTTAATTTAAAAAAGTTAGTTTCCTCAAGGTAGTATCCTTGGTCCAATCCTTTATACAGTTTATACAGCTGACATCCCAACTCATCCTTATACTATCCTTACCACGTATGCTGGTGATACATGTGTATTATCAGTCAACATCAATCCACTTATTGTATCCCAAAGCCTCCAATTCCAAGTCACTGATCTTGAAGAATGGTGTCAAAACTGGAGAATTTAAATAAATTCTCGAAAATCCCATCAAATCACTTTTACCTTACGTCGTAAACCAATGACTTCCTGCCCTTCAGTATCCTTTAATGATATCCCACTTGGGCCTGTAGAACAGATCCGATACTTAGGGTTGCATCTCGACAAACGATGAACTTAGAATCCTCATACAAGACTGAAAAGACAAGAAACCGCTCGACGTTTCAGGCTACTTCAACACTTACTAGACAAACGCTCTAAGCTCCCAATTAACTACGAAAGACTCATATACATGACCATTATACGACCTATTTGGACTTACGGAGTAGAGCTTTGGGGCTCCACTAAGCCATCGATTCCTCTCGTATCCAATCCCTACAATCCAAAATCATTCGCAAAATCCTCAATGCTCCTTATTTTGTTAAGAATAAAGTCATCCATAATGATCTTAATGTCCCATTTGTTGCTGATTTGGCCCGAACCCGCTATCTATCCTTTCATGACAAACTTCATTCCCACTCAAACCATCTAGTTTCAAACCTAGCTTCATCTTCAATTCCCTATAATCCTCCGAGGCGTCTGAAAAGAAGATGGCCACATGACCTTCTTAGTCGAACATGCGATTTGAGATCATGTCATTAAGTACCACTTAGCCTATTTACTTGTTATATTATTGTAATATAGCTGTGAATATCAATAAATAAATAATTAAAAAAAAAAAAAAGTTAGTTTTATTATTTAAGTATGGGCGGCATAAAGTTACACAATACTATTTTTTAATAAATAAATAAATTTAATAAATGAAGATACTAAAATAAAAATGTCGTTCTCTTACAGTCTGTTCATCTTGAGAAGCAATCATTCGTGGAAGATATGATTTCAGGCATATATTCCACTACTAAAGGCATAAATGGTAAAACAAAAAGTTTTTTTAGTGCTTAAATTATTATTTTTATTTTATTATATTACGTTTGAACTCATGCAAGAACTCTTTAGACATATTATCATTCTCTGAAACGATTTTCATCGCCGTTTTTATGTACGTCACAGGCATTTGACTTTGGGGAGATCCTACGTACGCTGTAATCTTGTTACAAGAGTCTTCTCTACTTTCAGGTGATGAAAGTCAGTGCAGGCACATTCTTTTGTACTAAGGATTTATTTCAAATCTAATTTGTTCTAAATAATATAACCGTTTCTAGATCTTATGATGTGATTCTTTTTAAAATAGCAATGAGAGGAAGCTCAGTATGTATTCTGCTTGGAACTGTTGTCTCAGGCAGATATATCATTTATTCTGTTAACAGCCCTGGCTCGACCTTGTATGATCTGCTAATCCTCCAGGGGCTCACCTAGTCTATATGAGGTATCGTTTATCTTGTGAGAACTCGAGACACTTTACAATTTGTAGTTGTATTAGTTTTCTCATTAAAAAAAAAGCAATGGGCGTCGGTTACAGATAGAATAATTTATTGGCTACTGGTGTTGGGGAGGGGGTAGGTTAAGTTATATTAGAGCCAACCAGATAACTTCTAGCAAGCTCATGTACATCTAAACTTCCCACCGCCATTCACTCACACGACTCCTTCCTCTCTGCTCTCAGAACAGATTTATATCTCCTGCTTACTTACGCACAACAAAATCTTTAATAGTCTGGATATCGCTTAACAATTAGAAACAGTTTAAGTATCTTCATAATGCAAGTTGTATTCGAGGCGTTCAGGATCAAAAGCGGATAACTCCAAAACTAAACTTTTTCACATGTTTTCCCTAGTTTAGTCAAGCAATTTTTTACTCTTACCTGCTTTAAACATTAGGTTCAGTACCGGAATAAAATAAGCCAGAAAAGTGTCCTATTTAGAAAATGCGGTAATATATATACTTGAAATTTTGGAGTCATCCTATTTTGTTCCTGAACGTCTCGTATGAAAAAACGGAAGCCATAAAAAACTTATTTCCTTTCTTTTAATTTGGCTTATGTGCGTAAAGTTTTAGTTTATGTAAATTTTTAAAAGCAGTCAGCTTTACAACATTCTTTATTTTACAATTTTATTAATCAATTCGTAAAATAATTTAATTATTATTTTTACAGATATATATTAAAATTTGGTCCAGCTTACTTTTCTTAACATTCATGAATTATATGAAATATCTAAACCATTATTTTTACCTCGAAAATGTTATTTATTTAAATAATTCCATCCATTACATAGGCAATAGAACCAGCTTTCTAATTAATTAAACATTGTCAGGTGTTATATTTTTTATTTTTACAGTTAATACGTTTATTCATTTAATTTCAATATGGCTGATCGGACGATGCTAATTGAGCTATAAAATATGCCTATCTAGGGGTAATTAGAATAGTGACCTTTTACTAGTACCTTACAAACTTCAGGCTCGGGACTCCTGTTTTACGTCCCTTACGAAGAACGGCATATACAAGCATTTCTACACCCTTTTAGATAATGCTAATGCCACCTGCTGGGCTTCTAATCCGCGATCTTCGGCATAGAAGGATGTTATGCTAACCACTGTAATATAGTTCACCATTACATTTTTTGGTCGATTACTTTAAAAAAAATCCCTGCTTGCCTCAAAAAAAAAATTAAATATTAAACATTGGGACGATTATTGAACAAAAGAATCATCTGTATAGGTATGAATGAAAAACGGAGGGTCGAACGGGAGGAGGGTACTATTCGAGTACCATAATGGCCGCCTCCTATTATAGCCATTGAGGCCAGAGGTGGTAGGGATATAATACTATTGTATCTTAGATCTATGGTCCCTGCTCTTTGTCTCAGCGTTGCCTACGAGGGCTGGAAAAACTGGGTGGAATACATCTAATAGGAAGCACCAGTAATTATAAATTTTATTTGTACGGTTATGTTGAGTGTGAAATATTTCATTAAACAATTATATTTATATGGCATACGTTTTTTTTAGGTTAGCTCAATATGCTGAGGATTTCGGGTTCGAGTTAATTATGACAGATAAATTATTTAAACTTTTAACAGAGACATACGGACCCTATAGGATATGCAGACCCTCCTGGGACTCACTCAGTCTCATTAAAGGTGGAAGCCTTAGTTGGTGGCAAAACCTGGTGGCTGATCGTGATTTCGGACAAATTACCTCTCTGGACAGTCTCAGAAAGATCTATCATGGACTACTTCCAAGACGCTTCATCGGTTGTAGTTGTTTCTTTTTTATATACTGAGCAGAATGTAGTATCCAAATTATTCGTGGGACATCTTTTTAGTTATATATTAGTTTCTAGTACTAAGTTTGTTCCATTTAGAGTAACCAAGCGGTACAGTGTTTGCCTAGTGACATCCTATTGATACAAGTTGACGATTATATCTTGTGCTGAAAACAAATTCTGCCTGAATTATTCATTATTGAAGCAAATTGGCTGCATTATTTTATGTTAAAACAAAATCTAGAATACTGATACAAGGCTGAGTTCGAGGAAATGCAACCTTATGAACCTTATGCAACCCTATTGAATGAGCTTTAAAAACAAATTTAAAATTCGTGAAAAGAATCTATTATAAATAAATATTTGATGCGGGCTTATGGATAAATCGATATAAATTTTGGATTAGTTTATAATGGCCTGAGGGTCCGGTCAATAAATTAGACTAAATAAGTTATATTTATTTAATTTGTGCCTACGTTTCGGCCTAATTAGTATGCTATCTTCAGGGCAGATAGATAAAGATCCCAACTGCAACTCATTTCAACTCAACTCAGCTCGGGTAGGCTCTTTATCTCTCTGCCCTGAAGATAGCATTAAAATTAAGCCGAAACATAGGCACAAATTAAATAAATATAACTCATTTTGTGCAATTTATTGTCTGCCCCCCCCCCCCCCGACCATTTTAAACTCTTCTAAGATATATCCAATCAACCATTTCCACATGTATCTGAACTTCAACTATCGATCCTAAAGCGAATTTACATTTTTGTGTTAACAAACAAAAAGACTCAGGAGCTACTTATCATTTGGAATTGACTTTACGTCCATAAATATGGGACAAAACTCTCTGAATATTTCCTCAAAGTTATTGAAGAGTTGTATTTATTTGGTAGCTGCGGACATTCTTGTTCTACTATAGTGAAAAATTCAAGTTTGTATATATAAATTCTAAGTAGCTAATATCATTTCAGCATTAACGGTGTAGTTATTTAAGTCATGATGACCAAAAACTATTATTCTAATGTATTTTTGTTAAAAACCTGATAAATGATTCATGTTGAAATGTTAAATGATTCATGTTGAAATTTTACATATGTGTGTATCACTGTCCCCCTTCACCCACACGTGGGGCACAGTGAAACAAACTGAAGGTTGATTTCAAATTATAATTACAGATATTAGAAAAAATTTCTAAGCTATGAAGTTTGTGTTGTAAAATGGGCAAATATGCATCTGATTATCCTATGTATCGCAACGTCATTGGAATAAATAAAAGTGGATTAACAACTAAATTATCTGTTTATCTGTTTTACTCTGACCCCTGTTACCCTAGATAAAAAACGAAAAATAAGTTTCTCATATTGGATACTTTGAATTTTTATCGACGGTATCTTAATTAATTAGGAGAGAATTTTAAAGACTGAACTACTTACATTTCTTTTTTCCCTCCCTGATTTCATTTTATTTATATTATTCCTTGCAGAGAAGCAGGTAACAACAAGCAGAAGCCCGCGATTCTCTTGACAAATATTCTACATCCCCTATGCTATATATTCTTCATATATCTCGAGAATCGAAACAACGAATATCTGAGTGCAGGCTCAATCGCGAAAATCTAGTTTCATCCGGCGGAATACATTCACGGGGAAGATGGGAAACCTTTTTAAAAAAAAGAAAAAATGAAAAAAAAAAAAGTGTTTGGCCAAGGATAGGGGCGCTTGCCGAACTCACGGCTACAAAAGAATACTTTATCGGAATGGAAAGGCGATATCGGAGAAGTGAAAACATATTAAACAAGATATCCCGTTTTGATCTGGCTGAAAGGCCCCCCGTGTTGGGGGAGAGGCGAGCATATATTGGATCGGGATCCTGAGGTAGGGGCCTCTGTACTTTATCGAGCGGAAACCTCCTCTAAATTAAATATTGCCTGTATTAGATCATTTTGAATAAAAATGGCCTCGAGAGAGAGAGAGAGAGACCCGAGGAAGACATGCATATTCATAGCGGGCTGGTTGGGTAGATGGTACGGGTGCTGCGGGTGCTACGGGCTGGTAGAGCCTGCTCCTCGGAGGTTTACCTAACCTTTGAATATGTCAATTAGCATCCTCATCGCTGCTTGTTGTCCTGCTCTTCCCTTAGCTCGGGCGACCCTATCTTATCCACCGCCGTATCACAACAATCAAAGCTCATGTATGTTTAACGGCATTCAACCATTGATGAATTCTATTGCAATGTAATGTCATACATAATCTATTAAATAATATGATGACACCATACATATGTCATTTGGTTGACAGAACTAAATTATGGATCAAATAAAAGATAAGATGATTCAATACGTGGTAGAGATTGTACTGTTTCATAGACCACTCCGCCAGTACTCTCCTAGCAAGTAAATTGATATCGTATATTATATTTCAAGTCATTTCATCAAAATGTCCGTTGGGTGATCCTCAGGTTGAATCCGGATATGGTTCTTTAACGGATTTTGACACCCAGCAAGCTCGGTTCCGCCATTTTACGTCTCCTCCGAAAAATATTTTAACCCTGGATTATTTATTTTCGATACATAGGATTATTATTTTCGTTTTTTTAAAGAAGGTTTATTTAGAGGAATACTTTTTTAATTCTGGTGTTAAACAGAGTTATATTTTTCATACCTGAATGACTTTTTATACCAAGATTTTTCTGGTATATTTCCTCTGGAAGTATTTTTTGATGAAACCTCCCTTCCTTCTCGTCTTTTCGGAGGCTCTCCCATTCACAGTAGGCCCTGAAAAAGCATATCTCCTAATAAAGGAAGCTCCCCCAATCCCTATTCTGGAGTAGCGGCCTGAAAGCTCTAATACATCTTGATAGAGGAGTCAACCTAGCGTGAAGTGGAAGCCTCTCGGCAATGATATAGGACTTTTCTTGACGAGGAGTTGTAGCGGAGTCTTCCGATCTAATGGCCTGCTTCTGAGCCAAACTGCTGCCCATAAGTGTATGCCGTCCCGGTCGTTAGTGGGAGGATATTTGTTCGTTTTATTTTGCAGGATAGGAACAGTCTTCAACAATATTTGCTGCGTCTTCAACACTGGAGAATATGGATATAAACAAAAATATGGAGAGAAAAATGGTCATGGTGGAGGGAAAGAATTAAATCCTTAAATAGTAACAAATTATTTATTAGAAAGCGACCTTGCAGGTTTTCTTCAAAGCTGGAAAATAAGATACATACATATTTAAAAATTAAATAATTGGATAATAAAAATAATATAATATATAACAACGAAACTATTGGAATAAAGCAGATGCATAAGTAGAGATAATATAAATTATAAAATGAAATATAATTATTATTTATATTAGATATATACATTATATATATATATATATAATGTATTTTATGATCGTTTTCACGTCTATACTTAACTATTACCCTATTATTGTTTTAATTAAATAAACTATCTAACTTGGTAGTGAATTCATATGAAGAATTTAAGTATTTTATGTAAACATTATCGATTTAAAAAGACATTTTTTTAAATATCTTTTAGTCTCTTTACTATGTAACCAGTTTTAAATTAATTTAATTTAATGTAAAGAATTTATTAAATATCAGGATTTTCATGATATTTTTGCTAAAACGTTGTGCAGACAAAAATAGGGTCGATTCCATTACAGTTACAAAGATGGGCCTGACTTTTGTGACTTAATAACAACTCAACAATTCTTTCAGTATTCAGACTTTTGTATACTGTCTTTTATTTTAATATTAAACTATCTTAGCATCTTTACATTTCCATACAGAAAAAAAAAGATGGAAATGTAAGGTACTCCTTTGAAAGGGGAAAAAAATATCCCTCTCTGATGACAAAGGGAAAAAAATTCCTTTCAGCCATCATACCTTCCATAAATTGACGTCCCTCCCATCACGCTATTTCTCTGATAGACTGTCTTAATAATTCAATCGTTTCCGAAGATGCATTGAAATAAAAATGGAGGAGAGAGAGAGGAAACTACGGTGAGGTCGGAAGGGAAATGACAAGGGAAAGAAAATGTTGAAATAAATGAAGCGAATAACAAACGAAAAAAAAGGTAAAACAGTGTTCACATATTCTCTCTAAAATGTTTCTTTATCCATGTTACCAAGTCTAATTGTTTACAACCCGAATATTTCCTCCGTAAATTTTGAATTGTTCAACTAATTTTCAAATTTTATTTTACTTGTTTTTTATTGTTTGTTTTTTTGGTTCAAAGTATTTATATGTTTCTTTGAAAAATAATATACTCCATTCTAGACTTTATAGTTTTTTTATATGTTATAACCTTTACCTTTTGTTAATTAAAATTCTAAATGTGGCTCCTTATATATATATGGTTTTCCTTTTAATTAGCAGGATTTTTAGAAAAGCTGTTTCCGTGTGCAAATGCGCGAGTTTCCGTACTTTTATAGTCTGATTTAATTAAAAGTGTTTACAACTTGATCGTTTCATTTATTTGTTATTTCAAGTGCAACATATTACAAACATATGCAAGTTTTATGTGTAAAAGATTGGAGAACTTGTGTGTTGTACTACTGCAGTGACACGTAAATTCAAAGATGAAACTATAGTTAGCATTCGTGGAATAAACGTGAGACAATGCCTCCAAGAGTAAAGTGTTGATTATGACAAGAGAAGAAGAAAACGTCCAACTGGCCTGCAATGGGAAGGTTCTTCAGGTGGTGAAAGAATAAACCTTCTTTGGGGCTGTAAGTAATAACTCTGGGGAGACAGGTGCTGAGACTTCGAACAGAATAACCAAAACTATTGAGGTATATTGCCTGAACAGTGACAGTATCTCCGGTCACAGTAAGGTGGATATCAAGATGCATGTTTATAAGTCTGTATTCCTGCCTGGACTAGAAAGACATTACAAGGATAAATAGGAAAGAATAGGTTGAAAAAACTAGGAGGGATCGAGCTAGGAACAAAAGAATAAGGAAAAACTTGTAAGAATCTGAACTCAAATTCTCTTTGGAGAACAGACAACTCATACGGTTTGGAAATGTCTGCCGCATGAATGAGGATAGATCCTATAAAGATATTATCATCCCAGAGATTCATATCAGGAGTTGAGGCAGAAGAATTGAAGTAGACCAAATGAAGTAGTTAAACAATGTCCTTAAGTATTGGCCACGCTGGTAGAGGCTCCTGGGCGCTATAAATGACAAATGAGGAAGATAGATAACAAAGATATTAAAAAGTTTAACTTTTTTTTTTAGAAACAGTTGGAGGTAGAACACAGGTGAACCTTCAGAGCAGGCTTCTTGATGGATTTGGAACAAACAGGATTTGACATATACTTATTTTACCTGAATGATGATGAAGTGTGTGAAGAAAAAAAAAAGTTCAACTGTATTCATAAGGATTTGGATGAGGCCTATAGTTCGATCAGTAATAACTATTAGTTTAGATTTCATGAGATTATTATATATTGAAATAATCATAATTTAAAATGTTCAGAAATGTATATAACATCCTTATAACCTTTTATATTGTTTCTTGATGATCAATACTGATCTAAGCGTAACGATAGATCTCGCTGAGGAGAGTAGGACTTGTATAGAGGAAAGGCAAGGGGGGCCTTGGACTTGTAAATTGGCAGTCGGTCAGACAGAGGACGAAGGGGGCTACCAGAGGGGCAGAGCCTCCGGGAGTTGTTAGCGGCGAGGACGACCCGTCGTGTGTGTCTGTGTGAGTGTGTATATCAGTGTATGTGTGTGGGTGATGTGTGACAGCTGGGGGATCGATGGCCGAAGGTCGCCTAGCAACAGCGCTCTAGCCCTCTCCTTCCTTCCGCGCCTCTTTAATTAAATCCCTTCCAATTAATGCCCTTCCTCCTGGCCCTTAGGTAAAAAAATGTCCTTTCTAATCCTTATGGTCACTAACAGTTTTGGTCGAAATTCGATTCTTCCTAGCAAGGACGAGGTCTGCCAGGCCAGGATGTCACCTCAAAAAGGATTAGGGCAAAAAAGAAGAGGAGAAGTCATGTGTCATTACGTGTTCTAATCCTTTATTCAGGTCTGGGCTGACCTAGTTAGCTCTAAAGTGTAGAAGAGCTACTAAAAATGCCAATCAACACACCTTCGCTCCATAGTAACTTTTGAATAGCAATATTAATAATTTTATAATAAAAATAATTTCAGATTGGCATTAAAAAATAAAATAAAGAAATGGGTACTTGAGATTCAGGAGATCGCCATGAAACCTAAATTCTTATCTCTTTTAACTTCTTCTTGTCACTTTTGACATACTTCTGTGTTCGTTATGAGAGGGTTTTCCGTATTATTTTTTGTGTGTTTTTGCAAGATAATTTTGTTTATGGCATATTTTTTTTATTGTATATTAAATAGAATTCGGTATTTTTGTCTTACTAAATTTGTTATCCTCATAAGGCCAGTCCTTACCTACGCCTCACAGCCAGGATCTCCATGTATTTGAGAGGACGATCTCAAGAAGAATATTTGGCCCTGTTAAGGATGTAGATATGTGAAGAAGTAGGGAGAATCAGGAGCTCTTCCATGCACATATTCTTTTTTAACAACTAAGAAAGAAAAGTAATTAAATAAGAAAGCTGTTTCCGTGATATTTAAATATTCCAGTCTGTAAGTTTTGTGAGAATCAATATTTTCAGTAAATATTTTTACAGAATGCATTAATCTATCATAAAAAACACTTGAAATACATAAATTCTACTGACTGTATTATCAGCATCCCAAGTGAAGTCCATTTTTTCGATTGAGATTTAATTGAATTGAGGGAAGCTGAATGGTGCATTCTTGTAGTGTTTTTTCATGGCATGATGTAATATAAGCAATAATTTGTTTATTTCATCTCTTAATACTTTATTGTCCACTAAATTATAATTGATACAACTGAAACATTTTATGAGAAGCGAGGGGATGGTTGACTGGATGATAGACGTAAGGAAGAAAATAGTTGGAGGTGCAGTCAAATAAAAACACTAAATAAGTGGTTACTTATTTAATTATGTGCCGACGTTTCGGCCCACTTTGTGGGTCATCTTCAGGGCTAAGAAAGAAAACAGACAAAATAACAGAACTATAAAAATACATTGCAGACTAAGTATATGATAAATGAGAAAAAATATATATGTAGAGAGGTAGAAATTTAGAACAAAAGTGAGGGATATATATGAATAAAAAATTACAGAGAAAATGTACAGAACGGTGGTGATTCCAAAAAGATTTTTTTACAAATATAAAAGAAGGAAGTAACAGAAAGTTATTTAAAAAGAAAAGTAGTAGGTGAGAAGTAAAATTGTGGAAAAGGTAGTAGAATATATATAAAAAGCTATAAAATGTAAGATAATAGACTCCTGGGGAGTTTACATAAGTAAAATGAAAGAAGGTATAGCCAAAATGATATTAAAGAGTAAATAAAGGAAAAATAACAGTAGCAAGTCAAGATATAAATATAGAGTACATATAACAGTTTTTAAAATGCATACATATAGTATGGAGTGGTATAAATGTGTGACATAAATATACAAGGAACGTATAGAAATATAAGTAAAAATATGGTATGAGCATGGAAATAGAATGACATATGATGAAAAAGTGATGTTAAATGCTAATGAAATCTCAAATAATAATAACATATGATGGCTGCCAAAAAGCTAATATGAAACATTTTATATTTAAACGACTCATAAAATCAACAATTTATACTCTTAGGAAAGATTTATGTGGAAATAAATTAAACGGGATATAGGAAAAAATTACACATGGACGATTCTGTAATAAGCTCGAGACTTTAAGCACATTTACGAAATAAATAAAAAATAAAAGGCGGATATTAATAAAAAATCAACTGGGCGTGCTAATTTTTAAGTACTTGAAATGTGTTAGTTGAAAATACTCTTTTAATCCTTGATTCAGCTTACATTTTCACCGGAGCTTTTAACGAGAATCCATTAAACTATAATGTTTCATCTTCATGTATTTACTTATTCCCATCGATAAATTACACAGCAAAAAAACTTTTTTTAAAACTGCTTCGATTTAGTTAACTGATCATTATGTAGTTTTTTTTCACTGATCTGAAAGATGAATTCCAGACATTTTTTCTTCCATTTACATTTCACTGACAAAGCTTTCACGTTTTAAAAGTTTTCTGATGTTAGGCCCAACAAAGACTCACTCTTTCAGCTTAGCATCGGATATACCACGAAACTGTTCACAGAGAAACTTGAAACATTCTCCTTCTATGGGTAATGCTTTCACAAACTATTTCATTAGCCCCAATTTTATATGTGGTGGAAGTAAGATCTTTTTAGGATCTACTAAACTTTGTCTTTCAAAAATTTTAACTCCAGGAATAAGAGCCTTTCTGATTAGCCACGTCTGCTTGACATAGTGTCGTTTCCTGCCACGGCTATCCCATTCACAGTGAAAACATGGAAACTGTGTGTAACCACTTTGTTGACCTAGTAACACGGAAATAACTTTCAAATCCCCACAAATAGTCCATTTATTGTCAGAGTAGCCGAGCTTATTAAGAAGAAACTCAAGATTTTCTTAGCATTCTTTCAAATGGATTGAGTGTCCAGCAGGCACAGAAGCGTATCGGTTACCATTGTGAAGAAGTACAGCTTTCAATCTCCTTATTGATGAATCGATGAAAAGTCTCCATTCCTCTGGTTCATACGTGATTTTGAACATTTCCATGATTCCAGGTACATTGTTGCAAAAACTAGATCACCCTCTTGTGTAAAAAAAAGGGACAAATTCCTTTTCTCTTAATCGGTACCATGTAAATGAAACACCGGAGGCTAACATGGTCTTTTTTTAAGTTTAGACTCTAAAACTTCCGGTGAAATTTGTGACTTATCAAGGGGTGATGGAATTTTTTCCGTAATCAGCACAAAAAATACTGTTAAACCCATTAGTTAAATATGCTACAATTTTTTCGTTCCAGACCTGTGTTATATGCTGGATTGAAAAAAAAATAGGAGATTCGTATTAATTTAATTTTTCTCTTCAAAACAAAAATGTTTAAAAATAATTATCTTCAAAATAACTATTAATAAAAATAAATTATAATTTAATTTATGTTCGATTTGGGTTGAACGAAGTAAAATTTAAATAATGATTAACTAAATACAGTACAACAATTGTTTACAAATATAGGAAATTTAAAGATAATAATGTTTTTTGTAGATGTAATAATTAAGAGACTTTTTAATGAACTGTTATTTTTGAAAGTGGTAAAGTCTATTTGGATCAAAAAAAAATGTATTCATTTAAATAATTTTAACGATTATTATTTCGTAATAAAATTTAAAATCTTTTAAAAATATCACTCTTTACTAAGTGCTAAATGCTAAAAACATAGCACCTTTCGAAATTAAGTCAAATGCAAATTCTTAAATATCATGTTATATAACAGTGTAATTATACCACTTTCAAAAGTAACAGCTCAAAATATCAATTAAATCACGATTAAGATATTGAATTGAATATTTAATTAAAGGTACTAGAGAAAGACGATATTAATTTATAAATAAAATGAGAACTACTATTTAAACCCTATTTTTAAAAATATATTTATTGAACGTTCATTTTTGGTCTACCCCAAGAATTTTTCTTACATTGATTTCGAAATTTATTCTTAAAATGCTTAAATTCTAGCCTCTCGTGTAAAAAAAAAAGTAGGACGATTAAGTAAAAAACTTAATTTTTCATAGGTTAACAAACAAAATTCAACTTGGCAGTTAATCCATTCGTAAATAAATAGTAGGTAAGCTAATAATTAAATATGTAATTTTCGACTAATTGAAGAAACGAAATTTAAAATAATTCCGAATTTGAAAGTAGTGTGACTTTTATTACTTTTTTTACTTGCTTTTAAACAAGTATATTATTAATGCTACATAATTACTAACATAAATGTAACATCCTATATTTATCTGGAGAAAAACAACACTCCAGACCTCTTCCATGACCTGCTGGAGCCTGGAGAGCCTTCCTCAGCACCACTTCATCATCCCAAGGGAAACTTAGTCTCTCCCCCACACCATAACGTACTTCAGCAATAGTATATTACTGTAGAGGGGATCTAGCCATTCAGTTATCTTCTGCAGATGTAGCAGTTTTCTGATTTCTTATGTAGTTCTTCTTCAATTTTCGTGTACTTCAAGAACATTTGTCCAGTAGCACGATCTTCACTTTGTCCACAACTTGCCTAAACTGTGTCATGGCGTTTACTCCGTACCCCTATCGAAGGAATTGTTTGGCCATCAGGACATCAATTTACCTCTATTTTCTCTGAAGTAGTTTGTATATCGTTTTACTATTACGTGGGCAAAGTACTCTACCATTACTAAACGAATACCACTGTCATCAATGTATTTGTTATTTCTATTAAAAGAAAAACACTACAACCCCTCGATGTTTTTGGGTCCATGTCATGATATAGACTGTACTGTTTCTGTTTCAACGGTTGTGTAATTTTCTGAGATTCCCCAGTTAAGGGTGCCTATTCTATAGAGAGTGCCTTAGCCCCAGGAGGATTTGCAGCTCCTAAGGGTCCATAGATTAAATAAGTTTTCTTTCACAGCACTAATTGAGTTACCGCGTTCCTTTATTATTGCTGTCTAACTATTAATATATTCTTTTTTATCATGTATATGATGTAATATATTACGTGTTTTATTTATCTGACAAATCCGTAAGGTGAAAGTAATTATAACGGAGTATATTAACGGATATCACGTTGCAGATGAAACGGAAACCACTGCTGATATGAATACAATGGCAAATTAAAATTTCGTTGACATTTCTCTTAACTAACGTTAATTGAGCCGGGCGGTCACCGTTTCTACTAATTGCTGTTAAAATTAATTATAGGGATAGGAAATTCAATACCTCCGCAACGGATAAATTATTGTTTAATTGTGTTTGTGTTTGATTATCTCCAATGTCAACTTCAGGGTGCATTTTGTACTCTGGGATTCAATTTTCACTTGCCTATCATGAGAAAGTATTATTTAGTAATGATTTAAGTACTTGAACATATTTTAACAGATGATGGTTATAATAGTTTTGTGTTGCAACCTGTAGATACTACTAAGTCTCTTGTAGAGACTTGGGTTGAGTGTAAGATTGAGACTATATTGTACTCGGACAACAATTTTGGAGAGAAGGTTTGTCCCTGATCACGCTCAACTGCCAGGATTTTCTTTTTCTAGGGGTATCCATCTTTTTCTAGCCCAATACATAGAGGCTGGGTGATCCATGGGATGGTCTGTAGCTCCCAATGGGTCCATCTATGGCTGTTAACAGATGAAATAATTTATCTGACATGCCGAATTCTATCTTGAGAATATCATGAAATAATTTACAGTATTTTTTGTGTTTATTAAAGTGTTTTGGAGTGTTGGATTTTTTTTATGTACTACCGTTTTTTTAAACATGTTTTAAAAATATAGTATCCGATATAAGTTGTTATTTCTTCTTTTAATCTGATGTAGATGTGTTCTGCCATAATTATTTACATATGGTTTAATATGTTATTTTTTTAAATATTTATGAAAACATATTTGTCGTCGTTACATTTCCGAAGTATTGAATGTAAAAAAAAATCACACATTTTATAATTGTTGATAAATAGCAGTTTCTGTTGAACTGATATTAAGATACAAAACCACATATAATGACATAGTTAAAATATGTTTGACGATGCGCACTGATTTTGAATGAACCTTGAAACAGTCTTTCACTCACCTCAAGTTTTTCATTCTTGATAATATGCATTTATATCGACGATGCAGTTTAATATGTTTTAGTATATATATATCCGTTATGTATGTAAAATATATAGATACTTTATATGTACATAATGTAGTATATGTATAAACATAACGTAATTGTGCATATCCATTGGATAGGTAATTCATGATTCTGCATCATCCCATATCACATATAAAAGAGATTGCTCTCGTGTATCAATGATTAATTATTGAAAATTTTAAGTTAGTTTCCAAGGCAATCCTACGTCATCCATGTAGGAACAGTTTAGGTTCGATAAGATTGTTAACTAATTTGGTTTAATTATTTAGTTATCTTAAATAAACATTTTTCACGCGTAAATATGAAGTAAAATAACAGCCAGATATGAAATTTAAAAAAATCTAAACAATTTTTATTTAATTCTCTTCAGAAAAAATTCACCATTGCAATGTATGTATAGTTGGATACATACCTGTGAGTTTTCTATGACCTCTATCAGGATATTGACAGCAAATCAATCTCGTGCCTGAAGCACTGTTTGAGAGCTTAGCCTAGCTTTGGCCGGATCGGCATCAAACATTTTAGTTTTTAGCTATACCTATAAAAAACATTTAAAAAAAATCATATAGCGTTCAAAGCCCGTCTAGAAAAATTTCTATTAACTGTACTTATATATATATGTAATATTTTTTTATATATTTATGTTATATATCTTACGTTAAATAGCTATATTTGTTGATATTCATGGTATATATAATCCTCACTTTTAATTATTACAAGGAGTGTGATAGCTCAGTTAAGAACGATGAGTTGCTATGTTGAAAGTTCCGGGTTCAAATCCGGCTGTGGGAGATAAATTTTTTAATCTGTTAAAACCAACGAATGTACCCTGTGGGATCTACAGACCCTTTTGAGGCTCACCCAGACTCCATAAAAACGATACCCTCAAATTTAAGGAAAAATCTGACGGTAGAGCTGGGACTGAGATAAATAACCTCCTGTTGCCCTAGAAACAGTTCAGTTTCTAACATTTACTTAACCCAAAATCTTTCATGGATTGCAGTGTAGCAGGTTTTTTTTATTATTTATATATTTAATGTTATTTTATTTTTCTTTATCATTTCCTACTACGATAATCCCTCATTCTCTCCGAATGTTATCTTCTTCACTCCTCGGTCCATCCTCCATGCCCCTTGTTCAACACTTATACTTTTCCGTCGGCTCCTTGCATAATATCTGTCCAGGCAATCCTCGCCAATAATTACCGGTCTTTTAATTTCTTCTTTCATATGCTTTAAATAATCACTCAGACCTTTCAGGTCGCATATCTTATTGAATGTCCCCGTAATCAACCTTGACCACGTGTCCGTAAATATCCGTCAATTCCTCATAGTTGTTTCCAAGTCCTTTATTATATTTCTTTATTCGATCTCATTCTGCAGCTCCCCTGAAATATTCTTGGGTCATATAATCTATAAAGTTACTATGTAACATATAACCTGTTGTTTACTCATATATATATATATATCATATAATGACTTTATATAATATGTTTTTGTTAATAAAAACCTGTCCCACTACCACCCTTGAATGGATCTGTACATGGTGTAGACTGTACTGTTTCTTGGTCAACGGTTGTGTAGTGAGGTGATTTGTCCTAGATCATACTCCACCACTAGATTTTCCGCCCTTATTTTGGATACCTACTTTTTAGAGGCTGGGTGAGGCCCAAAAGGGTCCTAGATCCCATAGGATCCATCTCCGGCTGCTAATAGATTAAATAAAAGTCAGCCAAGCAGCGGGATTTGAACCTAGGACCTTTGGCATGGCAACTCAGCACTCTTCATCTGAGACACTCTGCTCCTGGTTTTTGTTAATTTTGGGATAAAATGAAGCTTAAGGGTATATTTTATAACTACATAAAGTGTAAAATTTTAATTTGAGAACCTAAGCATTTTCCGATAATAAACATTTATATTTGCAAGTATTTTTTTAAAGTTAAATTATATTATTATGAAATAACCAACAAAAAAAATACTTTTAGTTGTAGCTAGGTGTATATAAAGGCTCCTATGTGGTCAGCCTAAGAGAACTTCCATCGCTTACTTTCTTCTTTCTTCTGACACCTGATTGATGGAGTTCCTTATTCGACCGACGTCTTTAATCATAGAACTCAATCAGGCTAACAGGTGCCGAGAGCAGGTGAGGCCTCAGCCCTCTCTCAACCTTTTCGCTTTATTTCCTGTTAGTTATTTTACAATAAAACTATATGTATATATGTATGTATATACTCTCGATTTTGTTGACACAGATTTCACTGTTATGTTATATAAACTAGCCTACTAATTCTTATTTCTTTGTTGATCGGTTTTTATAAATTATCCTATTTTAATATTAAATGGCATAATTGCAGAATTGCCCATGTATTTTTGATTGAAACCCACTATGTAATATCCAAAACTGTAATCTTTTGAATTAAAATGTATACTTGGATGGTATTAGTGATATATGTGGGAAAAAAAAAACAGTTTCTCCTCAACCACATCCCGAATTACAGTAGCTTCTATATTTTCGTGCAAAACTATTTATTACCTTCAATCTAGTCCCATTGCACAATTTTGGAGGTATTAAATTTCGTAGTAGCATTACAGGTGCCCCAAATTTATATAAAAGTTTATGTGCTGGCAGAGCAGATGAAAATTATTCAAAAATTCTGAGGGATAATGCAGGGCTTCGTCAATTTAAACTACTGAGTTTATTGGCTTGTTTTCAATCAGCTCACCTTCGAATGCCCCTAGAAGCATATCATTGATTTTAGATGCCCCCTAATTTCTATCCCTTTAATAATCCCTTATTATTATTACTTCATCCCCTATTTTAAACTTTTAGGGGTTGATTTTAGAAAAAATAAAAATAAACACGTAATTTATTATTTTAAATTTAGAAATGAAATCTAAAATAAAAAATGACGTTAGTCCCTTACAAACTTTCATCCCTTTTGCAGGCTTCCGGTGGTGGATTTAAAAAAATCTTGAATACCATTGTCATTATCTTTAAAAGTAAAGCCTGCTTATTTACTTTCACATCTTCATCTTAACATGTTACGATTTACCCTAATTTACACTTTCAAGGGTTGATTTCTAAAAACACAAACAAACATGTAAATATTTATTTTAAATGCAGAAGCTAAATCGTGACGCCAAAAATGACATATTTTTATTACAAAAGTTTTTCACCTTCGTAGGGGATGAATTTTCAAAATCCTTTCTTAGTGCGCGTTGGCCTTGTATGTATGTAGCTGGTGTCCAAATTTCAAGTCCGTAGCTTATGCCGTTTTGGTTTAGTGATGATCTGTCAGTCAGGACTAACTCTTTTATATACATAGATAGATATTCCTTGAATAATGAGCATTCTTGAGGTGTTGAGGAATAATTAACAATGTATCAATCATCATCATCATCCTTGGCGCTACAACTCTTGTAGAGTCAAGGCCTCCTGAATGTATTAATGATTCGTGAAAAAAGATTTTATTTAAAGAAATTTTACAATCAACACTTTATAAATAATTATAAGGATTTAACAACGGCTAATAACGAATTACATTAAAATAGATATGTAAGACAACTTACAACAAACATATGAAAAACTTGCGACAATCTGTGGGATGCGCGGGATATAATAGGTGATTGAAGTGATAGCAGATAGCATCCGTTTTTATAGGGATAAGGTACATTCCACTGTGGTTTTAGAGGACTTTTTATAATTATAAATAGTAAATAAAATAAAAGGCACTATAGTTAGTAGAATATATTGCCATGTTGATGTTATCTGGGTGTTGCTGTCCTCCTTACTCTGATGGCTCTCTGATCTGGTATTCTACTCAATGGTGTTGAGATACATGTTGATAAGTATAGAGCATAATGTTGATATGTATAGAGCACAAAATGATTTTAGCCGTTCTATTCAGTTGTAAAAGTAGGCTATTTTGTTCTGGTTGTAGATGGCTCCACCTCAATATCAAAGAGCTGGAGCAAGCCAGGAGTTGAAAGGCTTAAAAACAACTTTTTCAACTAAAAAGGTTGATTGGTAAGGATTACTGATCAGGTTTACAAAGAAATGACAACTTTTCGTACCACAGTTTAGATTTCCCAAAGAACGCTGATTTCAAGTAACTTAGTATACGATAGGTACTAAGCATTTAACATAGACTTTGGGTCCACCAGATTTTCACCCCACTTAGATATACTTGAGGCCTCAGTATATCTAAGAGAAGAAGTGCCTATCCTCTGTGGATATTGGTGATTATGACGGCCCTTCTTATATCAAAGACCGCTACAAGAAACAAGTCTATCAATCCGGTCTATTGCCTGAGGTTTTCCAACCAGAATATTTTATATCCTTCAATATTCAGGAGGTAATAACATATAATAACAGCTCCTACTGAAGTTTTCAGTCGGTAAAGGAATCTATTTAACCGGACCCTCTTATGGAATGAGGGGGAAAAAAACTCAGAAACTTTTCCATTACCATTTGGACTAATAAGCCCTTAGCCAGATTTCATGAGATTTATAAGTAGGCTGGGTAAAAAAAATAAAATAAAAAAAAACAAGAATCCCTAACTTTTTAATATACATGAGAGGGCGGAATAAATATTTGCCGAGCGGTGCTAGAAGTCCTTCAGCTCCCTCTGTAATTGAATTAGTTACGCTCTATTTAACTTTTTCACAGTCACTCATGATAACTTGATTCTAGGGATCTTTCTCCTCTCCTCACCCTCACCCTCACCCTCTCTCTCTCTCTCTCTCTCTCTCTCTCTCTCTCTCTCTCGCTCTCTCTCTCTCTCTCTCTCTCTCTCACTCTCTCTCTCTCTCTCTCTCTCTCACTCTCTCTCTCTCTCTCTCTCTCTCTCTCTCTCTCTCTCTCTCTCTCTCTCTCTCCCTCTCTCTCTCTCTCTCTCTCTCTCTCTCTCTCTCTCTCTCTCTCTCTCTCTCTCCCTCTCTCTCTCTCTCTCTCCCCTCCCTTTACCCATCCGAGGAGGCATTAACATAACCCGCTCGTTTCAATTCCTCCCGCCCTGAAAATAATAATAACAAATTCCGTTCGCATAAAACGCGGCTAATCTTTGCCCCCCATTCCAGGAGGAGGAGGCTAAATAGATTTGCCGGCTAAGTGGCCATATCTCTCCTCTTTCTACCCCCTCCTCACTCACTCTCTCTCTCGTGGCCGAATCCGATTTCATTAGCCGATCTTAGGAAGGCTATAATCTTGGGATAATTGCCCCCTCCTTCCGATTCGTGGCTAATTCCGTTCTAATTAGGTTCCCGATTTTCTCATAATTGGCGATGGTCGCCTCTAATTGACCTTTGATGAATTCGAAACCTCAGGTGTAATGCTCCCTAGGAGGTTTAATGCCAAGGGGCTCTTGGAACCGATACCCAAACCAAAGCAAACCTTGGTTCATCCTATCTAATGATATTGGATCAGTAAAAGAAAACTGTTAATGCAATGCTGGATGTTATTTGATTCAAATAGTAATAATATGTGGAGGGTTATAAAGAGGAACAATCTACTATGTTCAAAATCTTTTCAGTCCGGAAGGCCTAGAGCCTATAATCGATAAAGATCGCTATTCTAAATATACCTCAATAGGCAAAGTTTAGGACTCCCATTTTATCATCGATTGATTGGCCACAGCAGTATAAAGTGTTGTTAAAGAGTAATTTTAAGAACACGCATGTACGTCGTAAATGAGGAGTGCGGGATATAAAAGTAGAAGTAATGGAACGGATATAAAATATACATATAATCATAAAATGATAGATAATATATATTTAGTAGATAGTTCTTCTTAAAGCGGCTTGAAATCGATTCATTTCATTCAGAAATTTCTTTTTATGTACTACATTTAGAGCCTTATTATTGTATACCTATAAAACATATACCATAACTATTTCAAAAGGAATTATTGGACTCTGGCTAACTATAAATGATGGGACTAACTGGATTAATGCAGTTCATTAAAATGTGAAAATAGAAAAATTAATATGCCAAATTACAATTGATGAATAGATTCAAATGTAGTTTCTTGCGAAAGCGAAATAAAGTGTACTCATTACTAATGTCGGGGTCTTTCTTATATTTTTTAGATTTATTATTCATTTACTCAATTAAAATACATCAATTTTACATAAAATAAACAGCAGGTTTATTAAAATGTTAAATGTATCGAAGAAAGAACTATTTGCACAGTCAGAAGTTCATTTCATTAAAAGCAATTCTCAACCATTTTTTATTGATTGACCAATGTTTGAAAACTAACGGGAAAGGAAATGGTGAATGACTCGTTTAATTTTGGTCCTAAAATAGCTCTTTAAATGTTCTAAAAACAAGAAATCACATTTCTATAAATTTGTTTTGATTTACAAGCTATTATTTTATTTCATTCATATTTATTTGTGAATCAGAATACGTAGGCATTTAGCAAACTTCAGTAATCTGGTCGTAGCAACTTCAAACTTGATAAGTTTTGTCGATCTATGTAGTATCTATGTGTCCACAGTAGCCTTAATTGCTAATTGAATAAAAAATATTAGTTTTCTATAAAAAGAAGAAAAAAGTTATAACATTAGTTTCCGATGTTTTTTTTTTAATTTAATTTATTGATATTTACAACTATAATAATATTACAACAAGCAAATCTGCTAATATGAACAATATGACATGAAAATAAAAAACACTTTTGGAGAAACTATCCATCGGTAGCACTCCAATAAAGTTCTATAGTAGAAGGTCTCGAGGCCATTTTCTTTTCAGACGGAGGTTTATCAGGAATATTATGGGAAACAAGTTGCGAGACTAGCGGATTCAAGAGTGTATGGAGCTTGTCATGGAAGGATAGGTATTTAGTTTGGGCCAAATCAGCAGCACATAGGATATTAAGATCGTGATGGATGAGCTTGTTTGTGACATTATAAGGAGCATTGAGGATTTTACAAAGGATTTTGGATTGCAAGGAATGGATACGAGATGAATTGGATGGTTTAGTAAAGCCCCAAAGCTCATCTCCGTATGTCCAAACAGGTCATGTAAATGAGTCTTTTTTAATTAATTGGGAGCTTAGATCGTTTGTCCAGTAAATGTTGAAGTAGGCGCAAACGTCGAGCAGTTTCTTGACTTTTCAGTCTGGTGTGAGGATTCCAAGTGAGACGTTTGTCCAGATGAAGTCCTAGGTAACGCATCTGTTCGGGTTCAGAATATTATTAAAGGATGCAGTATGGCAGGAATCCGTAGGTTTACGACGAAGGGTGAAGGTAATTTGATGGGATTTGTTAGGATTTATTTCAATTATCCAATTGTGACACCATTCTTGAAGGTTTGAGGTATGGAATTGAAGTGATTGGGATGCAACAAATGGATCCTTATTTACTGATAACACACTTGTGTCATCAGCGTACGTAGTGAGGACAGTGCTTGGATGGGTTGGGATGTCAGCTGTATATATTGTGTATAGGAAGGAACCCAGGATACTACCTTGAGGAACACCGGGAGACTGTGGGTAAAGAGGGAAGAGTAGGAAAAAATATGGTTTACTTTAAAGGTTCTATTACTGAGGTAGGAACTGGCAATACGGAAGTAAGTAGAAGGTAAGAATTTACGGAGTTTGTACATCAGTCCCGGATGGCAGACTCGATCAAAACCCTGCTGTACCTCGAGATAAGCTCCCGTGCAGTACATTCCGCGCTCTAATGCGGATGAGACAACGTCCACCACACGATTGTATTCTATGATAGGATGAAGACGTTTCAGAATGAGTTTTTTCAGGTATTTTGCACATTATGGGCAGGAGAGGTACAGGACGGTAAGAAGACGGGAGTTCTGGCGGTTTTTTAGGTTTTGGTATCATCTTAAATATGGATAATTTCCGGTAATCAGGAAAGTATGTGGTGCGGAGTAAGGCATTGTATATATATGTAAGGAGTAAGATCGCTTTCCGCAAAAGGCGTTTTAGAATGTGAGGTGTGATTAGGTCGTGCACGTCTGGTGCACTTCGTTCTTGCCCGTCGTTTTTCTTTTAATAACTTGCGAATGTGAAGTGGCCAGTTATTCTGTTGATAATGATTTTTAATTGGTAAGGTGTTTATATTGGTTTCTATTGCTGCCAATAAGTTTGTCTATAGCAGAATTGATGCCTAATTTTGTTTTAAGCGGAATTTTGAGGTCTAAATTATTTTCCAGATTCGATCGAAATTTATCTCAGTCTGCACGTCAAGTAATCAGTCTGGGATGAGAGGGCTTAGGTTTCCGATGTTGCGACAAAGCATGTAACTGGGGTTCATGCCTGTTTTAAAATTTAAAAAGTAAATCTTTAACTTGTGTTTTGATTACTTAAGAAGTCAGCAATAGTAGCTTTATGATTTTCCCATTTTTAAAAATATTTATAATTTAGCTAATCGAGTATGACAAAAGACTAAACAAAAATTAGTTGCTCGATCTGTTTCTTGGCAACGCCGATAAAATATTACTTCGCTAAAAAACATGTTTACACAAAAGGGAGATTAATAAATTAAAACAAAATAGCTTCAATCTAGTTACTTTTAATAAACGAATTACATTAAATCAAGTAAGTGAAGTTCTTTAATTATCATAACGTATATTTTTTCGTTTAATAAGGTTAAATAAGATCTGTTTTATTTATTTTTTTATGGAACTTAAGTACATAGTAAGAGTTAATTATCGAATACAAATAAACTAGTGGAACACTGATGCAGCTAGAATTAATTATTTGTTTTACGGAGATGAAAACAGAACTTAATGGAAGATAAACTCCTGGTCCACGCTGTTAGAATTGATTTTGTAGCCGATCTCCGGCCTCTACAATTCCCCACATATAACGATATGTGGGTTATATGTGTACGTTATGTTTAATTTAATAATGAAGAAAAAACCTTATTCCAGTCAAAAATTGTTGTTAAAAAATTAACAAAAGATTTAAAAACGTTTCGACATTTATTTGTCATTTTCAATTTTAGTAGTTCTTCACACAACCTCCTTTAAATTTACAAGTCCAATCATTACTTGAGGTCAAACAAATTAAAAAGTCAAATATATATAAACTCCTGGAACTCAACTTTCTTCCATGGTCAAATATATAGATATTTTTACTGATTATATATAGTCACTCCCTGGGGCTCACCCAGCCATTATAAAATGGTAGAGAGAATTTTTCGATGATGTATTACTGGAAATTATTGTTTGGTTCCTGTATTCTTTCAAACAATAATGATTTGATAGTCACAGAATAAAATACTTCACCTCTCAAATGCGAAAAAAAATTTTTTATTATTGTATTTTTGCCATACGGTTGCTCCTAGCCACGTTTTGTTTTAACATATACACTCTGTCTATGATATTGTTCTTTTCATTAGTAGATTGAAGTATTCCTCTATCTTATCTAGCTTATAATTAACATATAAATGTCAAATGTCGGAACTGAAACTCCCTTGATGACCTTCCTTATTTTGCTGAAAAAAAATACATTATAACTACAAATTACTTCCGGAAATCCCTCTACCTATCATAAACTGCCTTATTCTGTTTTACTTCTCCATGAAATAAACTAAAAAAAAAAAAGAAGAAACATTTGAAAACGAAATGGAAGACATAAGCTATAGAGCTAGTTGGTAAAGTTAAAAGAGATGGGTGTTGGTGCCGTTTGAGCCCGGCTCTGGAAGTCAATTTACTTAACTGGCGCGGCTTCAACGAGTTCCAAATGAAAGGATTTTCGCTCTTCTTTTATCTGTTATTTGTATTCCTATCCGCTCTCTGCTCTGCCTGCCCCGGCACTTCTACCAACACTCCAAGCCCTTCCGGACCATTTCCGAGCGAATAACCTCCTCAATTCTCCTCTTTATTGTTAAACATATTTAAAATTGTCAACATCGTCACTTTTTCGCAGTATATGTAAAATTATATTCCTGGTTTAATGTTAAAATGTAGATAGTTCTTATTTTTATTTTCCCTTATGCTATATATTGTTTTATAATTGTATTTTTTGTTGATATTTTTACTGTAGTAATATTGCAGAATGTATGAAAGCGATGGGTTTCTTACATGCAGCTTCTTTTCTGGGCATCGTGGGCATCCGAAAAGGGCTGGTTGAAAACAAAGAGTCCCATGGACACATATGGGAAACTTGGAAATAAGACAAACCGTAAATATCCTCATGTCAAAAATAAAACACTACTGTATTCAAAAAATAAAAATGTACCCAACAGCTATTAATAATAATCATACTTGAATTAATAACAATAATAAATACAATATCATAGAATATTTACAACCCCTTCTGTTTAGTGATCGAGTCGTTACCACCAAAGAAAAAAAATTGAGGAAAAATAAATTTTTGATTGTCGTACTTCAATGGCTCTATAATCAAATGCCCCCTTCTCTTAATCTAGTCAGACTAAAGTAAAAATATTGATTTCTACCTCGAAAGTTTATCTTCCTTCTGGTCGGATCAACATCCTTCTCGCCGAGAGTACCAATCTTCGAATTTTGACTTATTGGTAAAAATCCCCGCTCTTACAACCCGCTCTTACATCGATACTTTTATCAAAGTTAATTCCCGCAAGCGTAAACATTTTCAATACTTTTTCGTAAATTGCTGCACCCTAGCGGTCAGATCTGGCTAATTTCTTTATTTCCCGTGGGAATGATATACAAGTCCTGACCACATCCGGTAGAGGACTGCAATGTTTACAGAACCTGGGTGTGGAAATTGCTTGAGAAGCATGTCGAACACAGATGAAACACTTTACAATATGATTCCTTAATCTAATTACAATTTTCATTTATTATATTTTGAAACTTTGTTTATTTTTATGTTGTTATATTTAAAAAAACAGGAATACAAATGGAGATTTGAGATATTTATTGTCGTTTTTTTCTGCAAGACCTGTATACGTGAAATGTGAAATTAATACAAATGCAAGTTCCATTCTAGTTCTTTTTTCTTCGATAGTCAGCTAATATTGTCTTTAATTCATATATTTTATGATTCGTATGCACTTGACCTTGTACCCAAAACCTATGTAGAAGACGCACCGGTTCTTCATTCGAACCACAAACTTGTTTCAGCAACTACTACGAACTCTTAAGTTGAAGAATCTTCACGAAACTAAGGAAAAAGAATAAGTGCAAGAACGTTGATAGAAGAAAATGGCAGATGAGTGACTGAAGGTAATACTAAGCGGAAAAGTTGTTGGTTGGGTCGAGGATATGAAATCTCATATAATCAAATCCGAGTGGACAGCCGAGGAGTTTCCTTTTGGTTCGCTTTCATCCTTCTCTTGGACCTCGCACTTTTCTTTCATGTCACACCCCCTCCCCTTCCTCCTCCCCAGAGAGTTTCCTCCTGTCATATCTTATCTCCCATCTCCACAATCCTTCTCACTCTCTCTCTCTCTCTCTCTCTCTCTCTCTCTCTCTCTCTCTCTCTCTCTCACTATCTCTCTCTCTCTCTCTCTCTCTCTCTCTCTCTCTCTCTCTCTCTCTCTCTCTCTCTCTCTTTCTCTCTCTCTCTCGCTCTCTCTATCACTCTCTCTCTCTCTCTCTCTCTCTCTCTCACACACACACACACACACACAATCTCTCTCTCTCTCTCTCTCACACTCTTTCTCTTTATTCCCTTCCTGGACCATATTATCCTTCTCACTACTTCGCCTTTCTCGGAGTATCAATAAACATTCAGGACTTGAAATCTATTTTTTTTTGCATTATTTTCAAACAATACATTACTTCTTAATTTGAAAATAAAACGATATATATATATATGTCTTTCTTCCATGAAATTCGCATTTAAAAAAGTTGAGAAACTGTCAACGGTCAACTTTAAGTCAATGTTTTAATAAAATGGTTTTGTAACAAGAAAGCTTCATCGATACATCTATGATGTCACCAACTTCCTTATCATGTATTTGTACAAGCTCTAAGATATATTGAGAGAGAGAGAGAGAGAGAATAGAGAGTAAAACGAGGATGGTTTGGATAGGCTTTAGAGAGTAGTTAGATAGGCAAGGTACTAGTAGTAGTAGGATAGGTAAAGAGAATAGTCCAATGTTAGAACTAATGTAGTCAATGACCTATAATGTTAGTCCTAGTTAGTTCATGTAAAAAATCTCTTGTATGAATATCAGTTCAATATATAAAGTTATAAATATATATCTTTCTTACAAGTCTTCCACCGTTTGTTAACAATATGAATAACACAAAAACAAAGAATACTTAATCGAACATGCTAACTAATTAATGGCCATAGAGTAAGTTGATTTCATTTCTAGAGGGCTCCATATAAATCAGACAAAAGAGAATTAAATCTTAGGCATTATGAACAGTGTTCAGTGTGATAATCATGGTCCTAGATACACGATCCTATATATGTCACTATAACTGTCAACAATTATTTAGCCTAAAAGTTTTTACGTACGTTCAAGAAGTACTCGGCAGACAGTTTTAGCTAAGTTTTTTAAAGCTATTTGCATAAAAATTTGACTCCTTTAATATTAACTTTTCTCAAAGTTGCCTGCGTATATATACACCATTTAATAAAAACTAAATATCGAAACATAAAGTATTGCGGTACATGACATAAAAAATATATTTGTACATACGAGTATGTTTAAACTATGCTTCACTTCTTCCAAACATATTGAAGAAAAGGACGATAAAATATACAAATTACAAAACGCATTACTGACAAAAACTTGCGATCCAGCAAATATTATAACGTTTCTAATTTAAAACCATGCCTGATTTATTACCCCAGCTACCCTGGTTTATGTGCAATAAGTTAATGAGATACTGAATAATAACTTAAATTTAATGGTATTAAACTATTTTTTTAAACAATTGATGATCCCTGAATAAGCGGAATGTTGACAGACTGGTTATATTCCAGCATTTGAGAGACTTAAGGTTTTGTTTAGGGCATTTTTCCCATACGTAAGCGTTAATTTTTATGTAAGAAATGTTTTTCTTCTTTCTTTACGATGTATTCATATTTCTCTATGTGCTCTTCCTTCCTCTGTGTCCAATACTTTCAATTCTCTCAGACATTCTTCTTCTCGCCTTCATGATGATAGGTTTCGGTCTAAGTTTGGAACGATCTTGGAATATTTTCATCCATAATATATTTCAGAGTTCTATTTTATAGTGACTCTTGCATAATAAATCGAGTTTATCTGAGATATCTTTCCATTTCGGAGAACCAAGTAAGTATAAAATACCAAAACAGAAAATGTCTTCCGTACTTTCGCGACACTCTCAAAGTTAAAAGTAAGTAAGTCGAGTGAAGTACATTGAGCGGCGAAGTGGCAAAGCATCGTGTTCCGCTCGAGCTGGCTTCAAGGCCTGGAACGAAATTGCAAGTTGCGTGCAAGTGTGGAATTGAGATGTTAGGGCAATGAATAGATAATGGACGCCGTAATTGCTAAGCTCCTCAGGCAGCCGAGTCACCCCTCAATTTACATCTTAGTAGGCCCTCCTCCACAGCCCCACAATAGTCTCTCTCCTTGGCATAATATTTCTCTAATCGACGCAAAGGCTACACATATGACAAATGCTAGGAAAATACCCACTTCCACGTTTGTTATTATTCCTTCCATCCATAGTAACTTGGACTATTTTTTCACTGCAGAACTACCCTGCTAGAATTAGTACCTCTCTTGTCTTATGTATCACTTATTTTTGAACCACCATACTATGTATTTACGGAAAAAGGCACTCAAATCTTATTTCTCTCTAGAATAAATAATGATTTAGGTACACCTAAAAATTTTATTAAATGGGCCATTATCTGAAGATGGGATGATTTCACATCCTTAAATTTCAAAAATAAACGTAAACATAAAATAGTTACTTAACAGCGTAACGCATTCGCAATTTCATAAAGTAACCTGCATACCTTTAATTATGGCTTAAAAAATTATGAAAAAATGCAGCAGTGGATGGTAAGTGAGAGCATAGGCGTAATGAGAGGGGGTTATTGGGGATGTAACCCCCATTACTTAAAAGAAATTAAAAAAAAAATGAAAACTTACCTAATATATAAGGAGTAAAACTGCAAAGGTTAAACGGACTTGCTATGCTTAATATCCACAGAGAGCTAGATATCACTGCTAGTGAAGTGTTGGACGAGTAAGCAAAAACACCTCGCCGACTTGAATTTAGATTGTCCTGAGTGAATGTGTATAAACTTCTGTAGAGTGGTTAACGATCGCAATTTATTGCTTATATATTTTATATTTAAGAATATTTTTTTCTTGTTCTATAATATAATTTTATTTTATTTTTATGATGAGTTCATAGTCTCAATTTATTGTTTATTAAGTTATTGCAACCAATAAATAGGCTTACTTGTACTTAAAAGCTATTTCTTGATTGCCTTTCCAAAAATAACATTTATAAAGAAAATAACATTTTTAACTTCCAAAATAACAATAATAAAAAATCTACTTATTTAATTTGAAGTTCCATGATTATAGTATAATATATATATTATACCTATATTGCGAGACATCTTTTTTGAAGGGAGTAATATGTTGGAGTGGTTGACTGGTGGGGGTAAACTCCCCCCCCCCCCCTGAATCAACTCTAGTTACGCCATTGAGTGAGAGAATAAAAACCAAGTAATGAAGGAATAAAGAGTGAGTTAGGGAGTGAAAATATGGTTTTCGAGAAGTGAAACCAATATTTTTTAAAAGAATAACTTCAATTTTCAAAACTTGTCAGTGGTTTAACACAATATTAATATTTAACAAGAAGCATAACAATTTTGTATATGAACAACATGAGCCGAATTACCTTTCATTTCAATTATATACCAGTCTCCAGTCATTAAAAAAAACAAAGTGCTTAATTCTTTCAAAGAAAGAATAGATTTATTCTCTCCCTGATTATTGAAATTATTAGTAAAAAATGTGAGAGAGTTATGTGTGATAGATAAAATTTTAAAGGATTTTTTTAAAGTGATGTAATTCGACATAACATGAAAAATTGCATGGAAGCAAAAATCATTAGCATTTTTTATCAAAAAATGAGTATCGAACGAAAGATTTTATAACTCAATTTTTTTTTAAGTGAGAGAGTGGGGTGGTAATATACCTCAGCGCAGTTTTCTCACTAAGACTGTTCTTGCGGAACCAAAGAAAGTGACTTTGCGTCTGGTTTGAGATGTTGAAGAATTCTGAAAGATATCTACTATCTTCCTTTCGAATCCCGGTTTTCTAGAAAGGCATAGCGCTCCAAGCAGCACCTCCAAACTATTCCTTCGAGGTAGTGCAGCAAAAACCTCTGTACCTAAATTTTTATTTTATTTCTATCTATTGGTTTCAAAAATTATTGAGACGTTTTTGGTAATAGAATCCATTACATTGACTGAATAAGTTATTGAGTTTATACAAACTATCAGTGGCAATCAAACACGAATTCATACAGTTGCTTACCTAGGGGAAGTGAAAAAAAAAAACGGTTGTTTTATTTACTACTATACTATTTTAATGGTAAAATATAGCCTCCATAGAAGAACAAAAGAAGGGGAATACTTCTTATTTTTTCCAAAGACTGACACTGCATATTTTTGGATAAATATAGAATATTAACAATTTACAGTAATTAACTACGTTTTAATAACGTTTTAACGTTTAATTTATTAATGTCGCAGAGTTGATATCAGAATAAATATTTTATGATGCTACAGCCGCTCTCAAACCTTTGGGGCTACGGATTAGTAGCTGAGCACACACACATACAAACATATCTATCGATATACTCGTACATATATTGAAGGTGTTAGTAAAGGATATTATAGCGATTCAACTAGGACCAGATACTACTAACCCCAACAGCTGTTGCAGATGGCACGGAGGGAAGAAAAGTGTGTTAACCTGTTGAAGTGCTGTCAGGGGCAGCGGGCGATCTATCATGGCTACGCGCCCACAATAAAATATATAAGCCAGAAAACCCCTCCTTATCTCTCGTTCTTCATCCCACCTTTTGTCACATCCTCTTCCACTATTTTGATCAATTGGCTTATAAGTAACATGTAATGTTTTACACGAGTTTTGACAGATAGCCTTAGATCCTAAACAAATTAAACAACATATACAATGGGGGTCACACGTACAGTGGTAAGCATAACAACCTATCATGGCCAAGATGGCGGGTTCGTAGAGTCTGGATACTGGCCTTAGGATTTTTTAAAGGTAGTAAATCCTTGATTTGGCCATCCTTCGGAAGGGACATAAAATGGGAATCCTGAGCCTGTGCGATATCATGTTAAAGATACTTCAGCTGAATAAACAATCTTTGGGATACCCGTAGCAATACTTAGCCAGAGCAGCATAATATGACGTTAAATTAATTAAAAAACAATAAACAAGGTATACAATCTAAATAAAAGTGTACATTCAAATTCTAATTTTTATTTTAATATACATAAATAATTTTTGTCATTTCGGCCAATAATCATCAGCCGTTTTCACAAATAGCATAATATACAATATACTGCTAACATATAAGTTGTGAAATTTAAACAAATTAACATTTAATGAAAAATGTAGTGGTACGTACAAAGATTCTTACGCTCCTTTAAGGGTTATTGTGGTAAAGGTTTTTTTTTCAATATTCACTGTTTTTATTGTTAAATTATTATCATTTTATTAAGCAATGGGATTTAGGATTCACGTCTGCTTTTTTAAATAAATAATCAAACAATAATTCATAATGACTTTTTTTCGTACATAAAAAAATATATACAAATTTCAAATTTAGTCTCAACGTACATAAATAATTTTGGCCGTTTCGGTTAATAGCCATGGGCCATTTTCACAAATACCCTAGCTTACAACCTACTGCTAACATCTAAGTAGTAAAATTCAAACATATCAATGAAAAATACTTATTAATATAAAAATTATATGATGATTAATTGGTGACAATTAGGGATTATTTATTTGTAATTACAATGTACAAGATCAAACCACTTCCCACCTTGGACTTACACTGGTTTTGCCAATTAAAGCTTAATAGATGGCGCGAAATAGTGAATTTGACGCGCATGAATATTTAACTTCAGGGTAATTCGATAAATTAGTGGAGTTGGATCCCTTCGACTACACTTGACGGCTCTTCCCTGGCACATTCTGTTCACTTCGAAATACAGAAACCTCCTTACATCTATGCTTGTAATCATACGATGCATTATAGAAAGTAAATTATTTATTAATGGATTGCCACAAGAAAAATTAATATTCATGAATATTATATTCACTTCCAAAAAAAAAATCAAGGACTTCCCACCAAATTCTTTGGTCAAGTATATGATAGAGACTATTTCTAGGACAAAGGTGGTGCAAAGAGTGATTTGTCCGAGATCACAATCGAGCTTTTCCTTTTCCCATAAATAAAGAACATTTATACAGGCTGAGTGAGCCCCAGGAGGGTGTGTAGATCTCATAGGGTCCATATTTGACTGTCAACAGCTTACCTAGTCTATTTTCAACTGTAGGATTAGAAATGAGGACCATCAGCGTTGCAATTCGGCACCCTAAGACACTGAGCCTCCGTCATATAGAAGAGAAATAAATGAAAATAGTTAAATTAAATTGATTCGTTTTGTATTTCTTCTCATTTTTGATTGCTTCCGAAAAAAATCAGTTCTACCGTATCATTATATTGTTTGCAAAATAAACTGATTAAGGATGAAACCACTAGGACGAATAAAACCAGAACTATGACCTTCTGGACCTATGATAAGATTCCTAAATATGACGCTAAAATAAAAAAATAAAAAAGTGGAAGCAGACCTTAAGCTCCTGGGCATAAGAAAATGGAGAAGAGCAGCGAGAGATCGGTCAAGGTGGAGGAGAATTGTTGAGGAGGCCAAGGTCCTTCATGGACCATAGCGCCATGTGATGATGATGATGATGACCTTCAATTACGGTATTTTTGTGGAATATATCTCTAGGAGAATCAGGACTTCTTCATCTCTTCCAAAAATATATTAATTTGATCATTCAGATTTATTAAAGTGTAACAACTTAATATTATTTTGTATTAAGGTTGGAATATGGAATATTTCTTCACCAAATATAATCGTACAGGGGAAAAAGTGAATCTTAGATCATTTTGAAAACATAATACTTGTTGGTGACAGGTTATGTAGTTAGCCTTATAGTTAGGTTAATAGTCTTCTATGCCCAACTTTGCCCCCAAGTTCACAGCCTGACTGGTTGCCTTAAAAAAGTTACAAGGAAGTAAAAAATCCTTAGTTATGCCGCGGTTTGGAGGGGTCAGGTACTCGTCATAGATCCCTATCCTAATTATATCTGGAGAGGCAACATTTAGGACTCCCATTTCGGCATCGATAGTATAATAAAATGAAGTTAAATAAATATATAAAAACATATTTATGGTAAAATATAATGTTAAGTTGCATAGTATAGATGATGGATATGTACGAAGTAATAACTGATAGGTAATTCCAATTTTTTTCCAGTTCTCTTTGTACATTTTTATAAAAATGAAGGAGTTCCTCCCTCGCACGTTCTTCCGTAAAGTCTTCCATCCTCTTTTGCACTTTACACATCTCGCTTGTTGTCGAGCGCGCGTTCTGTTTTGGTATAATCTGGCCTGGGCCCTTTCTTAGATGGATTCAATTTGTATTTTCATCTTAGCTTGGGCTCTGCTTTACAATGCAAATTTTCTTCTATCAGCATCGACCTCCTCCTACCTTGTGCCCTCTCTTTCCAGTTCAGTTCCTGATCCGAGCCTTATATTTCTCTACCTTCTGCTATATTTTAAACAATATATAAATAGTAATAAATAATAATGAATCAAACTTTAGTAATAATTATACACCCGGTGTAGAGGAAACGCTTAAGATGAGCGTATATTTTTGACAACTATAAAAAACAAAAACAATGTACACATTTACACAGAACCCTATCAAAAAAAGTATAGGGTAAATCGAATTCCTTATAATATAATCTAAGCGGACACTTTGTATTTTCTAATTATTATAATAAAAAAACTGTACCCCTACAACCCTTGAAAGATTCTGTGGTTCATTACATGGTAGAGACTGTGCTGTTACTTGGACAACGGTTGTGCAGGGAGGTGATTTGTCCTATATCACTTTATAGAGGCTGGGTGAGCCCCAGAAGAGTCCTAGGTCCCATAAGATTCATCTCCGGCTGCTAACAGATTAAATAAAAGTCTTGCTAGCAGCGGGTTTTGAGGCCAAACCAATTATTGTAATAACGTTTTCATTATTAACTCATGTATTGAGCAAAGCCCTTAAAAAAATGTTTATTAACCATCCATTGATCTCAGAACTTGGCAAACAACTTGATGCTCTGCTTAATTCAATAATCAAGGATGCTTTGAACGGGACTTACTTTCGATGTTTACGTCTTAGCTACACTAATTCCCTTAAGTCTAACATTTCAACCCCGTACTTATAGCTATTGTTAACCTTCCACCTTAATAATGTTATTGTAATAGGTTCTAATTATAACGTTCATTTTTAAAATGAGTTATATTAAAACTAAAATTGCTAAAATATAGTTAAAATTACAAAAAAAAAAAAATTGTTTTCCAGTTAGAGGTAAATAACACCAATAATCCGTAATAATTCAATAAATTGCAGAAAGTTATGAAAAATAAGATAAACTAGGATGTAATGTAGGAGAAAAGTCAAAAATAATAAACATGTGGTAATGGGTAATATTATAGTTATAGTTAATAATTGATAACATTCTAGAAAAACTGAGAATTATTAAGTGAAAAACTTGGCAATAATAAAGATAACTGATAACGATTTTATTATTAGAAATAAGTTTCTTGTAATATAACATATTTTCTACTGATTTTATTTTCATTGAATTATAATAAATTTATTATTTTACAAAAACCATTTATTTAATAATAAAGAAAAAAATAGAAAAAATTTTACACGATGGCAAAATATTATATTTACAGATATGGAATATTATACTTTCACAATCGATTTATTCATAGTTACAAAGTACGTAACTTATTTTCTGCCTTAAGTTTCAAGGCTTTTTAATAATCTTTGAATACAGCATGAATACAAGGCTTGAATCGTATCTATTTTTTATTTCAAATATTAAAATTTATTTATCTATTTATGTTTGGTAATGGAATAATGATTTTGATTAACTAAAATCAATTAATAGATTAATAAACATATATATTTTAATATAGCCGGTCATACATTCATTTTCTAATGGATCTAGTAGAGAATTCATATTCATTAGTGAAGTAGATAGTGTATATTCAACTGTATCTAACATTGGATACACGCCGGTATACACAAGGACGCATTAGTATTTACATATATGGTATCCTTTAAATAAATATCCTATCGCACATAAATATTGTTTCCTATTCCACTTAAACATGTCGTTCATGCTCAAACTTGATCTACAGCTACATCACAGAATGCCTACCACAAAAACACCAGTATTTAAGAAAAATAGGTTGACACAAAGAGTGTAATTCATTTAACTTCTTCGGACTATATTAAAACTGTCTGTTGTAATTAACAACATTTATAACACTACCGTCATTGAATTGTAGCTAAAGCGCTGCTTCGCTAGATTATTGCGATGGATAGTTGCTGGATACTTAGCAGAAGTATTTATTTAGGCTCAGGGAAAATATTGGTTAATTCCTATTTTCTGAGAAAGTACATGAATAGAAGAGATTTCTCCTTATAATGGCCGGAACCCCAAGTTGGAGGGAACAACAGGAAGACAAAGTGAGATAGATTCTGCGGGGCGAAGCTGTTAGTCAAGCTTAGGGCCGTTAAGAAGAGAAATGACCAGAGGAAATGAGAGAGTGTATAGGAAAGTGATAAAGATTGGAGGTGGCAACGAAGAAGTAGCAAGGTCATTGCCACCTTCCGGAGCAAACACATTCTCAACTTGGGAAGGATATGCTGGCCTGGCAATGCTATCATAGTATCAAAACACAGTTCATTAATATCGGCGGTAGTCATCAATGAATTATTGTATCAAAAGATATATGTTTTTGGCCCTTAATAAGCTTGAAAGTTATAAATTTGACAAAAGTAAATCACCTCTCTGCACTACCATTGTCTTGGGAACAGAGCAGTCTCTAGCATATACAGAATCCAAGATCCTTAAGGGGTTATAGTGGAGATGAATAACAAAAGATTTAGTGGTTATGTCGCTCTAATAAATGTAAAACGAAAAAAACACATAGATATTCCATTACCAACAATCTGGGACCCTCCTGGGGCTCACCCAGCCTCTTTTAATTGGGTACCCAAAATAAGGGGAGAAATCTCATGAAGCCAAATCACCTCCCTGCACAGCTATTGTCCGAGAAACATTATCTTCTCTACCATGGACTGAATACCAGACCCTTCACAGGTTATAGTGGTACAGGGTTTTCTTTCTTATTAGTGTCACATAGTTCAAAAATGTCATTAGTATCACTGGTTCCGTTTCTTCTATTGTTATTTGGTGCATCCGATAAATCGCTAAACCACAATTCACTTCAATATATTTTTTCTTTACTTCTTGCATCAACTTGCAATTTAGATGGGTTTTTTTTTTCTTAGCCCCTTGGCTTTTATTAATTTTTGACAATAACATATTAATATGATACATGGCACCAGGTGCATTTTAAGAGAAGATTGTCTATTCAATTATCTTGACATTCATCAGATTGTAGGCGTGGGGGGGGGTCTAGTAATGGGGCTCACTAGTTCTTTCTGATTGGAGTTAGTTAGTAGCTTACTCAGTCCATGCTAAGTGTCTGTACATGTGTTTGTGGGTTCGTGAAGTGTGTGCATCAAAGAATTTGATATGCCTCCGTTTGATGAAGTCCGTTACCGTCGGGAGTCCGAGGGTCCCGTGTATTATGTCTGAGTTCGTCCTTTGTAAAGAGGTGTGCCTTACTAAACGCCTCAGTATACGGTTTTGAAATTGTTGGAGCCTTTTTGAAGTTATTGGTGAAATGATATTTAACATAGGCGCCCCATCAGGAGTGGTGGTCTAATAACTGCCTTATAGATCATTACTTTGAGGCGGAGTGATAAGTTCGGTGAGGTTAAAAGGTGATTAAGTCTGTAAGATATGGTTCTAACCGACCTGATGTTCTTATTGGAATGTTGGGATAACGTTAAATGCCAGTCGAGGGTGACACCGAGAAACGTTATCCTATTCGCAGGTTTGTTTACTCTACCTGCAACTCTATAAACCTTAGGTAGAGGGCGCTTATTCTTTTGGAAGGAGAGAATAATACAGTCGGTCTTCTTGGGATTAACTGTAATGTTCAATCCGTCCAGTCTTTTATTTATTTCCTCACAGGCCACCTCCGCCTGCCGTAGAGCTCTCTCTGCATTCAATGAGCTACTGTAGATGGCGATGTCTTCGGCATACGCCACCACAGTAGCTTTTTTGTATTTGGCACCACCGATTTACTGAGAACAATACCGGTGATAGCACAGACCCTTGAGGTACAACAGACGTAAGGGGAAAGGGGTTGGAAAGCTCTTCGCCGACTCGTAACTTTATTGAACGTTGTTTCAGAAAGGACCTTAGGATTGTGAGCTGCTCCGGAAACTCGTTGTCCTGTAGTGTCTTACATAGAAGACTATGGGACACTGAGTCGAACGCCTCCGTGCATTCTATGGATATCAAAGGGCTTGCCTCGTTCTTAACTCTGGCTTACTTCCGCACGTAGCTTCGTCAAATGGTGGTCCGGGTATAGTCCGGCCTGGAAGCCGGTCTGTTCCGGTGGGATTAACGCTATTTCCGAGCAGTAGGTTTTGAGATAATTAAGGATAATTTTCTCAAAAACTTTTCCCATGTGCGGAAGTAAGCTAACAGGCCGGCAGTCGGCTGGCTTATTACCATTTCTTGCTGGCTTCAGCAGCGGAAAGACGATAGCTCTTTTCCATGTCACAGGAAAGTATCTTGCCTGAGACCGGAGTTGTAGAGGTTCATCAGATGCGCTATGCCTCTTCTTGGTAATTGTTTTAGCAGTATAGTTTGTATCCCGTAGTAGCCTGGGGTTTTATTCCCTCGCGAACGACGGAGTATAGCCTTCAGCTACTTCGGGAAAACAAACATATAATTATTTCCCACTTCTTCGGGATTTCGGTCGTGCTGATTGTTCGACGGGCTATAGTGGCACTGTAGTGATCAGCGAACTTACTTGTTCTAATTGTTGTAAATTGTGTAAACAGTTTGTCTGTGTGTACTAATGTAGAGCTTATCTTTCTTGTGCTCGTCCTGAGTAATTTCCACAATTTACGGTGGTCGCCATGGATAGCTCGAAGCTTTTTTAAGTTAAAATATTTTTGTGGAAGAAAATGGTCCGGGTAGAGGTCAATAAATCTCTCTGAATATCTAGAAATATTTATTCAGTAGCCATTTTCGACCTACTTTGTAGGTCTTCTTCAGGGCCTGAGCCCAAACGAGTCTTATGGAAGCTACACTAACACTGGACTACACTACACTAACACTTCATCAAGGTCCACTATGTTCATTCAAAATTAAAATATTTTTGTTTGTTTCAAAATCTCCATTTATTCATAATATTTACATACAATACATATACGAATATATACAGCAATAATTACAATTTACTTGTACTACCCGAAGGTACGTTAAAATCAACCAAATTTCAAGCTTTTATAGTTTTTCTAATAGCTAAAAAAGAATGCCAATACCATCATCACAATAGGAATGCTTTGCTTAAGCAATACCAAAAATTTTATATTTTTTTTTAACTCACATGGAACTTTCAATTATCTCTATTGAAAAATTGTATTTTTTGAGTTTTTTGAATTATGAAATTGTTCTTTTAAAGGAGTGATATGTGGGAATTTACGGTTATTGCTATCATGAATCTTATTTATGTCGTAAATTTGAATTTATCAATTTACTAATTTACTATTTACCTTTTGATCGAGTCTGGCACCCAGGTCTCCTTTACAAAATCCGACAATTCCTTCCTCCTACATACTTTTTGATCATTCGCTCCTTTCTAACTGGCAGAACATTTAAAGTAAATCATAATGGTTCCTACTCTCCTCCCTATTCCCAGTCTGCTGGTGTTCCTCAAGGTAGCATCCTCGGTCCTATCCTCTACACAGTATATACAGCTGACATCCCAACCCATCCTAACACCTTCATCTCCACCTATGCTTATGACACATGTGTGTTATCAGTTAATAACGACCCATATATTGCATCCCAATCCCTTCAATCACATTTATCAAGCCTCGAAGAATGGTGTCGGAATTGGAGAATTAAAATCAATTCCAAAAAGTCCCATCAAATTACCTTTACCCTTCGCCGAAAACCCATGACTTCCTGTCCTACTGTATCCTTTAATAGTACTCCACTTATCCCTGTTGAACAGATCCGCTACCTAGGACTCAACTTAGACAAACGTCTTACTTGGAACCCTCACACAAGACTGAAAAGACAAGAAACAGCTAGACGCTTCCGACTACTTCAACACATACTAGACAAACGCTCAAAGCTTCAGATCAATTACAAAAGACTTATTTATGTTACTGTTATAAGACCTATATGGACTTACGGAATTGAACTATGGGGCTCCACCAAACCATCAAATTCCTCTCGTATTCAATCCTTGCAATCCAGAATCCTTCGCAAAATCCTAAACGCTCCTTATTTTGTCACAAATATAACCATCCATAATGACCTGAACGTTCCATATGTTACCGATTTAGCCCATTACAGATACCTATCATTCCATAATAAACTCAAGGCCCATCCAAACCCACTAGTTTCCATCCTTGGATCCAATTCCATCCCGGACAATCCTCCTAGGCGTCTGAAGAGAAGATGGCCTCGGGACCTTCTATAATAGAAATGTAATTAGAGTGCTGCCAATGGGTAGTGCCTCTACACGTCCTTTCATGTATTTATTTATTCATACATCCCTTGTACTAGATGTATATATTACAGTTGTACAATTCAATAAAATAATTTAAAAACAAAACAAAAACTATTTACCTGATGGTTTAAAAGTATTTCTTTCTTTATTTTTACTTTCCATTGGTTTTCAGTTATACATGGTATAAATTTGCACGCTTACGACTGTTTTATATATATATTTTTTGGTAATATGACAGCCTGTAGTATCAGTGAAACAAAATTATCAATAACAATGAGACCACCCGATCCCAATTGTTCCAATTGTAGAATTATTTAAATCACTCGAACTCTGAGGATTTCCAAAGGTCTTCTGTATGAGAATGAGGAAAATCTTTCTATAAATTTATTAGCCATTATTTCTTCTTCGTTATTTATTATTTTATATTTTAGTGAGCCCTCCTTCGACTTTCGCAAGTATTTGATTAAAAAAAAATACCCACCGTGCCGTGAAATATATCATTTCCCTCCTAAAACCACTTCCTATAACTTAGTTTCGGTATTGTTTTGTTTTTTAACAGCTTAAAGTTTGAGTTGATTTATTAAGAAACTTGCTCCTATTTTCACGATCTAATCTCCCCGCTGTCTCGCTTCGTAAAAAATTTATTTATTTCGTATTACCTTCATAGGAAAAAACTGGAAAGGCCTGTTAGGAATTTTTTTAAATATATCTAAAATAAATGGTCAAAAAATGAGGAAAGCTAGCGTACTTTTTCTTGTTCTCCTTTACCGACATTGTACAAATAGTGATTTTTCCGTGATCAGGCATAACCGTAAGGCTTTTCCCTCGAATTTAGGATACCCACTTTATGGACGAATTAGGTACCCAGTAGGCTAGCCCAAGGTACCTAATTTAGGTACCACAGCTGGATTTGACCCAAGGATCTTCAGCACAGGAACTATACCTGGAGTAGAATTAAACTGTTAGTAGAAGGAGATGGATCCTATAAGATCTAGGACCCTCCTGGGGCTCACCCAGCCTTTCTTAAGTGGGTACCCAAAATAAGCCGGGGGAAATCTCATGATCTAGGACAAATCAACTCCCTGCACAACTATTGTCCAAGAAACAGTACAGTCTGCCATGGACTTAATACCGGACACTTCACAGGTTACAGTGGTACAGGTTTTTTTTTTATGTTTATTAGCATCACTTAGTTTAAAAATATCATTAGTATCACTGGGTTCGTTTCTTCTATTGTTATTTGGTGCATCCGATAAACCGCCGAACCACAGTCTTGCAATTTTCTTAATTACGGTCTATTTCATAAAAATAAAAAAATCATTCCTATTTATCAATACATTTACAAAATTCAAAGATATCTCGTCACCTTCACGCAGTGTGTATACAAAAATTAATATAAGGAGTCTTGCATTTCGACCACTTGTATCTTTTACTACTTCATCTACAATTATAGTTTCGTACTACTTTTTATTTTCAAAGCATCAAATTAAACTATTTTTTATTTGAAAGGATATATTCCATTAAGAAAGAGGTAATAAACTGTAGAGTTTACATGGCGGAGTCTATTCCTCCGCTCTGTCAAATAATGCCAGTGCCTTATCTATTGTGGCAATTTTTATCACTTAGGTCGCTCGCCTCTATGGAGATAAACGTTTATGAAAGAGCCAAGCCAGTTGTTCTTAGCGGTCATTTGTTTGCCTGTCCGCTCTCGGCGTTTTTATAGGACTTCTATTTGGTTTTTATATCAAAACGTATTATTCGCTCTATAAGCACAATAAATGGTACCACATAGAAGAGGGATTAATAGCCACAATTGAACTAATTATAAAACTTTTAAAAAAGTAAACACTATTTTAACCAGAATGTGAGACATACCTTAAGTACACTTAACATCTATAAAGCCGGCATCAACAGCTTCCTTAGAAAGAATATTGTAGTTTCTATATCTCATATAATAAATACATAGTACGTTATCCATTATTTTAATATTAAAAAATTCTTTTGAATATTTTGAATTATCCTGCAAGTAGAGGGTGGCGAATTAGACTGTCATAGAACCCTTTCGGCTAAATCTATGTGTATAATGTATCGTCAATTCGAAAATGAATAACACCACTTTTGAGGTTAGTGGAAAAACTTTTTCATGGTTCATTCAAGATAAGTACTTAACTTCAAATGTATTTTATCTATAAGTGGTTTAGAGCCTTGTAAATAACTCTCTCTCTCTCTCTCTCTCTCTCTCTATATATATATATATATATATATATATATATATATATATATATATATATATATATATGAATTCTGTATCAATCATCAATTCTAAAGCAGTCGCTGTAGATCGAAAAAGAAAAATGTCATTTTTTTGCACATTTGATACTTTGAATTTGTATCAACTGTATCTTATCGGTATTATTATTTTATTTAATAAAGACATAGTTTGATAATATATATTAAATATTATTCAGATAAAATGAATACAAAACTGTATTATTCCTGAATAGATAAATTCTATTTACTAGAATAGAGGATACTCTTTAACACAATATGATAATAGTTGATGTCTTGTTTTTTACATGTTTTCTTCTGACATGTATTATAAATACATAGTCCAAGCTATCGGATTATGTATGGTGATTTCATTTTTAAGGGTTTTTTCGCATCCTTTGGTATAATGATTTCAAAACATTTTTTAATTTGTCCTCTGTCTTTATAAATGGTTGATGGAATTTCAAATTTGTCACAGAATAAGTTATAGTAGTATCGATTTCTCACAATCATCCTCCAATAGCACTTTTTTTTTCATTTAAAGTAACTTTATTTAACTTTGGGTAACTGGACGATTCTACAGGGGTACTCTTTAACGAGTACTTGGCATAGAAAAGTTTCAGAACTTCCATTTTACGTCCTATCCGAAGGGCAGCAAAACTGAGGATTCTGTGCTCCCTTCAAAAAATTCTAAGACCATATGCCGGGATACGAACCCCAATGACAAGTTATTTAGTTGGTATATCAATAACAAAATTTTCATTCTTGTTTAAAGTTTTCATTTCCCCCTATAGCGACTTTTAATGAGGATGAATAAAAAAACTATTTTTTTTTAGCACAGTACCAAAGCAGTAAATATCAATCAACGTAAGTATATATTATTTTTTACTTGTGGATCTAAGGCCTACTTATACCTTTGGAATTGAGAGACTTCCATACCTTGGTTGAGAGGAAAGCCTGGGGTTGAGTGTGATCTCAGCCGAATCACCTCGCTGCACTTCCATTTGGTTAGAAACAATACGGTCTTCACCATATATTGAACACCAGGCCTTGCATGGCTTTATATACCTTACTTAATAGATATTATATATGCTATAAAATATTATATTCATGAAAATATTTATTGCTAATTTGTTACTATTTTTTTTCTTGTAAGGCTCTTGTTTAATAATCTAATTTTGTATTTTTATTTTCAGGTAAGTTTGGTCCTAATCTTGGCAGAAGGTATTCTTAAAACTAGAAGTAAGTTTTATAATAAATTTATTTTTTCAGTAGTCGATTTTTTCAAAAATATAAGAGGAAACAATTTATTTTATTAAAATTAAAAAAACAATAGCGAAAAGTAATGATTATAATAATTAATTTCTGTAGATCTAATTAAATCTACAGCTCCGGTGAATAAGTGGTTAAGTCGGATTTACTTCCAAATGAGTTCCTTGTACATAACGAAGCGTAATCGTGTTATTTTTGTAGCGATGAAAGGGATAAGTCAGGCATTTTCTTGAAAAGGAGTTATTGCTTATATTACAACTCCATTTCAAGCCAAAAACTACGAGAATGACACGATTCCGCTTCAATCAATACATTTAACTGTCTAAAGGCGAAATTCAAACTAACCACTTATTCACCCGGGTTGTAGAGATGAGGTATGAATTTCATAAAATAGGTTACATTCATCAAAATCCTATCGCTCTGGACTGTGGAAAATATTTGGATTCGGAATGGATCTTGTACCAAGTTTGTCTCAGTTTTATTCTATAATAATGATAAAAAATATCGATCAGTAGTCATTAATTTTATTGATTTAATTCAAAAAGTATTATTCATTATTACTTATTATTATATTATTATCAAATATAGTTTTCACTGAAATTGTAATATACGTTAAGTTTTCCATATTTTTGTAAAAGAAATAAATTTATTTAATATTTTTTGCAAGTTTAGAGAAACCATTCACATCCCTACGTGATTACGTGAACATAAATCGCTACTCTTCGTCAAAATATGGAGCGATAAAATTATCTCTAATGGTCTTTTTATATTATTTTCACGCTAAACACTCTATTAGATCAACTCATCTTTGAGATCTCATTATCAGTATTGACATGCACTTTTTGCAAAATAGAAATTTGTCGAGTAACCTTGCACAGCATCTAACCAAAAAAATTGAAATAAGTTAATATAGTCTAGTGTTGAAATTGAATCTTTATAATTCAATACACTTCAAGCCAGCGAATTATCGTTGCTTAATTATGATACAACACAGTTTAGAGTTCGTGTTCCCAACATGACACTTCAAGATTCAGACAAACTTGCATTAAAACACCTTAAATTGATTTGATGAATGTTTAAAATCTATTTGGCAGAATGCTGAATATTTACTTATTTTTTCTATCATCAGTTATTTGACGATAACGAAGACCAGCTGGTTCAATAATACCTTTCAGACATTTTCACTTCAGTCTATTTTGGACTTAGAAATATGTCATTTATTCTACAGAATGATAGCTGTTAGTGTTGTTTTGTAAGGTTGTTGTTAACTCCAGAAGCTCTGCTCCATTGTTCTAAATCTACATATTAATAATTTGTTTGGGGAGTACTAGTTGCGGAAATGTAAGCACTGTGTCTTTAAACACAATTGAAGTTTGGAAATTAGAATTTCTTAGCCACTTCTAAGTAGGTGACTAATATCGACTTGTAGAGCTAATTGTGGAAAAAAAATATTAATATCATGGTAGGAATCTAAATAATATAATAATTTTAAATAAAATAGAGCCAAAAATCAAAACGAAACATTAACATTTATTAGAATGCAAATGGAAAAAAACACAAGCAAAGCCTTATGTTTCAAATCTGGAGTAAAAACTAACAATTACCAGTCGACGTTTCGCCTGTTCAGGCTTTATCAAGACACAAAAAAGAGTAAGATCGATCACATCTCAAAGAAGAAGTGCAATACATCCCAACGAATAACCGCCCAAATGGGCTCTTAACCTGAGACCGTACCTCCACACCAAAACTCGTTGAATGCTATTCGTTGGGGTGTATGTAGAAGAAGTGCATTCTTTGAGATGTGATTGATCTTACTCTTTTTTGTGTCTTGATAATGCCTGAATAGGCGAAACGTCGACTGGTAATTGTTTGTTTTTACACCAGATTTGAAACATAAAGCTTTGCTTGTGGTTTTTTCCATTTGCATTCTAATAATAATTTTTATATATCTAATATATAAAATTTTCGTGTCACAGTGTTTGTAACAAAACTCTTCCGAAACGACTCGACCGATTCTCATGAAATTTTGTGAGAATATTCAGTAGGTCTAAGAATCGGACGTAAACTATTTTTCAAACCCCTAAGTGATATGTGTCACAATTTGAGCCCAAATGCAGCTCTGTAGGTCTAACGGGTCCTGAGTTAAGTTCCAAGCATATAATAACTAACCGGAATCTAATCTCTATCTAATGTATTCCATCAGAACCAATAAAACCGTTCAAAAGACTTTAATTTGATATACGCTTGGCGTTTGCTATCGCCATCATCAAGTCTCGAGGCTAGACGATGTCCATTTGCGGTTTGGACCTAGAACATCAAAGTTTCTCCCATAGACAATTATTTGTTGCATGCTCACGTGCTAGTAAACCATCAAATCTATTTGTTTTAGGAAAGGACAGATTAAAAAAATGCATCGATTAGCGCAGAATTAAATTGAAAAAATTAGTTATAATTAAAAAAAATATTACTAGCCATAATTAAAAATCAACCATGATAAACCTCATTCATTAATCTAATTTTTATATTTTATCATTTAAGAATTTGGTATATTATTTATTTATTATATACTATACTTAGATATAAGATGAATATAATGTAAAATCAAAAATATTTTTTCCATTCGTTCATTGTTTCTTTAAAATTCAAATTTTAACGTAATATGTTTTAAAACTATTACAACAGCCACAGCAACGCGTGGCCGGTTCAGCTAGTAATTATATATATAATACTTTAATAATATATTCCATGAGTTTGGTATATTGTAGGGCATGGTATTGAATATAGAAATTCATAGTAATGGATACTGCTGTCTTTATATACGTATTTTAAGAATTTTAATAGTGTTTTAAATTATATTTTGATTTTCGTCCTGGCATTTAAAAATATTGTGTCATTTTATGCTGTTTATCGGCGGCTTTTTAGATTGATAAATAAATATAAATATATACCTGGTAGTTTTCATGGAAGACCCCTCCCCACATAGATAAGGCAAAGCCAGGCGATTGGAGCTACCTGATACTCGACCTTATTAACCCTGCCTAATGACTACACCCTAATCCTCCTCAAATCCTTAGAGGCCAGGTACGGCTCCTTCATTATAGCAGCTCCTTTAACCGGATGAGCCCTAATAATGAAAATATTTAATAGCGTTGAAGGGAGTCGTTGTGTTCCCTTTAGGGCGCCTTAGCGGGAAAATGTCTTGGCTTTGAAGGCCCGCCTCCTTATCGTTTTACACCCTTCGCAAATTGGACCTGCAGTTCCTTTGGCATCAAGTTTACTATGTACGTCATTATTGACGATGTGATAATTAACGACTTTTATGATATAATGATCAGTTTTAACCCACGCGTTACAGTTTAAGGGAATAGTGAATTATACGGAGTTACAATAGATTAATATTATTTTTTTTTGAATTCACTACACACGGCGTTTTATATATATATATATATTCTAGTATATGATTTCTTTAATTTATTTTCACTCCAGTCCAGTAGCTCCACTTCATAGTACCATTGTTCGATTTTCAGTGGTCTTCTAACTATTACCTTATATATAAGCACGTTATATAGTATGGATAATTCATTGTGCAAAGCGCTGATTTGTTGGGCTGAAGGTTCCTGGCTGTCATAGATGAACTCTGTGGAATCAGCAGACCCTCCTGGAGTTAAACCAGCCTATCTAAAGTGCTCTTAATCTGTTATGTAGGTATTCTTAATTGGGAAAAAAACTCCACCTAGTTCTGAGGTTTAAGGTTGATGGTTGAAGTAAAAAATCACCTCTCTGCATATCAGTTGTCTTTAATAGATTTCAGTCTCTACCATTTACTGAACCTAAGTACGTACACCACTACAACCCATGGGTTGCAGTGAAGAAGGTTTTCCCCTTCCCTCCAAAAAACTCCAATAGCTCCACTTCATTGTTGTGCCCAGGAATGAAGCAAAAAGCAAAATATGTTGAAGAACAACATATAGACCTTTGGATTGTAGTAGTGCAGTATTATTCTTTTTTTTTTAACATAATTGTTTTATCGTTGATTTATTTTTTTTCTTCTAATTCTATAATGGAATTTATTTAAAATATCATATTTTTTGGAATGTTAAATATTTTTATAAGTTCATGTAGAGTTAATACGAACAGATAGGTTGTCAAAATGAATATTTCTGTGAAAGTCTTTAAACTGGTCACTTTTGAGATATTCTTGTGGTACGAACAAAGAAGGGAAAACTTTTTTTAAATTGATTTAGTTATTAACATAATTGTCTTATTATTGATTTATTTTTAATTCAAAATTTTTTATTAGATTTTATTTAACATTATATTGTGTACAATGTAAATTTGCAATCTTTCATGTGGAAAAAAACGTAGGGATGCTCAAAAAGAATGTTTCCGATGAAACTGGAAAACTGAAAACTTTTGGGATTATAATGTTTATGTAATTTTATGCCTCGCTGTAATATTTTCAGATAATTTCTAGATTACATTTTTGAAATTCGTATATATATATATATATATATATATACATATTAATCCTACTTCGAAATTCCACCCTTGAAATATAATCTTTTGGCATGGGAAGTGAAAACATAAAATAATTAAGATTGAAAAAACATACATATTTTTTTTGCAATTACACGAAGAGGCTGTGTAAAACAGGATAGCCAGCCCAATGGTCCCTTAAACAGCCAATTAGACGAGAGTTCCTGAGCCCCCGGTCAACTGACAATTAGCCGGGGGAATGTGTTGTGCGCTGGAGAGAAGGGCTAATGCCCCAGCTCCAGTTCTATTCAATTTCCTTGCCAATTCGTCTCTCTTTGTGCCGTCTGCTATTCACTTACTCCCATCTTCCTCACCTTCCCGACGTACATATTGATTCGCCCCTTCTTCTCCAATTCTCCTCAGATCGCCTCTTCCCTTTCCCTAATCTCTTCACCCGTCCGACCTCGGCTCCCTTCGTTTTCCGAAATAGAACTGTCTCGAGAAATGTTTCCGATTCCTTTATCTTTCTTCTCTGGTTGCTTCCTCCATTGCTAGTGGATTCCCACCTTTGAAAAAGTGGGATTGCTAGCTGGTGAACATAAAAGCCAAGGGATACATTTATTTGTATTTTCCTATTATTCTTTTGTTTATATTATTTTTATATTAGTCTTTTGTCTAACAATCATTTCGTCGCCTGCATCCGTATGATGGTTGAGGCTTAATAGTTATATAATATATTGTGAAGGATATTTTGAATTTAAAGCACTTTTCTATGTTATTTCGTTCTATATTAGTATTTGATTTCATTATTATTGTTATTTTTACCATTATCAGTTCTTTAATTATTCAGATAATTAGCCATGTATTGTATACTCCCAAATCGTATATTATAGTCATGCGATTTTTTCTAACACGACACTTCGCCACCTTATTTCTCATGGTTCTAGCCCGGTTCTGAACCTCTGAACTTCGGAAGCATAAAAAAGCTCGATGAAGCCAACAAAAATGTGAATAATTGAAATTTCGGAGTTATCCGATATGGTCAGATCTGTGATATTGTTATTTTTTTTTTTTATTGGGACTGATGTTGGCTTAACGGTAGGTTGAAACTCCGACACTCAAAGTAAGTAATACTTAGGTTTATATAATTTTATTAACTGCACTCCCGTTATTCATTTAATGTCACTTTATGCGGGTATGACTAATCGGAAGATGCTACAGTGATAGTTTTAAATTTTGCCTATTCAAGTAAAATTAAGATGTGGAACTTCAATGAGTTCTTGAACCAGCTGGCTCGGCACCAACATTTCACGCCCCTCCATTTTTGGACCAACTGCCAGGCTCCGTACTCCTTGGGCAAGTAGGTTGTCATGCTAACCTCAACACCGCATGACTACTAACAGATTTTTTTAAGGCTGTGAAGACAGGTCTGTTCTATTCCTGACTATTTTTGACTATTTATTAACAGCCTCGATGAATAAGGGGTTAAGTAGAATTTTCTCCAAAATGAGTTTCTTGTATTTAGGCAAGAGAAATGATGCTTTTTCGCAGTGAATAAGAGTCTAGTCGGGCATTAGCAACTAGATTTAAGACCAAACACTACGATAACGACACCATTCCATTTCTTTCAACACAATGAACTCTCAATATATATAATTTGATTTAACCACTTATTCACCGGGGTTGCAGATTATAGTTTATTCCTGGATTGCTCTCCGGTTAGCTAAACTTATTCTTGCTAGTTTAAAAACTGGGGAAGGCACTGAGAGGCCCAGGTCCGATCCAATGATCATTCTCTCGAAGGGCTGATGGATATATGCAATTTCTTTTATTCAAGAGAAAGGTCTATGTTATAAGCTCCGGCTAAGTCGCCGCCCCCGGAGGCGGAGCAATAACTTGATCCCGATAAACTGTTATTCGAAAGGCGAGCGGCACAAACTAGCCTATTAGCAGCTCTCCACACGTCCGGCCACAATATCCAATATACCTCCCCCCTTCTTCCACTTTATTATATATACCTCCCCCCACCCCCCGCACCCCCACTCTTCGACCGCCTCTCTCATGAACGGGAAAAAACTCAGACCACTCTCACCTTTTTATTTTTATTTTTGGAAAATAATGTTCCACCTCGGTGCACGCCTTTCCACGGGAGTCCAGGGCTAAAAAACATTCCCGAAAGTTTTTGCCTTCTGAAAGATAATTACTTTCCTTGGGAGCACCGGAAAAAAAAGTAAAAATAAATAACAGTTTGTTGATAGAATAAAGGTCACCCGATTCTTTCCCTGCCAATTAGTTTCAAAAATATTTAGAACTATTTTATTCGCAAACCTTTACGATTGAGAATATCAAAGAGAATTTCGGACGGGGAAACAGCTCATCCATTCTTGTTTTTTCTATTACTAAGGCTACTCCTCTTCGGCTAAATGTAGATCAACTCACATTTAACTATTCATTTAATTGTGCTACAGTAGGTACTGTAATGGAGGTACCACGAAAATTGTCTAAGTTTTCTAAATTAAATGAATTAATAAAGTTCAGATTAGTTCTTATTTTCTAGCTGACTAGTAAGCCTATCAAAACATAAACAAGGTACCATTATGTCTTTTAGTCACTCGATTAATTAAACCCCGCGGAGGTTGAGTGTTACAGCTATTACACCAGGTTGAGGAAGGCCGATCGTTCAAACTACGGAAGAATATGAAAAAGTTTGTTAGTTCATTCATTTAACGTCACTTTATATTGTTATGGCTATTCGGACCATACTACAATGAGAGCAATAAATTTTGCTTATCCAGGTACAATAAGAATAAAAATCTTTAACGAGTACCTGACATCGTACAGGCTCCTGACCCCAATTTTACGCCCTTTCCGATGGACGGCATAACTAAGGTTTTTTTTTACTACATTTAAAACATTCTAAGGCCAAATTCTGGGACAGGAACCCACGATATTGGACATAAAAGGTTGTTATGCTGACAATTAGACCACATGTGACCCCATCATCAAAACTTTTGATATGAAGGTAATTCTCAAATCCTGACTTGTGTTTCGTTATGTTCCTGGTCCTTATCCCATTAAAGGTTGTATGGAAGGCTCATTAGTGGGTATGCATTAATAAGGAGATTTTCGTGACCCAGTTCCATAGCAAAGTACATTAATTTCGAGCGTCCTCTTGTGGGAAATACCGTCCTAAGGTCGGGGAGGAGAGCAGGTGCGTACAATCGTGACAAATAGCGGAGCGACTGCTAAAGCCGGGCTGAGCCTCGAGGACAGAAATTAGACGAGGGCCGGGTTTACATGTAAATGAGCTCGGACCTAATCCCGCCGAGTCCTCTTATTATCTCCAGAAGGGGGGGGGGGTGGTGTTGACCGCTACTGTCTCCATGGCGACCAAGAGACGTACCCCAGGTCGATATAATCTCGGCCGACAAGTTGTATCCACTCCCCCCCTCCCCCTACCGCGTTACAATGGTCACGTGACCTGATTGTAGCGGTCACTACGTATTGTCGGTCCTTTGAGGAATTATCTCCGCTGCTCCGGACCGGCTGTCCATTGTCCGCCCGCTACCAATTTTCTCAGCCCCCACTATTCCCTCCTCCCCCCTCCACTGTCCTAGGTCCTAACGAATTTTAACCCTTCCTGTACGCCACTTCCTTCTCCCTTAATTCGCTTGGCCTTGAACATCATTGGCCTTGAACGTGACACAACTGCCCGTCCCATTATTTTTTTCCATAACCCAGCTTCTGTTTCGATTCCAGCGTTTAAAGTTTCGTGTGATTGCCATGATCCAGGTAAAATGGAGAAACTTATTGATTATTTTAAATAAATGTTCGATTTTTTTTTTTTTGGTCTTTAGTAAAGAGGACGATAGTATATATTTGTAGCGACGGTGAATAAGTGGTGAAGTAAAATTTGGCCCAATCATTTCTGTCTTATAAATATTTTATTTGATAGTGTATTGACTTGTGATCTTTAATATTGTTATTACTTTCTTAGCTCTGATGATGACCTAAAGTTATTTCGGGATGTTCTGTTTCAATCCCTGCGTTGGCGTTTCGTTCTACAATCATGGTTTAGTTAAAACGGTGGATATTGATTAAAATAATATTAATTATTTCAGATAAATATCCAATGGACTTTTTTAACGTGCAAAGAGGAGAACAGTAGTAAAAACAAGATGCATCTGTTTCAGAAGAAAAGAAAAACATGTGTGGCAACCTTTTGGGAAAAATTGATAAAACTACAGGACATTTGTTTTCATATTATTATTGTTCGAAAAAATTTACATTTGTTGTGATATATTTTTGTTAAACAAACACCTGACTACTCCAACCGACAAAAGGTCTTGGTTTCAATACACGATAGAGAGTGTTTCTTAGTAAAATGTTATCCAGGGGAGTTATTTTTCTTACACAGCAACTCGTGTGATCTATACTCTGAGCTATTCCTTTCCGCAACACCCTTTTTCCCCTCTAAGCATAGTGTAGCGTTTAGCCCTGATTACCCCTGGTTCTGGCGAGATTTCGGACTAACCTGATGTTTTTTAATTTGTTTCAGCAAAGATGTGACATTCTTGGGTGTCATCAAGGTCTGCTACCCTAAGATATGTAGTCCATCATTTTCAGCGGGTCCCTATGCTTTTCCTTTCTGATTACATGGATCTTTATATGCATCATTACATGGATCTTTATATGCATCATTACATGGATTTTTATATGCATGACTCTGGGGATCAGTTCATCAAGATGACCTAAAGTTTCTCCCCGGTCGTTTTATTGCGGATATGATCACTTCTCCAGAAGTACATCTCTGCTACGAGTAGTTTTTCTTTACTCACCTTACTATGTCCCACATCCGTATAACGTTGCAGACATTACAATAGTACCGAAATTTGTTTTTATTTTTATTTTAGGGTGGTATTACTCCAAAGTGCTAAGGTAACATGTGGTCTAGTGGTGAGCTTAACGAGCTACTACGATCGCATGTTCGCAGCCGGCAGGTGGCCATAGGAATTTTCTAAATGGAGCATAAAATCCTCAGTTATACCGTTCTTCGGAAGATATGTAAAATTGGGGTCTCGAGCATGTGCGATGTCAGGTACACGTTAAAGATTCCTATCCTATTTATACCGATATAGGCAAAATTTATAGCTCCCACTGTAGCATCGTCCGATTAGCCGTTGTAGCATAAAGTGACGTTAATTAAAAGCAAAACAAATTACTCCAAAGTACTGAATTGAACATGGATATTTCTTTCCTTCCTTCCTGGTTCCAATAGCATGTTCCATCTTCTTGAAGGAATGAACCAAATCTATTAATATTAATCATATTGTTGAGTGATTTTCGTCCATTCTCGCGACGCGTTACTCCCCCTTCAGATACGCTTTGTATACAAAGACGATTCCGAAATCTACTCTTTGTTGTTGGTAATGAATAAGGAAGCACTTCATATCCTAAGCTGAATCTACGAAAAGGATAATGAAGAATGTCAGGGGGACCCGATGGAAAGGACTTAGCGAGCCTTGAAGCCCGGGTATAAGTAAAGAAGGATACTAAAGCCCTAGAGGAGCTTATTACCGGCGGGGCGCGGACCCGGGGCGACGGGGGCTTGGCAATAAGACTGAGGAGGCGAGGGAAATTGCTTTCAGTCGCACTCACGAGGGGGGTCTTCTTCACGCCCCCCGGCTTCGGCGGTCTTGGGAGAAGACAGATTCGGTTATAACGTTCACCGAAATCATCCGATTAGCCGCGATCTCGATCGAGATGGCCGATCAGCATTACATCGCTACAATGCCCCTTTCTTCGATATTATTTCCACTCCAGCTGTTTTCCAACAGGAGGTCTCATCCGGCCTATCTGGCAGATTTTCCGAGGAAATTGCTTCGGAACGATTTGACAGATCTATTATAGTCACATCAAAAAGAATGGAATGGTGCTTACTTCGGTATCAGAATTGAATTATATTGAACTGAATTAAAATTAATTTAGTTGAATCTTAACGGTTCTACCTTAGCTTTGTATTTAAATGAGATGCCTCCTGATATGTCAATTGAAGTAACTAGAGTAATAATTTAAAAACATGTTTATAAGTAGGTCTAATCTTATAATTAGTGAGACATGAGAAACGGTCGTGTTGGGAGGTGATTAGCAAAGAAAGTACCTACCAATTAACAAGTACCTACTATATTGAGGCTGGGCGAGACCCGGGTCTTTAGTCCATCCCTGCCTGTTAATAGATTAAATAATTTGTCCGCCACAACATAACTTAACGCCGGGGAGGAGAACAACTTAACTGTCACCTTTTCATGTTTTTATTTAGTAGCTCACATTTAACTAGATCAAGTCAACTAATTTAATTTTATGTAATGGATGTAACCACTTTTGATAGGAAATGTTTTGTTATTGATTTTTGAAGGACCTAGTCGGCTTTGAAACAAACACATCTTGCATCATTCCTTGCATTATGAACTTATAAAGAATTAAAAAAATGGATGTACCTGATTTTGAAACCAATCGCCTCAAATAGTTTATCCCCCATTTTGAGTTATTGCTTATTTTTATTGTTTTATTTTAAACTTAATTAAAACTTTTTTTTGTAGGTTTTGTGTCACTGAAGTGAAATGATTCAAGCAAACTTTTGTTTTAGGTTTATAACATTTTTTTTTTAAATCTTGTTTTTTAAGTTGAGACGTTGAATGGTGAAAAGGTTAAGTGGAGGAAGTTGATAAAAGAAGACAGACACGGTTGAGCGGCTAAAGAGGACGACACGTTGGGGGTGGAATGTGGGAATGCATTGTGGTGGGACACCTGCTCCGCATACCCATTCCACTTGCCACCCCACCTCCCACCCCACATCCCACCTCCTTAACAATTACAGAAAAAGGAGCACGTCCGAACCTTTCCCCTCAATGCTTTGAAAGTGTCTCAATCGGGACTAATATCTGAATCAGCTGCATTCGCAATGCAACATTGCATCTCGGATCTGTCATGGGTAAAGCGTGAAGTACTTACTGTAAACATGTAAATAAATATAAAGTTTAAATAATTCAGACTTAAATAATAGATAAATTAAATTACTTATTTTAATTGTAATTTAATTTAATTAAGCAATACACAACATAATAGCAGAAGCAGCAGCACAGAAAGAAGCCTTCAGAAAGATAGTGTAAAACTTGGGATCCAGAGTGCAAGCAGTAAAAGAAGAGGCACGAACTGGTCGGAGGAAAGAAAAAAGAGAAATGGTGAAAAGATGAGAGACTATTGGAGGAAAATAAAACAACAAATGGGAAGGAAATGAAATTGGACTTGGTCCCTAGTTGGTCGGAACAAAGGGGAAAAAATAACTTTAAGATTCCAACCTCACATGATTTACAAAATACAAATAACTCATATGGTCAAATTTTTATCAATCATGTCTTGGGCTGAAAACAAATAATTTTAGTTACTGTCATAAATATGGCTTCTATATTTATAAAACTGTAACTAAAGCTTAGTAATTTTTTTTAAAATACTGTGGTAACTAAAAAAAATAAATAAAAATAAAATTAATCGAGCACGTAAAAATTAAAGTAAATCTAATCCCGTATCTTATAAAATGTTAGAAAAGCACGATAAAGTAATGGATAGAAAAAAGTGTATTCAATTAATTTAATATTTATGTTTATTTAATCTATCAATAAATAAATAACTATTTAACATGCTAAGCACTAAGATGAATTAATTAAAAATCTAGTGCACATATTACACAGTTTTCGAATGTTAAAAAAAAAGATAAAATAAAAAGAAATATACAATTTCACAAAAAATAAAAATTAACTTTTTAAAAATTAATATACAACAATAACCAATTTATGTTTACAATATACCAATAAAAGGAGAAAAAAACTCAAATAGAGACAAATTATAAACTGTTAATTAGGCTATAAAAGGGAAATATTCCAAAAAGCAAAGATCTAAGTCTCTAAAATAATGGAAAATAAAAACTAAGCAGTCAAATTCAGGCATCAACAGGGCGTTTACCAAAAGAAAAATCACATCAAAAAAGACACAATGGAACACGTCTCACATCAGCAGTCCGAACTATCTTCTCAATTAGAGACAACAACCTTACATCAACGCGGTCAGCAAACAACTAAGCCAAGTTCTGATGATGCCTTCTTCTTCTTCTTCCTCTGCTCGACAACCCGTACAGCGAGTCGAGGCCTCTTCGATCAGTTTCCGCCAGTTGTCCAGGACAAGTGCGCCCGCTTTCCAGTTTCGAGATCCAAGGAGCTCATCAATCCCCCGTCCAACCACCTCAGCTTCGGTCTTCCCCGCCGCCTCGCCCCATGTAGTACCTCTCCCAGTACCTTCTTGGAGATGGCAGAGTCCTCCATTCTTATAACATGGCCTGCCCAGAGGAGCATAGCCAGCCTAATGAAGGTCACGGCGTCCACATCCTTGCAAAGGTGAGCCACTTCTCTATTTGTTCTCCGTCTCCAGACACCGCCCTCCTGCACTCCCCCATTGATACACCGGAGGACACGTCTCTCAAACATGAGGATCGCCTGCATATCGCTTCTTGTTATCGTCATGCTTCAGACCCATATCACAGTACTGGGCATATACGAGTTTTATACAACAAATTTTTGTTTGACCTTGTGATGAGGTTGCTTCTAAGCTGGGGCCTTAGTCCAAAGAGCATCCGTTATTCTCTTCCTAATCTCGGATGAGACTTCGTTGCTGGTATTAACAACCGAACCGAGATATGTCAATTCGCTAACCTTCTCGAAGGAAAGATGATGATGCCTAAATGTTGACTCATTACTTTTTTTCCTTTATTACTTTATTATTTTAAGAGACTAAAAACGGAGTAATCTATACAATATATTTAACTATTTAATTTACATATAGTAAAAATAATTAAAAAATATTAGAAATATTCTTAATCAAAGAAGGGTCAAAAGATTTGGAAAATATGAAATATAAATTATACTTATAAATTGAATTGAAAACGAGTGAAGTTTTTTTCTTTTAAAAATTACTGCAGGATATAACATAAATCTACTCTTTTTGTTGTAATAAATGCTTATTGATTTAAATATTGATTAATATAATTATCTATTGTCTATGGTAATTACAGCCCTGCCAACAGTATCGGCTTGGCTGAAATATGAGAAACACTTAACTAGCGGTTAAAATTACCGGTAGGAGTATTACAGATGGTATATTTTGAAGTGAAGTGAATTTATGAGGCCATATATTTTATGCGGGGGAGGGGGCATCAGCACATAAATTGTCATTTATGTGTTGATCCTTATACTTGGATCCGCCTCCTTTATAAATTAGTTTTAGGCGAATTCGTTTGCGTAGCTAATTAAAATTTATGCTATACCTCGTGTAAAAGAATTTTGTACTATTTATTTCATAGAGCCGATTATTTATTTTCTGCTAGTGAGCGAAACTCTTTAAACATTTTTTTAACAAAGAGTAGTCCTAGAATTTTACTGAAATGTTCATCTTCTTTCTGCTAATATTCTCTTTCTGTTAAACCATTTTTTAAATTAATTATAATAGATATGTTGTGGTTGCTTGCAGTAGCTGAATTATGTCATTAAATCGAGGTAATTTAAGATATAGATATAGCAGTATTATTTATTTTTTTTAACATTCTTTAGTGTTCTTTGAAATTAATAATGATTAAATATATTGTGGGTATTATTAAAATAGAGTGATCTAAGATAAATATTAAATAAAAAAACTCATACTTCCATGGTTTACTTTCACAACGAAAATATTTCATATAAATATTAATAACATATAATAAAAAAAAAAATAATATTTCAAATATTATTATTTAATAAAAAATAATAACATTTCATTCAAATATTAATAATTTTCATTTTATTAACTAAGTTGTGGTTATGTAGGGTCCTATACTCGATAAAAATTATTTTCCGACATGGTTGCAATGTATCCATAATATTTCAGCTTAATTGTGTGCAAAGGGCTGGAAATTAAACTTATGATGGAAAAACTCTTACCATCTCTTTATTCACCGATCAAATCACAGACGATTCCATTTGTTCTTGTGGATGGATAGTTTTATGGAACCCTCGTAATAGTAATTGGTATTCAACAATATTTGCTGTTCAACAATATTTGTGCTTACTGTAAAATATATGTCCTTTAAGATTTAACGTTTTAATAGATAATTTTTTTCTTGAGGGTGATAATCTTCTGCTTGAATTAGATAGCTAGTCCCTAATCTCAATTTTTTCTCTATTTAAATTAGATATCATTATTTAAAAAGCGTTAGGGGAACAGAAAAGATCAGGGAGACCTGTGAAAAGAAATTAAGAAATATATAAATAAATAACTGAGAAAAAAGAGGATAAATCATTATTACATTTATTGGATAAACATTTAAAATATCAATAGATGAGAAATACATAGAAATAAAACTATTGTTCCTTCTGTTACAGTTGCTATAAAAAAAATTATATATATACAAATAAATGCATTTTCACACCCTTTTTCCTGCCTCTAAGCCCCCTTAAACATTTTGCAGTATTCAGTGCTTTATTTGAAGCGTTGTTGTTAAAAAATTGTCCTGGATTTTGGTAAATAATCTTTGGCCTCTTAGTACATGCTGCTTGTATACACACATATGTATACATATGTCTATAACCTTATATCGGCTAGGATATAAGAAAGGAAATTCAAGCCCTCGTATGTAGAGACAACAACTTCCATAAGCCGCGGAGACAGATGCGGGATATTCGGTGTGGAAGCAAGTGTTTGTTTCAATCATAACCGATTTGTGATAAAAAGTCTCGCATATGAGAGCTAAAGTCCCTTTGCCCCTTTGTTGCCGATTCAGAAACTTTTTTCTCTCTGGCTATTCTATTAATAATAATATTTATATTTTATAAAACAATCCTAGTGGTAGTTATTCAGCTCTATGTTTAACGTATTTTTTTTTTAAAGTTCCCATAATTTTACCATAAATAATTAATTTAAATGCTGAGTAGAAGGGGGCTTGCCCAAATAAAGAACATACCTTCCGATTAAATAAAATACCTAAAGCTTATAAATGTACCTATGTATCATTTTTTTAAAATCATTTCCCTATGATTAATTTTCAAATTTTCGAAACTCAAAACTTCAATAGTTCAAAGAGTTGAGGAGGTATCTGTTAATTATTTTTCGAGAAGTTTAAAAAACAAATGTAACATCTTTCCTATGTCGAGAAAACAATAAAAACATCATGTGTGTTTGAAGTTTGAATGCTAACAACTGTATATGGTTTCATAGCTTAGGGTATCTTGCTCTACCTTGGTGAATCGACCGCCATTCTACCGGGAGATTTTCCTTCTTTTAATATTTTTTTAGGCTGGGTGTACCCCAATAGGTTCTGTAAATGTTGTTAACGGATTGAATATTTTTCTGTCACATCCGAAATTAGACCCATGAGTTTCCCCACAGCCCATCTGAGCCCTACATACTGATCTACATTGCTCCATGGTTAGTTCAAAAGAAAAGGAAATTCAGCATTGAAAGCAATTCGGGAAAAAAATATAATAGTTATCATCGGATATAATGTTTCTGAGTAAATTTGTTTTTGAAACACTTAAAAAAGTGGCGGCACCATCGCCCAGTCATCTAACTGCAATCAGCCACTGGTCTTCCAGGTTGGGGGAAACCCAGCACCGGGGGTCATTTCTCCTGAGGGGACATAAATATTCAGGAGACCAGTTGTCCCGAGGACACGGGGCCTCAGTCCCTGAGCTAATGGACCCGCATGATAGAAAATACAATTCAAAATAAAGAAAATAGCCTCGCAGGTGCCTCCTCGAGGCTAGAAATGGCACAAGAGGAAGCAAAAAAGAAGAAACGCTTAAAAAAATATTGAAGTTGAGCTAATTGTTTCCAACAAATGTTGAAATAATGCATATACGATTCCTTTTCAATTGCCTGTTTAGCTAAGCCCATTTCAAACAGAGAGTTGCGAAGGAGGAAGATCCAAGAAGTAGCAGAGCAGAGAGTAATATTGTATGAGCTCCTCGAAAAAAGGAATAGCGTTAGACGTAATTCATCAAAGGGAACGGAATGAAGACCTCCGCAGTAAATACTCATAGGTAAGATTTTTTTCAAGGGACTACTTCTTCTGAATTATTTAGAAGGGGTATGTAAAGAGGGTATCTCTTCCCCTTGTAAAAACCTAAAAACAGAAGAATAACAGCGCCGGGGGGAACCGGGCCCTACGTAGATCAAGATCGGATTCCTTCTTAGGCACTTGTGTAAACCTTAAGATGGAAGGGAGTTATATCCGGAAAATAAACTTATTTGTATGAAAGGAGCCTCGATCCTGGGCCTCGGTTATTCAGGAAAAATCCCAGGAGCAATCTCTGAACTTCAAAGGGAAGATCCCAAGATAAATTTCCTTTTCAAATGTATTATATAGCTCGGTCGGAAGAGTCGGTAAACGGGACGGGAGTGGTGAATGAATTAAATCTGATTTTCTAGTCGAGCTAAGACATTAAAGGCCTGTCTGCATAAATACCTTTATAACATCCAATGCGATTTTTTTTTTCTTCTTCCTCTTCTTATAAAGTTTCAATATTTCCCGTCTGAAAAGGTTGAGTTATTCCCTTGAACTCAACTGACAATCACAACTCTTTGATTTTCGCTCTAGGAAAATATAAACATTTTTCAGAGGATTCTCGATCCGGTTTAAAAAATATATATAAAGCAAGCTTAGCGATCCCATTTCTCATTTACTGACAGGCTCAGATGCTTTTATTGTATACACAAATTATTTTTCAACTACTGTTTTTTCCTGTAAACAAATATAGTCTGATTTTTGGTGAATGATAATTGGTCAATTGACATCTTTACAGGACTGTAAAGATATTACCACAATTGCCCATCAGAAAGAAAAGCACTCACAACTTTCCTAATAATTTGCCATAAGTCAACACAAATATCTGTTTCAGTTCATTTTTACGGTCCTTTTTTAATACAATTCATTAAATTTTAATATTAAATAAATATCATTATTTTAATGTTTTTTATTATTTTTTTGTAGGTAATAAATACCGGCTACAGTATTTTAATCGGAAAAAAGACAGGGTTTTAAATAGCTTTCTTAAGAAACATTCATTTTGATTATCCAAAGCTTTTCTCCACTTAAAGTTCCATTTTTTTTCCATTGAATTCTTCCAATGGATACAATCCTAGCTGAGTATGGATTCACGGTATTACATATGATGAGAAATTGATGAGCATATGTAATAGGAGAATAGAAAAAAACATAAATAGAAATACTATACATTAATATAATTTAGAAAAAAAATTTAATTTGTTGTAAAAAAGTATGAAAGAAAACTCGTAAAAAATTAATATTTTAGAAAAATATTTATAAATTGTATATGATTATAAAGGTAAATACATTTTATATATTTATGACTTTAATTAGCAGGTGATATATCGGCAGCCCCAGTGAATAAATGGTTAAGCCTTTTTTTTCCAGAGCGAGTTTCTTGTACTTAAGGAATCCTCTTATTTTCGTAGTAAATAAGCGGCTAAGTAAAGCATTAGCTTGAAATGGAATAATTACTTATATAACAATTGACTACGCGATCCTGCTTCTCTTTTTAAGTTTCTTTTAATATATATGAGAAAGTAAGGTCATGGCATTTTTATTACTAACGAAGATGTCAGGGTTGAAACCACTATTCCCTCCAACTAAAAATAGTATACTTAAAAATAGATTAATAAACAGTATTTATTATTAAGAAACTAATAATGATAGCAAATATAATACAGATACACAAAGCCATACTCCATATAATGTTTTCAAATACTTTGTTGTACAGTACCCAAATTGATGATTACAGAAATCGTGCTAAGAATAATCAAGCCATATTTTATCATATTATGTAGTTTACATTATTTTAAAAAAATATATTTTTCATATTTGAGCAACAAGTGATAATTTAATAGTACTTGGAGATTCAATTTTATTTGGGATTACTTTTAAGCTTGATATTTTGGACAAGAACGTCATATTTTGTCCACTTCATAAATTTATTTGTATTTCTTTGATATAAAAACGTGAACAATTTTCGGTTTTGCATAGTTTTGATTATAGATTTTCATTTTCATCAATAAAGAAGTTTTGGATAATTTTATCTATATAAACAAAAACAAAAACTCTACCTTAGATAATAAAAAACTTTGATATAATACTTTGTGTTAAATAGACAATTTTTTAAGATTAAATCAGTAGTTAATTGTGTGGAGAGATCTAAAAATGGTTGGGTATGTCCATAGTAATCTGAAAATCTAACATTTTTCCGATCAAAACAGCAGCACGTATTTATTTCGTTCAAAAAATATATTAAAATAATAATACTTATTTAATTGATGAACATCCTAATATAGAGATAGCTATGAGGAAAAGACATCTTAAATTCTATGGCCACATAATGAGGCTTCCCTATCACAGACTTACAAAAAGAATAGTGAAATACGTAGCGTCCCTTGCTAATGCTGGGGGATGGATCCAAAATATTAAGAAATACTTGGAGTTAGCCAAAATTACTAATGTAGACATGAAAACAAGAAACAATTTTAAACTTAAAGATGAAAATTGGGAGGCTAAGCCAGAGACAGAAGCGCCGATTACTGAAACTAAATGGAGCGAAGAAAGAAAAGCTGAATTCTCGCAAAGAATAAAAAAACCTGGCGGGCAAATAAGAATAACAGGACGCACCAAACCTGAACCATCTTTACTTAGCGTCTTCCACTTCGGGAGCTTTACGGCTAATAATAATAATAATTATTTAATATTTTAAACATTAATTGATCTTTGTTAATGTTTGGTTTAACTGAAAGA